>JANAVB010001800.1:25889813-26082313 GCA_029216955.1 Iris pallida
AAATTTAAATATTACAATATGTCCAAGCAACCCTAATCCCTTCATAAGTGGAAACTTTTGCCCAATAAATTTTCATTCGGATTTTTGGCAACGAAAACTATAGGTCAGTTCAACCCTAATTCTTTATCAAAATTCATTATCTTTCTTTGAAAACTGGATTAATTTTTGCTCATAAAAGTTGGGGAATTTGAAATATTAGGGTTTTGTTTCTCAAGATTGAAGTTTTGCTCAGTGTCGTCGTGTTGATAAACATTTGATGGTGAACTTATATTTTTTTCATTTATACTAGTGGATTTGTGTTCAAAATAATGTCATAGTATTTTAGGTAAACTAGTCAATTCATACATTTATAATGCATTTTAAACTGATGAAAAAAACAAATAGCAACACTTTAAAGTGCACTATATAGTTATCAAAAACAAAACATTTGCACTTTAAAGTGCTAGCACTATGTAGTGCTTAGCACTTTAAAGTGTTAGCACTATATAACAAACCACCCCCTAATTTATGATCTCTACACAGTGATGAATGCCGTACAGCTGAAATTCATGGACACATTGAAGCCTTAAGTAGTATTAAATTACACGGTTAAATCAAAGTTTATGACTGCATGTCAGTTGGCTTCCGTTAAGTCTTGCTTTTCCTGGATCAAAACCAAATGGCCATCTTGTCTGCAATTTAGACCTAGATCTGGCCCATTTATTAAGTGGGGCAAGGTCTCTAATTCTATTCAGGTACATTTTGGCTCAGATTCATGTCGGCTGTGAAAGATTTGCGTGTTTTTATACGTCAACTCACTTTGGGTTAATCAGATCCGGTTGGGGCCAACATGTTAGATACACACCTGAGACATGGAGTTTGGAGGTGGAACTTGGACTCATACCCAACCCGTAGGTATTCCGGTGTGAATCACATTAAAATTGCTTGGACTCAGATTGAACTGCACCCTTGTTGAAGTTGTTTTAAGCTTATGATATGCTAAATAAGCAATTGACTATCCTGTAGTGCATAAGCATAAAGAACTCCTCATGTCCCTGTTTGTTTTTTTTCCTTCTCATGATTGTCAGAACGGTGTGTGTGTGTGTTGGGGGGGGGGGGGGGGGGGGGATTGGGGTGGAGGATTGTGGAGGGGGGAGATCAGATATGCCACAAATGATCAGCTTTTTGCCTCCTACTAGTTATAAGTAACTTTTTATTATTCTACTTGTTAAATAGGTGACAGCTCAGAACATCTGTTCTTCTTTTGTGTCTATAATCGCAAGATCGTCTGTTTCTTCTCTGAATATCTCTATGCTACATTTGCTCTCTCAGAATGATTATATATAGTTTTTTAGTTTACGCTGCCGAAATGTACCCTCCTCTGATCCTTTGGTGTGTGCAGTTTGCAGTATTGTTTGAAGCACGTGCCAATACTGGTGTTGATAGAATGAAAATCATAAATGCAGTTGCAAAATCTGTTCCTCAGCCACATAAAGTAGATCTTAACAAACCTGACAAAACCATCATTGTTCAAGTTGCTAAGGTAGATTTATACATTGCTTTTATTCAGTTCTGAATGTTATGCATTTTCTATTTCTTTCTACACAATAAACTTCAACCACACATTTCTGCGTTTCGTCATTTGAATGAATAATCAGAAAAATCTTTCAAAGGCTACTTCACATGTTTCTTATAGAATTATCAGCCTATAATTTCAATTGCCAGCCTACTTTTTAGATTGCAAGCTGGTTTACAAACTAGAACCTCGCCAAAGTGGAAGGACCACTCACTATAGAAGCTAGATGTGTTGTACACTAACCTATAGTAAGTAAACTAGAGTAGTCTGCCCACCTTCATGGTCATTTCCCTTGTTATACTCATTCTCTAATGGTACAATGTGGTATCTTTTGGAAATCAAATATTTCCATGCAATTATTATACAAGTCATGCAATTTTTAACTTTGATATTGTTTCTTCACTATAACTGCTGACGTTCCAAGATGGAACAATAATGTGGAGCTGGTTTATGTTAAAAACTGATGCTTAGTAAGCAGCTGCAATGTATCTGCCTATATGAGAAAGTAGAAAGTTGCAATAGAACTCAGGAGTTTGTATCTCTTTTTTTGCAAAGGTGATATGTGCTCCTGGAAGTTTGGAAGAAAAGTATTAACAAATTTCTTCTGAAAGAAGGTTACAAGGATGAAACCAATTGGTCCTTGCCACGTGCTAGTTCAGGGGGGTATATTTCTCGTATTATGATTATCATGGAGGGCGGTGAACCAAGTTGAGCTGGTGATATTGTTGGTTTGAACTGATTCCAATCTTTAGGTGCTAGTGTGTCGACAGGTTTCTGCTGAATGGCAAAATGGTGCTTTTTGGACCGTGGCTATATGGCCCCCTCCTTGATCTTAACTGTAGGGACTGGGTGACCCTAGTAATTATATTTGAAGGCTGATGTGCACCATTATAAGAACGTTTGAGCTTATATCAGCAACTAATACAGAGTTGTCCACTTACATCTCTTAGAAGCGAATAGTTATCAAGAGAAGAGATAATTATTAGTTGTGATGTCTATTTACTGATCTAATTGATCTGTCAACAGACTTTGTTGGATGGGTGTTTCATAATTTTACATTCTTGATGTATATCGCTAACTTAGTGAGATTAGAATGCAGATGAAGAATATAACTAACTGATTCTTTGATCATTTTTTACTCTTGTTTTTAGGAATTTAGGATTTCATTTGGTGGAATTTAAAATAATCTTTCGTAGTTTGATACCTAAGTTTGCTCCTTGGTTGCATGAGCTTAAACTATATATCAAAAGGTAGGTCTAACTACCTGCCAAATGGCCACCTAGGTTCTATGACATGACCCTCTCGTGCTCCTAGTTGCCTTGGCTAGGAATTTGGCATTATGACATGAGGTTGATAGTCGGTCATAAAATTTTTGTCAAATCTTTCATGGAGCTTTGTTATGCTCATAGCCGACCCCATTTTGATGGGAGAAGGCTTAGATGATGATGATGAGTTTGATACCTAAGACCTATACATGGATGTTATAGCAGTCGTTGAAAAAAGTATGAAACCTGCCGACAAGAGAGAGGCTCAACACAATGGGATAGTTGTTGATGTGGTTTTACTTCATATTTATAGGAGAAAATACCTCCGTAGTACATAACTGATAGTGTATATACACACTTGCTCTACTAACTCTAACAAAACTAGTGTTGTTTCCTGCAAGGTGGCGAACTTGGAACTTCTGTATAAGATTGTAGTTGTATGGTGTCTTATTAGAAAAATATAGACACAATTGACTCACAATTCTACAGAAGGTGGTGAACTTGGAAGCAAGGTTTGTAGTATCGTTATCGGAATTTGTTGAAGGCCCTTCCTATGAGTATCGGTGTGTATTAGTTTTAGCAGTTTACTTGATTTCCAGAGTGAAGTTTCATTGTTCTTGGTTTGAGAAAGCAACCAGAAAAAAACTAGTGATATATATAGGCAGGGTCTTATGTATTATTTGTGGTTTTCCGTTAGTTTTGAATATAATAATATTAAACTTACTGAATTGTTCACCCACAATAAATATTGGTTTATTTTACTTGCATTTAGACAAAGTATCCCACAGTAGATAATTTTGAATGAAATAATCTTAAGATACATGAACATTCTGAATTTAGAGTTGTAACTTTGACAAATGGTAATGGTTACAATGTTTTAATAAGGAGTTCAATCAACAACAGCATATTGATCTTCGGCACGATCGAAATATCGTGTTCTGTACTATTTCTTTTTGTTTAAATTTTTTCATAACTGAATTGACCGGGAAAGGGAGTCCCAATTTCGGTATCCGCAGGATCGGTGGGGTCTGTACCAAATCGGACATGCCAAAACCGCTATGACCGATACGTAACAGTGTCTACTGATACCGGGAAACCGATAGTGGGAACCTCGGTTGCAAGTTCTTCTACATAAAAAAATGCAATTATAATGATCTATTATTAGGAGAATATAAACTTGATTGACGCACAACATTTATTGGCTTTAAGTTTTGCAACATTTATTGTCAAATGGAGTGGGTGAAGGAAAAAGAAAAGAAAGAAAATAAGTGAGAGAATGTAGGAACAAGAAAATGAGAGGAAGAAAATTAGAGTGTTTAATTGATTTTCTAGAGCCCACTATGTCAATATTGTAGGGCATGCCCAGCTTTCTAGATAGGAAGGCAACAGGGGCTGGATCATGCAATTGTTCAAATTTTCTTCATATAATGCCTATAGTTTTTTTTCTTGGCTGAAATATAAAGAGGGAATATATATTCAACACCATGCTGTCAAACTATAACTTCATGGGCTGTTTGGTGATAAATTTGGGCTCTTCAAAGAATCTGAAACCAAAATCACAGAAGTAACATGAGCCATCTCACCATGCCTTGAAATTCACCCAGCACTTGCAGTAATTTATCGCCTTTTGCTCTCCATATAAAATAGGCCAGCACTGGCACTAATTGCTTCCTTGTATTGAATAATTGCTCGCTTCTTGCTTTCCATATAACTAGGTTTCGTCCTATGATTGTGTAGTAACTAGATGTGGATTTGTGTGTAAATTGATCCCGACTTGCACCATTTATACTATAGAAAGTTGATATCTTTTGATGCTCTCCAAGAATTCGATAAATGACCTCAATATCTATTTTGAGGTGCATGCGTTGGTGGCTCTCTTACAAGATAGGTTGGCTGACGGATGGAGCTTTTAAATCTGCTCTTGGGCCTTGTATTTCCTTGCTCGACTGGAGTACTCCCCAGTCGTCATGCAGAACTTTCTCCAATAGAAATATCAGTGGGTTCACTTTCCAAGATTTCAATTTCTTTAACAAGATTCAGGATTTACTTACATTTTCAATTGAATAACACCTTTAAAACCTATCCACACATCAAAGCATAAGTAGAGTTGTTTTCCCATTCTTTAATTACTTCCTCTTAGGCAATATATGACATTTAATCTCCCCGACGGTCCTCATTCATTACTTTTCACCATGTTATCATTGTGCTTTATTTGAGCACTGGCAGAGAGATTCTTTTTCTCTTTTTAGATCTCTTCACCAGTGGAGATGGATATCCGCAAGCATAATGTTTACAGATATAAGGCTCAGTTAAGGAAGCCTAGTAAACTTTGTCTCAACAAGTCCTTGTGTAGGTATATTAGATTCGCAAGGACGTCATGCATGATAGCAGCCACTTCCCATTCATGCTGACATTTCTTGACGGCTTCCTATTAGATATGCATGATCATATGTCTTCTATGTTCATCTTTTATATGAATTGTACCGTCTAAGAAAGGTTGTCCTTTGAGGTGTTATGATTTGTAGAATATTAGTTTATAACTAGGACCATGGTCTGCTGATTTATAAACATTAGTGTTGTTATATCAAAAAATGGTATTCTACTTGCTAAGTATATGTTCATGTATCAATATGACGAAACCCCAAATCATGGATTGCATTCCTATATTCCTTTAGCTTGAAACTTGTGTTAAGTTTTATTCACATATGTTTTATGCAGAGTAGTTCATGATATGTATGTATCATGATCATTGAACAATATTATTGGACTCGTTACGTTGTGTGGAATATACTAGGATGATTTTGTGCATCACCTCGTATTATGGAATATACAAGGTAGATGATGAACTTTTACATATGTAAAGTAAAATGGTCTACTGTGGCAAGCACTGTAGACAATCTTTGACTATTTATTCATTTGTAGACATCGTCAGCTATTTATTCATTTGTAGACCATTATCTTATCATACGATGCTTTATATTTTGCAGACAATTTGCATGATAGGGGTGGTTGAGAAGTACAAGGAGCTCTCAAAGTACAACCTTAGGCAGCTGACAACTCCACAACAGTAACCATGTCAAGAAGAAAAGGGTTGGGGGGGGGGGGGGGGGGATGGGGATGGAGAATTTTTTTTTTTTTAGAATCAAGCAAGATAAGATTCATATTTTGAAGTCTGGTATTCTCCTGAAAGGAGTGAAAGATCTTCAATATAAAAAAATGTTGTCAGGAAAATCTTCCACCTTGACCCATTAGAGATGTGTTGCTCTGAGAACATTAGTTGCGGGAAAATATTCTATTGAACTAATAATACTATATCGGTCAAGATTAAGAAGGCGTGCAAAAGATATAAGGCAGATTGCTTAATGTGTCTGGTACTTGAAAATATGATTACATTGTACATATTTGGAAATGAGTATCCCTACATGTATCGTGTCCTTGATCGTATCCGTGTCTATATGTGTTCCTGCAACATAGATTGCTTGGTCTTCTGTGGGTTCAGGTAACATCTTCATTAATCATCACCCAGCTTAAACCCTGCAATGTTGTTGCACTGCCACTTGCCACAAATGGTACTTATAGTTATTGCAAGTAATGGAGCTAGCAACATGTTCCCTGCTACAAAATCTCTGAAGAATTTAGGGAAGATCCCACATAAAGAGGTCTGGTAACATGAGATATTCCAGAAGAACTCTCCGTGAGTGAGACCTTGTAGAATAAGTGACGTTGAATAGGAGGAAGAAAATGTGTGTAATTTAGGAACATAATATGAAGATTTCTAGTCTTAAACCTCAAATTCTCTTATATGACATTTAACCGTTCTTGATGTTGTCGTCTCCTGTGTGTTCTAGACAAGGGCCTGTTTGGTATGGTATAGGTCTCACTTTCTCTACATGTGCATCCAACAAAAACTACTTAAATGTCCGGCCCTGAGTTTCTGGGAGCCCTAGGCAAATTTTTAAAATGGGGCTCATATATAATATAATTTTTTTAAAATAAAAGTAAAATTTAAAAAATGTTCCAACCAAGAATCTGTAGTGTGCAAGTTTAACATACTAACCACTATACCACAATTGTTTTGTGATAAAAGAGGACCATCTTACATATTAGTTCTATTTTAGATACAAGATTATATATATATATATATTATATATATATATATATATATATGGAAGCGGATCAAAAGTCCCCCTTAGAAAATTTCCTAAAAACTCCCTCACTCTCAGCCGTCCATTTAATGTTAATATTAATGTTAATATTAACATTAAATACTAAAATTAACATTAAATTTAACATTAAAATTAATATTAATATTAACATTAATATTAACATTAATATTAACATTAAATGGACGGGTGAGAGTGAGGGGGGTTTTTAGGAGGTTTTCTAAGGGGGGCTTTTGATCCGCTCCCTATATATATATATATATATATATATATATATATATATATATATATATATATTTGAATTGATTTTTTGGGGCCCCATATTCTATGGGGCCCTGGGCGGTCGTCCAGGCCGCTCTCGTGGAAAGTGAAGGGTTTATGACAAAACTCAGTTTTATGTTCCCCTCCCTTTTGTCATTTTCACTTGCAACCTATTTGGGAAGAAACTTGTTACAACTCGGTAAATCTTGAAGGTTTTGTTGCTCCGCATCCTTGCAATTCAGTAGATCCGGAGGGTTTTATCCAAACAAAAAAAAACTGTGAAATTGGACACTTGCAGAAGACAAAATGGTGTCTAACCAAACACTATTGGCAATTCAAAATAAGGTACATATGTATAGCAGATGCGAGAGTGCAACTCTCGAGTTGCATTGATCCAAACATGCCATAAGTGAAACTTCCAATAAAATGGCTATCACCTGTGGTTCCCTATATAAGGTTACTGGTACATCATAACCTCAAGAAAACAAATCAAAGTGTATATATCCAGAATAAAACAAACCTTTGACTTCATATTAAGCCATTAAAAGTACAAACAGTTATTTCATATACAAAATTATGCAGGAAAATATGATCTGGACGTAATTAACATCTTGATCTATATATATGGTGTGAGAAAAAATGCTGTGGTATTGCCAACATTCACATCAGCAGCACAGCATGATAAAATGATGAGCTGTTGCAAAGAAAACAATGTGTCATAGATGCTTTATGAATGCAGATTAGTGCAACTCCATCTCATGTCTCTTCCCTTCCCTGCCTGTGAGCGATATGAGCTCTGATGAGGGCTTCAATGTTACCATCTAGTACAGAGTTCAAGTCAGGCAGTTGGAGCCCGGTCGTTACATCTTGTACCATCCTTCGTGGGCGAAGCATGTACCTCCTGACTTCGTCATTCCAGTCAGATTCGGCGCACTTGTTCTTGATTGTGTTTACTTGTGACCCCCTGCTCCTTTGCAAGCAGCACAAGTTTCGCTTTGAGACGGTTGAGAGCTTTCATCTTGTTTGCGAAATGACTCCTTTCACCTGCACCGATAAATCGTATAATGGGGAGTCCCAAGGTTCTAAACGGCGGTAGGCGGGTGCGCGGCGGAGAGGGCCCGCCTACCACCTAGACACCGTCTAGACGCTTGATATATTTTGGACATTTTTTACTATTCTACCATTTTTTTTTTTTTGCATAATATGTATATTTTAAGGATATTTTATGCATAACTAAGTTGTAAAACAAATATTTATGAAGTTTCAGACTTTCAATCTTGTAAAAGTGAACCATAGGTCCATGATGCTTGCAAAACTGTTTTGCCAAAACATCTAGTTAGGTATTGCTCCGCCTAGGCGCCCGCCTACGCCGCCTCGCAAAAGCGGTGCCGAGAGCGGCCGCCTAGCGCCTAGGCAGCCACCTCGACTGCCTAGCGCCTAGGCGGCAGGCGGCCACCTTGACCTCCATCTAGAACACGGGTTCTCATGTCACTTTGATAAATGAAAAGGAAAAAAGTTGGTCGGCACAGAAACTATGAAACTAGTGAAAAGTCCTAGTTTATATTTGATGTTTATATTTGATGTGTTGTTTGATTGCTGGAAACTAGGTTTAGAAATTTAGCAGTCTAAAAAAAGGTGTAGAAATGTTAGAGATAGTGTGTGTTAGGGTATGTGGTTAGTTGTTTACTCCCACATTGCTTAGAAATCAAAAATGAGATGCTCGTCCTCTCCTATATGTGTACTAAATGCTATCTGACATTCTATTATTATTAGTGTAGTCTAAAAGAAACTTCTTGCCACATCACAAAAAATGGGAACCAAGGGCTTATGTAGTGTCCATCCTGAATGGTGGAAACTCATGCAACTAGGGTTTAATATTTATTTTTATTTTATTTTTTTTAGAAAGTGATGGAAAATATGGTCAATATGTATACAATTCTAATTGTGACATGTTATTATATTGTTCTACTTTTCTTATTCTAGATTCCACCTAACAAAGAACTACTTTTTGGCTTGGAGATTTGCTCTCTCTAATTTCTACAAACTCAAAAGAAAATAAGTTTGTAACTTTCAAATTAATAATTTCCAACTGCCAAATAGGGAAGTGAAATGTTTTTCCTCCTTTAACAAAATAGAAGTTGAAAAATGAAAATTGAAGGATAAAGTTTAAGCAATAAGTTTCTTCCATGCAAATAAAAGATTTCCACTTGAAAGTTGTGAAAAATGAAAATTGGAGAATCCTTTATTTTCCTTCTCTGTTGTTTTATTTTCTTACATTCTTTCTCAATGTAGACATGAACCTACAATAACTTCTATGTATTGTCCGAGCTCTCTAGCCTAGTGGTATTAGCGCGGACACCCGGAGGGGCCGGCAAGGTTCTCAAAAAAAAAAAAAAAAAAATCTATTGAGTAATGGCATTTTGGCTATCACATGAGCCAATGTATTACCACTAGAACTCAACTATATATTAACTTGCCTTTTTCCATTTTAAATTGTTATAGAATAAATAAGATGCAGTAATGAAGCCCATAAAGAAAAACATATTATAGCTGCTGCTAAAATGAGTATGAATTCGAAACGGTTGGTACCTGAGCATTGAACCGTGACACCACTTGGTATATGATGAATACTGACGACAGGTTTTGTTCTGCAACCAGACTCGTTGTTAGTGGGAGATGATTGCAAAGAGATCTCCATGTTTTCATCATCAATGTGAAGTTCAACAGGTTCAAGGAATAGAGGGATCACATCTACACCTGATGAGCAAGTCTGTAAAGCTTTTATTTCAGAGAATGTGCTGTAATTTTAAAACGAAATGAATCTGAAGTTCAGATCAGGTACTGATATGCATGAATTAGCAGAACAGTGTATATTTTGGTTTATTTAAAGGAAGAACGTCGAGATTGCATCAATAGATATACATTGATAAAAGTTTAATCGAGATGGTATACCTCTGTGCAAAGGATATGCAGATGAAATTCTGAGAGAAATAGGCAAGAAAACAAGAAGTAAAAGTAGAATAATTCTAGAAAGGGTGCAATCTTAACAGAATCTTCTGGTTTGAATGCCATAAAAGAGGGTACTTTTGGGTTTTAATAACATCCAACCTCGCTTCCACGGTTCCACCATCTTGTGAAAAATGTTTGGTTAGACATGTTACTCTAGTGTGTCTAGTTGTGGATAAATATGGATAAATTTATTTACTTCACTACTGGAAGTGTTTAAAGAACACAACTACAGAAGTACCAATAGCACATATGAAGGAAAGTGTCCAAACAACAGAAATGCATAGAGCTAGCTATGACTGTCGGACAATTTTTCGTAGGTTGGATGATAGGAATGATGTGTAACAGAACACTTCAGCATGATTCAGTATTATGTTTGTGGTATCTGGAAAATGCTCAGTGATACAAATATGTTAGATTCATTACTTCGGCATGCAGACCACGAACTTGCATGCCTAAATATGCAATCATTCTACACATATATCTAATGAATCATCCATGATCTTGACAAATCTTCTATAAAAATAATTAAAATACCTGTAGCAGCAGCAAGGTGGGTTCTATGCTATACAACACTAAGAGTGAGTTAACAGGTCTTCTATGAAACAATATATACAGTATCCAAAAGTACTTGTGCTACCAACAAATAGAAAATATGGTCAAAAAGCGAGAGAATTTTCCATTAAATGATGTTTTATGGAAAGGGGTAAAATCTTCTATCAAGTTGATTTACATAATTTCAATTTTTTTTTTTTAAAATTATCTTAAATAAGAAAATTATCAAATTGCCAACAAACTATTTCTGAACTACCAAGTTAGAAGAAAGTAATGCAATACCTATTAGAGACGCTAAAGTGATCAAAGTAAAGCAACATCTAAAAAAATACGCAATCTCAACCGCACGTCATTTGAAATGAATGGTTCTTATTTGATAGAGTAATCTGTATTAATTAGCATGCATGTGAAATTGAATATATCACTGATTAATACAACCTACTATTATTTAGTGTCATTTTTGACATCCCTGCATGTAAATTTGGTATGCATTTAAATCTGACCCATTCATTCAAATGACGTGCGACTGAGATCGCGTATATTTAATTGTAAGTTATATATATATATATATATATATATATATATATATATGAGAAAGGATATAGACATGAGAGAAAAGAGCTCTGCTAGGGTTTCGACCTTGGAGGCGATTGCACCTCCTCCCCGCCCCCGGATCCCTATGGGGTGAAGGGGAAGCGGCATGGCGACCGACCCAAGAAGCCCACCCCCCGGGTGGGGGTGGATAGGCAGGTGGGACCCCCCCGGGCGGGGGGGGGGGGGGTCGGCGACTGAGGCGGACGGGACCCCCCCAGGGGGGGGGGGGGGGGGGGGGGGTCGGTGGCGGACAGGGGGGGGACCCCCCCAGGGGGGGGGGGGGCGGCTGCAACCGGAGGGGGGACCCCCCCAGGCGGGGGGGGGGGGGGGGGGGGGGGGTCGACGGCTGACGGCGGTGGGAACCCCCCAGCGGGGGGGGGGGGGGGGGGGGGGGGGGGTCGGTGGGAAGAGGGGGGACCCCCCCGGGTGGGGGGGGGCGGGGGCGGCCGAAGGTGGTTTGCCTCCGGTAGGATCTTCGAGTTCGGTTCTGGATCTGGATCTGGATCTGGGAACGGGTCTGGAACGGGTGACGAGGGGTGGACTACGGTGACCAGAAGGCGTCAACCAGGGAGACGGCTACCGGCATCTCAATCGGTGGGTCGGGTGACTCCAGGGAGAACAGGAAACAAGATTGGGAGTGGTCATGGGGATCCCCGACGGCTAGGGGGAGGCTTGAGGAGGAGTGGAACTGCCTGGAGACCGAAGGCGTCGGCGGCCGAGAAAGGGAAAGGAGTTGCTGGAGGAGGTAGCGGACAACAGGGGAACCCTGCCACGGTGCCTTCCAGGGTCGTGCCGCAACAACCACGATCATGGAAGGAGGTGTGCATACCGACGGCGGCGAAGTCCGCGTCCTCTATGGAGTATGTGGCACCAAAGAAGGTTGGTGGAGGTTTTCGAGCTGTTTTCCCAGCAGAGGAGATAGCGGAGGTGACGGAGTTTTGGCAGAATACTCTGGTGATGTATGTGCTGGTAGCAAGCCCTTCTACGGGCAAATCAGAGGATATGCGGAGAGGGTTTGGCGGCCTAAAGGAAGCATGGAGATCTTCTCAAGGGAAAATGGTTTCTACTTTGTGAAATTTGGGCTGGCTGAGGATGTTATCAGGATCACTCAGGGCGGACCATGGTCATTTGATGGGAGGCTGATCATCTTGAAGGAATGGACTCCGGACCTGCGGTGTGAGAAGGAGGTTCTGAACGCGATTCCTGTATGGATCCGTTTCCCCGAGTTTCCAGTGAAATACTGGAGTGTCCCGCTTCTCATGAGGTTGGCTAGTTTGGTTGGGAGGCCGATCAAGGCTGATGAGGCTACCACCTACCGCACGAGATTGATGTACGCCAGGATTTTTGTGGAGATTACGGCTGGGTCGGAGCTTCCGAGCCTATTGGAGTATGAGGTAGCATCAGGGGAGGTGCTGACACAGGTGGTGGAGTACGACTGGGTGCCCCCAATGTGTTCCTCCTGTGAGTGTTTTGGCCATGTAGATAGTGCGTGCACGCAGAGGAGACGGAGCTCGGCCTCGGTTGTCAGGTCGGCGGCGGCTACACAGGGGCCGGTTCCTGGAGATGATGCTGGAGGTGGGGCTACAGATAGTCAGAAGGAGGACACTATGATGGATTTGGCAGGTGACTCAGCGACCGATGATCCACAGCGGGTGGCGAATATGACGGGTGCCGTGGTCCCATTCAACCACAGAGGAGTGTGTTGACCAGATCCATGGGATTACTTAGTAGCAGTCAGGGGGCTGGTGGGGCTACCCTGGTGGTGGAGCAGGTGTATAGTAGGAAGCGGCATGCGCCGGCCCCGCGTGACGATGTCCTTCAGCAGGAGGGCCTGGAGCAGGACACCTGTGTCAACCCAACTTGGGATCTGACGCTATCCAGGATACAGGCCCACCTTGCCCCTCCCACTGTGGGAGGGAAGGGTCTGGAGGTAGGAGGTGAGGCTCCGGCTGCAGCGATAGGAGAGGATATTGATCTTATGGACGGGGCACTTCCCTCGGGTGCCTGTTCTGATGGTGTTCAGGGGGACCCCCCATTAGTTAATTAATGTCGGTCCTCGCCTGGAACATCAGAGGGGGGTGTTCTATTGGGCGTTGGAGGGAGATCAGGGGGGTTTTGAGAAGGGAGAAGTGTGATATTGCTATTCTGCTGGAAACAAAGATCCGGAAGGAAGCAGTGCTTGATCGGCGGAACACGGCGACTTGGGCTCACATTCATAACCTGGACATTTACGACATGGCGAGGATCTGGGTTAGATGGAGTAGAGATAGCTGGGATGGGGACCTGGTTCTGAAGACTCAGCAGATCATTGGTATACTTCTAGTGAACAAAGGTGGCTTTAGATTCCTCCTGGGTGCTGTCTATGGGCATAATGACAGGAAGCGTCGTGAGTCCCTCTGGGAGGATATTGCTCGGCTTGGCCAGATGGCGGATTCCCAACACCTTCCATTGCTTATTATGGGGGACTTCAATGCCTTGCTCTATAGGCATGAAAAAGTGGGAGGACGTCCGGTCCAGGACTCGATTCTTTATGACTTTCAGAGGTGCCTTCTCATCTCGGGGCTGAGGGGGCTGGAGAGAGCAGGGCACATTTGGACCTGGCACAACAAGGCGTCCAAGGGCAGGGTTGCATGTCAACTGGATAGAGCCTTGGGGAATAGCGAATGGTTTCGCTATTACCCTAATGCTGTGGCGGAGGGGCTAGCGGCTGAGACGAGTGATCACTCTCCTATTCGGGTGGGTTTATTGGAGAGAGCCACCTGGAAAGCTAGACCGTTCAGATATAACAACAGTTGGTACCTCTCGGCGGATTATGAGGAGGTGGTTGCGAGAGGCCTGCTGGACTCCCGGGAGGGCACTGCTCAGTTTCGCATGGTCCACAAGCTCAAGCAGGTGAAGAGGGGTATTCGGGACTGGGTGAAGTGGAAGCCGCGTTCCTCCCTGGCAGACAAGGAGGCTGAGCTTCGGGAGGTTCAGGAGGCCCTGCAGGCTGACATCTTGTGTGGGGAGCTGGCGGCCAGAGAGAAGGATCTTAGTGCAGAAGTCAATTCCTTGAGACTCCAGGAGGAGATTAGTGCGGCTCAGAGGGCGAAATGCTCATGGCTCAAGGATGGGGACAGATGTACTAAGTTCTTCTATGATGTTATCCGGACTCGACAGCACCGGAATAGTATTTCCAGACTTCTGGATGGCGAGGGCAAGTTGGTAGGGGACCCGACGGAGATCCAGCGAGAAGCAGTCAGATTTTATCGGGACTTGTATCATCAGGAGGACTATCCCACTACGTTCCCACCTCTGATTCCTAAGAGGTTGGTGACGCAGCATGGGAATAGGCGTCTCTTGGCCCCGATTCGGATGGAGGAGATCGATGACATTGTGATGAAGGCTGATCCCAACAGAGCTCCAGGGCCAGATGGCTTCTCCAGTGGGTTCTTTCGGAGACATTGGGGAGCTTTGAAGCTCCCAGTTCTTGAGGCGGTTCAGGAATTCTTCTTGTCAGGAAAGCTTCTGAAGGAGCTTAATCATACTTTCCTGACCCTGGTTCCGAAGGAGGGTGCGACATCTCTGGCAGATTTCAGACCGATTGCATGCTGTAATTATCTTTATAAGATAATTACTCATCTTATGTGTCGGAGGATGGAGGGGATTATGCAGGGATTGGTATCTCGGAATCAGGCGGCCTTCATTAAGGGTCGATCGATTGCTGAGCACAGCCTTCTTGCTCATGAGATGGTGCGTGAGTTCAACAAGCCTGAGGGGATGAAGGCCTGTGTGAAGTTGGATCTGAGAAAGGCGTATGATACTGTTAACAGGGACTTTCTCTGCCAGCTTATGCTAGCCATGGGATTCGATGAGAGGTGGGTTGCGAGGGTGAGGGAGTGCATTTGCTCCCCCACTTTCTCGGTTCTTATACAGGGCACTCCGTATGGATTCTTTAGCAGCTCCAGAGGCTTGCGGCAGGGCGACCCATTGTCCCCGTACCTGTTCACCCTGGTGATGGAGTATTTTACGTGCTTGATGGACCTGGCAGTGCACAGCAGGCGGATTGTTCCACTATTTAGACTTGTCCATCCGGTGGTCTCGCACTTGATTTATGCAGATGATCTACTGGTGCTTCTCCGACCGTCCATGGGAGGGATGAGGGCACTTTCTGACATTATGGAGGAGTTCGGGAGGCTCTCGGGGCTGAAGCTTAATAGAGAGAAAAGTAGAGTTTATTTCAGCTCTAGTTGCCCTCAGAAGGAGGAGCAGGCTCTGGTTCTGGGAGTGGAGAAAGGTGAGCTGCCGGTGAAGTACCTGGGAGTCCCACTGACGGTGAATTATGCTAGGGAGCAGGATTGCCAGAGTTTGGTGGAGTTCACTAAGAAGAGGGTGGAAGGCTGGCAGGCTGCAGGACTATCTTTTGGTGGCAGGATTGAGCTGCTGAGATCTGTCATTGCTGGCATTGCTATGTTCTGGCTGCAGTCGATCCAGATCCCTGTGGCTACTATCACGAAGGTGGAGTCCATGTGTGCAGACTTTCTTTGGAGGGGGGGCATACATGCGATTTCGTGGACTCAACTTTGCCGGCCTCGGGAGGAAGGGGGAGTGGGGTTGAGATCTCTCCGAGCTATGAAGGAGGCTGCTAGGGTGAAGATGGCGTGGCAGTTCATTGGCGGGGGGTCACTTTGGGCTGACTGGATGGCGAGCAGATACCTGAGGAGGTCCAATTTCTGGACGAGCAGGATTGATAATAATTTCTCGGTCACATTTAAGGCTATTCTTAAATGTAGACCCGTACTACAGACTGCTATCTGCCGATCCATGAGGGATGGTTCCTCTACTGATCTCTGGCTCGACCCATGGTTGGGCAATCGTTCCCTACTGGAGTATTTGGGACCGCTGCATGATAGAGAGGCCTCGAGAGGGCTGAAGTGCAGTCTGATCATTCGAGATGGTGCTTGGAGACCGGAGCTTTACACTTTCACAGCTCAGCTTGGCGAGGAGATCCGGACTATTTCTATTGATACTAGCCAGTCTCGGGACACTTGGAACTGGGTTGGCCATGCCTCTTCTGGGGGGCCTGGCAGGTTCAGTTTCAAGAGTTGCTATGACTTTGTTAGGACTCGGCATGACAGGATAGAGGATATTGATTTCATCTGGGGAAAAGGGATTTCTCGGAAGATGCAGCTCTCTTCTTACAGATTGATGCTCGGGAGATTGATGACGAGAGATAGACTGATTAGGTTTGGGGTGCCCATTCCAGACTCGAGGTGTCTTCTATGCTCAGACGTGGACGAGTCTATGACCCACCTATTTTTTGAGTGCCCTCTCGCTTGGCATATTTGGTCGGAGCAGTGCAGGAGGTATCTGGGAGGTGCTGGCAGCGTCAGAGATATTAGAGGGATCCTTAGCTGGATCAGGGATCGCAGGGGTATGGTTGCTGGATGGGCCAGACAAGCTAGATTGCGACTCTCTGCTACTGTCTGGCATGTCTGGAGGGAGAGGAACAGGCGCTTCTTCGAGGGTCTGATTACCCCTCCGATTGGGATTCTGCACAATATTGACTTTGATGTATCCGTTTTGACCCCATGAGTCATGGGGGAGTCTGTATGATTTTGTACCGTATTACCTATACCGCGATTCGCGAGGAATAAAATTTTACCTTATTCCAAAAAAAATATATATATGAGAAAGAAAACCTTTTACATTCCTTCTTTTTTCTCTTCGAAGAAACCTTGGATTCTTTCTCTTCTCTACCCTAGTTTAATTCTTAAGCATTAAATCGTCAAAATATTCTATGAATCAAAGAACAAAAACTGAAGCCAAAGCAATTTTGTAATCATTCAACTTGTTCTTCAATTAATCATTTAGAGCTAATTATTTCATTGCTATTATAGATAAATGACTATTTCTTCATTGAAAATTAGGTTTGAACAATCGCAAAAATACGATACTATTTTTTGGATTTTTGTTTGATTCAAAAAAGTTAACTTCATTAGATGATAATAAATTAAATGAATATTTGTTAATCTTGAAATTGTTTTAAAACAGGATAATTTTTAGATGTTGATGGGAATGATTTGTGTGGAGATTTTACCAAAATAAACCATGGAAGTCATTGAAATTCTTGAGTTTATAAAAAGAATGGACTGTTTTCAAATGTATTTAGTGCTTATAGAATAATATTGACTATTCCTGTGACACTCGCGTATGCATAAAAATGTTTTTCAGATTAAAATTATTAAAATCTTACTTGCGAACGACTATGTCAAAACGGTTAAATGGATTAAGAATTTTACATATAAAAACATAAATGTTAGATAAACTAGAATTCAAAAGTTTAATTAGTGATTTTGCTTCTAAAATGCTAGAACTAACTTTCAATCATAATTGTTCTTACTAGCTTTCATTCTATATTTTCAGGTGGCAATTGCTTAAGGTGTTGATCGAAGAAATTTTGAAGTGGGTTATATGTAACATGTTGTCTATTTAAACAATGTATTCACCATTATTTCAATTTTCGTGCATTAGAATTTTGTAAATTCAAATGTTTTGGTACATTTATCAATGAAAGATATATTGTCATTACTTAAATATTGTTTTGATTTCTTATTACAAAAATATTTGTAGCATTTTTAAAAATAAATATTGTTTATATATTTTTCTGCTTTTAAAATATAGATAGATAATGAAGAAAAAATAAACATGATTATTATGAAGGGGGCAGAGGTCCCCATTTTGAAGTTTTTCCTTGGGGCCCAAAAATATCAAGCACGACCATCTATGGTCCAAAAACTCAATTTTGAGTATTGGTTTCAGAACCGACAATGAGCCATGTTTCCGTTGTTCTAGAATCATTTAATTGCTCGTGTTGAATCAATTGGGAGTGATAGCGATTCGGATGAAAGGTTCTCGCAATGGAAACTCTTCACCAAGGATAGAGGGGAAGGTAGCTTCTAACTCTTGATCTTCTGCATTGAAAGAACTCTCAGCTAATTCAATTTTTTCAGTCGAGCAAGGTATTATCTTTTTTTAACATAGCTCTTGGGGAAGAATCAAGGGCAGATTTTTATCACATCTAAGATTCTCCCTAGGGAAAAGCTATGATTGTAGCATTAACTACCAGGAAATTTTAATAATACACTAACAAGAATTAAATAAAAAATTGGATGCATTTTTTTTTTGAATTTATTAGAGTTACCGAGACAACGTCTCAATAGACCTAAATGCTGATAACCAAACTCATTGTCTAGAGACACTAAGTAAGACTTAGTACTGTCTTAGAAGGCCCTAAAACTCATTTTAGAATTTTATAGAATTTTTGTAATTTTTTTCATAATTATTCCCGAAGGAAAACAGATTACTGACAAGTCTGTATTAGACTAGCAGACTAGCCATGGCCTAGAAATGGTTCCTAACACTTTGTAATGGCCTAGACTAGTCCTAAATATCTTTCTAGAAATTTAGAAAATTATTGGTAATGTTTAGATAATTAAAATTATTTAAAATCCTAAGAAACCATCTTCCTAGCAGCTTCTAGAATTTATTGTAGGAAAACTTGACTATAGAATAGCCGCAAACTTGCAAATATTATTGTAATAGCCTAAATATATTTCTAGAATTATTTGGAAAAATTTCCAATTTATTTGGTAATTTTAGAGACCCTAAAACTAATTTCTGAAATAAATAGTTAAGTTGAATTTATGCTAATTAAAAACCATATTTCTAATTAAACTAATAATTTTTCTAATTTTAGCTAGAGGGTCGGGCTAGACCCGCTAGTACCAACCCACTACCCGCGCCATTACTTAAACCCATTAGATCAGGGCTGCTCGAACCGTTATCTAATCATGGCCGTCAATTTTCATTTAATCCGAACCCAAACCCGAGCCTAAGCCGCTTTGACCCGGCCCGCTATCTAACCAACTCGGTCCTTAGTCGTTCATCCCCGGCCGTTGGATCCTGAGAGGGACTGGATCCTGGCTACATGATCCAATGCTGAGCTGCGTAAGCCGCTGCCTTGAGTTAGCATAGCCAGACGCGGATTACGTTTTAGGACCCGAACCCATTAGGACTTTCTACTACTTTTATATAGCAGTACAATAACTATTTATCCCTTTAAATCTGATTCAACAGGGCAGCCGCCCTCCGTATCCTCGCGTATCGGAACCCTATCGACTTTCAAATTCTTCCAAACTTCCACCATCGCCTTTGTAACTCTTCCCTCTATCACCTAGGCCTACTCCTGACCTTTCTCTAAATCCGTGCACCCAATTATTTTGCAGACACAACAGCGTAGTTTGGACATAGTACTCGTACCCAATTATTTGGGAGCTGGTCGTGACGATGAGAGAAAAGTATCAACATGCCCATAATTTTGCAGTAAATCCTACATTTAATTCTCCAATTGACATTACAAGATATGCTTAGATGATCATGGGGATTCATAAGTTCACCAGAAGACTAATGGATGACTATCAAAGAACATGACCAATATGAGCATAACTAAGTCCTGAATCTCTCCCTTAAAGTGATTATCTTGTCCATTCCCCATATCGTCCCCAATATGCGATACTAGCCTCAGTGTGTTCCTAGTTATCAAACAAATTTTAATTAACTTCAGCACTTTGTAAGCCTAATCCTGTGGTAGATGGCTTATAATACATATCAATAGAAAATTATGAAACTAATTATATTCAGCAAATCTGCACTTGTACGGTAATCCCTTTAGTGTGAGAAAAACTATGATAAGGGCCATTTGTTCTACAATATCTGCATCTTAGTGCTCCACTGGACATTACAAGATTCTGCTTAGCTGACATTAGTTCACTCACATGAGAAGACTAAGGAAAGGCTAGAAAAGAAGACTAGTAGATACAGTTTGACCTTTAGAACACGGTGTGCATAATAATAACTTCGCTAGTGCTATCATTAAAACTAGAGATTTCACTACCCCCACCCCACCCACATCATTCGTGGTTGCATGTATGTGATTGCTTATCTTAGTGACCCATGATGTTAATTGAAACATCATTGTCACACATATTCAGTCCAAATAACTGCAAGGGGATTTCAAAGCGGTCATGCCAACCTGGTAGTGAATGTCAGTTAGGTGTGGGCTAGCGAGCATGGACACAAGAAGGAAACTCCAACATATTCTACTTGGCACACCAAAATTGGTGGTGTATGTCTCACATCTCATGCGGTATTTGTATCCATGCAACAAAAGAGAAATATGAAGGGGGAGAGGATCTTGCAAATGTGTTTTAATAGCATGGGAAATGATTATAGACTAAAAGTAAAATGGATCAATTACCTCACGAACAATAGATCCATCAAGAGAACTGCGAATCATTTTATGTGTTCCTTTTTCACCAGAAAGGAGGCCATAAACAAATTCCTTTTCGAATTCAATAGTTGCTGACATGATTCCACCTCCCTTAGATGGATACTTCTCGCTGACCCTTGCCTCAAAATTATGCTTCTGAGACCACTTGATGTACATGTTCAAAAGCTTTTCTGTCCATACCTGGAATTAGTGTCAAGTAAACAGTGATCAAAAAAGTAGAAACCATAACTGCAGTATATACAGAAAACTAGTAACTATCAGTATCCACAAAAAAATATCCAGTGTTCCAATAACCTGAACTTTGACGGGGAAAAACTCCAAAAGCTTTTTAAGAAAGGCAAAACTTTCAGGTGGTACCCATGAAGATATGTAGACCAAACACCTCTAATTGAGACGCTTAAAGGGACAAATGTGTAAAATTCAAAATATTGAAGGAGAGATAATGGCATAAAGTTCAGATGTTAGAACCTCAAGCACAAATACATGATGGATGAAAGTTGAAGTCCATCTACACTTTTATTATGGCTAGGTTATAGTTTATACTATATTTGGATAAAATAACAGCACCAATATATGATGATAGCTCTTATTCTTCAGATGGTCTACCATAGATAACTTGAGCAGAGGCAGCTATAGGTGAGCAAGTAGACCAAAATTTGATAAGAGTAAAATAAAAATCCGAATAACGTATTATATCGTGTTTGTACATGAAACTTTGGTATAAATGATTCTATACTTACCAGTTGTTAAAGAACAATTGGTGAACGAATAAGTCATAAGGAATAAGCAGACAAGGAAATAATACAACAGCAAGTTACCAAGACTAGATACATACTCTAGTCAGAAAAGAATCCCGATTTCAATTATCAATACTCGATAAGAATAAATGTATGCTCAAGCTAGTAGGATATTTGAATTTCAGTATAGTTGTAGAGAATAATGGCTCTATATTTTATTGATTGGCTACTCCACTACTTATAGGGAGTCTAGCTCCTCTTCATATTACATTTTCCAATGTGGGACTAAATCCCTTATTAGTTCTCAACACTCCCCCTCAAGATGGACGATAGATATTAATCATTCCCATCTTGTTACATAGCTTAGACAGACTTAATGAACTAAGACCCTTAGTCAGACAGTCTGCCAATTGTTCTTCTGAGCGAACATGATCAATCTTCAGTATCCCTTGTTCCAGCTTCTCTTTGATGAAGAATCGATCGATCTCAATGTGCTTCGTTCTGTCGTGCTGCACTGGATTGTTAGCTATACTTATTGCAGCTTGACTATCGCTCAGAAGACGTAACGGTGCTCCCTTGTCCAGCTTCAACTCTGTCAGCAACGCTTTCACCCACAGCAACTCCGACACTCCTAAAGTCATTGCTCTGTATTCTGCTTCAGCTGTAGACCGTGCTACCACAGACTGTTTCTTGCTTCTCCATGAGACCAAGTTTCCTCCTACAAAGACACAATATCCCGTGGTAGACCTTCTATCGTCTATGCAGCTTGCCCAGTCTGCATCGCAGTATCCCTCAACTTCTATACATCCATTCTTCTTGAACCATAGCCCTTTCCCCGGCGTCCCTTTCAGATATCTCAAGATCTGAAACACTGCATCCATATGACCCGTTCTTGGATCATGCATGTAGCGACTTACTACACTCACCACAAATGAGATATCAGGGCGAGTGTGCCCCAGATAAATCAATCTCCCTACAAGTCGTTGATATCTTTCACGATCAACTGGCTCTCCTGCTTCTGCTCCCAACTTGCACTTCTGGTCAATTGGGGTGACTGCTGCTTTGCATCCCAGCATCCCTGTCTCCTTCAGCAGATCTAGTGTGTATTTTCTCTGTGAGAGAACAATTTCTTGTTAGCCTTCACACACCTCGATACCTAGAAAGTACCTCATCGCTCCTAGATCCTTCACTTCAAACTCCTTTGCGAGTTTTGACTTCAGCTTAGCGATCTCGGCTTCATCATTACCTGTGATTACTATATCATCCACGTATACAGTAAGTATAGTGATATGGCCTCTTGCATGCTGAAGAAAGACCGTATGATCTGCATTTGCTTGATAGTATCCCATGCCTGTAACAACCTTTCTGAATCTGTCAAACCAGGCTCGAGGAGATTGCTTGAGCCCATATAGCGACTTCTTTAGTTTGCACACTTTTCCATGCGACGTCCCTCCGTCTGATTCTGTAGCATAGCACCCTGGCGGAAGTTCCATGTACACTTCTTCTTGTAGGTCCCCATGGAGAAAGGCATTCTTCACATCTAATTGGTATAGCTTCCACCCATAGTTTGCTGCAATGGAGACCAGAGTTCTTACGGTGCTCATTTTCGCTACTGGAGCAAACGTCTCATCATAGTCAATGCCATATGATTGTGTGTATCCCTTTGCAACCAACGTCGTCTTGTATCGTTCCACCTTTCCTTCTGACGTCTCCTTTACTGTGTACACCCATTTGCATCCCACAGTTTTCTTTCCTTTGGGTAATGGAACCAGCTCCCACGTCTTATTTTTTTCAGTGCCCCAAGTTCTTCCATCATTGCAGTTTTCCACCTTGGATCTTTCTTTGCTTCCTGCCAACTTTTGGACAACAAAGTAGAGTCTAATGATGCAAGGAAGGCTCGATAATTCGAAGAAATGTTAGAATAAGACAAGTAGTTGGCAATATCATGTTCATAATCATCAAAACGACTAGGAGCCTTATCCGCATTGATGCGAGAAGATCTCCTTAAGGGAGCAATAGGTGGTGGAGAGATCATACCATCAGAGTCAGAGAGATCCGTATCAGAATCAGATTGATTATGTGCGGGGGCAACATCTTCAAGAGTTGGAGCAGGAGTAAACGAGGGACTTGGTATAGAAGGCACGGGGCACGGTACAGGCACAGTACTGGACTTTTGCTGTCTCCTTCTGTAGATTTGGAGCTCCTTTTCCATTGTCTGCTGCTCCCCCTGTTCCTTTTCCATTGTCTGTTGCTCCCCATGTTTAACATATGTATCTTCTTCATCTTCTGTATCGGAGTCACTGATTTCTCCCCCTTTCGTTCAGTTTTCTACGACCGGACATGGGACCGATCCGACTACCACAGATGGGCTTAATTTCTCCCCCTCACATCTAACACCCTCTATGTTAGGTGTGTCACCAAACGCCGAACCGTCATCCGAACCATAATATGGTTCCAGTTCTCGGAATGTAACGTCCATGCTTACAAACATCTTCCGTTCAACTGGGCTCCAACATGCGTATCCCTTCTGAGTTGCCGTGTACCCGACAAAGACACATTTAACCGCTCTAGGATCCAGTTTGCCAACTCCTGGCCTATTATCTTGGACAAAACATAAACACCCAAATACTTTCGGTGGAACAGTGTACGTGGTTACACCAGTAAACATCTCCAGCGGTGTCTTCCAGTCCAATACCTGAGATGTCATTCTGTTGATGAGATAAGATGCCGTTAACACCGCCTGCCCCCATAAGTGTTTCGGAACATTCATAGCCAGCATCATTGTCCGTGCGACCTCCAACAGGTGTCTGTTCTTCCGTTCGGCCACACCATTTTGTGCCGGTGTATAGGCACAGGAAGTTTGGTGTAGTATGCCATGAGTGGATAAATACTCAGCAACCTTCCTATTTGTATACTCCGTCCCATTGTCAGACTGTAAGCACTTAATTTTAGTGCCATATTGAGTTTCTACCCGGTGATGAAAGTCTCGAAACGCCTCAAAGACGTCACTTTTATTCTTCATAAGGTACACCCATGTCACGCGAGTATAACAATCAATAAAAATGACGAACCATTGAAAACCGTTAATACCGGTTGTAGGACAAGGGCCCCATACGTCTGAATGTATCATATCAAAAGCAGCCGAACTTCTACTACCTAAACTCACATACGTGCTTCTGGTATGTTTACCCAACTCACAAGCATGACAAAATAACTTCTCTTTATTAGCCCTTTGGTATAAGGACGGATACATTCGACTAATAATTTTAAAAGAAGAATGACCAACACGCTGGTGGTGGAGTAGCAATTCATCTTCTACACTGCGCCGTGAATCGTCCAGTGGTGTGTCTGCTACCAGAGATGCCAAAGCTTTGTCCAGTCCAGTCCTGTCCAAGTACCACAGCCCCTTATGCCATGTGCCAGTCCCTAGTCGTCGTCCTGTCCCCTTCTCCTGAAAAATCACCGTAGGAATGTCAAAGGAAACAGTACAGTTAAGATCAAGGATAATGGCACTAATAGAAAGAAGATTGACAGGAAAAGACGAAACATATAAGACATTGGTGAGAGTGAGAGAAGGGGTGCATGCGACAGTGCCTTTACCCATGACAGGGCTGGAGTTACCATCAGCAGTCTGAATGCTCTCCGGCGTCGGTAGGTGAGTATAGTCCTGGAACTCACCGCAGGATCCCGTGACATGGCGAGATGTCCCAGAGTCCATAATCCAACCTGGTTGGTGGACAGCTGCTGCAAGGGCACGCGCAGGTATACCTGTGCCGGTTTGGGCAAAGCAAATGATGTGGTCCCCCGAGGTAGATGACGCCCCATTACTGTCGTCCGAACCCAGCTTCGTGCCGCGTAACTTCGCGAGGAACTCCTTCTCAAGAGGGGTTAACTCAGCCAGGTGATTTTCGTCCCCTTCCTCCGCCAGATTAGCTTTGTGTCCTCCAGAATAATTTCTCCTTCTACCAGCATAACCGCCTCTACCACCACGACGTCCTCCGCGGCCCCGTCCACGATCACTCGACTGACTGTGCAGGGGTTTTGGACAAAATCTGATGTAATGTCCTGGGTCACCACAGTTGTGGCAAACACCAGCCACAGAGGGAGGCTGATTGAAGGCGGCAAGGGCAGACTTGTCAACAGTGGCTTGCTCCCCCTGGAAAGAGCCCTTGTTAGGCATCAACTTCAAGCGAGCCTCTTCTTGTGCCATGGCAGCTATGGCTTCTTCTAAAATGGGAAGCATGGGTTGTGCCAGAAGTACATTCCTTCTATTCTCAAACACAGGGTTAAGACCCTTCAAGAACTTCATCATCCGTTGATGCGAAATATAATCCAAGAACTTTTGGAAATGTTTCGCAAATGCGGGTTCGACTTGGGCATCTTCCATCCCAAGAGGATCATAGTGATCCAGATCAGACCAGAACTTCTTCAACAGTGCTGCATACTCAGAGATGGTGCGGTCGTCCTGGGCCACCCTATCAAGTTCATCCTGCAGTAGGAAGATCCGCATAGGATTGCCCGAGCCTGAGTACATATCCTTCAAAGTCTGCCATATATCAGCAGCAGCCTCCATCGCCTCTACATTGTCCGACACCTGGTCGGTCAAGGAGGCTGTCAACCATCCAGCCACAACATTGTTGACAATTTTCCAAACAGCAAACTCCTTTGAGGAGGGATCATCTGGCGCCTTGGTTTGGCCATTGACGTAGCCAACCAAGCCACGTCCCTTCAGCGTCCGCATGGCCTGTCGTGACCATTTCAAGTAATTGGACGTGTCTTCCAACTTCGTCTCCAGCTTGTCCAGCTTCCCCATTTTGTAGGGTGACGGATCCACATCAGTATGGATCACACGTGGGGTCGCCTCGGTTAATCTCTTTGATAAAATATCATCAACCAAGGCCTTCATCTCATCTGCTGTCAGTTTACCACTGATCGAATCCATGGCGTCTTCAACGGTGATTCGTCGTCGTCGTCGTCTTCGTCGTCGTCGTCTTCGTCGTCTTCGTCGTCGTCGTCGTCTTCGTCGTCGTCGTTATGTAAAGTCTTCAACAGAGACTGTACGAATGCGCTGTTAACATGGCCAACACCGGCGCGCGCACGGAAAACCTAATTTGCAGATCGAGAACGGAAAACAAATAAAGCATTTGTAATTCCGGAGGACGTAATCTAGGAACAGAAGGTGCAAATAAAGCATTTGACATCCATCCGTCGTCGAATAACTGTCCACATAATCTCTCTCGCAAAGTAGGGTTTTTTTTTATTGTTATGGAAAAAAAAGGGGGGGTTACAGCAGCAGGTGGGTCGGAAGAGAGGGGGGCGTCGGGCGGGGCGGGGGGGGTCGGCAGGGGGTGGTCGTTAGGGTGAAGGGGAGGCAGCAGCAGGTGTGGGGGGTCGGCAGGGGGTGGGGATCGGCAGGGGGGGACGTCGGGCGGGGAGGGGGGGTCGACGGGGGGGTGGTCGGCAGGGGGGTTAGGGTTAGGGGCGGCAGGGGGGGTGGTCGACCAGGGGGGGTCGGCAAGGGGTGGTTGGCAAGGGGGGGTTAGGGTTAGGGTTAGGGTCGGCAACAAGGTTGAGGGGGGGGGGGGGGGTCGGCAGGGGGGGTGAGAGAAAAAAAAATTGTGGTTATGGCTCTGATACCATGTAGAGAATAATGGTTCTATATTTTATTGATTGGCTACTCCACTACTTATAGGGAGTCTAGCTCCTCTTCATATTACATTTTCCAATGTGGGACTAAATCCCTTATTAGTTCTCAACAATAGTAATCTACATAGAGATAGTATTGTTGAACTTAATGATGTAGTTTGGCATGGAGCAGTCCTTCATACATCAATTTGGTGAAATTAGAGAAATTATGTTAAAAGAATCTTACAGAAAGAAAAAAATTCAGATAATGTTCTGTCTCCAAATGTATATCACACCCCTCGATGAAAGAAAAATGGTCCAATTTCTCTTGGTGAAACACAAGCATCATTGCTCTAAAGTTGTGAAATCTATTAAAAATTTCATGTTTGGTGGGACATCCAGCTGTATAATATGCAAAAGTCCGCACAATCGAAACAGCGCAAAACATATATAAACCCAATATCTATGGCATGAAATCAAGTTATACCCAAATATATATATCTACATTTGAAGTTGTAGGGTGTGAAAAATTCTGACACGCTGACATAAGACCAAGTCAACCAAAGGCCATACGCTCAGCCAAAGGCCATACGCTCAGTACAAAAGTCATACGCTCAGTGAATATATTATTATTTCTCGACTGACAGCACAGCATACACTCAGTGGACAATGAATCTGACACTTCGTCTTTCGTGCAAAGAACAGCTGTCTTAGGAGAATTAACCGTCGTATGGATTTTCGAGAGTTAATTTCGTCTTTTACGAAAACAGCTCATTAGCCATCATAAATGCACAGCCATCATTACTGTCATTTCTGACAGCCTGTCAGCCGTCATATCTGCAACACGACGCTCGAGAGATATTTGTCAGTTATTGGGAGATATGGCGTATTTGAGAAGATTGAAGACAGCCACGTGTCTATTTCTCCAGTCATACGACTCCTCGTCAAGGCAGCGTATGTACTTCATACGACTCCTCATTAAGGCAGCGTATGTACTTCATACGACTCCTCATCAAGTGAGCGTATGTACTTCATACGACTCCTTTTCAAACAAGACAGTGTATGCTAGTCATGCTTCTCCAAAAGATAGCGTATCAAAGCAAATGCATTCAGAATTACTTCAAATGTACAATCAACACACGTTCTCATGTGTCCTGTATTCGGTTACCCACTCACTCAGAAGTTATGCAACATGGCATTCATGCCATCAATCTCTCCTGGATATACTCCACTACTCTCAACCGCACTCCAACGTGTCTCCACCAAAATTCGCCACGCGTCCCTGCAGTTATGCACACGTCAAGTGACTGACTGAGCGTATGCCCAGAGCAGTTATCCAGAACTCTATAAAAGAGAGTTTCTCCACCTTCAACAGACACCACATTCAATTCAGAGAGAACAGAGAAAGTGCCTAGTTGCTGTCCAAGTTCTTCGAGATTCGAGCCTTCTTCATCGCATCGTCCAAGGGATAAAGTGATCGTCTTCTAGATCAGATTCCTACAGTTGTAATTTTTTCAGAAACACAATAAATAAATAGAATTTATTTATGGAAAACAAATTGGCGACTCTGCTGGGGAAAGCTGTCTCCTATAACGAGACGGCAACAACTCAATGCGATACTTCGTCGATCGGTTCGACGAAGAAGACGATGGTCGTACGATTCGACCAATCTGCTTACGAAGAAATGCTCAAGGCGAAGGAGGGCCGAACTGCTTCCTCCGCTTCTCTCTCTGCCAAGAAGAAGGGACGTTCTGTCTATGTCCCTAAGTCTTCTCCGGCGGCCCGAGACGTTTCTGTCACTTCCCACGCTGACAAGAACACGTCTCCAATCTCAGCGAAGCACTCCTCGGTTTCTCTGAATAAAGCAACAGTGGCTTCTCCTAGTCACGCTGATAAAATTGGTTCTTTAGCCAAGCCAGCGTGTCCAAGGAAACCCATCTCTGGACATGTCAGTGTCTCTTCTTCTTCTACTCCTACGACAGCAGTCGGCTCTTTAGCCATTAATGACTCTGTGCGTATAGCAATCATTGTCCAACCATACGCTAGTCAAAAGACAGCGTATTCTCTGAAGTCAGCGTATGACAACCAATACAGTCCTTTGACTGTCTCTCAAGGCCAGGCTGGGGGTTCTCTTCCACAGAATATACAAATGATTCCCCCACAACTTGTACATCTTATGCCAACCAAGGAGAACGACTCTTTAGTCAATTCCTCTGCTCCTAAGGTTTTTACCTCTGGGGTTAATTCGACTAGTACTCTTACTAGATCGAATAAAGGAAAACGCCTTTTGGCTACTTCCTCTAAAGATGGATTATTACCGACTCCCAGTCGGAATAAAGTTCATCTCCCTTCTCTCCAAATTTCCCGATCCGAGAAAGGCAAATTGCAAGTATCCAGGACTGATACCAAAGTTGCACCTCCTATGGACCTTCGTAGCAAGCTTAACCGGAATCGTCTCGATTCTACTTCCGGCATAAAGAAGCCTTGTCAAACTGGGATAAGTATAATGGACCCTGATGCACAATATGCTAAGAACTATATCGCTCAGATCAATCGGTCTTTATACACTCAAGAACCAAAAAGACAAATGAATAAAAGACAAGTTTCTACACAGAAACCATCTTCAAACACTTCCCAGTCTGTTTCCGCAGATCTCCGGGAGCACCTGCAAAACAAGCTGAGAATCAACACTCCATCTGGCTCTGACATTGCTCATATTCGTCATGAAGAGCATTGCTGTAACTTCCAACCTCGGGTTGTCATCCAGTGTTGTTGCTCACCGAAAAGACGATCTGTCTTCGAACGGATTCAACATGAACCAATACCAGACGAAGACGAACCTCTTTATGCTTCCATCAACATGACCTCCAGAAATACTGGGGGTAGAATACGATCTGATTCTGAAGACGGTGTTTACCTCGGCACCAGATCCAGAACCGGAGCTTCAACCAGTGTCTCTTCTTCTTCTCATCCAGGTGATAATCCTGAGACCACGGAGGATTTCTTAGGAGAGTCCAACTTCCCAGTATTAACTCCCGTGAATAGCCTCGGGAAAGATGCTGAGTCTCATAGCGACGATTCAGAACAGACTGTTTCATCGTCGATACCTCGAATAATTACCACTTATATGGTAGATGGCAATCACGAACCTTCAACTAGTACTGAGGCTCATGAACAAAGGATTTCTTCCTTGGAACAACAGTTACGAGCCATGGCGGATACATTGACTGCTATGCATACTCTTATGCAAACTCAGCAACAAACTCAGCAAGTTCAACAAACAACACCACCAGTAGTATTAACTACTCCTGTTGCCCCAAACCTGGAACCTTCTACTATTCCGGGGGTACAGTCTAATGTTCATGTACATCCCACTCCAAGTCAGTCCGGAGCTGGGGGTGGTACATATGCTGCAGTCCCTCCTCCCAATTATGCCCAACAAGCAACGACACCGCAATCTTCCGGAGCAGTCACTGAAGAGTTGAAGAATCTCCGGTCTCAATTCGAAGCGTTCAAGCAAAAGGACGGCTTACAAAGATTAGGTATCAAGCAGCCTTATTCCATACAATGGAAGGAGGTATCGTACCCCCCAAAATACAAGCCTCCAACCATTTCTTTCTTTGATGGGACTACCTCCCCAAGTCAGTTCATCAATCACTTTGAGGTAATGACTGATCAGCTGCAACCGAGCGATGCCCTCCTTACTCGGGTATTTGTTGGTTGTCTTAAAGGAACCGCTTATGAATGGTATCGAAGTCTCCCTGATGGGTGCATTACTTCGTTTGCCGGGTTCAAACAGATGTTTCTAGAACGATTCTATAAAGGCATTAACGACATGACCATGTCAGCCCTTATACGAATCAAACAGAAAAATAATGAAAGCACTGAGAGCTTCATTGAAAGATTCAGAAGAGAAGCTCTAAAAATGCCTCTCGGAACTTCGGATGTCTCACTATCGACACTTGCAAGTCGAACCTCTTACCAATCATCAGCATGTGGACAGGATCCACTCAGTTCCAAGATTGGCCTTCCTTCATCGTCAGTGCCAAAGCTGCCGAAGTCAGTGCTGAGACTTTCAAAGGTCTGGGGGTACACATGACTCCCAATGAATCAAGTCAAAGTACTAGCAATAGTACGCGACCCAACAATCGCAAAGGAAAAGAGACTCTCGAAGTCAATCTCCAGAGCAAAAATCAAGAGGTAATGTCTGCCCAAGCTACCCCAGCTCCCACAAATCAACAGCAGAGACCTCCTCGGCCGAAGGAAGAATACTCTTTCGACGACGACGATGTTCAAGGTATCTTTGAATGTTTACTTAAAGGTAACAAGATACAACTGCCAGAGATCAAAAAGCCTGATGAAGCCAACAAGACGGATCATCCAAAATACTGTCCATATCACAGAATGCTGGGTCATACAATCCGGTCTTGCTTCGTGTTAAAAGGAAAGATTCAAGAAATGATCAAATCAGGAGCTGTGACACTAACACCTAAAGACAAGACAGTCACAGCAAATGTGATTTCGATGCAGTTCGGTGACTTTCCCCCGTTATTGGTGGAAAATGGGATTGTCCATATCCCCAAAGCAACCCTTAAAGTTGTGAATATTCCACCAGCCCAGAATGAAGGACTTGTTCCCGTCACCACTAAAAAGGGAGAGATTATGTGGATCCACCCCGATTTAGTGACAGAGTTCGAGACGTCTTCTTCTTCTCCTCAGAAAGCTCCTCTGTCTAAAAAGAAACCTGGAAAGACTAAGTCATGCCATATGACTTCTAGCACCACACCCAATCTTTCTCTAACCTCTATTTTCATCCTAGCAGGACAATCACCCCCTACAGAGGCAGAAACTGTACCTCGATCCGAAGACAGATACAAACCTGCGTTTCATCTATATAGTTCACAATCTCGTAAATTGATGGCGAAGATGGGTTATGATCTAACCACTGCTTCTGGTTTAAACTCCGGCAAAGGACTCCGAGCACCTCTAGCCCTCACTTTGAGACATAATCAATCCCGTGTTGGCCTCGGTTTCTGGACTGAAGCTCTCATCAAGCATCAAAAAACCAAGAACAAGATGAAAGATTGCAACATGGTTTCGATAGACCCTGAACCTGAACCTGAAGTCGAAGCTCTCTCTGGAACCCGGTCAGGAAAAACATATCTGAAAGATTATGCTGAAGTTCCTGAGGAAACTCCTGATGTCCCTCCGGTTGCAGTTCCAGCACCCATCTCTAACGAAGGATCTTCAAATGTTCCTGCTGAAATGATTCCCTCTAAACCAACAACAGCCGACAAAGGGAAACAACTTGTCCGCTTCGATAAACCAATCAAGAAGTCTTTCTCCTGGATTGCAGAAGCCATATAATTTTGACATTCTGGCTCAACTTGCTAACACTCCAGCCAGGTTGTCCATCTTCGAACTTTTACGTTTATCCAAGGAAACCCGGAAAACGTTAAGTGAAGCTCTACTGCAAGAAGACTCTTGTCTGACTCATCTGAAGAAGCCGGAAGCAGAGCCGGTGACTTGCCTACATTGCAACAGTGTCTTGGAAATTATTCCGAACATCACTTTTACCCAAGATGATATGCTTCTAGAGGACAATCGTCATGATCGGCCTCTCTACTTCACTGGGTACATTGACACGATGAAGGTAAACCATATTCTAATTGATCCAGGATCAGCTATAAGTATTATACCTAAGAGTCTCTTGGATGCCTTACGGATTCCAGTTCATCGTCTAGTCAAGACAGTCACTACCATTTTAGGATTCAATCAAGACAAGAGCGAACCTTTGGGGAAAATTCGCCTAAAAATACAAATAGGCAATTTCCGGGCGAGTGTCACATTCTACGTGATCGAGTTAGTTGGATCTTACAATTTGCTCTTGGGAAGACCTTTTCTCCATGAACACAATATCGTCCCCTCCACTCTCCACCAGTGCTTCAAATACATTGATGAAAAGGGAGAAGTTCAAAAGGAAGTCGCGGACATTAATCCTTTCAGAGGAGTCGAAGCCTACTACAGTGACTCTCGCATGTACAAAGATGAGTATTCAAAAGTCTTACAAGCTATGGATGATGATGAGACATCGAAAGTTGACCTTTGTTATTCCTGTAAAAGGGCGTATCACTCATCCGCGGTCTACCAAATCATCTGAAGAAAGTCCACTGATAATTCCTGTCAGTGGGTGTACCACTTCATTGCCTTCCCAAGCTCCACAAAGCTCGCTGATAATCCCTGTCAGTGGACGCACCACTCTCTCACCATCTTCTCAGGCTAGACCAGATACTCTAGTCATTCCAGTCAGTGGACGCACTACTTATCCACGATCCTCTTCAAGGGAGCTCACCTCCTCTGAGCCTTTTGTTATCGACCTTAATCGAAACAAAACTTCTGCTCGCCCTTCTTCTCCCCCTTTAGTCATTAATTTGACTAAATCTACTAAGGCTCAGCCTTCTTCTGTAAATACAGCATCTGATATTAATAAAGCATCTCCTTTACAGTATATTGATGTTTGTAATCATGTACAAAGTTATTTACATTTGCTAGATAGTCTAGAGCCACTAACTATAGAAGTTGTTCAAACTCTTCATACAGAAGTAACACTAGAGTCTGTACAAAATTCATACTTCCTTGTTCCTATTAGAAAATTAGGAGAAACTCCAATATTCTTCTGCAAAGGGCCACAGAATCCTCCTAATCTGGAAGATGACGACAAAAACGATGATACCGGAAGGTTACAATTACGTCGCTACAGTCAACAGTCCAAAAACATCATCAAGAATATGGGCTATGACTTCAGAACCGGCCTCAGTAGGGGAAAAGGAAGAAGAATGCATGTTCGAATTCCTCCCTTGAAATACGGAAGAACAAAAAGTGGATTGGGTTACATTACTCCTACCCCCTTCTTCAACACAATCCATGAGGATCCAGAATCCGACGGAGCCGAACGATCCGATTCTTCCGATTCCGACACAAGTATTGGCGATTTTCATCGTTCTACTCTATCCGCCAATATGGTCTCCGTCGACGGTCCGCAAGAAAATGATGAGGATGAAGATGATTTTGAAATATCACCCGAATCGGAACAATGGGCTCAAAGATTAGACAACCAATGGGAATTCAGGTTCGAGCAAAGAGAACCTCCTACTGAAGATAAATTAATCCAAATTGATGTTGGTGAAGAGGGATCCCCCAAACCAATATTCATCAGCGAAAGTCTTTCAGAAACAGAGAAGCAAGACATGATCAAGCTTATTCATGATTACATCGACGCCTTCGCCTGGAGTTATGAGGATATGTCGGAGCTAGATCCGAAGATCGCAACACACAAACTTAATATCATGCCAAATGCTAAACCAGTCAAACAACAACAGCGACGATTTCGTCCAGACATTATGGATGCAATTGAAGCTGAAGTCAACAAGCTTATGGCTTCCGGATTTATCCGAGAGGAACAACATCCTGAGTGGGTGGCTAACATTGTTCCTGTTCTCAAAAAGACTGGCAAGATCCGAGTCTGTATAGACTTTCGCGATCTCAATGCGGCTTGTCCTAAGGACGAGTTTCCTCTTCCAATCACCGATGTCATGATCGATAACACGTGTGGTTTCGAACGAATGTCATTTATGGATGGGTATTCGGGGTACAACCAAATCAAAATATTTCCAGACGACGAGAGACATACTTCCTTCAGAACGTCGATCGGTACATACTGTTACACAGTGATGCCGTTTGGTCTCAAAAATGCAGGAGCAACGTATCAGCGAGCAATGAGTACTATATTCCGCGAACATCTCCGGAAAACAGTCGAATGCTACGTTGATGATATTGCAGTCAAGAGTCAACAAAAAGAGGATCACATCCAAGATTTGAAGACTATCTTTGATTTAATGCGTCAACATCAACTTAAGATGAACCCTACTAAGTCCTTCCTGGGCGTCTCTAGTGGTAAATTTCTCGGCTTCGTCATTACCGCTAAAGGTATACACGTGGATCCCGAGAAGATCAAAGTCATCCAAGAGATGCGTCCTCCACGCACCTTAAAAGAGCTACGAGGATTTCAAGGAAGAATTGCTTATATCAGGAGATTCATCTCTAACTTATCAGGACGCTGCAGACCGTTCAACAAACTTCTGAAGAAAGGTGTATCCTTCGTCTGGAACGAAGAATGTCAAAAAGCATTTGACGACATCAAACAGTACCTCATGAACCCTCCGGTCTTGGTACCTCCCGTCTCGGGAATACCATTCCTTCTATATGTTCGAGCAATGGATCATTCTCTCGGTGCATTGCTCGCTCAGAAAAACAAAGATGGCCATGAACAGGCTATTTATTACCTCAGTCGCACAATGACAGGTGCTAAACCACGTTATTCTCCAATTGAGAAAGAATGCCTAGCATTAATGTTTGCCGTTCAGAAGACGCGACATTACATCATCGGTCAAACGATTCATGTCATTTCCAGAGTGAATCCCATCAGGATTATGATGAAGAAATCCGGTATTCTCAACTCCAGACTGGCTAATTGGGGAATCTTGTTAGCTCAATATGACATGCATTATATTCCTCAAAAGTCAGTTAAGGGACAGGCTCTTGCTGATTTCCTGGCAGCTCATGCAGTTCCACAGGATTCTAAATTATACGATGAGATTCCAGATGAAGTTATGGATTCAAATCATGTTTCTGAAGAAACTCCTACCTGGCGTCTATTCTTTGATGGAGCGTCTAAAATGGGTCCCAATGGCGATATTGTCGCTGGAGTCGGGATTTTCTTGTATCCCCGCAAGGGCTGGCTATTCAGAGGGCTTATTCTCTGGATCAATCGTGTTCAAACAATGTAGCCGAATACAATGCGTTACTCATCGGTCTTCAACTTGCTAAACATCTGGATATTCAGTATTTAGAAGTTTACGGAGACTCCAAACTTATCATCAATCAAATCAGAGGTACATATGAAGTCCGTCATCAGGATTTGATACCTTATTACCGAGCAGCTCTCTCCATGGCCTCTTCCTTTGAAGGTTTCTTTATTGAACACGTTCGGCGAGCCTGTAATACAGAAGCCGATGCTCTGGCTAATCTTGCCGCTGTGCTAGCCATACCGGTCAGACGACAACAATTAATAGTGGTTTATAACCGGGAGTTATTCCAGGTCGAGAATAATTTGGCTTTGGGTTTTCCCTATGATCCAAACGAAAATTCTCTCAACCCTGATGAATTTAATTCCTCCAACCTTAACACTAGATTAGGGTTTGACAGAGCATCCTCGTCTTCTTCCGATTCTACTATGGAATACGTCTTTTCCAACAAAACAGAAGCAATAACCGAAGACTGGAGACGTCCATTTCTAGATTTTGTATTGTATGACATACTTCCTGATAATCCGAGCGAAGCAGCGTCCATTCGGCGTCGATCTCTCAGATTCTATTATAATCATACGACAAAGACATTATATCGTCGGGCCTATGACGGTCTTCTCCTCCGATGCATCGCTGGTGAAGAAGCGCAACAGATTATCCGTGAAGCACATGATGGTATTTGCGGAGCTCATCAACCAGGTCCTAAACTTCAAGATCGCATCCGACGTATGGGTTATTATTGACCCACGATGGTGGCTGACGCCATTCAATATGCCCGGAAATGTAAAGCCTGTCAAATTCATGCAGACTTTATCCATCAACCGTCAGAGTTCTTACACCCGACAGTGGCATCATGGCCCTTCGAGGCCTGGGGCATGGACATCATTGGTCCCATCAACCCACCATCATCAAAAGGACATCGGTTTATTCTAGCAATAACCGACTACTTTTCCAAATGGGCTGAAGCAATCCCGCTATCCGAAGTCAAAACTTCCAACGTTATCAACTTTGTCAAGCATCATGTCATCTATCGATTTGGTGTTCCTCGGCGTATTATCCATGATAATGGACCACAGTTCGTCAGTCAGAAATTTACTCGATTTTGCGATGACCATCGAATCAATAACCTAGCTTATACAGCATATAATCCAGCAGCTAATGGATTGGCGGAAGCTCTCAATAAAACCATCATCAAACTCCTGAAAAAGTTCGTTTCTTCTAACAAACGCAACTGGAGCGAGAAGCTTGGTGAATGTTTATGGGCCTACCGCACCACAGTTCGCAATGCGACCGGATGTACACCTTTCTCTTTGGTATACGGGTGTGAAGCTGTCCTTTCCCTCGAGATCCAGATTCCTTCTCTGAGAATCGCAATCTCCAATGAACTTACAACAGAGAACAATGATCATCTTCGACTTCAAGAGCTAGAAGCTCTAGATGAAAAACGATTGTATGCTCAACAAAATATCGAGCTGTATCAGGCCCGAATTTCAAAAGCTTTTAACCAGAAGGTGAAAGTCAGAGCATATCGGAAAGGAGAACTTGTTCTTACCGTCAAACGTCCAATGACTATGACACATATGAGCAAAGGCAAGTTCGATGCGAAATGGGAAGGCCCATTCGTCGTAAACAAAGTCTTCTCAAACGGAGCATATCAGCTTACCTCTATGGATGGTAAAGTCACGATGATGCCTATCAACGGCAAATTCTTAAAGAAATATTATGTATAAATTTCGTTGATATATGATATTTTCAGAGTTTTTTTTTCTTCCCCACAAATGTCGTCTCGATATCGTTATCCCCAGCGAAAATTGATATTCTACAACATATCATCTTCCCAGAGAATTTGATATTCTGTCTTATTAGATCCCCAGTGGATTTAATAAAGATCTCATATAGAAAATCACGTCCATATTACCTCTGAATTTTCTATCTCAGTATCATATTTTCTATTCTATGAAAATGATATCTAGTCTTTTGATTTCCGAGTCCAAAGATCATGAAAAATTGAGTTCAAAGATATCTTTATATCTGAATTCTATTTTTTCTAATCAGTATTAAACTAAAAAAATTTAGTTTAATATCATCTGATGAAATTACAAAATTTATTTGTATATTTCATTCCATTAAAATGTGTCATGTATTATTTACCTCTGAACATATTTTCTACAAAAACATCATACACAAAATCGAAATCAGGTCAAATGCTCATTTCTTCAGTCAAAATCAAAATACTGATTACAAGTGAGTATTAATCTATTTAGAAGGAGTAATAATCTCCTGAATATGAGCAAGTACATTGTTCATCTTTTCTTTATGAGCTTTACGAATTCGCTCTGTTGCTTCAATCGCAACTATCTGTTGGTCAAAATTAATGATAACAGAACTGCGACGATTGGTTTCTTCTATTTGATCAGTCTGCATCTGTTCCCGCTCTTGCTGTAGAACTTGATAGCGGGTAGTTTCAGTTATACGAGCAGCGATAATATCAGATTGCTCTTTTTCTGTGGATGCAATGCGCTCCTGGAGACGAGCTAATTCTTCTTTTAGCTTCTGGAGTTCTTCAGCTCTAGACATTTCCTCAGTTTCCAGACATTGTATCTTCTGACGAGTTAATACTATTTCCTCATCCTTCGCCATTAACTTCTCAGATGACAAAGCGAGGAATTCTTTTAAAGCAGCCTGCTGTATTTGAGCCTCATGTTCCAGTTGAGCGATCTCAGCCACAGTCAAGGATTTAATATCTTCTTTCTTGATCTCCCAGTATTTATGGATGGTTACTTCCAAATCATCTAGGAGATGCTCAAAGAAAGTACACTGAGTTTCATAACCAGCCTGTCTCAAAGCTAAGAGCGGGAAATTAATCGCCGCTCGGAGATTGGAAAAAGGCATAGTCTCATCTTTCATAAATCGCCTGGAGAATGTATCCAGATATGAATAAATAATATCTGAATACATCGCCATGGTCCTTGCTATCCCCGTTTCAAAATCGGGAGTTGCTGCCATTGTGAAAGAAGAAGCCGGAATAGACTCTATTCGGGAAACAGAAGTATGTGCTTTTGGAGAACTTGGTAAATGCGAGCTTCCCTCACCAACCTCAGTCCGAACAGGTGGAGCATGAGTCGAGCTCATTGCTGGTGTAGTTCCTACAACTTTTGGAATCAAAGAAGCTTGATCAGAATTAAAGACAATAAAAAGCAAGAAAAGACAAAACTGTACAGAATAAAATATTACCTGAAGTGGGCTCATACTCTGTTTCTCTAGGATCGTTCAGCCCTGTTCGCAGTCTATTCAAAGTGTCTTCTGACACTGGTCTTATTTCACTGCTTCCTGCCCCAGAGGTGCTCGGAACATGGACTTCTATTTCTAGAAGGTTCTCTGGCTCTGGAGTCAACCCCGAATGTTGGCCGGCCGTCTTCAACTCATCGACACGGATTTCAGTTGGTGACTCATCTTCAATCTCCATATCCTCATCTTCAAAGGAATGAGACGAAGGTTCATAGTCAACCTGTTCTTCTTCAGATGGTTCGGCATGCTCATCTACGACCTTGGAAAGATCCTCGACAGCCAGTATTGTTTGATCAGGAGATGGCTTAGCTGCCGATTCTTCTAGCACATCCTCTGCAGCAGGTTCTATATTAGCGTCCTGCGTGGGATGCGCTTCCGAGGGTGCAGGGGAAGAAACTTCAATAATCTTCTTGGCAGTAGAAGATCCCGCTTCAACTCCTTGCTGAGGAGCAAGGACGGTTTGTTTCTCTCGAGCCAATCGTTCAGCACGATTGGTGGGGCTTTCTGCATCAAGACAAATTACAGATTTAGTCTTTGAAACTACCACTTTTCTTTTTCCTACCCTTTTCATTAGTGGAATGGTAGGATAATCTTCTTTGGGGTCACTACCTTCTTCGTCAGCATCTTTAGTTTGTTGACTCGAAGCAGGAGAAGTCTCCAGGATAGCAATTCCTACGCGACTACGACCTTCTGCTCGAGTAACTCTTTTTGGAGCGGGCCCGGAAGCACCCTTGCCATGCTTTCTCTTCGGTGTACCCTCAGCAGATACACTCTTCTCGACATTTCCAAGCGGTACGTGTAGTGGCTGATGAAGTTCATCAGAAAAGAGATTCCCCATTGAGACTTCTTCATAAATCTCGTCAGTAGCGAGAGGATCCTCTCGGTCGTGACAATCTTCCAGCAGAGTTGACTTGGCTGACTTCTTAGTAACATGAATGAAGCTCTTATCCAAGATGCTGAATTTCTCATCAAATGTATTCGCAGATACATAAAACTTGGCATAAGACGCCAACATCCTAGCTCCTTTCCGATGATTCACCGGATCTGGCATTGTAAAGTAGCTCCGGTGCCTTTGGCAATATAATATATCCAGGCTCTAGCACCGTCGATCAAGCCGCCTTGATGGTTGAAGCATGTCGTTGCATTCCCTACATGCAATTGATCATAGCCGAATTGCCGAGCAAATCTACTCGGAAGATATGGCTCCAAATAAGTGATGTCGTCATGGCGACAGACCAGGTGGGATGGTCTGATTCTCTTCAACCATTCATGCTGAACATCATCCAGTTCATTAGCACCAGTGCCATCAATCATCTTCGCAGGCATAGTCTCATAACCGATAGGCGGAGGAACACAGGTGAAACTCCATAGTTCTCCTCTATTCAGTATGGTCCTGCAGTCTGTCAGGGTGTCATATTTCCACTTGGGCGTATGACGGTATCTTTCTAAGAAAGTATCATCTGGTCTGGCCAGTCCAGCACTCATAAGAGACTCAAAGTGGAGGAGCAGCCAGCCGTACAAATATGTGAAGGGCATTTCTATCCGTGGAAATGCTGTTAGTTTCTTCCTCGCCAAGTTAAACATTCTGTCTGCATATGCCCTTAAACCAGCATTCAGACGGCATGTCATCGCCGTTAGCAAGTCCATCTTGTACCCGAACGTCAGACGGACTGCTGCAAATACGATTCCTCTGTGCATCCTGTCTGCCGAACAGGTGCCGGGTACTACGAATCTTCTCAGCCAAAGGGATAGGAATCCAGCCAGATGACCTTCATTAGATAAAGACCGGCTACCTTGCTTTATATAGATCTCTAACCTATCACCAGCTTTATAGGTGCCTTCATCTTCTTCGATGATGATGTCATCATGGGTGGTCTCCCGGATTAATCTGTCAATTTCAGCTTGACTCAGAGGTTTAAAACGACCAATATATTGTTCGGTCTTCTTCTTCTTCTGAGTTTCTTCGGTGCGGCCTTGGAATAAGTAGGCCATCCACTTCGAAGTATAGCAGCCTGAATCTATATCTTTTGCCTTATAAAAGGCCTTACAGATACTATAGTGGCACATTAATTCTTCAAATACATGAAGAATTAGCGGGTTGGCGTCAGAGATCTTGTTCATTTCATCAATAAACGGGATATACTCCTCATACGGTAGATCTCCTGTCGGCAGCTGAGAAATGTACGCCATTTCGTGGAGAGCGAATCCCATCTCGCCTCTCGGAGTCATAAAAGTTCCAGTGCGGTAGTTATACCTTTCTGCTAGTGCCAGGAACAAATCTGGGTTCGGCCTAAAACCATAAGCAGTGCACTTGATGGCATCATACATGCCTATTGCCTTCAACTGTGCTCCATAATCTCTCAGAATCCATCTCACGAGAGCAGTCCATCTGGTATTCTCTGGGTTCACGAGACCAGTGAGTCTCATGGACTGTTTTGGATAGACAGCATTTTCTAGCTGTGCAAATTCGTTCGCAAATATCGGGACTCTAACTGGCATCAGAAGTGCAGAATCCTCAGGAGGAATTGTGGATGGCAATAATCCTCGCAAAACTGAAACATGTGGCTCAGTACCACTGCGAAATCTTTCCTGTCTGTATCCTACCCATCCAGCTTTTGCTTGACGGGTTGGAGTAATATCCCACTTCATGTGCCTTTGGTGACTTGCGTGGAACAAGCGAGCTATGTTGATACTCTTAGACAATCCAGTCAAGTACATCGGCTGGGTCGCATCACCATCCCGGTAATACGAGTATGACACTTTATCGGAGGCTGGCTGGGAGTCTTTGTCAATAGCATCCCCGAATAGAAATGCCGGTTTTGAGTGGGTAACACTATCCACACTCTGCAGTGGTTGACCACTTATCAGACTCAGCAGGGTTTCGCTGTCTTGATTTTTCAGAATGGCTATCCTCGTAGAAGGTTCATCAAACTGTGGAAAGTGGACATGGGATAGATCACTCTTATAGTTACTCCCTGCACATCCTTCAAACTGCGCTTCTTGGGCCAGAATATCCACTACAAAGGAGAAATAAGAGGTTAAAAATCCTTAAATACAAAGGGATGTCAAGTTCAAAGATCAACTTACGCTCAGTCCATCCTAAGCGTATGTCAAGTTCAAAGATCAACTTACGCTCAGTCCATCCTAAGCGTATGTCAAGTTCAAAGACCAACTTATGCTCAGTCCATCCTAAGCGTATGTCAAGTTCAAGGATTAACCTACGCTCAGTCTATCCTAAGCGTATGACAGATTCTAAGTTCAACATATGCTCAGCTACGTGTATGTCTAACCAAAGTAAGCAGTCGTATGGAATTTTTCAAAGAACAGTGTATGGTTAGCAAGACGTTCATTAAAGATACGCTAACAAAAGAGTCAGCGTATCTCAACGAGATGACTTGACATAGCGTATTCCTTCAGAATCAGCGTATCTTGACATTTCTATCAAAGATATGCGTATCTTACAGAAATACGCTCAAAACATATTTTTCGTATAGACGAAAAATATGGAATACTACTAAACCCTAAAGAGGGAAGTGTATTTTCTGACGTATTGACCCTAAAAAGGGGTACGTTTTCCGATTTTGTCCTAACCAGAGCCCTAAAAAGGGATGGTTACTGTTCATCGTCCCCATCCTCACCATATAGGGGTCTCAACGGATGTTCGCTCTGTGGAAGACGCTGCTCGGCGGTTCTCCTAGTGGTTGCGGCAGCGGCGGGTCGAGACGACTCTGCAGGAGCCTTGCCTTTCCCCTTTGCAGCAGCATCGAACTTGGGTGCCATTGACGAAGATTAGGTTAGAGAAGAAGAAAGATTGAGCTCTGGATTCTCTCTCAAAGACGAAGGCAAAAGTAAAGAAAAGAATTAAGTTCTTAAAGGCCTATTTATAAGAGAAAGAGAAGCCCAAACGGCAACTGTTTTCAAAATACAGAATCCCTAGAGATATGCACTGATATCAAGGAGATAACAAACTCATGCCAGCGTGTCAAGACTTATTCCCACTTTGAGTTCAAAGTAATTTCGAACTTTTGAAAATCATAAAGTTCGAAAACTTTGAAGGGGGTCTTGTAGGGTGTGAAAAATTCTGACACGCTGACATAAGACCAAGTCAACCAAAGGCCATACGCTCAGCCAAAGGCCATACGCTCAGCCAAAGGCCATACGCTCAGTACAAAAGTCATACGCTCAGTGAATATATTATTATTTCTCGACTGACAGCACAGCATACACTCAGTGGACAATGAATCTGACACTTCGTCTTTCGTGCAAAGAACAGCTGTCTTAGGAGAATTAACCGTCGTATGGATTTTCGAGAGTTAATTTCGTCTTTTACGAAAACAGTTCATTAGCCATCATAAATGCACAGCCATCATTACTGTCATTTCTGACAGCCTGTCAGCCGTCATATCTGCAACACGACGCTCGAGAGATATTTGTCAGTTATTGGGAGATAAAGCGTATTTGAGAAGATTGAAGACAGCCACGTGTCTATTTCTCCAGTCATACGACTCCTCGTCAAGGCAGCGTATGTACTTCATACGACTCCTCATCAAGGCAGCGTATGTACTTCATACGACTTCTCATCAAGGCAGCGTATGTACTTCATACGACTCCTCATCAACGCAGCGTATGTACTTCATACGACTCCTCATCAAGTGAGCGTATGTACTTCATACGACTCCTCTTCAAACAAGACAGTGTATGCTAGTCATGCTTCTCCAAAAGATAGCGTATCAAAGCAAATGCATTCAGAATTACTTCAAATGTACAATCAACACACGTTCTCATGTGTCCTGTATTCGGTTACCCACTCACTCAGAAGTTATGCAACATGGCATTCATGCCATCAATCTCTCCTGGATATACTCCACTACTCTCAACCGCACTCCAACGTGTCTCCACCAAAATTCGCCATGCGTCCCTGCAGTTATGCACACGTCAAGTGACTGACTGAACGTATGCCCAGAGCAGTTATCCAGAACTCTATAAAAGAGAGTTTCTCCACCTTCAACAGACACCACATTCAATTCAGAGAGAACAGAGAAAGTGCCTAGTTGCTGTCCAAGTTCTTCGAGATTCGAGCCTTCTTCATCGCATCGTCCAAGGGATAAAGTGATCGTCTTCTAGATCAGATTCCTACAATTGTAATTTTCTCAGAAACACAATAAATAAATAGAATTTATTTATGGAAAACAGAAGTGTCCATGAAGTGTTTCGGCGTTCACACGTTGAAGTATGACATTCAGGTACCCAGGTAGTACCCCTATTAATAAGAGAATTTAGGGTGGCACCTATCTAGGAAGCTACTTAACCTCAAAAGGATTAAGTGGTAAAAATGTAATCACTGATAAAGGGAGCATTTTAACTGGCCAAAATTTCTTTAAAAAAAGGATGCACTGGTCAGGGTAAGTATTAACTTGTCATCAATGTCATGTACCCACTTTGTGGCCAATTCATCTATAAGTTCTTGCATAAGTACTATGAGCTATTGTTTAATTCTGACAATGTCAAATCTAAACATAAAATTAACAGAGTTTTTTTCTAGAATATATTTCATTTCCTAATAAAGGTGGTCCTCAAACCTGAGAACTGGTGCTTTCTTGTCCAGCTTTGATTATCAAGCAAGCGCCCTCCTTATCAAATGGACCAGTGAGAAGTTTGGACACCTCATAATGATCCAGAAACTTGCCAACATCCAGAGAAGCTTCATAAGCTTGTTTAAAAATCTGATCATTTATGACATCCATATCAGCTAATTCTGTGATCAATTTTGCTTCTTCTGCCTGCAGTCAGCAATATTTCAAGCAAGGATTTGAATAGCAACTTCTCAATCTATTAGATGAACAGAAAGACAGCACAAAACTCATATAGAAAAAAATTCACCCAGAAAATTCTAAAGTAAAGAGGTTATAGTACTCAAGTAACTGATGATTAAAGGAAAACAACTAATCATTTTTAATGGACTAAACAATGATGAAATGATTAGTCCTAGACCAGCAGGACTTAGAGGGAAGGCCTAGACAATAATAGTTCACAAACTTTTCTCAGATATTTAGGTCAGTGTAAAGTTCTATCATAAAAAAATCCATAGCTGACCACTACAACATGCATCTGTTAGATTGTAGGATTTATGAAACAAATTTGATATCCAAATAAAGCCCCAAAGATGAACATCTTAAAGAATAGACTAATAGTTGTTGGTAAGATTCAGCAAAGATATGCTAATTACATGAACTCACATTATCCTAGTCTGTCAAGCACAGCACCTTATATTTCAGGTCTTTGAGATCATTGACTACTCTGACAGCATCAGCTAAAGCAGTTAGAGATTCGTTAGATCTAGAAACATCATCCCATAGATTATATTCCCGAAGTATTTCTTCCTGCTTTATTCGTCTTGCTTCTTCTAGTTCCAATGCTGTTGGTGCTATCATTTCGGCGCGATGAACCACATCTTCAATCTTCTTTTTGAGAGAGAATAAACCTGGTCAAACAGAAATAAAAGAAGATAAGAAAAGAAGAGAGAAATGAATAACATGTTTCATCAGTAAAAGGAAATTGCATCTTTTAGCAATTGAAAACTAATCAATTAACAGACAAAGTAGAGAAGATGAATTGTCAGGTTGTATCTAAACCATGTTGCATGGATGCTGCAAAATGTTGTCCGTGTCCTTATACGTGCAACATAGTTAACAACTTTTCTACCTATTTGAAGATATCCCTATCGTATCCTGTCTGTATCCGTATTCGTGCAACATAGTATCTAAGTTATGCTTTAATGTAACATCTGCAAGACAAATAATTATGGCAGGAGTTGGCTAGGATAATGGAGTTCCAGAGTTTATCAGTAAAAGGAAATTGTATCTTTTAGCAATTGAAAACTAATAAACTAATATACAAAATAGATAAGATAATTATCAGGTTGTATCTAAACTATGTTGCAAGGATGCGGCAAAATTTTATCTGTGGCTGTGTCCATATACGTACAACATAGGTAACTACTTTTGTACCTATTTGAATATATCCATACCTGTCTCGTGTCTGTATCAGTATTTGTCCAACACAGTGTCTAAGTAATGCTTTTATGTAACACCTGCAAGACAACTAATTATGGCAGGACTTGGAGACGATAACTGAGTTCCAGAGTTCCATGGCACAATTCTTCAGCGCTGGTGTAATCTAAAGTACATTATTTCTGGATGGTACATTTATTTGTAGAGTAAAAAAGGATCGATATCTTTATTACAAGTTAAGCACGCAGAAATTGTAGGTAATGAGAAGATTTATGCTGATGTGCAGATAGAAATGCTTTAAAGGATATCAGTTCTCAATGCCAAGTATTGAGATATTTGTTAATGGAGCGTGGACCTTACTATCATTGTCATGTTCTGGATGTGATACTATTTAATTTACTCTTTGTTGAAAAGGAAAATAATGACCATCTAAAAGTCGAGATTTCGAGATCTTAAGTGCCTCATGTTTTGGGTTGTGACATACAGCCTTATTTTCCCATCACCAGTGACTTACATCCTGAATCAAAGTCAAATCTGTACTAGTTAAGGATGAAACAAATGAGGTTGGGTGGTGTATATTGTTTGTCCATGAAAATAAAGAAGGGTTGGATTTTTTTTAAAAATGTTGGTGGGAAGCCTTGGAATATCTAAAGGATTTAAAATTTAGTGCAATAAATAATAGTATATAATGTAACTTTAGAAAACATGCAAGAAGGATTTAAAAGTATACTTTTAGGATCAATCATTCATTTGTGATGGTGAGGTTTAGAAGGACTAGTTCATGGAATTAAAGTAGAATGGTTGAAAACTTGAAATGGAGGAGTGATTCTGACGTGTTTTGTACTCGTAGTATAAGAATATAAGAATTCACTGAATTCATTGGACCTGGAGGTGGGAGATGTGAGTATAAGGTGAGAGAAAATCATCCAGGGTGGTTGGGCGTAGCCACAAAGACCAATAGATGCACCAGCTAATAGTAGTGATAGAATATCATTAAAGGACTTGAGAACTGGGAATAGTCCTATAAGAACTCGGACTGAAGATGTGGAAAAAGGATACTACTCCAAAATTTGGACAATACTGGCAGAATGGAAGGAAATTTCATGTAACTGATCCCAAAAATTTGCGATAGGAAAAACACATTGCCGGATGGGGATTGAGAATGTAAACATGAACCTTGATAGTTTTAGTGATGTAATATGCATACCGGTTGATGGTATACAAGTTTGAAAACTTATCCTACGCAATCTTCAAGATATAAACATTTGAAGTGTTTCAGTAGCTTTGCAGCCTTGGAAGAGATACTTGTTAGCTACAAGAAAACTGGGCCCTATGAAATCGTAACAATTTCTTGAACATTCTTGATCGACAAAGTCTCCCCAAACAATTTTCTCTGTGTGTATTCATGTTATTCTTATTGACAAATGGCAAAGTACACGGATGTTCTAGACCCGGAAACCCATCTCATCATAATGTTCTAACTGCACCAAATGGTGTAAGTACATGGAAATACCAGTGAAGCATTTGTTGGTGCAAGCGGTATCTACAAATACAGTGGTTGCCTCTCGACAATGTTGAATCCAACGTTCGACGCAATTAGGATGCTTGGTTGTAAGTTGTAAACTTGTTTGGTTGAGACATTATGACATAGAATAAAGAGAGAATAAATGGTAAAAGGGGGGTGTTTGGTTTGATGAATACATGCAACATTTGTACACCATTTCCAATCCAAATGGTGGAAATGGTTGCATCAACTATCCCAAGTACGACGGCTTTAGTCAACCCCCTTACGGCGACATTTACATCATTTCCTGTCATTCTCTCTACATTCTAAGTCCGAACTGGTCAATGAAATCGTATTTACAGCTATAAAACTTGCAAACAAAAGTTCTAACTACAGTCTACATCGTTCCAAACAATGTACTTATAAATCCAAAAGACACCTAGGCCGGCCCTAAGCTCCTGAAGGCTCGAGGCGAACGCTCGAAATAGGACCCCTATACATAATGTGGAAAAAAAAAATAACTAAAATATTTTAAAAAAATGTTGCCACCTAGATTACTAAGTGAAGTGCAAAAAATCCCTCCTTAGATAGACACATTTCGCAAAATAACACCTAGTAGACATTTGCAACAATTAAACCCTCCCGCAATATATATTATGATCAAAATGCCCCCTCCCGTCTACTAACCGATAGGAGTGAACGTTAGTGGTTGTTTTTTTTTTAAATAAAATTAAAAATACCCAAAATATCCGTCCCTCCCCTCTCTCCACCGGCGCCGGCCGTCCCCACTCCCCCAGGCACCACCACAAAAATACCCAAAATACCCCTCTCTCCCCTCCCCCACCGTCGTCGACCGTCCCCACTCCCCCCGGCGCCACCACATGCCCCCCCCCCCTCCCCGTGCCACCACCCGCACCCCCCCCCTCCTCCCCGCGCCGCCACCGGTGTTGCGTCGCCGCCAATACGCCACCGCCGTTGCCGGAGAATGGGGGCTGCCATAGAGAGAATGGGGGGAGTGTTTTTTGCATGGGTATAATCGTCATTTCAGGTCTAATTTAACGTCGGTTAACGGCAGAAACCAAATTGGGTGTAAACTTAGCCAAAATAAAAATTTGAAATTTTTTTTAAGCTAGAGGTCTTTTTTTTTTGCTAAAAGTGTCTATCTAAGAAGGGATTTTTTGCACTTTACCCAAGGACCTCTAGTATGTAAGGCAAAAATGATAACCACTATACCAAAACTCTTTTCAGTTAATAATGGCACATGATACATCCTTATTATATTCTAGATATGTCCATGTTGGTGTCCCTATAATCTTTGGACCCATGGCCCTCGTCCAGCCAGTCATGGCCCGGGGCCGCCCTTGCAGGGCCGGGTTCAGCATTTTAGAGGCCCTAGCAAGTCCCAAAAAATGAGGCCCTCGTCCCTCTATATGTTTTTTTCATAAATTCAAAATCCAGCAAATCAAATAAATCCAAAATGTAGGCTCATCAACCAAACAATGCATTTGCAACACTACATATAGACATGCAATATTATATTTGTTGCATGATATTTCTATGTACGCGCAAACCAAACATCGAATATACATGATGTTGCATATATGACATTGAAGTGTGTGTGTGTATATATATATATATATAGAGAGAGAGAGAGAAGGAGCTAGCTAGCTAACCGAGCTCCTTGTAGACATTGTTGTTGTGCTTGCCGTCCATGGACTGGGGAGCTCGAGCTGCACCAGAGACCAAATGATTCCTCCTCCGTGAAATGACCCATCTGCCCGCTGATGCCTGTGCTTTTGCCATTAGAGACCAGTACCCGGCCTCCTCCTCCTCCTTTGGGTTCGGTTTTGGTGTGTGTGTCATAATATAATCCAATCCTTGTGCGTGGTGGGGGGAACTTTGGGACACAGACTTCATCCATAGAATGAATGGTGGGGATAAAACGACACACCTTTTCTTGAATATTTACGCTATGACTAGTTAAGTTTGCAATTATATTCTATGCTAAATTACACTTTGATACACTCAACTATTCCGTTTTTTCAAGTTAATACCATAAACTTTTTTACTCAACAACTTAATATCTCAACTATTTTTTTTTTCAACTTGATACCTAAATTTTTAGAAATCTCCAAAATGCTCTTATCCCTTCCCTCTCCCCTCCCCCACTCCGGCGACCACCTCCCCTCTCTGGCGACCACCTCCCCCCCCCCCCTTCCGCTGCGGCGACCCCCCCCCCCCCCCCCCTCCCTCTCCGGCGATGGTGGAGTCGGGAAAGGAGGGCAGCGGGAGAGGGAGGGGAGGAAGCGGGAGGGGGGGTGCGGGTGGCCGGAGGGGAGCGGGGGGGGGGGGGGGGGGGGAGCGGGGGGGGAGGGGGAGGGTGCAGGCGGGACGGGAGGGAGGGGGAGGGACGGAGGGGGAGGGTGCAGGCGGGGCGGGAGGGGCGGAGGAGGGGGGGAGGGGCGGGGCGGTGGGGAGAGGGGCGGGGGTGGTGGCCGGAAGGGGGGGGGGAGGGGGGGGCTGGAGGAGGGGAGGAGGGAGGGGTTGAGTGGTAGTTTTAATTTTTGGATAAGGGCATTATTGTCCAAAAAAAAATTTAGGGTATCAAGTTGGAAAAAAAAAATAGTTGAGATATCAACTTGAAAAAACGGAATAGTTAAGGGTATCAAAGTACAATTAAGCCTATATTCTAAGTCACGTGCAAGTTGTGCCATCGTACATACCGTCAAAACGAAAAAGTTTCAAAAAAAAATTAATCTCCATATATATTATTAATGTAAAATATCCAATTTTAGATTTAGTTCTCTTTCTTATTTAGAAACTGCAGTAATAACATGATCCTTAGAATGTCCCTTTTAAAAAATGGTTAAAAAAATTATTTGTACAAGATCCTTAGAATGTCATAAACGTGGCTCTGTACAACCACTTTAAATTACTAGTCATGTTTACGCGTGTTGCACATACAACACATACAAAAAAAAAAATATGATATTTTTAAAAATTAGATAAAAATTTAAATTATTTATTAAATATGATTTGTTATACATATGGTTTTTCAATTTTGGATGTATGTTTAGTTAGATAATACCATGTACTCAGTTTAAAATTTTGAATATTGAATATATTTTAGGATTTGATAAATTTTCGGGTAGCTTATGTGGTAGTTATTTTTTTTAATTATTGTTATTATTTAACGGAGGATATAAATACAGACCTTGACGGAAATTGAGCCGTATTAATGAGTTGTAAAAAGAATCTAATGATGAACCCAAAAAAAAAACTACAATACCTCTTGTAATAATAATCCTAATAAAATTGTTTATTTATTTTAAATTTTAACTAGTTAATAGTTGTTCCACATCTTTCTGCTTAATTAAAGGCCTTGTAGTATAATCGTAATCGCAACGTAATGAAATGAAAACAAATTTTTATTTGATTACATTGCGATTAAGATTACATTACAGTGAACCAAACGATTCTCTCCTCCTCGTTGTTTAATTATTTTCATAATTAATTAATAGTTTGCCCTATAATTTCATAAATAAATTTATTTTATAGTGGTTCTTTATTTTTTTTAACTTTTTAATCTTAAATTTTTAAATTATATCCAAATATTAGTAAAATTCTAATTAAATTTTAAATATATTATATTCTCTTTGGGACTGTTACGATAACTGTAGGTGGGGAGAAAGTGGGTTGAAACTGTAGTTTTTAAGGAAAGTGCATCCACTTTCACCATTTGGTTGAGTGGTAAGTGTCTAATCTCTCCGTTGTCAGAGTTGTTGTCCCCTGGTTTTGGTTAAGCAATCAGTTACTTCAACAAAGTGATGCAACTGTACGGAAAGTGAGGAGAGAGAGAGATGGAAAGAGTGAGCCAGTGAGGTGGCAGCGGCCGACGCATCCGTCCGGCCGAGACATGCACGATCTCATCTCTCTCCGAGAACTGACCAACTACTACTGTTGCTGATGTCCGGAAGGATGCCGCAATTGTCCATGACTCCGCCGTCGGCGTTGGTGGCGACGGCATCGTCCACAGACTTGGGGCCCCTGAAGGAGGACCTGCTGGAGACGGAGGCGGCCAGATCGATGCCGCTGAGGGATATCGCGTCGTCCTGGACGTTGTGGAAGTCTTCTTACTCGTCGTCGGATTCGATGGCGGCGTTGGAGTCGAACCAGGCCTCCTCGATGCCACTTCCTGGAAAGAATCAATGTCGTCAAAGAGGAAGATGGGGGTGGGGGTGATTGATGACCTACCAGTGCTGCTGCTGTCTCATTTTCCTGATGGGTGGTAATGAATGGAGTTTGTTTATTTGTTGGTAAAAAAAAATTGAAACTAAAAAAAAAAATTTGGTAAGTAAAATGGTGATTAGATTGGTAATGATCACTTTAGACTTTTTGGTAATTAAATTGGTGATTAATTATGATAATTAATTTAATTATGGATTATCGTATTTTTAATCTCAACATGCACTTTCAACAACCTAATTCCTTATTTCTCCACTTTCAACAATCATCCAAACAACGAATTCATTTTTCTTCCACTTGCAAGAGACAAAAAATCCTCCATGCCCTGACGCATCGAGTCTGTCAGCCTCTGCTGAGCCTTGGCCTGGGCTCTCTGAGTCTCCAGCATCTGCTGGAGGAAGGTAAGCATCTGCCCCATATCTGAAGGCAGATGAGGTGGAGGTGGAAGTACGTCTGCAACTGGCGGAGGAATCTGCTGCGCAGGAGGAGGAAGAGCGCCCCCGACAGCTCCCGGCACTACGGGAAGAGCACCCGCAACCCCAGGGACTGTCATCGAGGTAGCTGGAGGAGTACCCCCGAGAGCCCCAACAGAAGTCCCATCTGCAGGGAAAGTGACCGGAGCCTGCCCGCCAGAGGTGGCAGACCTCTTCGTCTTCCCGTGCTCCTCACCAGGAGAGTGAGTCATAAATATCCTGGAGACAAATTGAAAAGAAGATATCAATATGGCACATGAAGGCAATATCAAAGGAGGACAGCTAGAATGCAGTAAATCAATATCAAAGACGGTAAGCAAGATAAGCAAGAAAAGATCCTATTGTGATTGAGCACTCTTAGCCTACTACCTCCTATGTGTAACACAGGCTCGTAGTCAACACTCTAAGACGAGTGCCGCCACGACATCGCACTAATTGCGACTACAGGACCTGCGTGGGCCACCACTAAAATGTGTCACGACCCGCACCCGCTATAAGGGCACGTGCACGTGACAACGCCCAGCCCTCACCGTAAAAACGGCGTGGAACGCTGTAGGTTTTTCTACTCTAAACAGTTTATATATATATCAAAAACCTGTCGAGAATATGGTCAACTCCGAACGGAGGACAAGCAATGAATATATATGAGTACTCAATCACAACTCTAAGATAACAAAGTAAAGACTGAAAGATAAAGACAACAAGACGATAATAAAATAATAACATGTCAAGTCCAACACAAGAATATATACAAGTCCAAGTCTCTAATACAACCATAGTAATAATAGTCTCAAAAGTAGCTGGAGACAAAGTCCAGTACAAAAGACCTACTCTAACTAAGCAAGTGGTAAGGTCTCGTCAGGCGGAGCTAAGCCCTGCTGGACCAAAGTCTCCAAGTCTACGCCCACTACGTCATCCGGACCGTAGTAGGTAGAATAATCTCCCTCGTCAGCATCTGTAATATTTGTCAACATATCCTGTCAGGATGGAACGAGTACAATCTACTAACAACAGTTCTCAAGATATGACAAAAGCTATAAGACAGTAAATAGAGAGTATATACAAAAAAATCATGGAATGTACATATGAGTATCATGGCAAGGTAAGCTGTAAAACTAGAGCTAGAACAAGGCAAGTAAACTGATCATGGCATGTACAAGAATCAAGAATCATATCTCTAGGTGTGTGAGTACTAGCTACAATATGTGGCCGGCTTGGGTCTGCACAAGGTCTACTGATCAGCCAATCCTACGTGGAGTGTAGGATTGGTAGCATTCAAGGTCTACAAGAATAAACAAGGTGGATAATGACCACACATCTACACTAGTACTCCCCGTCCCCGACTGGTAGAGTGGATCCAAGCAAGACACGTTATGACACGGGATTCTACGAGAAGGGAGCAAGTCTCCTCGAGAATCGGTGTCCATATACTGTACAAGAACTACAAGGGAGCTTGCACAAGATATACCAAGATAACGAGGAATAACATCTCATGTCGGGATCCATGAATACCAATCCGTGTGACCAATGTGTCGAGAACAAGCATATCTACACTAATTACATGAATTATAACAATCATCGTAAATTGGAAAAGTGTCAAAGAATGTACTCGCCTGTAATATGATGATATATGTCAACGGGATCTAACGCAACGTCTCGAGAACCTTTAGAGAACAAGACGTATCAATACTATGTTTAGGAAGTAAAGTCAAGACAATTTAAATCTTATTAAGTCATTCTAGGTCAAGACGCGTCAAACTAGACTGTACGAGGTCAACCTAAGTCATATTAGGTCTAGCTAGGTCATACTGGGTCAATGCAAGTCAAACGGAATTAATCTAGGTCGATTTGAGTCAACGGTTGACTTACAGTTGACTTTTGGTCAACTGGTCAACTCCGGTTAACTCTGGTCAACTCTGGTCAACCCTAGGTCAATTCTAGGTCAATGGTGACTAATAGTTGACTTTTGGTCAACTTCCCAAGTTTAATGAAATTTGGGACTAAATTGGGTAAAGTGTTGACCCATAGTTGACTTTTGGTCCAAAAAGTCAACCGGGGTCAACCGGGGTCAAGACTAGGTCTAGGCGACTATTTCTAATCATTACCAACCTCTACAACCCATATCCAAGTCCATCTTGGACTTCGAAACTCATATCTTGGTCGTAGGCCAATTTTCTATTTTACCTTTTCTAAGGTAAATTTCTAGCCTAGGTGGAAACCTAGTTAGCCTACCTACGCTTGTTATTTTGACCCGTGCTCCCTAGGGTAGTAAGATACTAGCCTATAGATATATTACCTACCAAGATACCTAAGTAAAACGGACGTCTAGTCCGTGATACGGCCCATTGCCGATATCTTGAATATTTCAAGATACGCAATGGTACGGCGCGATACCGGTGCCCTACAACCCCGATTTCAACTCGGGAGCCTACCCGCAAAATCTAATTCATATAATCTTGGTCTACGCCAAGTTTCATCGCGTTCCGATACTCCGGGCTCCGTTTCACCCTCTAACTCGCTCTCCTCCATTTCTATTTCTCATTCACTTCCTATTCTAATTCTCCTTCTTCTTATCTTCTTCTCCTAATTTCCTTCTCTTTCTTCCCTTTCTAATTCCTAATCTCTTTTCTCTCCTTCTTTCCTAATCTATTTCTCCTCCTAACCTACTCTTATTCTTTCCTTCTAATTTCCTCTTCTTCTCTTCCTTACTTCTTCTAATTTCTTCTCAACTTCTAACTTCTTCTAATTCTTCCTCTAACTTCTTCTAATTCTCCTTCCTAAACTTCTATTTAGCCACATAACTACCTATCTATATATATATATAAACATATATATATATACATATATCTATGGGGGGTTAAATAGAAGTTAAATGGAGCTAGGGGGGATATTGCTCCTGCAGCTGCTGCTAGTGCCATTGCTGCTGCTGCTGCAAGCAACTGCTGCTGCTGCTGCTGCAGCTGACACTGCCACTGCTGCTGCTGCATCTTCTTCTTCTACTTTCCTTCCTCCCTCTCATCTATATATATATATATATATATATATATATATATATATATATATATATATATATATATATATATATATATATCCACCTATCTATCTATATATATATCTATCTATATACATATATCTATATACTCTAGCACACACACACATCTATCTCTATATATATAAATACACTCACACACATATATCCATTTATATATATATATATATAACCACATACACACACACATGTCTATATATATATATATATATATATATATATATATATATAGACACACACACACAAATACTCACACACTCACAAACACACACTCTCACCACCACTCTCACACACAAACACCATCACTACCATTTCCCCTACTATATATATATATATATATATATATATATATATATATATATATATATATATATATATATATATATATATACCAGTCAATATATATATAAACCCCTAATAATTTTCTTAACCTAGATTTCTAGGGAACCCTAGGAAAATTATGGGCAAATGGTGGAGAATCTCATTCTCTACAATTATTGTGAAGACATTAAATGGAGAAGAGTAATAAATGAGGAATTAATTACATACCTAAAGTAGTTTTCTTGTAGGGAAGAAAAGCTTGGGAAGAAAAAGAATTTTTTAGAGAGAGAGAGAGTTGTGACTTAATGAAGAAGAAAGGGGGGGGGGGGGGATGGCTCTTGGCCGGCCATGGTGGGGGGGGGGGGGAATGGGTTTGGGTAGGATCCAATAAGCCTCAAACCCAATAGACTTAGTTTGGGTTCGGTTTGTTTCGGGTTGGTTCGGTTTGTTTCTAATTAACCAATTAAGCTCTAAAATGACTAATTAAGCCATGGAAGTTGGGTTTATGATTTCTAACCTAAATATGATGGTATGTGGACCAAGTCCAGCTAGTATGTGGGTCCCACTAGGGTCCAGGCTACCCGGGTCTCCAACTTGAGTACGAATGGGATAAAATCCAAACCAAATCAAATAAATCCCAAAAAATCACATAAAATAAATAAAAATTCCTAAAAATTATAAAACTTGAAAAATGATGAAAATATCCCTAATTTGAAAACTGGGGGTGACATGGTGCCAACTATACGATCACCCGTCACTATGGTTTGAATCTTAGACCATCTCCAATGGTGATTTTCTAAAATTGAGTTCTTATCCTACTTGGCATTGTACTTTAAGAAGATTTCTATCCTAGTTGGAAGAGTTTCTACATAAAAATTGTACATATACAAAAAATGCTCTCCAATGGTTCTCCATTTCCATCCTATGTGTCACATAGTAAAAGGACTAATTTAATGGTGTGGGGCCCAATAATAATTGTCATGAGAGGTAGGAGAATTTCTATGAGAGTTTTTACATGTAGAAACCCTCCTAAAAAGTTTCCATCCTACATCATTGCCACCTAGGATAGAAATGGTGATAGAAACTATCATTGGGAGAAGTTTTTTTCTAAAATGGATTTTTTCCATAGAAATAGGGAAGATAGAAACCCCCATTGGAGATGGTCTTAGCTTAAGCAATATATTTATTTAAATTTTTTTTTACACTTTCACGCAAGTGCCATGTGGCGTTGGGTCTAGGTAGGTTGCGATGTGGCAGAATATATGTGGAACCATATGTTTGGGTGGTAGTGATGTGGCATGACATGTGGGTCAGCCTAATAGCCGTGGGCCCTATTGGCAGTGAAGTGGAATTAAATTTGATACGAAGTAGACACTTTTTGTTGGAAACGTGATGTGACCCAAACCAAAGTTGATCCATGCGTTACGATATTGAACTGGATCCATATTTAGATCCTTCTTATAGCCCAAACTCCAGCTACTTGAACCCTTTTTTTTCTCTGCAGATACCGAGGACTCCTCTCTCTCTCTCTCTCTGTGGCTTCATTTGGTGTTCTTTATGGATTTTTGCGCTGATCTGGTGAGGAACTGCTGCAAGATCACATCTTTATTCCTTTGTATGGTTTGGTTGAATATTGTTTGTAGGCCCTTTTGTGGGTTATTTCTTTGATTGATCAATTTTGATGGTTGAGTATAGGACCCCCATTGGAATTTCTGAGCTGATCTAGCGGAGGAGCTGCTCCAAAATCACATCATTCTTGCTTCTTATGGTTTTGTTCAATGTTGTTTGTACACCTTTTGTGGGTTCTTTCTTCAATTGATCACTCCTATTTGGAATTCCTGAATTGATCTAGGGATGAGCTGCTCTAAAATCACATATTTCTTCCTCCCCAGATCAGCTCAAGAATTTTAAATAGGAGTGATCAATCGAAGAAAGAACTCACAAAAGGTGTACAAACAACATTGAACGAAACCATAAGAAACAGAAAAATTGTGATTTTGGAACAACTCCTCCGCCAGATCATCTCAGAAATTCCAATGGGGATCCTATACTCGACCATCAAAATTGATCAATCAAAGAAATAACTCACAAAAGGGCCTACAAACAACATTCAACCAAACCATGCAAAGGAAGAATTAAAGATGTGATTTTGTAGCAGTTCCTCACCAGATCAGCTCAGATAATCCATAAAGAACACCAAATAAAGCCATAGAGAGAGAGAGGAGTCATCGGTGTCTGCAGGGGAAAAAGGGGTTCCGGTAGCTGGAATCGAGGGCTATAAGAAGGATCTAAATTAAATTACAAACTCTATTGTCATCCACCATTTGAACGCTCAACCCAAAACAAAATACAATCCAACACCTTTTTTGGGAGGCAACTACTTATTTCTAAATGATCTAATTTTTAAAAAAAAAACACATAATTGTACATCCATCTACCCTTCCGAGATAAGAGAAAATTATATAGGTTTCCAACTTTCCAAATACTGTTTATGAGGGTTGAAAAACCACATGAACCTCTATCATTATTTAAAGAATAACAAAAACATGCAAAAGAAAGAATTTAAAAAATAATAATAATCAACTCTACAAAAATTGGCAATTTAATAAAAAAGAGAAAATTTAATTTGGAACATATTTGACAAATGACAAAACCTTGTTATATGGTCATGGTTTTGTATATCTTCTAATTGGCTTATTAGTTTCGCCCTTGAGTTGAACTTTTCTTTGGACGCGGTACTATTTAAGAAAAAACATATGAATGGTGAAAAGTCTTAGGAGAATGTATACTATTAAAATGTTGAAAAAATGACCACGCTCGTAGCAATGGATCTATCATTGCGCCAATTAAATAGAAATAGTTTTTATGTCACTATGTATGCGATTGGTTACGGCGGATACACCATGGAATAGCGATACCAATTATATAGCAATGATGATCTCCCTCTTCCTTGTTGTCCATCGGTCCACTCCTCTCATCCTCCACCTTCGACGCCCTCCACTCCTCCACCTCCATTGGATCCCCGAGCCACCCTCCTCCGTCCCGATTCACAATCATACCGAAGTCCGTTTGATAAATCGTATTTGGAGCTAAATTTTAAAATTTTATGAATTTGGTGCCAAATCCATGTAACCCTATGTTTGGTTGGAAATAGATTTGGATATGAAAAATATGACCATCAAAAAATTAGATTTGTAAGAAAGAAAGTTTAGTTTGAGAGGAAAAAGTTATTTTTTAATAATTTTGTTATTCTATCAAATATTTAGTTAATACTAACTATTAATTAATTAATTAATTAATAATTAGTTTTTTATATATTTATTTTTCATAATTATTATTTAAAAAAATTAATTTATAGTTAATTTGTAGTTAATTTAAAATTAACTAATAGTTAAATAAAAATTACTCATTATTATTATTTTAAAAATTAATGTTTTATAATAATATTTAGTTATTATTTTAAAAAAAATAATAGTTAGTTATAATAACTATAATCTAAATTAATAATTTTATTATTTATTTTTTCTAATAATCTTAATTAATAATTTATAACTTTACTAGTCATAATTATAATCATAATTTTAATAATTTATTAATTATAGCTATAATCTCAATTAATAATTTATTAATTAATATCCAATTATAATTATAATTAATAAATTAGTAGTCTTATTATAATCTTAATTAATAATTTGTTAATTACTACTTTACTATAATCTTAATTAATAATATTTTAATCACAATTATAAACATAGTTAATAATTTAATAATTAATATATTATAATATTTTTAATTAACAATTTACTAATCATCATTATGGTCTTAATTTACAATTTATTAATCATAACTATTATCATAATTATAATAATAATTTAATTGTAATTATAATATTTATTTAATAACTCATTTATTAATTAACTTTTGTATTATAATCATAATTCTTAATTTATTAATCATAATTATAATCATAATTATTAATTTATTTAGTAACATTTTATTATAATCTTAATAAATATATATATAGCGCACACATATATCATAAGTTCGTCCATGCAAAATAATGATTAATGTTCATAATATATAAATGTGTCATAAGTATGTCCATGCATCAATTGACTATGCCTACAAACTTGTCGTCATTCGCATAGAACCTAACTATATAAGGCCACTAGTGATACATCATTTTGAACTATTAAAGGTAAGATAACGATCCTTCAAGCATATGTGGCAAGTCCCACAAAAGGTCCCGAAATATTCATGCTAGACCGAATCGGTTAATTGACCTTGGATATTGTTCATGGGTGACCTTAGGAATATTATTGATTACTTCTACTCTTAAAGTCGTACTTGAGGTTGTTGGTGTTTTATTCTATGTGTTGTGTGTGTTCACAACATTCTATTGTTAAAAGATAGTCCCACATCGGAAAATCACACCAATATGTATCTCTATATATTACTTATGAAGGAATAGAGAGATGCACATGGGTTGAGGCCCAATGGAGGTGTCACTCCCCAATCCTGGAATACGTATTTTAATACGTAAACCGATAAATTGTATTTACCTTGAATTTATACGATATTTATTATGCAGTATTTCTTCATGCATTTCCCAAAAATATTCGACAAAATATTATTTTTTAATTTATTTTCTGCATTTGGGCCTACAGTTTTGGCTCATTTGGGTAACCTATTCTTGGTTCACCATGGTTCATCATGAACCCTTTGGTTCATCATGAACCCATGGGTTCAAGATTCTATATAATAACTCATCTCCTTCTCTCTCCTCTCATTTACTTCTTCTCATTTACTTCCTCCACCAACCAAGGCAAGTACCAACTTGCTCAAGGGAAGGATCCATTATTTTGTTAATGATTCTTACAAAACTATTTGCCAAAACATGTTCTTCTCCTCAATCTATACTAGTTTAGAACTTGGAAATTTCTATTTTGAAGCTTTGATTTTTGTAGATCTAAGTTTTAATCATTTTCGGATTTTGCATGGTTTGATCTACTTTAGTTGGATTTTATGGGTTTTTGATGCTTCCATGTGGAAGAGAATTCCATTTCACCCAAGTTGGAACTTTGGAAATCCGGATTTGGAGTTCGGATGACCAAGTTATGTTGTTTTTGAAGTTTTGGGTTCTGCCATAGTGTTCTTGCTGTTTGGAGAAGACAGTGGGCAGTGTGCAGAGCTTCTTAGCTTACGCACACTGAGCTACGCGCGCTCTTTAGCGCTGCGTACGCAGACTTAGGTACGTTTCCTGTTGGAAGCGTGTCTTCCGTAGCGTGCGTGACTTTTCACCTACGCTGCTCCCTGTAGCGAGCGTGACTTTTCACGCTGCTATTTTCCTTGAGCTTGCGTGACTTTTCACGCAACACTCTCCCTTGAGCTTGCGTGACTTTTCACCTACGCTGCTCCCTGTAGCGAGCGTGACTTTTCACGCTGCTCTTTCCCTTGAGCTTGCGTGACTTTTCACGCAGCACTCTCCCTTGAGCTTGCGTGACTTTTCACCTACGCTGCTCCCTGTAGCGAGCGTGACTTTCCACGCTGCTCTTTCCCTTGAGCTTGCGTGACTTTTCACGCAGCACTCTCCCTTGAGCTTGCGTGACTTTTCACCTACGCTGCTCCCTGTAGCGAGCGTGACTTTTCACGCTGCTCTTTTCCTTGAGTCTGCGTGACTTTTCACGCAGCACTCTCCCTTGAGCTTGCGTGACTTTTCACGCTGCTCTTTCCCTTGAGCTTGCGTGACTTTTCACGCAGCTCTCTCCTTGAGCCTGCGTGACTTTTTACGCACGCTGCCTTGTGTAAGCTTGCGTGACTTTTCACCCACGCTGCCTTGTTGTGCGTATGCTTTTGATATTTTATTAGATATTATATGCCCATTTTATATCCTTACGCCTTTTGTCCCGAGCATGATATGAGCACTAATGTGACCCCGGAGAACAAAGTGTTCCTACCTGATACATGTACCTGAATGTCCCAGTTCTTGTTCATGCCCGACAAATGACTCGTAACTCCACGTGGCGTATTTGTAATGATGCATTACACTAAGGAGGGTAGCACATGTTGACATACTGATTGACATGGATCCTCACTTAGGGTACTCGTACTAAAGTACGACTTTAGGAGGATAATCATGCATGCCACAGCATGAGAGTCCAAGATTTCACCTAGGGTTAAACTAGGCAACTGAATATACTAGATGCATGGGGAGGGCAGAGTCCCGAGATCGTGTTACACCAGTCGCCCTGAGATATTGTCTTGGCGCGCCGGCTGGTCTCCACGGATACTGTGTCATCCGCAACGAGTGGATGACTGTATCCGATTAATTCCTGCTATATATTACATGTCTTGGCAAGGTGGCCTCACGAGGGACCTGTGCTCCATGACACCTGTCTACGCGAACCCCTGGATTGGCTAGCCTTGCTGGAAAGATACGATCTGAGGATTTTTCTAATAACATGACGCGAGGATAACCTCGTTCCACTAGAAACTCGTAGACTTGATTGGCCGAGAAAACGACTTGCATGTTTTCTATTTACCTTCCGTGAATAACTGAGGGAAGCGGACTGTCATGGTGCGTGATCCAACCCATGTTCTTGTTTGATTGTTGGGTTGGTTATCGTACTATGACAGGCTGTGGACCGAAGTTATGAACGGAAGACTTATTCTGGTTGTGAAGTGCTACTTCTGTGAATGACTGAGGAACATGGTCTATCATGATACATGATCCAACCCATGTTCTTGTTTGATTGTTGGGTTGGTTATTGTGCTGCGATAGGCTATCGACCGAAGTCACGATCAGGAGATTTTATGGTTTTTACCTTTTTAACTTATGTGAAAGTTATAGAGTACGACACGTCCCGACTCCATACGGCACCTTTTGTCCTTGTTTGGTTGTAAGGGTGCCATATGGGTTCGAGGATGTTGCGCTACCCTATAATAGTAGCATAAGTATTACTATTATCAGTCATTCTATTAGTTGGGTTTTTAATTCTTAACTCTTGTGCCCCTTTGGCGGTACTTGCTATTCGGGGCTGACCCCGCTGGTTTTGTTTGGCCAGATCTCGTAGCAGAGCCAGAGGACACGATCTTCCTCCCTGACATCCATGGTGCATACTAGGAGCATGGCGGTTCGGGGACTCGAGTGGGTTTCTTCTCCACCACTCCTGCTTATACTTTTGCGGCGTTTAGCCACCGGCACCTGTTAGCCGGATTACTTGATATTTTGTGTCAGTACATAATTGTAATTAAACAAACTGCAGCTGTGTATAATTTTGTACTCCTGACTCTCTGAGATAGCTAAATTATAAAGCTAGTCTCTCATGATCATTTTGATGAAGCGTCAGGAACGCCTTACTGCTTTATCTTTAATGTTCATTTAATTGCTGATTTGACTTAATTGATTGAGACATAGAACTCTGTGGGACCATAGGAGACTTGATTGTAGCATGTACCTCCTAGTCTCTCGACAGCCACGATCGCCGTATGACGTTACGTACCTCATATGGAGTAGCTGGCCTAGTCCGTCCCCGTATTTCGGTACTGGGGCGTGACAAGGTTTTAGTGGTGGCCCATGCAGGTCTGATTTTCAGACTTGTGGGGTATTGCGAATTATTAGGAGTCTCAATCAAAACTTGTTCCCCTTGAAATTTTGTTTCAAATTCTCTGTCCTTGCCTTGATCTCTAACCCGACTTGCATCCTCGAAATCTTCCTTGTCCGGACTTGATAATCTTATATCTTTCTCTATAGGGGTGCTTCATTCTCAGTAGCGGGTGAGGCCCATGAAGAAGAGCAGCAAGAGCATGGCTCGACTGGGCAGCAACAGGGGAGAGAACCTTCCCCAGGGCAGGCACAAGCAGAAGTGGAACCAGAGGCAGTACAGCCGCAGGTTATTGAAACTCCTGCAGCACCAGCAGCGACGGCAGTACCAGATGCCGTAGCACTCCTGGAGATCGTCCGAGGGATTCTTGTCACTCACCAACAGCAACAGACTCGGCAGCAGGAGCAGAACGTGTTGCTGAACCAGGGGATTCAGTTAGCTCTTGAGAGGAGTGCCGGGGTTGACTCGGGAGCATCAGGAAGGTTCTGTCGCTTGAACCCGAGGTATTTTGATGGCACGGAGGATGCCATCACTGCGGATGCATGGATTCAAGACATTGAAGCCATTCTTGTGGCAGCCAAGGTTCCAGATGATGAGAAGGTTGATCAGGTCAAACTGGTACTTCAGGATCTTGCCCGCGACTGGTGGGCATCAGAAGAAGTTGGTATAAGAATTTCTGTTCGTTGGACCACCTTCAGTGACAGATTCAAGGCCAAGTATTTTGGCGTAGTAGCTCGATATGAGCTCCAGCAGAAGTTTATCAGTCTCAAGCAAGCAGGCAAGACCGTAGATGGGTATGCCGCAGAGTTCTGCAGATTGTGCCGTTTCGCACCAGCAATGGTGGCAACGGAGCCAGAGAAAGCTATGAGGTTCCAGCAGGGACTTCATTTGGAACTATTACAGCTTGTGGAAGGACACGACTACCAGACGTTCGACGCTGTTTTGACGGCAGCTCGTAGGCACGAGCTTACCCAGCAGAGGTTAGCATCGAGGACTGGAGGTCAGAAGAGATCTCATTCCCAGGTTGGAGGGGAAGCAATGCAGCGAACATCGGTACCAGCACCCGGTGTACGTATTCATGATGCAGGAGCGCCGCGGAGGACGGCCATGTCAACTAATACAGCGCCAGTTCGACATCAGCAGCCAAGGAACCAGCAGCAGCGTCAGGGAGCACCCCAGGGCTGTACCTTCTGTGGGAAGGCAGGGCACACGAGGGAGGTGTGCCGGTCAGCGAATGGTTTATGTTTGAGGTGTGGTCGTGCAGACCATCGTATTTCCACTTGTCCTATGATGCAGAGGCCAGGAGGGCCAGCTCAACAGTTTCCAGCATTGCCAGCTCCAGTGGCAACCCCGAGTGGAGGGCCAGTACTAGCAGTAAGGCCCCTAGCCCAGCGCTTACCAACGTAGGCTCAGATGTTCCGCCAGGCATAGGAAGCCGAAGGCCCTCAGGGGCAGCAACAGCATGGTCGAGGAAGGCCGCAACAAGGGGCTCCGCGGGGCCAGGCTCTCACATTGACCTTGGGAGAGGCTCTAGCGTCTAGTGACGTGGTGGCAGGTAAAATTCTCGTCACCTTATTTCCCGCTGTAGCATTATTTGATTCAGGCGCTACTCACTCATTCATCTCTGCACAATATGCTACACGGATTGGATTAGAGTTTGAGGCATTGCCGGAGAGGATGGATATACCCACCGGCAATGGGCTCGTAGAAGTTAGCAGAGTGCGCTTTTCATGTCCGGTGGAGGTGTGTGGGCATTTATTGCCCGCATCATTGATTAAATTCCCTATAGGGAATTTTGATGTCGTTCTTGGCATGGACTGGTTGAGAGACAGTCATGCGACAATTGATTGTAGAGGAGGTAGGGTCATATTCAGCGTTCCTGGGATGGAGCAGTTCATCTTTACTCGAACCTTGAAGAATCAGGCCGGAGGCGTCATCTCAGCAGCAGTGTCAGAGCCAGGACAGATTCCGAGAGTGGTCAAAGATTTTATCGACGTCTTCCCTGATGAGCTCCCAGGGATGCCCCAAGTCAGAGAGGTAGAATTTAGCATTGAGTTAAACCCTGGAACGAGGCCTATTGCAGATAGAGTTTATAGAATGTCGCTGTCAGAGCAGGATAAGTTGTATCAATATGAGGAATAGTTGAAGTCTAAGGGATTCATCCGAGACAGTAAATCGCCCTGGGCCGCACCAGTGATTCTAGTTCCCAAAAAGGATGGGTCGACGAGGATGTGCATCGACTACCGCAAGCTGAATGCAGTAACAGTAAAGAATAAGTACCCGCTGCCAAGGATTGATGACCTGTTCGACCAGTTGAGCAAGGCCAGCGTCTTTTCCAAGATTGATCTTCGGTCAGGATACTATCAAGTAAGAGTCCGGGAGCAAGACATACCGAAGACAACATTCAGATCTAGATATGGGCATTATGAGTTTTTAGTAATGCCCTTTGGACTAACCAACGCCCCCGCAGTATTCATGGATTTAATGAACCGCATCTTTCTGCCGTACTTGGATAAATTTGTGGTGGTGTTCATAGATGACATTCTTGTCTATTCCAGCAGTGAAGAGGAGCATGAGAAACATCTTAGGACTGTCTTACAGACATTGAGGGAGCATCAACTTTATGCGAAGCTTGACAAGTGTGAATTCTGGTTAGATCACATTTCATTCCTGGGATATGTAATTTCTGGGGCAGGAGTGTCAGTGGATCCGAAGAAGATTGAGGCCGTAGAGCATTGGCCAGTCCCGAGAACGGTTGCAGAAGTACGAAGTTTCTTAGGATTAGCTGGTTACTACAGAAGGTTCGTGGCGGACTTTGCCAAGATCTCTGCGCCCTTAACGCGTTTGACGCACAAGGACGTAGAGTTTGTTTGGTCAGCTAGCTGTCAGGCATCATTTGAAGAATTGAAGAAGAGATTGATCTCAGCCCCGATCTTGACACTTCCAGTAGGAGCAGGAGGCTTTACCGTATATTGTGACGCATCAGGAAAGGGTCTTGGATGTGTATTGATGCAGCATAGAAAAGTGATAGCATATGCGTCTCGGCAGCTTCGAGATCATGAGAAGAATTACCCGACTCACGATTTGGAGTTAGCAGCTGTGGTGTTTTCACTCAAGTTGTGGAGGCATTATTTATACGGAGATCGGGTATAGATCTATACTGATCATAAGAGTTTGAAATACGTGTTCACGCAGCGAGATTTGAACATGAGGCAAAGAAGATGGTTAGAACTGCTGAAGGATTTTGATTTAGATCTTCAGTATCATCCAGGCAAGGCGAATGTAGTTGCAGATGCACTGAGTAGGAGAGACAGTGCCTTTATCTTGACCTCGCAGAAGCATATTCTGGCAGACCTTCAGAGTATGGGAATCGAAGTAGTTTGCCAAGGGATATAGGAAGAATGACCAGTATGCAGATTCAGTCAACCTTAGTAGAAAGGATAAGGGCAGCACAAGCAGGAGATCCACAGATTCAGAAGTTACGGTCGGAGTGTGAATCGGGCCGTAGGAAGGAGTTAGTGATTCATGAAGATGGTACGCTCAGGTTTGGAAACAGACTCTGTGTACCGAGTGGAGACCTTCGACAAGAAGTTATGTCCGAAGCTCATAGTTCTATTTACTCCATTCATCCTGGAGGGACGAAGATGTATCGAGATATCAGGCAGTTATTTTGGTGAAATGGCATAAAAAGAGAGAGCGAGATTTGTATCCAAGTGTTTGGTATGTCAGCAGGTGAAAGCCGAGCAGCAGAGACCAGCAGGATTGCTACAGCCGCTTCCTATCCCAGAATGGAAATGGGAACACATCACGATGGATTTTGTGACCGGTTTACCTAGATCTCCAGCTGGCAAGAATGCAGTCTGGGTAATAGTAGATCGACTCACGAAGGTTGCTCATTTCCTTCCCTTCCGAGTTGGACAGACTACTGAACAGTTAGCAGAAATGTACATGAAACAGATAGTAAGGCAGCACGGTGTTCCAGTTAGTATAGTATCAGATCGGGATACGCGGTTTACTTCCCATTTTTGGCGGAGCTTGTACCAAAGTTTGGGAACCAAGTTAAGATTCAGTACTGCTTATCATCCACAAACTGACGGGCAATCAGAAAGAACCATTCAGACATTAGAAGATATGCTACGGGCGTGTACCTTGGATTTTGGCGGATCTTGGAAGGATCACCTTCATCTAGTGGAGTTCTCCTATAACAACAGCTATCAGGCTAGCATTCAGATGGTCCCGTTCGAAGCATTGTACGGAAGGAAGTGCAGGTCCCCTTTGGCATAGGACGACGTCGGAGAACGAAAGTTGTTGGGGCCAGAGATGATCACGCAGACTGTGGAGATAGTTAAGTTAGTCAGAGAGCGCCTTCGAGTTGCACAGGACCGACATCGTCACTGGACAGATCAGCATCGTAGGCCTCTAGAGTTCAGAGTTGGCGACCAAGTGTTTCTGCGGATTTTGCCTACTCGGGGTATCATCAGATTTGGAACCCGGGGAAAGCTTAGTCCAAGATACGTTGGTCCTTTTAAGATTCTCGCTCGGGTAGGCGATATGGCTTATCGACTTGCCCTTCCGCCTTCGTTAACTGGCATACATGATGTGTTTCATGTGTCCCAATTACGTAGGTATGTCCCGGATCCGAGTCACGTCCTCGATCATTCTGAGTTAGTCGTTGGTACCGACCTAACTTACGAGGAACAACCCGTATCTATTTTGGACCGGCGAGAGAAGGTACTCAAGAATCGGACGATAAGCCTTGTCCGTGTTTCTTGGAACCATCACTCTTCGGAAGAGTCAACCTGGGAGCGCGAGGACGAAATCAGATCTCGTTATCCGTATTTGTTTGACTAATAAGGTATATTTATGCACCTTATTGACACGATTCCATGCTTTTCTGCACCTGCTTATTTTGCACTTTGTGATGTATGATAATAACTGCTATGATAGTTAACTTATATATATGATTGTGCCTTGCTTGTCCTGATTTCACTATCCTGTCTTGGCTGGAATTCCGAGGACGGAATTTTTCTAAGAAGGGTAGAGATGCCACTCCCCAATCCTGGAATACGTATTTTAATACGTAAACTGATAAATTGTATTTACCTTGAATTTATACGATATTTATTATGCAGTATTTCTTCATGCATTTCCCAAAAATATTCGACAAAATATTATTTCCTAATTTATTTTCTGTATTTGGGCCTACAGTTTTGGCTCATTTGGGTAACCTATTCTTGGTTCACCATGGTTCATCATGAACCCTTTGGTTCATCATGAACCCATGGGTTCAAGATTCTATATAATAACTCATCTCCTTCTCTCTCCTCTCATTTACTTCTTCTCATTTACTTCCTCCACCAACCAAGGCAAGTACCAACTTGCTCAAGGGAAGGATCCATTATTTTGTTAATGATTCTTACAAAACTATTTGCCAAAACATGTTCTTCTCCTCAATCTATACTAGTTTAGAACTTGGAAATTTCTATTTTGAAGCTTTGATTTTTGTAGATCTAAGTTTTAATCATTTTCGGATTTTGCATGGTTTGATCTACTTTAGTTGGATTTTATGGGTTTTTGATGCTTCCATGTGGAAGAGAATTCCATTTCACCCAAGTTGGAACTTTGGAAATCCGGATTTGGAGTTCGGATGACCAAGTTATGTTGTTTTTGAAGTTTTGGGTTCTGCCATAGTGTTCTTGCTGTTTGGAGAAGACAGTGGGCAGTGTGCAGAGCTTCTTAGCTTACGCACACTGAGCTACGCGCGCTCTTTAGCGCTGCGTACGCAGACTTAGGTACGTTTCCTGTTGGAAGCGTGTCTCTCGTAGCGTGCGTGACTTTTCACCTACGCTGCTCCCTGTAGCGAGCGTGACTTTTCACGCTGCTCTTTCCCTTGAGCTTGCGTGACTTTTCACGCAGCACTCTCCCTTGAGCTTGCGTGACTTTTTACCTACGCTGCTCCCTGTAGCGAGCGTGACTTTTTACGCTGCTCTTTCCCTTGAGCTTGTGTGACTTTTCACGCAGCACTCTCCCTTGAGCTTGCGTGACTTTTCACCTACGCTGCTCCCTGTAGCGAGCGTGACTTTTCACGCTGCTCTTTCCCTTGAGCTTGCGTGACTTTTCACGCAGCACTCTCCCTTGAGCTTGCGTGACTTTTCACCTACGCTGCTCCCTGTAGCGAGCGTGACTTTTCACGCTGCTCTTTCCCTTGAGTCTGCGTGACTTTTCACGCAGCACTCTCCCTTGAGCTTGCGTGACTTTTCACGCTGCTCTTTCCCTTGAGCTTGCGTGACTTTTCACGCAGCTCTCTCCTTGAGCCTGCGTGACTTTTTACGCACGCTGCCTTGTGTAAGCTTGCGTGACTTTTCACCCAGTCGCCCTGAGATATTGTCTTGGCGCGCCGGCTGGTCTCCACGGATACTGTGTCATCCGCAACGAGTGGATGACTGTATCCGATTAATTCCTGCTATATATTACATGTCTTGGCAAGGTGGCCTCACGAGGGACCTGTGCTCCATGACACCTGTCTACGCGAACCCCTGGGTTGGCTAGCCTTGCTGGAAAGATACGATCTGAGGATTTTTCTAATAACATGACGCGAGGATAACCTCGTTCCACTAGAAACTCGTAGACTTGATTGGCCGAGAAAACGACTTGCATGTTTCCTATTTACCTTCCGTGAATAACTGAGGGAAGCGGACTGTCATGGTGCGTGATCCAACCCATGTTCTTGTTTGATTGTTGGGTTGGTTATCGTACTATGACTGGCTGTGGACCGAAGTTATGAACGGAAGACTTATTCTGGTTGTGAAGTGCTACTTCTGTGAATGACTGAGGAACATGGTCTATCATGGTACATGATCCAACCCATGTTCTTGTTTGATTGTTGGGTTGGTTATTGTGCTGCGATATGCTATCGACCGAAGTCACGATCAGGAGATTTTATGGTTTTTACCTTTTTAACTTATGTGAAAGTTATAGAGTACGACACGTCCCGACTCCATGCGGCACCTTTTGTCCTTGTTTGGTTGTAAGGGTGCCATATGGGTTCGAGGATGTTGCGCTACCCTATAATAGTAGCATAAGTATTACTATTATCAGTCATTCTATTAGTTGGGTTTTTAATTCTTAACTCTTGTGCCCCTTTGGCAGTACTTGCTATTCGGGGCTGACCCCGCTGGTTTTGTTTGGCCAGATCTCGTAGCAGAGCAAGAGGACACGATCTTCCTCCCTGACATCCATGGTGCATACTAGGAGTATGGCGGTTCGGGGACTCGAGTGGGTTTCTTCTCCACCACTCCTGCTTATACTTTTGCGGCGTTTAGCCACCGGCACCTGTTAGCCGGATTACTTGATATTTTGTGTCAGTACATAATTGTAATTAAGCAGACTGCAGCTGTGTATAATTTTGTACTTCTGACTCTCTGAGATAGCTAAATTATAAAGCTAGTCTCTCATGATCGTTTTGATGAAGCGTCAGGGACGCCTTACTGCTTTATCTTTAATGTTCATTTAATTGCTGATTTGACTTAATTGATTGAGACATAGAACTCTGTGGGACCATAGGAGACTTGATTGTAGCATGTACCCCCTAGTCTCTCGACAGCCACGATCGCCGTATGACGTTACGTACCTCATATGGAGTAGCTGGCCTAGTCCGTCCCCGTATTTCGGTACTGGGGCGTGACAGGAGGGTGCCATGTGGGGGGATTTTACATAGAGGTGAGAATAAGAAACCAACTTTTGGCCAAAATAAAAATAGATTGGAGCTAAGCCCCGAAGGGACTTAGCGACTCGGACTCGGACTCGGACTCGGACTCGGGCTCGGGCTCGGGCTCGGACTTGGGCTTGGGCTAATGGGCTTTTGAGGCTTAATGTGGCTTAATGTGGCTTTTTGATAGTTGTGCGCTTTAGTTGCGCTCGTGCGCGAGCCTCTGCGCGGCCTGCGTGGCGTACGGGGCGTACTGAGCGTACGGGACGTACGGGTCGTACGGGTCGAGCGGGTCGAGCGGATCGAGCGGGTCGAGTGGGCCGTTCAAATTATGTAACGTCCGCGGGTCTTGTGGGCTCAGATCCGGAAATGGCTCAGATCCAGAAAATTCGGATCTGGCATTAAACCAGGGCGTGCGTTCAGAATTTGAAAAGCCCATCTCGTGCCTATAATATCAGAAGCATCTCCTCTCTCTAAGGGGACAAAAAATCATCAGAGAATTTCCAGAGAGAGAGAGAAGTGATGCTGCTATTCCGAGGAGTCGTCGACATTTTTGGCCAGCGTTCTAAAGTTCTCTTCGAACTTGCTGGTTCCTGGAGGCTTGTCCGTAAGGTGGATATAGCTTTGAGCGCCGGTGATCTTTCACCCCAGCAGGCTTTCTTCTTCCTCTGTTGCCTTCGAGAATACCGTCGCTTCTCTTTTGAAGTTATACGGTTCTGTTGCCTTCGAGAATACCGTCGCTTCTCTTTAGAAGTTATACAGTTCTGTTGCCTTCGAGAATACCGTCGCTTCTCTTTACAAGTTATACGGTTCTGTTGCCTTCGAGAAATATTACGAAATCTCTTTAGATTCTCGTAATACAACATCACCTTCTTTAGGGTGTTGTTGCTGGAAACATTGTCTTTACAATTGTTTTTGAACTCGTGTTTCCCATCGATTGTTCGCCAAGGGACTAACAATCTCAAAGCTATATCGAAAAGATGGATAACTCACGTGCATCGCTCGTCAATACCGACTTTAACAAGTTGGAGAAATTCGACGGCGAACATTTCCAAATCTGGAAACGGAAAGTAACCTTAAACATTCAACTCGTGGAAGTTGATCACGTGCTGAATGAGGAAGAACCGATCGTTCCAACAACCGGAACCGCAGAAGTTATTGCAGCTGCTAAGTCCAAGCAGGCAAAATGGATTAGAGAAAATAGTATCTGTAAACTGTTGATTCTCAATAGCATGGAAGACTCTCTGGCAGAGTCCTATTCTAAGAAGAATTCTGCCAAAGAGATTTGGGACTCCTTGGGGAAATTGTACGAAGATGACGAGAATCGGTCCAAGATCTTCTTGGTTGAAAGATACCACAAGTGGACCTTCGAAGATGAGAAGGCTATGCTGCCCCAAGTAAAGGAGTTTCTGAAGCTGCGCCAAAAGTTGGATGACGAGAAGATGCCTCTTGTCGACAAGTTTGTCGTTGGAGGAATCGTCTCTAAACTTCCTGCGGGTTGGAGCAACTTCTATGCAAGGATGCACCGCAAGAAGCTGGACATATGTATGGAAGATCTCCTGCAAGAGATCCATGTTGAGGACGAGATGCGCTCTCAACAGAAGATGGATCCTCTGTCCAAACAACTGGCGAAAGCAAATCTGGTCCAAACCAGAGAGTACAAGGGGAAGCAGGCGGCTTCTCCTCACAAGAAGAAGAAGGACTTCACTAATCTGAAAGTGAAGAGTCCTTCATTCAAGAATCAGAAATCCAAGTCCCATGTGACTTGTTACAAATGTGGCAAGAAGGGCCACTACAAAAGTGACAGCAAGGAACCAGAAAAAGGTGAGCCTAGTAAGGTTTCTTTGGTTACTAATCTGGTTGCAATGATAGCGCAGGTTGCAAATGTGGGGGTTGACTCGGACTGGTGGATAGACACTGGTGCGACATGTCATGTCTGCTCAGACAAGGAATAGTTTGACTCCTATGAGCCAACTTTCGAGAAAGTCATAATGGCAAACCAGGCACAAGCTGAAGTACTGGGGATCGGGACGGTGGAGCTGAAAATCACATCGGGGAACACTCTGACGCTTCAAGGAGTGAAGCATGTTCCTGCAATTGCTAAGAACCTGATCTCTGGGAGCCTGCTTTGTAACACAGGCTTGAGGATGGACATCAATGCTGGCCAGATGGTGATGTCCAAGAAGGGTACATTCTTCGGAAAAGCTTTCCAGACTGAAGGAATGTACAAAATTTAGCTTGTTGTAACCCAGAAAAATGATATTAATGTTATTTCTACTTTGAACTATTCTTTTGAGTTGTGGCATAATAGGCTAGGATATGTTCATTGTAAAAGAATTAACAAGATGTCTAGCCTAGGACTTATCTCCAAGTGTGGGGGTAAGATAGAGAAATGTGAAGTGTGTGCTCAGACGAAGATCACAAGGAAACCCTTTCACAGGGTCCATCGAAGCACAGATCTTCTGGAGTTGGTTCACTAAGATATATGTGATTTCAAGCAATTCTCTACAAAAGCTGGGATGAAGTATTTTATTACTTTCATCGATGACTTCTCAAAGTATGCTTTTGTCTACCTGCTCAAGTCTAAAGACGAAGCATTCGAGAAGTTCAAGGAGTTCAGGGCCGAGGCTGAACGGCAAACTGGACAACAACTCAAAAGGCTAAGGAGTGATCGAGGCGGGGAGTATCGGTCTCATGATTTCTCATCATTCTGTAAAGAACATGGAATCATAAATGAGACGACGGCTCCGTACTCTCCTCAACCAACGGAGTAGCAGAAAGGAAGAACAGAACGTTGACAGAGATGATGAACTCTATGCTGTTGACTGCGGGTCTTCCAAAGAGCTTCTGGGGAGAAGCTGTATTAACGGCTACTTTCATTCTCAATAGAGTACCGTATGCAACTTCGGACATAACACCTCATGAACTCTGGTTCAAAGTCAGACCTAACTTGAATGTCATTCGAGTGTGGGGGTGTCTGGCTTACGTGAAGCTCCCAGATCTGAAGATTCAGAAGCTGGGGACTAGGACCACTAAGGCTATCTTCTTGGGTTATGCCGAAAAGAGTGATGCTCGGAGATTCCTTGATATAGAATCAAATCATATCATTGAATCTCGCGATACTGAATATTTTGAAGACAAGTTTGCAAGGCACAAAAATATTGTTCTCGCGGATCTTCCGGAGAATGATGAGGGTGCAAAGCAGACAGAAGTCCTTAAAGAACCAGTAGTCCAAGAAGAAGCTATTGTCGAAGAGACACCAGTTGAACCAGAACTCGCTGAGCCGTCAACTAAGCGAGTAAGGAGGCCGAAAGACTTCGGAGATGACTTCGTCACTTATCATGTGGAAGCAGATCCGCTTACCTATGATGAAGCGATGAAGACCAGAGATGTTGTATTCTGGAAGGAGGCGATAGACAATGAGATTGACTCAATCACCTCCAATAATACATGGGTGTTAGTTGACCTGCCAGAAGGAGCAAGACCCATCGGATGCAAATGGATCTTCAAGAAGAAGATGAAAGCAGATGGAACCATCGACAAATTCAAGGCCAGGCTAGTGGCCAAAGGGTTTGCTCAGAAACAGGGGATCGACTATTTTGATACTTATGCTCCAGTAGCTCGGATGACAACCATCAGATTGTTAATTGCTCTAGCAGCAATACACAAACTAGTGATACATCAGATGGATGTGAAAACGGCATTCCTTAATGGCGAGCTGACAGAAGAGATCTACATGCAACAACCAGAAGGTTTTGTCGTCAGAGGTCTGGAAGACAAAGTCTGCAAGTTGATGAAGTCTCTGTATGGTTTGAAACAAGCTCCCAAAATGTGGCATGAGAAGTTTGACAAAGTGATAAGGTCAAATGGCTACAAGGTCAGTGAAACAGACAAGTGTGTCTATACTAAGTTTGCTGATGGAAGAGGAGTTATCGTTTGTCTATACGTTGACGACATGCTAATCCTAGGTACGGATTTAAGCTGTGTCACAGAGACAAAGAAATTTCTCTCGACCAAGTTCAGTATGAAGGACTTGGGGGATGCCGATGTTATCTTGGGGCTCAAGATCATCCGGACAGGCACGGGAATAGCACTGTCACAATCTCATTACATTGAGAAAATGCTCACTCGATACGGGTATCAAGATCTTCCTATAATTGATACACCGTACCAGAGTGATCAGAAGCTGGAGCCAAATTCGAGAGAAAGCGTCAAGCAATTGGAGTACGTCAGCGTCATCGGAAGCTTGATGTACGCTACTACTGCCACAAGGCCTGACATAGCTTTTGCGGTGGAAATGCTGAGTCAGTTCACTAGCAACCCAGGCGTTGAACACTGGAACGCTGTGAAGCGTGTTATGAGATATCTAAAAAGGACTCAGACATTTGCACTATACTACAGCGGAGATCCGTCAGTAGTGGAAGGCTTCAGTGATGCTAGCTGGTGTTCAGAGGTGGAGAGCGAGTATTCTACAGGTGGATTCATATTCGCCTTGGACGGAGCTGCTATATCGTGGAAATCGAAGAAGCAGACAATGTTATCTCGCTCCTCCATGGAATCTGAATTCTTTGCATTGGATGCTGCTGCAGATGAAGCAGAGTGGCTTCGGGAGCTCATGTATGATCTTTCAGTGGTTGGAGCTCAGATACCGGCAATCCCGATATACTGTGACAACCAGGCGGCAGCAGTAATAGCATCAAATAAACTCTTTAACGGAAAGAAGAGGACTGTGCGGTTAAAGCACAGAGCAGTGAACGATCTCATCAAACGAGGCGTCATTGCAGTGATCGATGTTCGGAGTCAGGAGAACCTGGCGGATCCGTTCACGAAAGGCCTCAAACGACAGCTGATCGAGGACACAGCAAGGAAGATGGGTTTGAAGGCATTCTAATATTGTGTCATTATAATCCTATCAATAAATTTTATGTTATTGGTTCAAAGAGAAATCTACCAGATATCTAATTTTTTAATTCAAGGGAGGACTATTGACTGAAAAAATATTAGTTAACAGTGGGTACTTGTTCTGCAAAACATGGAAGGGTTTCGGACCCAGAACCACTGTTGTCTACTATGAATTTTCTACGGAAAATTGATCCTGTGGGAAGGATGGCATAATGCCTTAATGAGTTCTCAGACTGAGTGAAGGTCTGTTATGCTTTACAGGAAGCATGGTAGCACAGCACTACAAGGAGTGTGACTCCATGCTATGTGTGGCGGTGACTCCACCATGAGGTTCTCGAAAGAGGTAAATCTTCGGCTATGTTAGCCAAGTCACAGCGGCGTAGCACCGCAAATAGGCAGTTGGCCTAATGCTGTATATTGAATTAAAGAGAGATGTAGTCAGCACTACAAAGAGGAGGTGTTCCTCATGTTACGGGTGGCACGACACCACAATGAGGTAAACCCGGCTAGGGATAAAGCCTCGGCCTTGCAAGCCATGTCGTAGCGGCGTAACACCGCACAGAAGCGTAAGGCTTCATGCTGGGTAGTTTGGCACTACAAAGGGGCTAGACCTCATGCTACGGGTAGTATGACACTACGATGAGGTTTCCGGTGATTCGGGGTAAGGTCCTCGGCTTAAGGCCATGTCATAGCGGCGTAGCACCGCAAAGGAAGCGTTGGACGCTTCATGCCATGTCTCTTTAATAAAGAACTCACCTATAATGTATGGACAGAAAAATAGGCCATTTCTTGAGGGTAAATTTGTAGACGCCCAAAATACATACATTGAAATCCAGGCTGGCACAAGGCCTTTAATGTGCAGCCAGAAGCACAGATAACTACATTATGTGAGTGGAAAAAATTATAGTTGTGGTACAGAATTCAAGGCGTAGTCTATTCTTGTATCATACTGTTGTTCAACCCATGCGGGAAGATTCAAGTCGTCAGCGACATCTATCCTAATGCATAATGGACAGTTATTATGTGGAACGCTTAACTCATATATATAGAGATATGTGGGGGATTGTTGGTGTTTTATTCTATGTGTTGTGTGTGTTCACAACATTCTATTGTTAAAAGATAGTCCCACATCGGAAAATCACACCAATATGTATCTCTATATATTACTTATGAAGGAATAGAGAGATGCACATGGGTTGAGGCCCAATGGAGGGTGCCATGTGGGGGGATTTTACATAGAGGTGAGAATAAGAAACCAACTTTTGGCCAAAATGAAAATAGATTGGAGCTAAGCCCCGAAGGGGCTTAGCGACTCGGACTCGGACTCGGACTCGGATTCGGACTCGGACTCGGACTCGGGCTCGGGCTCGGACTTGGGCTTGGGCTAATGGGCTTTTGAGGCTTAATGTGGCTTTTTGATGGCACTTTGCACTTAACGTCCGCGGGTCTTGTGGGCTCAGATCCGGAAATGGCTCAGATCCAGAAAATCCGGATCTGGCATTAAACCAGGGCGTGCGTTCAGAATTTGAAAAGCCCATCTCGTGCCTATAATATCAGAAGCATCTCCTCTCTCTAAGGGGACAGAAAATAATCAGAGAATTTCCAGAGAGATAGAGAAGTGCTGCTGCTATTCCGAGGAGTCGTCGACATTTTTGGCCAGCGTTCTAAAGTTCTCTTCGAACTTGCTGGTTCCTGGAGGCTTGTCCGTAAGGCGGATATAGCTTTGAGCGCCGGTGATCTTTCACCCCAGCAGGCTTTCTTCTTCCTCTGTTGCCTTCGAGAATACCGTCGCTTCTCTTTAGAAGTTATACGGTTCTGTTGCCTTCGAGAATACCGTCGCTTCTCTTTAGAAGTTATACGGTTCTGTTGCCTTCGAGAATACCGTCGCTTCTCTTTAGAAGTTATACGGTTCTGTTGCCTTCGAGAAATATTACGAAATCTCTTTAGATTCTCGTAATACAACATCACCTTCTTTAGGGTGTTGTTGCTGGAAACATTGTCTTTACAATTGTTTTTGAACTCGTGTTTTTCCATCGATTGTTCGCCAAGGGACTAACAGAGGTTTGTTTGGTTCGGCTCATAATAGTTGAAACTAAACAAATTGAACTACTATGCTCTCTTTCTACATACTTCATGTGTTTGATTTTTTGCTGAGAGTAAAGTTTTAAAGTGAATGATTTGATGGCTGCAGTTCCTTCCTATCCCCATCTTTCTTCTTTTGACTTTCGAATTGGTAGGAGCTGACATTAAAAAAAACATAGGGAGCTTTCGACAAGAACAATTCTTTACGAATTGAGGGGAGACCGCGTGTCAGTCCGAGGGCTAGCATTACGGTGGACGGGTGTGGACCTCGATATTAACTTGAAAGCTGGGTCCAATGAGAAACTGCCACGTCAGTTTCGGTTGATCCATTGCTTAATAAGAGCATCTCCAACCCTATTGTCTTGTTAAGTGTTGTGAGTCTTAGGTGGCTCCTATGTGGCATGAGCCACAAGACAATGTCTTGTTTATGTGGCAAAATTATATCTCAAAAGACAATGAGATAGAAAAGCTCTCTCTAATGCAAAAGTATTGAGGAGACAATAAAAATTATTTTTTTAAACTTCCAAGGCAACTTTTAAGACAACTACTCATCTTCTTTCTTTTTACTAATATTTTTTATTCATAATTGATGACATGGAAGAGAAGACATTGTCAAGTGCATTGTCTAGAACAAGACAATCAACTTCACAATGTCTTCTTTAATTTTTGCCACATAAGCTTCACAATTGACTTGACAATTGCATTGGAGAAGAACTTTTGAATAAAAATTTGTCATTCCTATGTGGCAACAACTTTTTTTCCAAAGTCACAATAGGGTTGGAGATCTCTAAATCTCTTGTTGAGTTTCAAAACTCCACTCTAAAATACACCTCAAAACACGACCTCCCTGACCCCACACCCGACCCGGCCCTACCCCACCCCACCATAGCAAATTGATTATCAGTACATTCTCCCTTTCCTATTTCAAAATTATACTTCCGCCAATCACTGAGCTCCTCCTTACTCTTCTTGAGATTTTCTAGGGTTTCGTCTGTCTCTCACTAAACCCTAGATTTTTAGGGGATGGAGCAGTTTAACTCCAAGATCTTCGACAAGTACAAGAATCTCAAGGTAGTTGCACCAAACTCCCTTTCAATTTCATCATCGTCATCATCTTCTTCTTCTTCTTCTTATTTCATCCCAAGTTCTGCTTGTCTGCAGAAGAGTAGATTGTCTCAAGACGAAGAGTGCTTCCGGAACATAGAATCGGACATCCATCACTACCAAACCAGTATTATTTTCTGTTTCGATTTTTTTATGATTTTTTCCTCCTCTCTTTTTTTTTTCATGGGGAATTTACTGTTTATTAGTTGTTTGCAGCTACCGAGGCGCTGATAGAGGAGATGAAGACCGAAAATGAGAATCTCAGGTCGCAAATGTAGGTCTAATCCAAATCAATGGATCACTGATTACTTCTTTTTTGTTCTTAATGGAGTTTGTGCTATGTGATTGCAGAGCTTCTCTGCAGGAGCGCTATTCCGAGAGCCAGAAGCTCCTTCTCGAAGAGAGCCAGAAGAGTGAGTAACAAATTCTGTACTTCTATTCGAGCTGGATGTGGTTGCACTTTTTTTTTGGTAGGATATAGAAGCTCTCAACGATTTACCAATGTTCTGCATAGAAACAGGAACCAAATCACGGTGCCGTGACTTTAGCAGACGTTCGTGTGCTTTTCCATATGAATAACCGTTCTCTGTTTCCAGGATATGATGACTGATTCATCATACGAGCCTTATCCTGTCAAAATGGGGCTGGATCTATGGAGCATACCCTTCGAATTGAAAAGGCCCAATTGACCGAATAACTACCGGATGTCCCATCAACTCTTTGGTGCTAGACTCTCCATTTCGTGGACTTAGTGCTAGGATTGCAGTTATGTTGTTAGTAGGAATTCTCAATTCTGTATTTTAGATTCTGAAATTAAAATATAAAATAATAATCTAACCGAAACCGATGGTTGAACTTGGTTCAATGTCCTTAAGACAATATTCGTCCCGCACTGGTGCTTAGGGTTTTAATGACGATTAGTCTCCCAGGATACAACTGTTCTTCTCCTTCGGTAGTAACACTTCACACCGCAGGAACTCGACGAAGCAATGTTGGTAGTCTCCCTCTCTCTCTTAGACTTTATGCTAGATGAATGAATGCATTCTTCTCAATGCTTCAAACACATACGTTTTTATAAATGATAAAGAGACATAATGGAAATGACACACCTTTCCAATAGATTCGTTGAATAGATTCGTACACCTTTTCAATAGGTTCGTTAAATAGATTCGTTCTAACAAAAACAATTATTATTATTAATTAATATTTTAAATATACATTCACTTTTCCAACAAATGTTTCATCCCATTTGCTCAAAGGACCAATTCCGGGATGCTCGTTGGCCTAGCGTTTTGGAAATATGTCCATTTGAGTCTCGAAATGAATGACAAGTTTGAAAAAAATGTCCATCTAGAATGGAAACCGTTTGGATCGGCACCAATTAGAGTCTTGGATGAAACGTGACTACAATCCAAACTGGCCCTTAATTCAAACATACGAGATACAGACATGATGGCATGGTACATATTTTGGAGTGTACTTGCTTCTTAGTTTCGATCCTAGAAAATTATTGGCAAGAGAGAGGCTTTCCATAAAGCATAGAAGACTATTTAAAAGGGAGGGAAATCCCTATGATGCTGTTTGAGATTATGGGGATCAAAGACTCAATATAGGAGCAACAGTATATGGTTTTTCATGGGGAACCACATTCACCTCACAAATGACATTAGTTAAAAGGCCAACCTGAATGCCATTCTCTTGACAAGTGTCTATACACGCAACAATATTAAATTCTGGGCAACTTACGTTAACTCCCTATGTTTTATACTTGTTACAGAAACTACCCCTACTTTGAAACTAATTACACGGACTACCCATGTAGTTTATATTTTCTATAGAAACTTATGACACTAACCACCCCTATATTTCCTTAAAATTATAAAGCATAGAGGTGGTTGTTCGACATAACAAAAGGTTGAACGAACTTTTTGCTTTATTGAATGTGTAAGGTATCTGTGTACAAAGAAGGAAGTCCTAAACAGGATATTCTAAGTACAGGGAGAAGAGGTTTCTAGGAAAGTGTGACGGTGGAGATCGAGCACTGCAGCGGCTCCTTTACTCCGTTGATCTGACGACGAATCAACCTTGCTCTGGCTCTCTGGTGCCTTTGATGGAACTCCGGGGTCACCGATCAAGAGGCTGTCTGGAGGAGAAGATCTCTTGGAGGGGGTTGTTCTTCTGTTGGTTGGTTGGTGGATTGTTCCTTCTTAGACGATGGTTGTCTCTCCCTTTAAGTTGAAGGAGAACTCCTATTTATAGAGAACCGAGCACATATGCGATGTGCATTAGGATTTCTGAGATATGAAAGAATCTGTCGTCATTGCACGGTGCAGACTTCTGTGGCACCGACATATGACGGACATCGAGATTCTCCTCAATCGAGATCTCTGGTGGTTATCAACATAACTGAAGGAGGTGACACGTGGCGCGTGCCGATTTGCTTGCTCCGATACAGCCGAGTAAATTGTGGAATTTTATCCTAGATTTGGAGTTTAATTGATCATAGTCTAAGATTTAAATCAATCTGATATGATATCAATCATGATTTATTCCCAATCTTTTCTGCAAGAGGTGGTTTAAACAAACCAATTGGGATGGACCCATGCTTCCTGCGTCTCTGGTGAGGACTAAGTACTGCTGTGCTTCTGGAGCGACGAGTAGACCATGCTTCTGGAGACGACGGAGCCTCTGTGCTTTCAGATGACGAGTGGACTTGGCTTCGAATGACGACGAGACTTCTGTGCATTTAGAGCAACGATGAAGCTGTGTTTCGGAGTAATAGATTCACTGCGCTGTAGGCGACGAGTAGACTTGTGCTTCAGGTTGGCGAGGTTACTGTACTTTTGGAGCGACATGCTGACTTGCATTGGTTGCAGTGGGAGTTCCCAAGTCTCTTGTAGAGAAGTGACTTAAGTTTCTGGATCGGAGCAGATGACTGCGCCGTGGGAATGGAGATGATGTGAACATATCACCATCCTGTGCCTCATGTGGAAGCATATAAGTAGCTGCGCCTCTGAATTTTAAAGGCGTTGGCTTTGGAGGAAAGGGTATAACACCCTTGTGTATCTGGGGTTGGCGCAGGCAGGTAGCTTCGCCTTTGGAATGAAGACACTGGTTTCTGAAGCAAAGGAAAAGGCGGGCCCTACTACCATCTTGCTTCTGAGGTTGGCGCAGGCGAGTAGCTACGCCTCTGGCTTGAAAGCTTTGGCTTCTGAAGTAAAGAGCGATAAATACCTGCTCTTTAAGGACTTTCCTCTTAATTGCCACCGTAATATGGGGAATTCCAAGGATCTAAGACTGACAGTCATCGTGCTGAGTCTTAGGTTTATCCCATTAATGCGGAAATTCTGACCGTCGGCCATGTGGGGTGCACTCTGGGTCATTCTCGGTCCTATAAAAGGGAAAGTTCTCCTTTGAAGAGTCGCTGTCTTCTTCTTGACATCCTTCACTACCATGCGAGATCCAAACTTAACTTCGAGCGGCGATCGGCCTTGTATAAGTTGGCGGCTGGTTGAGGCTTTTCTCGTTCATAGGAGCCATGTTCTTATAGAAGAACTGTGTGTAGAAGGAGCCATCGCTGTCCTTAGGAAGTACGTAAATGTCCTTAGGGAGTTCAACTCTGGGCGACGTCTGGGGGATCTTTGAGGTCATGACGACCTAGATCATGGGTGGATAGCCAACCCGAATAGCCACATGTTGTGCTATGTCCTTCCCATTCGGGGCTTCGCGACCTGCTGCGCTCTTTGAAGGCTCGGGCCAATGACTGTTTCAGGAAGCTGCTTGCTTTGGCCGAGTGACTGATATGCTTCTGGGAGGCTGCGCCCATAAGAAGGTCAGAATACGCCTCGATGGAGGTCAATCTTCTGGTATAAAGAAGAAGGGCTGCGCTTTGACGAAAACCAAATCCTTTGTAGACCCCTCTAGGCTCTGTCGAATCTGTACCAGATCCTTTGTAGACGAACAAAATTAGTCCTTTTTGTGTAGTCTCGATGTGTCTGTACTAGACTTTGGTAGACGTGACACATAAGGGACTTCTTTCCATATCTTCTGTTTTGTCTTTTTAGCACTTGGACTGAGCCATTGTATCATCTGCTCTGTGGCGAAGGGATGTCATCAGCTGAGATTTTTCATGCTTCTATAAGCAAAGTGTTCCGAACTTGAGTCGAGCTCGGAATACTTTGAACAGAAGCATGAACACGTGGCAGGATTGTACGAGCTGGGTGATGGCTGGTGTCATGCCTAGCTCTTTAGCATTAATTGTCCCGAGTCATCGTTTCAGAGCAAGAGCTCTTGATGACTTCTTGATATTAGAGCCTCTTGTATCTTTGCAGGGATTGCGAATCTCTTTGGCAGAGGAGATTCAGATTCACGTTCCTTCGGTCACTCGTAGTACTGTCATCTAACATGGAGTGGAGCTTTGGCTTAGCTTGTAAGCTTCCTTCTAACCGACATCTGGCTCGTGCTTGGACCACGCAAATAGTCTATATAAAGGACTACCCCTTCCAAGAGAAGACTCAGCTACTTCCACAATGGCCTTGCTTGCCCGACACTCGGTTGCTGACGACCCTGGAATTTGCTTGAGGCGGCCGCCGGTTGCAAACCTTTTCATCCGAAGAAGCCGTAGTAGAACTACCACTGGATCTCGAGACGTCCCAACGCTCTAGATGTCGTGGGTGTCAATGGCGTCTTGGACCTCTGCTTCCTGGATTTGGATTGCTTGCCATTCCGAGGAATAGCAAGACCTGCAGCTGTGGTTGCTCCCATGGCCAGCTGGGGAGATAAAGGGGTCCTGTGCTGGTCTTCATCTCCGGCTTGGGCCAGTAGCTGCTTCGGACGGTGGCTTCCTTTTAACCAGGAAGTGATTGGCTCTGGCACCGCCTCGTCCGCGCTATTGAGAGCTTGTACTGCAATTTTAGCCTTTTTGCTTCTGTATATGTAACTACAAAGAGTCTGTAGTAGGTCTTTGTAGCCACATGTTTTTATATATAGAAGCTTTCCTGTCCCCTTTGCTTTTGTCTTCAAAATAAAGAGGGAATCTTCACCAGGGATTTGCCTGACCAGAGGTAATATGGACGTGGTAGGCTTGATCTTTGCCGGGATATAGAACAACAATCCAGAGGTAATATGGACGTAAACTGTTTTCTAGACCGTCGGAATAACCATATAATTGATGCGAGAAGAACGACTACTCAGAGGTAATATGGATATGGTAGCCACATCTTCCAGGTGTAGAGGAGCAATCCAGAGGTAATGTGGATGTGAAGTGCTTCATCTACTTGAGAGAATATATAGGAGAGAGAGGGAGATCCCCTTACCAGAACTCATAAACACCCTTTTCAGGGGATGTGGGCGCCTATGCTGGTTCCGCCTTCAGACGTAATAATTTTTTAGAAACTTGTCGTTGATGGACATCATTAGCAAGTCACCATTAGGCTTAGCTAGCCGATAAGCATCGTTGGAGTATACCATTTTTATGACGAACGGTCCCTCCCACTTGGGCTCGAACTTTCCAGCCGTCTTGTGATTCATTACCATTGGTCTTCGTACTGCCAAGACGAGGTCGCCCACCTGGTATGATCTTTCACGAACCTTTTTGTTGAAGGCCCAGAGATGCGGGCTTGGTAAAGCTCGATCCTTTGCTGCGCGAGCAAGCGCTTTTCATCCAGCGCTTCTAATTTTTGTAACCACCCGTGCTGATTTTCTTCGATGGTTAAGCTTGCAGAGGCCACGTTAGCAGACAACATCTTCTTAAAGACTTGACTGTGCTGGTGCCAGAGTCCCAAGTGGAGGAGTCAGAAGAGTGTGAGTGCCTCATGACTTCTTCCTCCGAGTCTTCTGAGGTGGAAGTAGGTGTAACGTACCCCAACCCTCGGCGGGTACGTTGGTAATAGTTTTGAGCTTTTTCCTTTGGAGAATGAATCCGTAAGGGAAGACGCCGGCCCTTGCCATAATTGAGCCCCTTGTTGCTGTCCAGGTCGTAACCCATCTTCTGGATGAGGTTTTTGGCCTGCGCACTATAGCGGTAGAACTGCATCTTGCCACTGTCGAGGTCTGGGTCTTCAAGAGTTGTTCGCTGCGGATGCTCCAATCGACCGAATATGACGGGTTCCTCTTCTTTTTTCCTGACTGGAACTACGAAGTAGGCGCCCGGGCAGGGACAACTCGGCTCACATGGTTGACGGTCATTACCTGCATCTGTAGCTTACGCAGAGAGTTGTCTAGGAAATATTTGGTGTTCCAGCATGCACCAGAGTAGTTCGAAGACAACTTCCTGTTAATAAAGTGGGATATCTTATCCCGGGGGATTACATCGTCGAAAGAGTGTGCCTTCGTGTTGGCACAGACGTAGTCTTTTAGCTCTTCGTCAGTGAGGACTAGAGCTATTGCGGGAGGAGGGGGAGGACGCTTCCCTTTCAGTTTGACCACTAAAGGGGCTGTGGTCGCATGCTCCTGCACCTTCGTGGTTGGTCTTAGAGACCTCCGAGGTAGCCTTATTCGTATCGGCAACTGAACATCTTCTATCGTCACTGGAGACGAAGGTGGAGCTCTGCCCCGAAGCTTAACAACGAGAGGCGCTGATACTTTGGGAGGCCTTCCTTTCAGTCGAACCTTTAAAGGTTCTTCGGTCGCTGCTGCGCTTTCTGAGGCTGTCTCTGCCTCGTCATCAACATCATTGCTATCGTCATTCCAGGGAACTGACTTGTACATATCAGCATCCGTACAGTAGGCTTCAAGTCCTCGGAACAGGTCGATATCAGCAAACTCGTTTTGATGGTCCCATCGCTGGCCACAAACTTCATGCACTGACGTAGGGTGGAAGGGACAATCATGTACTCATGGATCCATGGTCGTCCTAGCAGCATGTTGTAGTTTATGTCTGCATCGATGACATAGCAAGTTACTTCAGTATGGAGGTCACTAGTCTGACACTTCAGGCGAATTTTGTCCAGAGGCTCGCTCTTTCTTGCGTTGAAGCCGTTGATTGTTGTGTTCGAGGTTGTTCGGAATCCCTAGAGTTTGAAGGAGGCTTCTTGGGATGATGCTCAGAGAGGAACCCGGGTCGATGTGGATACGATTGACCTTAATGGCACCGACATACCCTGTATAATACATGGGGCGATTGTGCCGGTTATTCTTTAGCAGCATGTCTTGCTGGATGAAAGTGATACTGTGAATCACTTCGACCACGCTGTGGCAATGTGGGCAAGCTGCGGGATCGTCTTTTTGTGGCCGAACCTGAGTAAGGAAGGACTCGGCGTTCTGTAAGGCTTCACTGAGCACGTCTCAGATCTCTTTAGAGAGGCGGAGGAGCTCGAAAAGTGACAATCTAGCCGGAGTGTTGGCCAGCTGTGCTAGAATATCGAAGTTGTAGGACTTGATAGGCCCTATTGTCGGATCCATTCTGAGAGGTTTGTCGAAACGAACCTCCTTCTGTTTCTGCTTATCTGTGGCAGGAGCCCGAGATGGACCTGCCTCTGGTGCGTCAGGAGCTTGAGATGGACCTGCTCCTGATACATCTGGGACATGGGAAGTAGTCGGTGGAGACTTCTCCTGCTCTGGAGCCTGGCTCTGCTCGTCTCTGCGCTGAGCGGGTGGTCACCAAAGCATCATCGGTCGAAGCCGAGACCATGCGTCATGTTTTGCTTTTCTTCCCTTTGGTAGAAAGGGTCGTAGGTGTCATCATGTCGGGGACTAAGTCAGGATGAATTCACATGACTTCGCCTTGAGGTGTGGAGAACGGGATGAGCCCTTGAGCGTTGTCCCGTGCTGGTGGAAGGTTGACTACTTTCATTGTCGCCTTTGGAATAGGGACGATGCCGTCTTGCACCTCTGTGGCTAGAAAACTTACAAACTGGAGAGTAACTATGTTGGCCGTGACGGTCTTTTTCTCATGATCAAACGATATAACGTTGGCGTTGATGAGGCACTGGATTTGTCTTTTCAACACAGCAATCTCGTGTTGCGTGGTGGACGTACTGGTGGTAATGGTAGTACTTGTGATGGTCCACCTTTTCCACTTCATCAGGACGTCTGGGTGCCGGGATGGACAGTTTGCCACTCTTCGTAAGCATCTCGAAGAGCTCCAACGTATCCTCGTCATTGAAGGAGTAAGGTCTCCCTCGGCCTCTGCGTTTTCGCGGACTTGGGGTTCACGGATGCTGAACCTTTGGAGATGTTAAGGGTCATGGCCTGCTTGCCTTTTCCGTCTTTGGGGTTGCTGCTGGACGAGCGTCTCCCTTCGTCTTCAGGCGCAGGAAAGTGTAGCCCCAGGAGCTGCGCGTCCTGGGCTTTCCTCTATGCGGCGTCCGCCTCTGTAATGAAAGGCGTTCACTTCGTGCATGGAGCACTGTGCCACAATTTGATTGCGGGTAGCATGTTCTTGCGGCATGAGCCCATAAGCATGGGCTCAGGCATGTCGGACGGTAATCTGAGGGCTGCCTGACGGAAGCGCTCGATGTATGCGCAGACAGGCTCCTTCCTCTGGACAATTTCCATGAGGGTCGACATCGTCATGTCCATCCCTCCTTCGTAGAATCGGTCCACGAACAGAGTCTTCAGGTCTTCAAATGACGAGATACAATCGTTCGGAAGACTGCAGAATCATTCATAGGCTACCCCCTGCAGGACTCCTATGAATATGTTGGTAGGAGGGCGTCATCCTTTGGCAGGTGCCCAGTTACCGAGACAAAGTACCTCAAGTATTGTCGAGGAGGCCCCTTCCCTTCGTAAGGTGTAAGCGTCCGCGGATTGTATTTGGGAGGGTAGACGACGTTGTCCCATTCGGCAGGGTATGGCTGTCGGATATCCATCTTCCGGAGTGCTGCTTGCTTCTCCTTGGCATCATGACGAGCATACAGCTCCTTGATGGCCTGTTGTATCTCGACCGACATTGCAGAACCTGTAGCCGATGGAGTAGACGAGGAGGGTCCTGCCTGGTGGGCGGCAGGCAGCCTGCTGGATCCGTCATTGGTTGGCGGATCAAGCGCAGGTGTAGAGGCAGCGGGGGCCATATTGCTCTTGAGGTCGATTATGACCGAGGACAGAGTCTTCATGGTGCCCGTCAGCGTATCTAACTTTGTCTTGAGGGCTTCGATACGTCTGAGAGCTTCGTTGTTGTCTTCCTCGTTGCCATTGGCCATGAACACGGACCAAGTGTGAGGATGAGTCGAGGGAGCCGTGGATCCTTCGCTCTCTGGCTCAGACGCCTGAGCCTCGCCGTCTTGAGGATACACCGTAAGATTGTGATCTTCCTCGGACTCAGCACGGTTGCTACCCCCAGTCTGGTGACTGGCTGTGCCGATGGAGGCATCCGTGTCATATTGCTCCTCCTCAGATCGGAACACAGGGTTGTCGTGCATGGTAGGAGGCTGGCTACCCCCAGTATTTGGCATGACACCCAAAGCAGATCTGGAACGGTGTCTTGGAACACACCTGCATCGGGTACCTTAGCTTTGCTGCTCTCCGGCCTCCTCTTCGGTTTAGCGACTGACAGGAAGGATTCTGAGAGGGTTTCTTGAAAGCTCTGGAACCCTGCGTCGCGTAGCACGTGACAATACGGGGTTCGTCTTCTCTATGGCTCACCGACCCCCTGTTGAGCCTCTGGCGTGGGGTCGACGCAGAGTGAATTCTCTGGAAGACGGAACGCCGACTCGATGATGGCGCGACCGTCTGCTGGCAGCAGCAATTGATGGTAATCTGGGTGCAAGAGTGCCTTGATTTAGGCACGTCTTGCGCCACATATTCTTCTTCCGCTTGGGAGAGGGTCGGATCTTCCGCCATGGCACCCCCATTGTACGTGCAGGAAAGCAGCATGCGAGTACGGTCAGAGCGGGTCTGGCGGGAAGCCTCCTGTCGCTTCTGCGGGAACGCTGCTCGCGTGGCTCCCTCTCCGTAGGACGTACCCCTGGCTTGGCTCTCGGAGCCGTGGATCCTTCGCTCTCAACGCGGGCCTCTGGTCTGCCATAGGAGCCGTGCGCTTATTGCACGAAGCACGAACCACCTGGGATCTCTTCCTACTACCCCAGCGGGCGAGTAGTATTCAGAGTCCGCCGAAGGCTTGCTTAAAGGGAAAGCGATTCTGTTGAAAACAGATCTTACCGGCACTGCTCCCGTCGTGAGGGGTTGGACCGGTGTGCGCTTCCTTTGGCGTCGTGCCTTCGTCAGATCAACCATAGAACCACCGTCTTCCTCGCCATGCTTTCCCAGGACGGGAATCGGGCGAAAGGATAAGGTTGTAGCAGCCGAAATCTTCTCCGTGGCTTCGGCATTGAGGGGGTCCTGAGACGCAGTTTCCGCCATCGTGCTGCTAGCTGTAGCCGCCTTAGGCCTCCAGACACGTCGAGTCTTCTTCGGTTGTACGAACCGCTTCGAAGTCTTCGACTTTTCATCAGAGAGGAGATCTTCAAAAGCTTGCTGGTCGAAGCGTACGACCAGCATGTCTTGGGAAGATCCTAGCAAGTTGTCATCATATTGCGTCACCGTCTTCTCGTTGGAGGAGAAGGTAGTCCCCAACAGGATCGCCATTTTGTTCGACATAACAAAAGGTTGAACGAACTTTTTGCTTTATTGAACGTATAAGGTATCTGTGTACAAAGAAGGAAGTCCTAAACAGAATATTCTAAGTACAGGGAGAAGCGGTTTCTGGGAAAGTGTGACGGTGGAGATCGAGCACTGCAGCGTCTCCTTTACTCCGTTGACGATCTGACGACGAATCAACCTTGCTCTGGCTCTTTGGAGCCTTTAATGGAACTCCGGGGTCACCGATCAAGAAGCTGTCTGGAGGAGAAGATCCCTTGGAGGGGGGGGGTTGGGTTCTTCTGTTGGTTGGTTGGTGGATTGTTCCTTCTTAGATGAAGGTTGTCCCTCCCTTTAAGTTGAAGGATAACTCCTTCTATTTATAGAGAACCGAGCACATATGCGATGTGCATTAGGGTTCCTGAGATATGAAAGAATCTGCCTTCATTGTACGGTGCGTGCTTCTGCGGCGCTGACACGTGGCGGACATCGAGATTCCCCTCAATCGAGATCTCTGGTGGTTATCAACATAACCGAAGGAGGTGACATGTGATGCGTGCCGATTTGTTTGCTCGGATACAGCCGAGTAAATCTTGTAATTTTATCCTAGATTTGGAGTCTAATTGATCATCGTCTAAGATTTGAATCAATCTGATATGATATCAATCATGATTTAATCCCAATCTTTTTTGCAAGAGGCGGTTTAAACAAACCAATTGGGGTGGGCCCATGCTTCCTGCGCCTCTGGTGAGGACTAAGTACTGCTGTGCTTCTGGAGTGACAAGTAGACCGTGCTTCTGGAGACGACGGAACCTCTGTGCTTTCAGGCGACGAGTGGACTTGGCTTCGAATGACGACGAGATTTTTGTGCATTTAGAACAACGATGAAGCTGTATTTCGGAGTAACAGAGTCACTATGTTGTAGGCGACGAGTAGGCTTGTGCTTCAGGTTGGCGAGGTTACTGTGCTTTTGGAGCGACATGCTGACTTGCATTGGTTGCAGTGGAAGTTTCCAAGTCTCTTGTAGAGAAGTGACTTAAGTTTCTGGATCGAAGCAGATGACTGCGCCGTGGAATGAAGATGGTGTGAACATATCACCATTATGTGCCTCATGTGGATGCATATAAGTAGCTGCGCCTCTGAACTTTGAAGGCGTTGGCTTTGGAGGAAAGGGTATAACACCCTTGTGTATCTGGGGTTGGCGCAGGCAGGTAGCTGCGCCTCTGGAATGAAGACACTGGTTTCTGAAGCAAAGGAAAGGGCGGGGCCTACTACCATTTTGCTTCTGAGGTTGGCGCAGGCGAGTAGCTGCGCCTCTGGCTTGAAGGCTTTGGCTTCTGAAGTAAAGAGCGATAAATACCCGCTCTTTAAGGACTTCCCTCTTAATTGCCACCGTAATATGGGGAATTCCAAGTGTCTAAGACTGACACTCATCGTGCTGAGTCTTGGGTTCATCCTATTAATGCGGGAATTCTGACCGTCGGCTATGTGGGGTGCACTCTGGGTCATTCTCGGTCCTATAAAAGGGGAAGTTCTCCTCTGAAGAGTCGCTGTCTTTTTTTTGGCATCCATCACTACCATGCGAAATCCAAACTTAACTTCGAGCGGCAATCGGCCTTGTATAAGTTGGCGGCTGGTTGAGACTTTTCTCGTTCATAGGAGTCATGTTCTTATAGAAGAACTCTGTGTAGGAGCCATCGTTGCCCTTAGGAAGTACGTAAATGTTCTCCTTGGGAGTTCAACTCTGGGCGACGTCTGGGGGATCTTCGAGGTCCTGGCCACCTAGGTCATGGGTGGATAGCAAACCCGAAGATTCACAGGTTGTGCTATGTCCTTCCCATTCAGGGCTTCACGACCTGCTGTGCTCTTTGAAGGATCGGGCCAATGAATGCTTCAGGAAGCTGCTTGCTTTGGCCGAGTGGCTGATATGCTTCTGGGAGGCTGCGTCCATAAAAAAGTCAGAATACGCCTCGATGGAGGTCAATCTTCTGGCATGAAGAAGAAGGGCTGCGCTTTGACGAAGACCGAATCCCTTGTAGACCCCTTTAGGCTCTGTCGAATCTATAACATATCTTTTGTAGACGAACATAATTAGTCTTTTTTGTGTAGTCTCGATGTGTCTGTATTAGACTTTGGTAGATGTGACACATAAGTGACTTCTTTCCATATCTTCTGTTTTGTCTTTTTAGCACTTGGGCTGAACCTTCGTATCATCTGTTCTGTGGCGAAGGGATGTCATCAGCTGAGATTTTTCATGCTTCTACAGTGGTCAGTGTAATTAGTTTCGAAATAGGGGTAGTCCGTACAATACTCATGAAACATGGGGGGTCAGTATGTTTATTTCTTAAATTTTCTGCTAAGATGTGTATCAATATGGAGTTTCATATGGTTGTAGCTGCACAAATCGTAGCATATATATCCTTGTTAGTTGTTGCCAATTCCTACTCTTATGTCGTGCTAGAGGATCTGCTTGAGTACAAATATAGATAGAAAATAAAGCAACTTCACTGGCCAATACCTGACAAATTGTGAGGAGTGTGGCTTATTGTTTATTTCAAGACGGAATACTGATAATGTTTGTGCAAGGTAAATAAATTGCTGAATCCTTCTCCCCTCTTTTTTTTGGGTGCTACAGCAAAAGAGCTCTCTAATGAAGTTGGAAAGCTCTCTAATGAAGTTGGAAAGCTTCAAAATATGTTATTACAGAAGAGCGATAACTGCAATACAACATCACCTATATCTCCTTATACGAGTCCCAGAAGGAGTCCCAGAGTCAGGTCGAGAGATACATATAAATCTTCATCAAAGAAGACTCCAAGTGCACACGCCAAGACTCCAAGTGCACGTGCCATAGGAAGTGAGGTCCAACATGAGGAAGCTACCATACTCTCTAACGAACAACACCAGCAGGATCAAATTCTGGTAGGGAATCCTATTCATTTTGTTTTATAAGGTCATCTTGAAAAATTACCACATGATTCTGTCTTAGATCTAAGTGATTTTTCAATAATATTTTTCTTTCGGAACTGTAATATCTAATGACCCTGGGCATGGAAGTTTACAGCCAGATTGCTGTCGAGGTAACATGACATGTTCAGGTATATGAACTAAACAAACTTGCTTTAGATCTATGCTTTAGCCATTGGTACGAGTTTTAAGTTTCTGAACCGTTGCTTTTTCTAGGAGATGCTTCAGGCAAAATTCGAAAGACTTGTGCGTTTCAGATTCTTATGGAGTTCTTAGTGAGCATGAAATTGTCCTTACAATGCAAACCTGAAGGACTGTGTGTTTCCGTTATCCATCAAAGAAGTGGTAATTATCTGATTCTGATCAAACCATCGGTTTCCTGCCTTCCAAAGTATGGCCACCTCTAGTTTCATATTGTTTTCCCATTTACATTACTGCACCGTATAATCTATTGTTAGATCAGGCTGCATTGTTCGTTTAATATATAAACTTTAATGTTGTTGAAGTTGTTCGTTTGAATTTCACATGGTCCATTATCCATGTACCTCTACTACACTGTAGCATCCCAACTTAGATTTTGTGGTGATGAAAACATTATGTTAAGTTCATTTCTGCAAAAAATAATAATCCAGGAGAATTTGTGATACTGTCATAGATTGCTACATATTCTAGCATACTATCCCACTGTTCTTAGTTATTCTTATGGTAGTCTGTTTTAGTCTCAGTTGTGGTTCAACCTTGAGGAATGATTTGGTTTGTTGACGGTACTGGTTTTGTGTATGTATATCTTCAACCTTATTTTGGTATCTCAAGTGTGCTAGGATCTGTCTATATAACGAGGTAACTGAACCTTACTATATCTTCCACTTGCAAGCCTTTTGAATGTCTTACCTTCATTTCTACGTGATAGTTGGCAAACACGATCCATGTCATGTTCAAAACTGTGACTGAGAATGATATATTAAACAAAAGTGCAACGAGTGATATGTTGCACTTGCCAGGAAGGAAGCTGCATAGCATATAGAAGTTTTGCAAGTAGCAATTAATAATAAGGTCTCAGTGCAGCTGCTTGTTAGTAATATCCTTAAGGAAGTAGATTGTAGGATTTATTATGTAATCATATGTCATAATTTTTCTTGACCTTCTGCTTCTAATCATAGGCAGTAAGGGGAAAATAAATTCTCTTGATTTAGGATGCTTGACATATCTGAATGGCTGACTAATGAAAAGTGAGTGAAGTACGAAAAAGACGTGCTGTCTAAGAGTCCTCGCTACTTGATTGATAACCTTCTCTATTTGGATGAGGATCACACACACACACACACACGTGTGTGTGTGTGGCCTTTGGGTTGAGTTTGTATATATGTGTGTGTGGTGATGTAGGCCGGGTGCGCTGCAGTGGCCTTCGTGCTGGGAGTGTGGCCTTTGGGTTGAGTTCGTATATATGTGTGTGGGTGTGGGTGTGGGTGTGGGTGTGGGTGTGCGGGTGTGTGTGAGGGCAACACGAGTGTAGGCCGGGTGCGATGCGGTGCAAGTGCGGGCCTTCGTGCTGGGAGTGTGGCCTTCGGGTTAAGTTTGTAGGCCTTCGGGCCAGGAGTCTGTAACACAATTAGCTTCTTCCTATATATATATATATATATATATATATATATATATATATATTGGAAAAAGGGTAAATTTTATTCCAAAGCAAAGTAATAATCGTACAACATACAATCAAAGTGGTACTCCCACTCATCAAATCCCCATAACATTTACATCAAATTCGATGTTATGAAGCATGCCCACCAGAGGTGTGACCAGTCCCTCAAATATCCGACGGTTTCGTTCTCGCCAGACATGCCAAACGGAAGCAGCCAGACGAACTCTGGCGGTCCGAAACCAGTCCTCCCCTCGACCTCTACTATCCTGGATCACCGTGATGATGTCCCCCATGCTCTTCCCGGAGTCGCATCCTCCCAACACTCTACTCTGCGCCTTCCAGACCTGCCAAGCCATGTCACACTCGAAGATGTGTCTAATAGATTCTTGCTCCAGACTGCACAACACACATTTGGGATCTGGGACCGGCACTCCAAATGAACTCAACTGATCCCTAGTCAAAAGGCGACCCAGTAGGAGCTTGTAGATACAAAGCTACATCTTTCTGGCCAGACCCTTGCACCATACGAACTCATAGTCAGGGCTCTGCGGAAAGGCGCGCCGGATGAGATTGTAGCAACTCCGGAATTGGAACTCCCCAGTTCCCGGAGGCGCTCCAGTCGGCTCCTAAATCCACCGATCAGCTGGCAAGTTCGGATCGATGGCAATAGTGCTAATGATCCCACCCAGCTCCGCGGTAAATCGATAAGACTCCGGCCTCCACACCCCGGCGCGAATGATCCGGCTACACGTCAGGCCCCGCCTGTCCTCCTGATGTGTCTGGACCCCCCTGATGTCCAATAGCGAGCGCCTATATATATATATATATATATATATATATATATATATATATATATATATATATATATATAAAGGTTGAGGTAAACAACATGATCAATCAGTTAGTGTTGCTGCCTATGCCGCTATCTCTACCACCGGTGCCTTTTTTTGCTAATGGTGCTCCCCTTGATGTCCCTGCACCTGGTGGACATATGGAGAATTCGATTGATTGACAGTTCCTTCTGTGGTTGTTTCATATGCTGGTCTTGGTTGAACATGATGAATTTGGTAGTGGAACCCTACGGCATTAAGAATTTCTTGTTCTGCCGCTGATGAGCAATTCTTTGAGTTAATGAAGTAGCCTTATTTCATTCAGAATGAAATTGAGAATCATATCCTCAGGGCTTGATTTGTAACTGACTTTTGATTATCCACTGATGTGGGATTGAATGAAGAAGTCTCGAGTTGGCCATCAACCGACCCCTCTTGTATAGTGTAGACAAAAGGGGAATGAAATGGGATGCTCGTGCAATATATAAGGACTGAACTAACAGACCCAATTAACCACACTATTGTACTGACATACGAGATGGGTGAGCTCGGAGCTTAGGCAATGGAAAAGTGCTTCATGGCTAACGACTCGACCTCACTTCGCTCGCCTTCTATTCTCTATTTCTTTTAGGGCTGGATACTGTTATTACTACCAATCCAATTGGTGAATGCCACCCGCAATGCTACTAGCCTACTACTAGATTTGCTAATGAATTTTCCTTCACAATATCACAAAGTTCGGTTGCACCGGAAGGGCCTGATTTCTGCTCGTTCCCCTTAGAATAGAAAAGAAAATTGGTAACGAAGGTGAAAAGCGCCGGTAGGGTGTAACGGACCATTGTGAAACCAATAGCGAATGTATTGGACTCCCGAGGCAGTAGCTAAGTTGAAGCCCTTCACTAAATGAAGATATTTATTTTAGTATCGAGGTAGTCAAAGGCGCAACGTGCACTCAAGGTGCAAAGGGTCCAAATTGCCCGATGCGCAAGGCACGCACCCGAGCAAAGCGAGGCCAAAATATAAAATAATAAGATATACATAAATAAATTAATAAATTAGTTATGTAAGAAATACAACCAAATAACATATTAAAACCAACAAAGATATGTTAAAACATAACCAAGTGAACTAACAGAGCAGTAATATCACTCAACAAAACTAACAATAATTTGTTTTCTTCCTGCCACACTTTTAGTAATTTTTAGTTTTTCAAGTTCAACTGTAGTCAACTTTAGCAACCGTGAAAAGAGCTACCTCCCTTCCACTTGTATGAGATACGAGCTATTTTTCCGTCTCAATTTTTTTTGTAAAAAACAAAAAACACATAAGGCGCGCCTAGGCCTTGTTGATTGACGGGGTAAAACGTATTAAATTGAAGGAGTATATGTGTCCAGAATTTCTATCTCATACTTAGGATTTTGAGAACTTTAAAGAAGTCGAAATTGAAGAACCTGGTGAAGAAAACAAGCCTATAATCATTGAAAGCTGCCACATGGTAAGTATTGTCCCGACATGATCTAATGATGAGGAATTTAGTTTTACCACCGAAGAAAAATGAATGCAAAGGTGAATCATATGACCATGAGAGACGATAAGGTTCTCTCATCACCTCAGCCAAACAGCCGAAGAAGTCTAAAAAGAAAATAAAGACAAGGCTCCGGCTCAAGCTGGTCAGTAGATCCTTCTATCTGTCTGTCTGCACTAAGTTCAGTTCACACTTGTTCAGATTCGATTGCGTCTGCTTTCTTGTTAGCCCTCGCTAACGCCTTGTAGATTGACGGATGCAACGATTGCTTTTTAACAATTAGCTTCAGATCATTGTCCACTCTTATTGAACCTCAACCAACTAGGTGCACCTAGACCTTTTAGACTCGAATCAACCTACACCTACCGGCTGCAAGAAGGGCAACAATTGAACTGATAGTTTCATCCATGTATCCCTCTTTTTACTTGCTAGGCCAGCCCAACTGCACCTCCTCCCGCCGTTGCAAATGTACCTACCTAAGTCGAATTGTCTCGTGAGTCATTTTCCTCATCCCTTGTGTAGCGAATTCATCTTATGTATCAGATGGATGGGGGACTAGGATTGAAACTCAGGCTTGCCTTTTACTTTGTTGGAAATTTAGGGGTTGCTAATACCTCGACTTATGGATCTCAAGTGAGACTTTTCCTATTTAGTAGTGAAATGATCTCCGCTTAATTGACTTTCTTATTATTATTCGGGTGTCCCCGGATCGAAGATTGATGAATATAGTTTCTATGTACACTCTTCTTTCTCCACTTTCCTTTCATGAATTAGACCAGCCCTCCTGAAAAGAGAGATTCATTCACCTAGCCGGAATGAGACGGAGAGGGTATTTGACCTTGACTTGCCATGTCATCTCAGATATCGAATCAGTTTTGTTGTCTAGCATGGCTAACATGGTCGAAATGGTAATGATGGTTGAAGTCGACGAGGCCCAAAATCAAGTAGAAGGAGGATCGGGAACCAGCTAAGGCACTGTAGCGTCCCCTAAAGGGCGTAATTGACATATTCTGTTCTATCTACCCATCCGAGTCATCCGGAACTCCAAAAAAGCAGAGGTTACATATATTCAGGCATAATATACTTCGAACAAGATCAAGGGAAGAAAGGGGAGGGTGGTTGGCAAATGAGGTGAGGGCTTAGTAGAAAAAACTCTATCCCAGAACAATCTTCTGTAAGGACCTGTATTTCCAAAGTACTAAGAAGTCTTTCTTTTGTCCCTTTCTAGATAATTCTAGTGATGTCACATATACTAGCTATTATCTACTTGTCTATTTTGTCAATTGTACTTTCTACCCTCTCTGTATATTGGCCTTTGTTCCCTAATGAAATTAATCCGCTGAGTTGAGTGATCTCTAGTCACAACCTGGTATCATAGCTATCGGTTCTCTACTGAACACCTTAGATGTCCCTCCTTTTCCTTCCCCATAGCCGTCATGCTCCATCGTTCACCAGTAGCCCTGTTCCACCCTCCATCTCCATCCTAATCCTGATTCTAACCCTGACCCTAACACAAATCCTAGCCGTCTCTATCACTGATCAATGACCAGATTTCACCTTGACTCTTAACACTAATCATAGCAGCCACCATCACCGATCACTTACCACCATCTGACCTTCCAAATTCTTCCAAATTGTAAGCACAGATCTTCACAGACCTCAGCTACCATCACCTTTCCTTATCTTGCCACCATCTCCTCGGAACCCTAGTCATCTATTACATCCCAGACTAATCCTAATCTAGACTAGTTATTCATCTATGCCTCCTCAAACCCTGATCCCTCTCCTTTCAATATCATCTCGCCACTCAACTCCCTCTCCTCTCCTTGCATCTGACTATCTGAGACAACACAAAAAAACTACAACAGAAGTGAGAAAAGATGAAGACTCCTTGAACTGGAAGGATTTAAGTTGGTCCCATTGGCTTTATTTGTTTTCCAATGTTTGGTTGAAAATTTGAGGGGGACAAAACCAATAAAAACTACCTGTCCCCCCTTATGAGTGCCACGTTAGCAAGTTTCTGCTTCACAAATTCCTTCCAAACCTTTGAAGTAGAAAGAATTTTAAAGCTAGGATCCACCTTCTCTTTATTCAAACTGAAAATGGGCCCCACGTCTTCTTTTCTCCTCACTAATTAGTAATTAGTTCTACCAACAAGAGAAGACGTGATTATGTGTGGGCCCCATAATTTTTTGGATCTCAAATCTCATCAAAATCTCACTTCATGTTCCTCTTCAAACTCCTCCAACCATAAGCCTCCTTGTTGAACGGGAAAAAGGGGGGGGGGGGGGGGGGGGGGGGGGGGGGGGGGGGATTTTCAGTTTTTTAAAACGGTGTTCCAATTCTAAAATTCTTTTCCATTTTTCAAGGTTTGGAAGAAATTTTTGAAGGATAAACTTGTTGACGTGGCACTCATAGATGGGGGACAAGAACTGGCTTTTGTTGGTTTTGTCCCCACAATGTTTTCAACCAAACATTGGAAAGCAAATAAAGTTAATGGGACCCACTCAAATTCTTAGTCAAATCCTTCCAGTTCTGCCAACCAAATAGTCCTTTAGTATATGCCGCTTCGGTATACCTTCCATCACATTAACAGGAACTGACACTACCCTTCACAGTGAAATCTGGATATCATATATAATTAGAACAGAAAACAGAGTCATGAGTTATAAAAAGTTGGATAACAAGTATACGAAAAACAAAATATGAAGTCTACATGTCTGAATCAAGCTACACAGGAGAAAGAATTAAATGGATCACACAAGACCAGCACAAAATCGATCAAGGGATACTTAACTAACATCTAGGAAGCAAGGACACTCCACAAATTATTGTTGTCAGACACATATTGGACACGCCACTTCAAATACACTCGTACATGGCCATATCAGTGTTACCGTGGCATATTTGTCTTGGGGCAACAGAGATTAACACAGTTCTTTTAATAAACAAACATCAAACTATTTTATTGGAACTAATGTCATGCTACATAATATTACAATCATATACTATTTTAGTGTAAGAACACAATAAACATGTAGATTCATCAATAATGTGAAAGCAAGATTTATATCCTATCTATACTTGACTAGAGTGCTAGTGAAAGCAGGGACTGTGTACCAGATCGGATTGGATTGGATGCTGATACTGCCTGTTGCGGTGCTCTTCCATGTGTTTGATGGTTGTCAGTATATCTTTGTATATGCTAATTTAATTCATTTAACTTACTAACAAAATAGTTTGAACAACTGACATAAATTTCCTTAATATCAGTAATTCTCATTTTATACGTGTATAGAATTTACCAACTTCATCTACAAATATGTCTGCTGCCCACAGGTTATACATTCACCCTGACATGGATAAGGCATGAAGATGGAGGAGACGGGGAGTTGATGTACCAAGTTTCTTCGCTGGGGACATTGGAGAGGGTAGCTCTTGACTGGATGAAGGAGGACATGGTTTTCAGCATGACCATGTGTCCTGTTTTCTTCGAAAGGATATCCCGAGTGGTTGGGCGCTCTTGAGTGATCATGAGGCATTTTGTATTTAAGCGTGTCAGAATTATTACCTGAAGGGTGTGTATGTATATTAGACTCTTGATCATGAGAAGCGGAATCTGTTTGTTTTGAGAAAAGATGATGTGATGCAACGAGCAACCTCCAGGTCGGCTACATCTTCACTAACAAGTTCAAGATGTTTTATTCTACTTGTAAGGATGTTTTGTTAATTTAGTTGTTGATGAACTAATTACAGTTGGCGCAAGTGCCATTTGTTGTCAAAGTGGGATGTGTGAAATTACGTTCATCTCTTTTTGTAAATTTTATTGCAAGTATATGGCAATATGCTTCAGTTCTATTTTCCTATACGAGGAACTGATCTGTGGAATGGTTCTACATTTGTTTGAGTTATATATTACATGCAACTATATCAATTTCTGCAGCAAAACTGAGTTGAATGAGCACAGGATTCATTGAGTGCCCTCTTTTTCAGTGATATACACAGTATAATGTCCAGATCCATTAGTCATAGCCAAATTGTGTACTCACAACTTCAGTTGAAATCATATGATTTGCATAACCTATTGGAAATTGGACCCGAGGAATCCATCAATTTCATGATTTGCATAACCTAACACAGTTTGGTGTGCCAATAACAATTGTCAGTATTTGGGATTGGATCTTCAAACTACAGAGTTGGTTCAGTTGTGTCTATTTATAAGGCCAATACTACAGGCATTTCAATACACTAATTTTGTCACAATTATGGTCATATTTCAATACCCTAAATATACTCCTTGAAAACTGTTAGGGGACTCAACTTCAAGTATATAAAAACAAGGCTAAATTGCACTTTGATACCCTCAACTATTCCGCTTTTTCAAGTTGATACCTTAAACTTTTTTACTCAACAACTTAATACCTCAACTATTATTTTTTTTCAACTTGATACCTAAATTTTTAAAAATTTCCAAAATGCCTTTGTCCCTTCCCTCTCCCCTTCTCCCCTCCCCCCCCCCCTCCCCCACTCCGGCGACCACCTCCCTCTCTTCCCTCTCCGGCGACCACCTCCCCCCCCCTCCCGCGGCGGCGACCCCCCCCCCCCCCCCCCCCCCCCTCTCCGGTGATGGTGGAGTCGGGAAAGGAGGGCAGCGGGAGAGGGAGGGGAGGGAGCGGGAGGGGGGGGTGCGGGTGGCCGGAGGGGGGGGGGGGGGGGGGGGGGCTGGAGGAGGGGAGGGGTTGAGTGGTAGTTTTAATTTTTTGGGTAAAGACATTATTGTCCCAAAAATTTTTAGGGTATCAAGTTGAAGAAAAAAAATAGTTGAGGTATCAACTCGAAAAAGCGGAATAGTTGAGGGTATCAAACTGCAATTAAGCCTAAAAACAAAAACAAAATTAGCTTCTTCCTCTTCCTTTCCAAATTTATAAACCTTATTTATTTTGTTTGCATAGTTTTATAGTAGATAGTCTCATTTGGAACTATTTATGAAGTTATTAATAGAGTTTCGAAACTTGAGAATCGAAACAATTCCGTTTGGGATGACAAAGAATAAGTGCCAAAATTGACATAGAAGTCTGTCTTCACAACTGTCAAAATTTGACAACCATGTATGTGCACAGAACTACCAAAATTTTGGCAGTCATAATTATCTTGACCCTGGCTTGTTTCACAACCAAACAATAAAGTATCATATTAATGACTTAGATCACACTTATGCATACTGTAATAACACAACATACTGTAATTTGTGCAACTATAAAATTCATACCCGAATCAATAGGCTCTGCATAATGCACTCAAATACAAGAAAGGTTAGCAAACTTAATTTGGAAAAATTGATCAAAACATTTATAAGCTGCTGTTCATATTTTGTCTAAAACAAATCACCAAAAGTAGCAAGCAATATGATGTCCTACTTTTACGTAAAAGCATTTCTAGCCAGCCCTTCTATTTTCTACTTTTACGAACACATATGAACAAGCGCACATCTCCTCAAGTTATCCTCTTGTCCTCTGTTCTGATTTTTCTTGATGCTTGTAAATAGATAGGTAGAGCTCTACCTTTGATAGCAATTCCGCAACGCCGGCAAAAGTACGCATATAACTCGGCACAGTGCAAGTAAAACACGTTAAAAATTTATGCCAAATATTCGTCAAATAAAATTATTGAGATTAGAAACTTTACATACTTAGACATGTGATCAAATTTGGTTAATTAAACAGTTTGCCACCACTTTTTTGGTCAAATTTGTCAATAATTCATACGAAACATGTTTAAAATTTCACATGCTTAAAATTCACATACTAATTCGAATCTTTCAAAAGTACGTAATACAAGTTTTATTAATAGGGTGATTGCTAACCAGAGTAGAGACACAAGGACCAATGTGATTGATATCAAAGGAAAAAATAATAATAATTTAAAGAACAGAAGTACTACGAACTCTATTCTGAATTTAGTACTGATGTGTTTTGTACAATGAATTACTTCTTCAATATGAAGGTATTCATATTTTTTTTCCTGTGGAGTTGAGGGAGGTTGATACGTGAGGCACGGAGGGCTTCTTCGACTTCCGGGCTGAGCAGGAACTAGTCGCCAGGGCCGGTCCAGAAATTCGCCCCTGTTCAGAAACTGAATATAAGATCCTATTTATGTTCAAGAAATCGGTGCCATATGTTAATGACGCTATGTTTAATTTAATTCTTCTTAAAAAATGACCAAAGTTTATAAGTAAAAATTATATGAAAAATATCGTTTAACTTTGACGTACTGAGAAAAATTGTATTAATCGAACAACTATAACTTGAAATATTTGAAAACTACTACTCAAATCTACATAAATTCATTTACAGAAGAAACTGTTAGCAAAGAGAAGATTAAGCATGTTAATTAAAAAACTTGTGTTTTACTTGCTAATTAAAATTTTGTTCAATAATATATCAAATTGTTTTTTGAAACATGTATTCTTTTATAGTAGAAGCTAGAGGTTTTTGGATATAAAAGTTATTTAAAAAAAAAATAGAGATGTAAGGGATTGAGCTACATCACTACATTCTGCCAAATAGTACAAGTATGTGCAGCTAAGAAATCATTCAAGGCATTTGAAACTAGCAATGAAGAAGAGTTTGATAACAAAAGAGACAAATGTTCAAGCTATCTACACTACAGCAAGAAAATTTTGAGAACAATATAAGATTAGTGTTTGGAAGTCATCAAAGGGCCCTCATTGGTGTTGAAGTTGGTTTTCTTTGAATAGTGGAAGGTTTGGGAAGCTCATCAATTCTTCTTGAATTATCAATTAATAATGTACACTTGCAGCAACTAGAAGATAGTTTGCTGAGACTGAATTGAAGCATCATCTGTGGAAATCAAGACAGCTTCAGTAACTCTGATGGGCTCTTACTTCCCTCTGCATTTGTAAATTTGATAAAAAAAAGAGAGTCAATTATGATGAATGGTAAGTATAAGAGTAAAATATGGTGGAAGTTCCTAGCACGTTGGTGGTTTGGAGAGAGAGAGAGAGAGAGAGAGAGAGAGAGCAAATCTGATGTTCTCATCTGCAGTGTATCAAATCTGTTCTTCCTTATAAAAATGTTAGTTCTGTTAGTTGTTTTAAAAAAATAACACTCACAATTAATGGGATATACATTTTGATCCTTGTTAGCAATCACCCGAATAAAACTCGTATTATACACGAATTTTTTCGTATCTTTCAAAAACGTATAATACTTACGTACTTTTGACAGATTCAAATCAGTACGTGAATTTTAAGCATACGAAGTTTAAACGTGTTCCGTATAAATTATTAAAAAAAATGGCACAAAAACGTGGTGGGAACCTATTTAATTAACCAAATTTGACAACATATTTAAGAATATGAAGTTTCTAACCTAAATATTTTTATTTTTCGAATTTTTGACCAAATTTTTAAACGTATTCTATTTGCACTGAGCCGATTTATACTCGTACTTTTGTCGTTTCGAATTTCTTCCGTTTGCCGAATTGCTAATCAGAATTTTGATAGGAGAGGGAACATATTTGGTACACAACATATAGGGACAACATATCTGCAGGGCTGGCCCTGAGTTCATGGGGGGCCCAAGAAAAACTTTTAAAATGGTTCCCATATATAATGTAAAAAAATGAACTAAAAGTAAATTTAAAAAATGTTGCAGACAAGAATTGAACATAAGGACCTCTTGTTTGCAAGGTTAACATACTAACACCACACCACAATTGTTTTATGATAAAAGATGGTCATGTTACATATTAGTTCTATATTCGGTACAAGATTATATATATATATATATATATATATATATATATATATATATATATATATATATATATATATATATATATATATATATTAAAAAACAATTTTGGGCCCCCAAATTTTATGGGGTCCTGGGCGGTCGCCCTGGGCCAAGGCCGGCTCTGCATATCTGCTCTTGTTTGGAGAAACACAACTGTCGATGAAATTTCAGAGCACAACTCCTCAATTTATGATACACGTAGAAGGCGGCCCTACATGAAACATTCCGAGTTTGAAAAAATAACAATGACTTCAGCATGTTCTGGCTATTGGTAGGACTGTCAAAATTTTGCCAGCCTTAAGACAAAGGAGTACTCTGTCTCATGACTACTAAAAGTTTATTATTTCTGACTATTGTTAGGACTGCCAAAATCTTGACAATTTTGAGATTGTCAAAAATTTGACAGTCCTTAATATTATCAGCCAAAATTCGACTTTAGGACTGTCAAAATATTGGCAGTAATGTGTCGTCCCCAGCGGAAACGTTCTGATTTCTGGAGCTTCGAAACCCTAATAATGATGTTCGTAACTTCAAAAATAGTCCAGATTTGGATTATATATTACTTGAGCTAATTAGTGTTTAGATCATGAGTTTTATACCAGCTTAGAGTTTAAGCTCTGACATATTCAATGGAGAGTTTAAACCCTAAAATTTTATTTTTTGTTTATTATTTTCTTTCTATTATACCCCTCTTCATGTTTAATAATGAAATTTCATATAAATGTTAGGGAGGGTATAATGAAAAAATAAAGGATCTAAACTCTCCCATTAGACATACCACCACGACTTAAACTCTAAACTCTATTAGTCCATTACTTAAACATGAAATCTAAAAAATTATAACAAAAGGAGTTTGTGTTAGAGAATGGGTTGCGTTTGTGTTGTCCCCCTGCCTGCCTGACGATTAATGGATTGCCCCCCTTTTTTTTTGAAATCCCACTCACACACACAACTGGGGGGCTCGAACCTTGCCGGCCCCTCCGGATGTCCGCTCTAATACCATTAGGCTAGAGAGCTCGGACTGGATTGCCCCCCTTTAATAATTTTGTATACATACTTATGTGTTGCCCCAAGTCCCTGACATTGTAATGCCTATCAACAACGAATGTCCATATATACATACATACTCCTGTATCAAAAGTATTTAAATATTAGAGGATTTCTTAAATGAAACTAGCCGTTGGGTTGGGAGGGGAGTATCTACTTCCAACGGTCAAGAAGATTTGAAAAAAAACCAAGGAAACCCACCTGTTCAATGTCTTCCTCGTGCTAGAGAGAACCCTTTTAAAGAACACCTCTGCCTCTCTCAACAAAGCCCTCTCTCTCTCTCTCTCTCTCTCTCTCTCTAAAAAAAAGAAGAAGATGGCGCCTCCTCATAGAGAGAACCAAGACAATGTCTCGGCCAACAACAACAACAACACTCCTCCTCCTCCTGCTGATGCTGCTCCTCCTCCTGCCGGTGCGGCGGCATCCGGCAAGCAGTCTCTCCCCTCCGCCAAGGCCTCCGATGGCCAGTCTGTCTTGAAGAGGTATACTCAACTCCTCTTTTCTTCCACCTCCGTGTTGGACGGACACGAATACGATACGACACGATACGGATAGGGACAGCATGACACGGCTTCGATATTTGGAGCGTATCTTGATTTTTTTTTCTGTTCCTTTCTTGGCACGGGGCTTCTACATTTCTTGCTTTTTTTTTCCACCTGTTTATTTTTCTAATTAATTGGAATCTAGGAGACAATTTTTGGCTCCTACATACCAAAAGTCCATGTCACATCGTATCGTACAAGTATCTGGCATGACAAAGACACTCCAAAATACGTAGAAGACACTACAAAATTAGAAATTGTTTGAAGCAAAATTTAGTTCATCTGGTTTTTTTTTTTTTTGTTTCTGGCTTGCTCTTTTTCTGTGGATTCTTTTTTTTTTTTTTTTTTGGTACTCGTTGTTTGTAAATGTAGTTCATTGCATTCCCGGAATTGATATGAGGCCCATGAGGCGGCTCCCTCAGTCCTAAAATTGTAGAGGGCACAATATTTTTTTATATACTATTTAATGTATGTAAGTCCAATTCTAAACGAAAGTCCATCAGACTCACTCTACTCCTTTTAGTATGCGTTATTGTTTTATTTCTTGAATTTTGTGTGGATAATACTACTGTATCATTGTGGATGGGAAAAGAATATGAACATTAATCTAAGATCGGGCACAACTTTTAAAGTTCGTCCCGGGTCTAAAAAATCTAAAATCCGGCACGGGTTAAGCATTACCTTGTTATGGTTTCTTGAGAGAGTTAATGTTCCTAACATGACTTCTTTTTGATCTTTTCAATTGCGATCGCAGGCTGCAGTCAGAACTGATGTCCTTAATGGTGAGTACTGACCATATGCACAATCTCTTCTCTTGAAAATTCTTGCAAATTAACACATGAGTTATTCATATGGTGATGATGGATGGATTGTTGATGTTGGTTCAGATGTGTGGGGATCCCGGGGTGTCGGCTTTCCCGGAGGGGGACAACATCTTCGTGTGGAAAGGGACCATAACCGGCAGCAAGGACACGGTCTACGAGGGGACGGTCTACAGGCTCTCCCTCTCCTTCCCGACGGACTACCCCTTCAAGCCCCCCAAGGTCAGGTTCGACACCGCCTGCTTCCACCCCAACGTTGACACCTTCGGCAACATCTGCCTCGACATTCTTCAGGTACTACTTACTACATACATACCTTAGGGGTCTGCTTGGAAATTGTACGGGTAGCCGCGGTTATGAGAGGTCCGGTTTTGGGTGGTTTTTATGTAGCTAGCGCCTTTTAAACCAGTCCAATCGTGCTTGGTAATTCAATAACGAGCGGTTCCGAAAGTCCTTTACATAAATAAAATTAAATAGGGAAGGGTATTAGTAGCTATAATTATATATTTTTTGGTAAGGATATAAATAGAATAAAATAATAAAACTCCTTAAAATCTATCGAATTGGGGTGTTTATAAAAACACCCAAAATTGCATTACACTGGTTTTGGGGCATTTTTGAGCCTACCAAAATCAGTGCATCAAAAATTAACATGCAAGAGTTTTCATAAACGCGGTCGGTTCAAAAATACCCTAAAACCGGTGAAAATACCGTTACCAAGCAGGTCCTAGATGTTTGCGTCACACGAAACGCTCCAAAGTACTCGACTGATGTTTTTTTTTTCGGGTTGATCAGGATAAATGGTCGTCAGCGTACGATGTAAGAACCATTCTACTGTCGATCCAGAGTCTTTTGGGAGGTAAATTTGTGAACCTGAAGAATGTGTTTATGTATGTATGGAAATAATGATGATGAAGTTGTTTGTTAATTCATTCATTTCAGAACCAAACAATGACTCCCCTCTGAATACTCAAGCAGCTGCACTCTGGAGCAATCAAGAAGGTTTGCTTTGGAATTGCTTAAACAACATATGATTTGTAAGATTTCTTCAACATATTTGAGATTATGAGTGTGAGTTGCTTTGATTTTTCTGCAGAGTTCAGGAGGATGGTTGAGAAGCTTTACAAGCCAGCCTAAAGAGGAGGAGGAGGAGGAGCTCTTGTTTTCTGAGACTAGTTACTCTTTTTGTAGCATTGAGAGGTTCAATTATGCCGAAACGACTGTTACAATATTATCAGAGTAGTTATTCTCTGTCTGTTCAAATAACAACTAAACAAAGAAAAAATTGCAGCTCCATTTGAAAATTATCATTCATTGGATTGAACTATCTTAAGAATTTATTTATCTGAATGATAATTTATTTGCGTGGAAAGTCCAAGAACAAGTTATATATACTATGTTGTCGAACCAATAACTAAAATGGCTACTCTTTGAATTAGAACAAGATCTTGATGGAAAGAAGTACAAATATTTGGCCTAACACCAAGCAATTAAACAGCAAATATCTCAGGTTTATTTCAACAAGTTACAGAAAAAGAAGAATTTATTAAGAATTCTGAATCCTCCAAATGTCAATGTTGTGTGTTGGAGCACACCTATATTGTCTCGTAGTGAACAAGAGAGACATTGTTGTTCGAGGATTTTGACGTGTGCTTCAAATTAATGACATTCTTTCTTTCAAATTATCTAATTCTAGCATTTGTATTTGATTGAACATGTGTTCATGATGACTAAATAGAGAGAGACGTTCCAGAAAAGAAAAGGAAAAAAAAAAAAAAAAAATCTCTTTTTTTTACAACTCAACTTCAGATTGGAGGTAAATAACATAGCAATCCTAAAAATTTAAGTAACTAAGGTCAAAAGGAAGAACAAAGAAGATGAATTATACACAAAATTTTAATATGTAGTTATTTATTTTTGATATAGTTGTTTTGAGTAGTAAGAGACTTGTCAAAAGGAAGAACAAAGAAGATGAATTATACACAAAATTTTAATATGTAGTTATTTATTTTTGATATAGTTGTTTTGAGTAGTAAGAGACTTGTTTATGATGTTTGAGTTGCATGTATAATTTATAAACATGACATCACTTATAAATTTCGTCTAAAATTGCCATACACTTCCGTGTGGAAGCGATCTGTACGCTAGGATAACAGGCTAATGACCGACTCCCAAGAGCTCTCTTATCGAGTTGTTTGGCACCTCGATGTCAACTCATCACATCCTCGGGTTGAAGAAGATCCTAGGGTTCCATTATTTGGATAGACGCGACGGCAGCCCCTTTCGATAACTACGGAGGGACTTTCGATCGCCATTTGGTGGTCCCCTTTCGTGTGTCACTCACGAGATGCGGACGAGATGCGGCTTACCACGCTGCACTCCTTCGGATAACATCCTCGGGTTGAAGAAGATCCTAGGGTTCCATTGTATGGATAACATATCCAACATAGTATTATCGAAATGTTTAATTTAGAATAGTTGAGAGTACAAGGATAAATTATTAGTTAAAAAACAAACAGCTTCTATAACCCACCAATTAGTTAAATAGAATCCCAATCTTTAATTAGAACCATCCCATGTACAAGGAAAGACTTCCCACTTCTTCCTCCTTCCCCAGAGGAGAGACAATGAGAATGCCAGCTGAGAGCATACAAGCACATCTGCTCAATAAGAACACCACCATATTGCCAACCCCCACCACACACACAGAGAGACACATGAGATTCTAGAGTTTGGTTACAAACACAACTGTAGGAAGAACATCCAGGCTTCGTTTTGCCAGAAATTAGTTTAGTAAAACAAACGCACCACTTTGCTAAATTTCTGTGTGAACCATTCTGGAAGTTGAAAAGCAACACCAAGTAAATGACTTGTTTTTCCTTCACAAATCCTACTACAACATTTTACACTCTTTTGGGTAATTTCTTCCTCTGTAGTTGGGGAAGTTCAACCTGAACAAAGCCCCATAGGGCATGAAGTGAAATTTTACAACTAGAGCTGCGTTTGAATCCCCTCTATGCAGCAAGAGATGACAAGAGCCAAAGCCTCTACCCCTACTAATTTCAGTTACAACCACCATTAAAGAGAGTTTCAATCTATCGGGGCTGCTGGATGATGCGGCGAGGGCTGAACTTAGGGCTCACACTCTGCGGCGGCTTGTACTTGGCAGGCTCCAGCGGAGGCGGCTTCACTGCTCCTCCATTTCTAGGGGATTTCAAGTTTAGGCTCCTCATCAGTGACTCCACATCATTCCCCGAGCCCAACCCTGTCATCGTAAAACCCCATAATTAGAGACCACAATTTACTCCCCCAGTCCACATAAGTTTCATATATTCTTACAACCAAACTTGGTTGTAAGCTATGAGCAATGCTATGTTTTACAACCGCCATGTGGTGGTTCGTAATTGGTCCCTTCTTCCCATGTGAGGTAGGGGAGGGGGTAATGGGAACCAATAACCAACCGCCACGTGGTGGTTGTAAAGGTTTACAACCAAGTTTGGTTGTAAGCATAGCTTTATTCTTCATATAGAGGAATGAACTGAGCACCCACCAGACTTGAGATCCTCTTTCCACAACCTACCATCACTCTCTATGACATCATAAGCAGCAAAGAAGCTGGCTTCGTCGACAATGTCATCCGCGATCCCGAGGTCGAAAGAGTCGGGCAGCAGGTTGGCAGCGTCCAGCTCGTCTTCGCCCTCAAACGTTTCCTGTTCCCGGTGCTGCTGGAACCAGTGGTCGCGGAACCATTCAGTCGTGTTCACCAGAGCCCACCATTCGGGCGAGAAGTCCTCGACCTGTTGGTACGCGGCCGGAATGAAAAGTGGAGCATTGGGGTTCAGGGTGGATGCCCGTTCTCCTCCGGAAGCTACTGCAGCAGTGCTCATTGCTCTCCAAACCAAATCACACTCCGTCTGTTGAAGTGCAAGAGTTTATTGGTTAAACTAAGATTATGATCTATAAATGCCAATTGACAATCCAAAAATATTGCAAATCAAGAAACCACTCTCAGAGTCTCAAAAATACTAAACGTCCGAAATCGTTAATCAACTCCAAATTATTGTTATATAAACTATTGTCATATAATCCTCTAGAACATAATGAATGAAAATCAAATGTTACATTTCAGTGGATCTCTCGAATGTTCAACTAAATCAAATTATGCTAATGAAAAATCAAATGTTACATCTTAGTGGATCTCTCAACTTTCCTACTTAATAAATTGAGTTTTGTGTCGGTCGGATGATCAAAAAAGGTCAAACACAATGTATACTCCATGATCAAAGACAAGAAAAACATGATCTAGCTAGATATTTCGTTCACAATTAGAATTAAGTTTTGCATCAGAGATTGTTCAAAATGCTTGCATCAATCATGCCGAATGTCCCAATCTTTACAACAATAACAAGATGAATTAAACTAGGGTTAAATTTGTTTTTGAGTTTATATTCATCAACAAAGCACAAATTTAGTTTAGGTCTCTTCAACTTCTCGTGATTGGTTTAGAGCCCCTATGATTATTCGCCATGCATTCATCAATCATGCCAAAAGTCCCAAATTTTCCAACAATAACAAGATGAATTAAACTAGGGTTAAATTTTACATGAAGACGTGTTTTTGTGTTTATATTCATCAACAAAGCACAAATTTGGTTTAGGTGCCCTTCAACTTCTCATAATTGGTTTAGAGCCCCAATGACTATTCACTATGCATGCATCAATCAAAAGTCCCAATCTTTCCAACAACAACAAGATGAATTAAACTAGGGTTAAATTTTACATGAAGATGTGTTTTTGGGTTTATATTCATCAACAAAGCACAAATTTGGTTTAGGTCCTTCAACCTCTCATAAGTCATCCACAGCCCCTGTGATTAAAGATAATATTAGACAATTAAAAACAAATTGTAATAAAGTATTGCTTTTTATCATACATTTTAAAAAAAATGAACCAAAATACTATTTATTTCCTAGGGACCTGTAACAAATTATAGGACCCTAATCTATTTAGAGAACCTTTACCAAGAAATTCAAATTAACTACAAAAATTAGATGTGAAATTAAATTAAACACACACATCAGCATCAACTAAGCAAATGATGCAGAAAAAAAAAATAGAAGTCATATTTTGAGCTCAAAAATCCCTTAAAAAACAACAGAACAGCATTTCTCCAAAGTCAATTCAATCAAAAATAAAAATAAAAACTACAGATCGTCAAGAAATGGTCTCGATCTATCACCGAACCGTTTAATTTCTACTAATTATACAAAGAGATTCAAGAATCACGCGTAGATCGACCATAGCCCCAAATCAAAAGAATCAATTTTTGATCTGAATCTCACGGATCAAGTTCGGATCACACAGATCAATGAAGAATTTGAGAATTTATAACAAAAAATTTGAGAAGAAAATGTTAGAATTTTTTTCTTACCTCTTCCTAAAAATCTTCAAATAAAAGGAGAATCTTTTTGTTTTCCTGATGGGAAGAATTGAGTCTGATTTTATTACGGGGGAGTAGTATATATAGAGGCGGAAGGGCAATGGGATGGGTTCTGGTCACCTCCCAGCCGGTTGGGGTTGCGTTTACCGGTTACCGGGCGGTGACAGTACCGGGCACACGGGGTTATGGTTTGCTAAACGGCCGTCGGATGACAATACTTTGCTGTTAAACCCTCCCTTATTAAAGATATTGGTTTTGAACATTTGTCTACCAAGTTTTGTAAAAACAAAAATTGCATATAAAGTCAAGTCCGAGTACAAAAGCCTATATTTATAGACTTAAGGTCTGGTTTGGTTTACCCAAGCGAAATGGATTCCAAAGTAGAATTCATGTCACATTTCTTTTTCCTATTTTGATAAAATAAGAAAAATATCTAGAAAAGATCATTTGATTTCATTTTCAGTGTTTTGGTTGGTGTAGGAAAGCAAAATAAAAATAGGGAAAATTTATGAAATGCCCAAAAATTTAAAAAGTTTTATGAAAAACCCACCCCAAAATAAACTTTCATCGCGTGCCCAGCATTAACTTAAAATTAAAAAAAGGGCACGGCATGACCCTTTTGCCCTTCTAATTTATTAAGAATATCAACAAACCCAGCAAGTTTATGAAAAACGGTTCGATTCCAGACTCTTCAAAAAAGTGTCTCTATCGCTCCCTCCTCTTCCATACTCTGTTCTGTTGCGATTTTAGGTCATCTCCTCCAAAAATCTTAGAAATTTTTTACAAGAAATCGCCAGCGAATCTCCATCACAATGTCGCAATCATCAGCAATGGAAGTAGACCAAGTTAGAGAAGAAGGAGAAGAAGTAGTTGGAAAACAACAGAAAGGAGGGAAGAAAGTTAAGAAGGTTGCTCGTAGACGAAATGCTCCAAAAGAAAAAGAAGTGCAAGAAGCAGTAGAAGAACAAGAACACGGAGAACAACAAGAACAAGATCAAGAACAACAAGAAGCAGTAGCAGGGGGAGAAGAAGAAGATCAAGAAGAAGGGAAGAAAAAAGGTAAAACTTTGAGTCTTGTTCATTCTCCGTTTATATTGACGCGGCAAATGAAAATGATCATTCTCCGTCTATAAAATACACGGAGGATGTCCTTTCTGTGTCATTTGAACTAGAACTGGCCATTCTCCGTCTATTTTGAGACGGAGAATGGCATTCTCCGTGTTTAAACACACGGAGAATGGCATTTTCTGTGTTTTTGACCTAAAGAACGAGCATTCTCCGCCTAATATGAGACGGAGAATGACATTCTCCGTCTGTAAAATAGACGGAGAATGACCTTTCTTCTTGCATTAACCTAGAGAAATGAACATTCTCCGTCTCACTGACACGGAGAATGCCATTCTCCGTCTATTTTATAACGGAGAATGACGTTCTCTGTCTATTTTGACGCGGAGAATGGCATTCTCCTTGTAATTTGACCTAGAGAATGAGCATTCTCCGCCTTATTGAGACGGAGAATGTCATTCTCTGGGTCAAAATAAAGGGAGAATGTCATTCCCCGTGTTAAAACAAAACGGAGAATGACATTCTCCGTCGCGGAGAATGGCATTCTCCTTGTAATTTGACCTAGAGAATGAGCATTCTCCGCCTTATTGAGACGGAGAATGTCATTCTCTGGGTCAAAATAAAGGGAGAATGTCATTCCCCGTGTTAAAACAAAACGGAGAATGACATTCTCCGTCTATTTTGAGACGGAGAATGGCATTCTCTCTTTATTTTGATCTAAAGAACGAGCATTCTCCGCCTAATATGAGACGGAGAATGGCATTCTCCGTATTAAAACACGCGGAGAATGGCATTCTCCTTGTAATTTGACCTAGAGAATGAGCATTCTCCGCCTTTTTGAGACGGAGAATGTCATTCTCTGGGTCAAAATAAAGGGAGAATGCCATTCCCCGTGTTAAAACAAAACGGAGAATGACATTCTCCGTCTATTTTGAGACGGAGAATGGCATTCTCCGTCTATTTTAAAACGGAGAATGGCATTCTCCCTTTATTTTGATCTAAAGAACGAGCATTCTCCGCCTAATATGAGACGGAGAATGGCATTCTCCGCCTTACATAGACGGAGAATGCTCATTCTCCGGGACAAAATAAAGGGAGAATGTCATTCTCCTTGTATTTTGACCTAGAGAATGAGCATTCTCCGTCTTTCTGAAGCGGAGAATGACATTCTCCGTCTTGCTAACGCGGAGAATGGCATTCTCCGTTTTAAAACACGCGGAGAATGCCATTCCCCGTGTTAATACAAAACGGAGAATGCCATTCTCCGTGTCAAATTAGACGGAGAATGATATTCTCCGTCTATTTTGACACGGAGAATGGCATTCTCCGTTTGAATACAAAACGGAGAATGCTCATTCTCCGTCTATTTTGACACGGAGAATGACATTCTCCGTCTAATATTAGACGGAGAATGACATTCTCCGTCTAATATTAGACGGAGAATGGCTTTCTCTTTATTATAATAAAGAAGAATGTTGACGTAAACCTAATTGTTGTTGTTTTTAGGGAAAAAAAACTGTCAGGAACAGAGACGAAAGACTTTTCCGTGCAACATTCACCCCAGTACTCTCTCTCATGGATGAGGTGAAGGAAAAGTTTCGCCATTTGCCTGAAGCAGTTGTCGAAAGCTTGAAGAATGTAGGATTCTATAACTCCGTAGATGTATTCTACAGAACTAAGGTGAAAAAATCAGAACTGTCTAAAGTCACCCAAGGTCTGGAGAAGTTGATGGGGACTTATTTGGAAGAAGATGGAATTGGATATTTCCAATTGAGCAGCAGTGTCAAAGTAGCACCAACTGCTGATGAGATGGCAACCATTTTCGGTCTGCCAATGAATGATGACACTGAAGTTGATGAGAAGTATTTGAAGATCATCACTGAGAAGCAGAAGACCCCCCCACCAGCAGACTCATTCAGCATGTGTACAAAACACTTCACAAGATTGCTGAAAAATTCAAAGGGCAAAAATGCTGAAGTCTCAAACGCAGAAGTTAGGAAAAGGATATTAGAGCTGCTGGGGGGCAAAAATGCAAGTCCCGATGAGGTGGCCAAGTTAATAGTATTCAACTTGTGCCAAACAGCATTCTTCACCAGAATGGGGGGGTCGAACTTGCCATACAAGTTCTTCGCTCTGGTGGAGAGCACAGATGTTATAAAAAGCATCTGTTGGCCTCGGATTATACTGGGATACGTCATGGACAGCATAAAGAGGGCTGTCACAAAATCTGAAGATGGTGATGTTGATATATCGTACAAGAAGATTGAAGGTTGTACGATATACTTCTTGTATTGGTTTGCAGAGCACAGTCGACTGGTAGAGAGGAAGTGCAAACCAACAGTCGCATCTCCGAGATTCTGCACATGGGATGGGAATAAAATCTCGATATTCCTAAAAAATGAATATCAAGGTGCTAAAATGGATTCGGATTTGATATTCAATGATCTTGTTGCATTGAATGTTGATGAACTTGAAGAAGTCCCAGCAGAGCAGCAATATATAGAAGGTGGAAATAATTCTGTTGATGAAGAAGAACCACAAGCTGAAGCTCAAGCACCAGCACCCTCTACAGCTGACAATGTAGACATGTTGCGTGTCTTGCAGGAGAAATCTCAGCTTATCGCTGAGAATGAGCAACTCCAGGAAAGAGCCCAGCAACTAGCGGCAGATGTAGCCCAACAACGTGCTGTAGGGCTCGTTGTTGATGGCTTGGAGAAGGAGTTAGACTCTTTAAGGAATGAGAAATCGCTCCTTATTGATGATAATAAGAAACTCCTTAAGCAAGTTGAAGAACTGGAGGCACAGGGGTCGGAACTAGACTCCCTGAGAAAGCAGAAGTCTGAGCTTACTGCTGATAATGAGAAGCTTCGTCAACATGTTGAGGAGCTACTTCTAAAAGGTAAGATTTTATATTTTGTTTTCTATTTTAATCTGTAATTACATGTATCTAACAAGGAGAATGACCATTCTCCGTTATAAAATAGACGGAGAATGTCATTCTCCGTATTAAAACACACTTAGAATGACATTCTCCGTCTATTTTGACACGGAGAATGACATTCTCCGCTAGTATTTTGACACGGAGAATGACATTTTCTGTATTTTGACATAGAAATGACCATTCACCGTATGTTTTGACACGGAGAATGACATTCTCCGTCTAATATTAGACGGAGAATGTCATTCTCCGTCTAAATTGACACGGAGAATGTCATTCTCCGTCTATTTGGAAACGGAGAATGACATTCTCCGTCTATTTTGACACGGAGAATGGCATTCTCCGTCTAAATTGACACGGAGAATGACATTGTTTTTAAAAAGAAGATTATATAATATTGACATCATACCTCTTGTTGTTGTTTGTTTTTATATCAGTGAAAATGACAGAGGATCTGAAAAAAGAGAATGAAAAGCTAACTAATGATAATAACAGACTTCTAGAAGAAGTTGCCTCGTTGAATGACGAAGTCAAGAATAAGAACGATACAATCGTTAACCTTGAAGCAATGGCTAGAGCAATGGAAAGAGGGGATACTCAAGCAGTTCCCCAGAAGCATTACACAAGATCAAATGTACCTGCTGCAGATGAGGATGATTTTACTACATTGTAAAAGAAGAAAACATCCGATGCTACAACAAGTAAGAAGGCAGGTCCTGGTCGGAAAAGAAAAGATCCTTCCAGTCCCAGAAAGAAAGTAGCTCCTGCTGGGAAAAAAAAAGCTCCTTCCAGCCCCGAGAAGGTCGACAATAAAAAGGAGATGTCAGCTCCTGAAGAACTTGAGGAAGAATCTCCTCAAACAGCAAAGCTTGTTAAAGAGGGGAAAATGCTGATGCAATGTCCGAAGCTCAGACTTTGGAACGTTGCAGACGATGAACTGAAGCAAGTATACAGGAGCATCGTATACACAAGAAGGATGTCTCCAACGTAAGTATTCTAAACTTGAACCAATTTCTGTACAATTCATAACGGAGAATGATCATTCTCTATTGGAGTTATTTTTTATTCAATTTTATCATTAGCCTATATTATTATCATAATCGAAACTAAATTTATGTGCAGTGATTATGTATACATGTACTTTCCAAGTGCTCCAGAAGAATGTAAAATAAGAAGAAGAAACAATGATGTCAGCATGTTGTTAAGTGCTAAAAATTTTCAAGACATAATAAATGAGGCGGATATAGAAGCCGGTGTTATGAACTACCTAATAAAGCTTATGAACGAAGTTCAAGCCGAATTAAGGCAGAACATTCAGTCAAGCTCGCAGGGTGCACAATGTAAATGGTTTGCAATCATGATGCCCCATTCATTGGTAAGAATCGAAACTGAAAAATAAATATTAATGTGTACAGCTACTAATAGTGTTGTAAAAAACTAACTCATGATATTATTTTTTATTTTATTTTTTCTGTAAAACAGAGTACTGCCCAGTATGTCGATGAAAAAAATCCAACACCTGGAGCATTGTACAATTTCAAAGTTGATATAGAAGATTTTATAATGGAGCTGGAAGATGACATTGAATGGCTATTCGTGCCACTCTTCCGCGAGGAGAATAAACACTATACGCTGCTGGCATTCAACTTCAGCTCCTATGTTTGGACGCACTACAACTCATTGCAGAAAAATACAGGTGCTAAGGGAATCCAGGATGCAACATACATGAAGAATAAAATCGAGCCAATTGTAATGAAGAAGATTGCATTGATGAGGAATAAAAGCCCAGCAATCCAGGAATACGAAACAACAGAGCTCAAGGTTTGCAAAGAATGCCCACAGCAACTATCACCGAGCTGCCTGCTGTATGTTTCATATTATATTGAAAAGTTGTCCAGAGCTCCATTTGATTTACAGAAGAAAACAAACAAAATAGTTCACAATACTATTGTAAAGAGAAGGCTAAATTTGGCTAAGGCTTTGCTTATGAGTGAATGTGCAGTTCCTTTTGAACAATAAAAGAAACTGACAATGTAAATTGGCTAACAAATTCATTGTATATATTCTGTTTGTCAGGTTTCTTTTGTAATGTATTTGTTTTCCTTTGTAATGAAATTCAATTTTTCGACTAATTTACATTGTTCTATATATGTAAATCTGTTTTGTTAAAGTTCTGTTGTTTGATTCAAACCTATAATGTCATTATCTGTGTTAATACAAACCTATAATGTGTGCATTTGGAACATAGAAATGGTCATTCTCCGTGTCAAAATAGACGGAGAATGTCATTCTCCGGGTCAAAATAGACGGAGAATGCCATTCTCCTTGTATTTTGACCTGTAGAATGAGCATTCTCCGTCTTACTGACGCGGAGAATGGCATTCTCCGTTTTAAAACACGCGGAGAATGATTATTCTTTGTATTTTTGACCTAGAAAGGAACATTCTCCGTCTCTTTTGACCCGGAGAATGCCATTCTCCGTGTCAAAATAGACGAAGAATGTCATTCTCCGGGTCAAAATAGACGGAGAATGCCATTCTCCTTGTATTTTGACCTGTAGAATGAGCATTCTCCGTCTTACTGACGCGGAGAATGGCATTCTCCGTTTTAAAACACGCGGAGAATGATTATTCTTTGTATTTTTGACCTAGAAAGGAACATTCTCCGTCTCTTTTGACCCGGAGAATGCCATTCTCCGTGTCAAAATAGACGGAGAATGTCATTCTCCGGGTCAAAATAGACGGAGAATGCCATTCTCCTTGTATTTTGACCTGTAGAATGAGCATTCTCCGTCTTACTGACGCGGAGAATGGCATTCTCCGTTTTAAAACACACGAAGAATGATTATTCTTTGTATTTTTGACCTAGAAAGGAACATTCTCCGTCTCTTTTGACCCGGAGATTGCCATTCTCCGTGTCAAAATAGACGGAGAATGTCATTCTCCGGGTCAAAATAGACGGAGAATGTCATTCTCCTTGTATTTTGACCTGTAGAATGACATTCTCCGTCTTACTGACGCGGAGAATGGCATTCTCCGTTTTAAAACACGCGGAGAATGATTATTCTTTGTATTTTTGACCTAGAAAGTAACATTGTCCGTCTTAGGGACGCGGAGAATGCCATTCTCCGTGTCCAAATAGACGGAGAATGGCATTCTCCGGGTCAAAAGAGACGGAGAATGCCATTCTCCTTGTATTTTGACCTGTAGAATGAGCATTCTCCGTCTTACTGACGCGGAGAATGGCATTCTCCATTTTAAAATACGCGGAGAATGGTTATTCTTTGTATTTTTGAACTAGAAAGTAACATTGTCCGTCTTAGGGACGCGGATAATGCCATTCTCCGTTTCGTATGAGACGGAGAATGGCATTCTCCGGGTCAAAAGAGACGGAGAATGCCATTCTGCTTGTATTTTGACCTAGAGAATGAGCATTCTCCGTCTTACTGACGCGGAGAATGGCATTCTCCGTTTTAAAACACGCGGAGAATGGTTATTCTTTGTATTTTTGAACTAGAAAGTAACATTGTCTGTCTTAGGGACGCGGAGAATGCCATTCTCCGTTTCGTATGAGACGGAGAATGGCATTCTCCGGGTCAAAAGAGATGGAGAATGCCATTCTGCTTGTATTTTGACCTAGAGAATGAGCATTCTCCGTCTTACTGACGCGGAGAATGTCATTCTCCGTTTTAAAACACGCGGAGAATGATTATTCTTTGTATTTTTGAACTAGAAAGTAACATTGTCCGTCTTAGGGACGCGGAGAATGCCATTCTCCGTTTCGTATGAGACGGAGAATGGCATTCTCCGGGTCAAAAGAGACGGAGAATGCCATTCTGCTTGTATTTTGACCTAGAGAATGAGCATTCTCCGTCTTACTGACGCGGAGAATGTCATTCTCCGTTTTAAAACACGCGGAGAATGATTATTCTCCTTCTATTTTTGACTTATAAATGGCCATTCTCCGTGTATCTAAAACGGAGAATGATTATTCTCCGTGTTAAAAACACACGGAGAATGGTCATTCAATACATTATAAAGTCAGAGAGTATAAAGGAGAATAAGTTCTTATGCTGATATGCAGAATTCAAACTATTACCATTGATATCAAAAAATGTAAGATATGTATTCAAAAACAATTTCCAGTTATATAAAAGAAGGAATATATGTGTATGTATTAACAAGGGGGCGCTGCCCCCTGGACCACCGTAGCAGCACGTGGAGGCAGAGGACAAGTGCTCCGATTGTGATTGCATAATTCAAAACAATTCTGGCACCTTATCTTTCTCTTCTCTTTTCCCTTGTTCTCATATTTGCTCTTGTAACGGCCCGCTTTTGGTCGTCCAGGACCCCGTTTCGGAACAGGGGGTAGAACAACATCAGTGGGATTATTTTCAAACTGTTTTTCGCAATCTGGAACTGGACGAATGGCACATGAATATAACTTCTGGTAATAATCTGATGTCCAATACTGCTCCACAAAGTCATAAACAGATTTATCTGAACCAACTCTGATGCATTGTATTGCATGGCTGCATGGGAATCCATATACCTTCCATCTACGACAACTACAATGACAATCAAGAAGATTCACCATATGGGAGGAAGTATCTGCGATCACCTCAAATTCGAAATCACCGGACCGATATACCCTATAACACATGCCATCATCTGTAAGCTGCTTCAGCATATCCTCAGCGTATGGAGTCAATTTGCTATTCAACCCAATTGCATCCTTGTGGCGATCCGAAATCATCTTCATCATCTTCACACGGATGACATTTACAATTGCTGATATAGGCAATTTCTTCTCAGCCTTTATCCATGCATTGAATGACTCTGCACAACTAGAAGCAACCTCACCGTATCTACATCCCGGGAAGAATGCGTTTGACCAGTGTTCAGGTTTTTGTTTATTCATCCAATTCACAACATGACCACAATTCAGATCATAAATCTTCTTGATTGCTTGTCTATACCCACCTTTATACAGAAAAACAAATAAGTAATAAAGAATCAGGTCAATTCACAAAATTATGAAAAAATAAGTGCATTCTCATAAAGATAATAGTCATTCTCCGTTCAAAAGCTAACGGAGAATGATATTCTCCGTTCTATGCAAGACGGAGAATGGTCATTCTCCGTCCAAAAGCTAACGGAGAATGACATTCTCCGTTTTAAAACACACGGAGAATGACTATTCTCCGTCTTACTGACGCGGAGAATGGTCATTTTCCTTGTTAAATTAAGGGAAAATGCATAGAAAATGTGCATATATCTGTCTCATTAACACACCTGGAGTTAGAGCATATACTGCTTGCCTCCAAGCTTCAAGTACATGCGGATACACTCTTTCATTTCCTTTCTCTTTCAGCGGTATGTTATTCTTCATATGATAATAGCAATAACTATGATAATCATTAGGAAGCACTTTAGGGACTTCAGAAACTAGACCGGTGCCTTGATCCGAAAGAAAAACAATACGCCTACTACATCCAACAACATTCTTTAGATTTCTAAGGAACCATTTCCAATTGTCGCCATCTTCGCATGATACTATACCGTATGCAATAGGATAGAACTGTTGGTTACCATTCTTCGCTGTAGCAGACATCAAACAATCTCTAAACCTCCCTGTAAGGAAAGTGGCATCCAAATATAGCATCGGACGACAATATTGAAAGCCTTCTACGCAAGCCCCATATGAAAGAAAAAGCCGCTCAAACCTCATTGATGAATCATCTTTCTGGAAGTCGATAACGGAACCATTATTGGTTTCCTTTACCTTGTTCACATACCAACACAAGTCACTGTAAGATCTAACATTATCTCCGTACATTTTCTGGTGCACCAGCCTAATTCCGTGGTATGCCTGTCCATATGTAACAGATAAGCCGTAGTCGACCTTGAAATCATCGACAACAGATTTTGCGGACTTTTTAGGATGCATCCGAACAATGTCACTAACCAAACTTTTCACAAACTTTGCTGGAACAACCAGATTACCTTTATCCATATAGCCAGCTCCACAATTATGTTCTCCCACATACCTCCTCACCTCAAAAATTTGATTATCTTTCGAAATAGATATAGCATGGAAGCTCCACAAACAAGCATGTGTCTTGTAATTCTTGCAACAAACAGTATACCTCCCCGGCTCAGATTTCAAAATGTGGAATGGATGACGAGATTCAAAACAAACCTTTCTAACAGCATTCCTAACTTCTTCAACACCATTTAGAAAAATCTGACCAACACCAGTAATTGATCCAGGCCACATATCCGATTTCCTCTTCTTCACTGTCTCAGTTGAGCCCTCATAAAATTGTACTACTCGTTTGTCCTTTACAGTAGGAGAACATCTACTCAAAGAACTAGAAGAGGAAGACGAAGGTCTCATGTGAAAGCTTTGACATGGAAAAGATGTTGATGAAGAACATGGAGAGTGTATTTGCTCCACATATAGATCAAAACTCACATCATGAGTACCGTTAAAACCACCAACCAATGAGCGAAGCCAAAAATCACTTTCAACATACAGTTCAGTCCCATCAGAGTGCAAAAACCTGAAACGGAAGGAAAGTGGATCCAAAGAACTCCATCGATCGCACACTTTATTCTTTAAAAAATCCACGGTACTTTCATGTGTGACACGGCAGGAAACTATGTCTCCCTTGAAACAAATGTTAACTAAACAACTTGATTCCATATCTTCCCCCCCTGATAACATAAAAACATAAGAGGCCACAAATAGAACAATAAAATTCTCATCTAATAATGATTATTCTCCGTCTAAAGTAACGGAGAATAAATATCCTCAGTTGGAACTAACTTATAATGATCATTCTCCGTCTAAAGTAAAACGGAAAATGTCATTATCCGTTCAAATTAAGACGGAGAATGGCATTCTCCGTCCTAATTAAGACGGAGAATGGCATTCTCCGTCCTAAAAACATACGGATAATAATCTTTATAAGAAGTAATTGTCATTCTCCTTTAAAATATAACGGAGAATGCTATTAGCATAAAATAACAAGATTAAATATCTCACTAACATTTTCTAAGTTAATAATCTTCATAACAAAATCAAATTCAGCATAAATTTTGAGAGATACGAAGCTGATGGATGAATTTCTACAGATCTGAACTCTCACCTTGTTTTAAGATCTATAAAAAGAAAAGAAGAAGATCTTCTATCCACAATTGACCTAATCGTCGGAAACAACGAAGATGATGTTGATGATGATGATGATCGATGATGATGAAGGATGATCGACGTTCGACTGACGAAAACCACAGTGAACTACGAACGATTCTGCGATCTCTAATAAAGATTATATCAATGGATTTCAAATTTCTCGTGAAGAAGAAGAAGAATACGAATTTCTCAATCCAAATCTGAGTTTGCGAATTCATAATTATATATAGATGTCCAAATTTACGCGAAGGGGTATTTTTGGAATTATGATAATGGCAAATTTTGTAAATACATAGCAACTAGAGAGAATTTTGAAATATTTAACGTGTAAAAACTTAATTCTGGGCATTTCATAAAAATAATCCAGCGGGTGGGCATTTCATAAAAGCCCACCCCGAAATTGGGCTTCTCAGCAATTTCCAGATAAAAATATATCAATGTTCCAATATACGTTTGTGCCTCGATGAAAGAGATCCAGAATACGAGAAGTTAACATAGGGTTATTTGTGTCATAATGTTTTGTAATAGATGTTAGAAAATAAGGAGAAAAAAATATATCTCATGGATCCTGAGAGGAACCATATTCTCTCCTATTTTTCTCTTTGTCAGAAAAATAATTTTTAAGTTTGTGGCTACCAAACAAAGAAAATGAATAAGTTTCCTTTCCTGATTCCTTAAATTCGTGAACCAAACGAGGCCTAAAAGTGTATACAGCAGGAGAGATTTCAAGTGTTATATTTTGACTTTAGTCAAATTTTATAGCACTTGAAGGCTGCAGTAGGTACTTGTCAAAATTACTAGAAAGCTAAGAGATCTCTTAGTTTTCTAGCAATTTTTAAGTATGAACAAGTGTCCATTGCAGCCTCCAAGTGCTACAAAATTTAACTAAAGTTAAAATATAGCACTTAAAATCTCTCCCAATGTGAATGCTCTAACTTTTCTACATTAATTTATGTGTCCACCAAAATTAACTATTCTTACAATGAAGAAAAGAGAGGTTAATTTGGAGTATTGTGTGCCAATATCAAGGAGACCTCCAAATTAATATTTTACATAATTTCTAATAACTTAGTGTATATGTTTGGAGTGTCTCCACTGTGGATGCTCTAACATGGTCCATCCATTCATATTTATATTTATGTATTTGTCACTTATAGAAATGTTAAATATATTCGTGTAATACTTTATTTATATTTTATTTAGGCTAAATTGTAACTTGATGCCCTCAACTATCACTGTTTTTTAACTTGATACCCTCAACTTTTATAGGTATTAACTTAATACCATATCTCAACTTATATTTCTAACTTGATACCCAATTTTTCTTTTATTCCTAAACTACCCTCCACCCGCTACTACTTCCCCAACCCACCATGGCGGCCATCCCCCCCGCCCTCCGGCGACCACTCCCCCCCCCCTCGCCTCCGGCCCCGACGACTCATCCTACCCGCGTCCGAGCATGTGCTCCCGCTCGCGTGCACCCCCGCGCGCTGCCCAGCGCGTCACCGCGCACTGCCCCGCGCCCCCCTGCGCCCGCTCGCACGCTGTCCAGCTCGCCGTACCCCCGAGCGTCCCTACTAGGGCTGGGCATACGGTTCCAGGACCCGCGGTTCCGACTCAGTCCGAACCGTATATTGGTCAAACGGGTCGGGTCCTAAATTTTGTAATTTAAACGGGACGGGACGGGGTCGTGTCATATAAACGGTTCGGGGCGGGTTATAATCTGAAAACAAACGGGCCCTGGCCCAGCCCATTTGTAGGAATAAATTAGAAAATTTACTTAAAATTTCTAAACTCAAAAGTAAAGACTTAACAAGTTACTGCTACCAAATCCAAAATTTACTTTAAATTCATATAACACTACAATCTACAGGTACATGTGATTTTTTGTATTTTTTTTTTTTTTTTTTTTTTTTTTTGCCTTTTTCTACAATTTTTGAATTTTGTACACTTTAGTATAAGACCCGTTTGGACCCGCAGGTTTTGATGGATTGGATCCGTTTCAAACGGGTCGGGTCAGGTCCGGTTCCAAAAAAAAAATTGGTCCGTCCCGTCCCGTTCAGTCAAAGAACGGATCCGGTTCGGGTCCACAAAAATTGGCCCCGGCCCGACCCGTGGATCTTCTCTTCTTTCTCTTATTTTGATTAAGAATTTGAAGTTGACGATCATTATTATCAGTGGATATAGAAGATTCGATCATTCCCCCTGGCCTTTCAATATTACCCAGCCCTAGTCCCCACGTGTCCACTCGCGCGCACCCGCTGCCACCCGCAGCCGGCGAGAGAGGGAGGGGGTTGGGGAGAAGAGAAGGGATAATTTTTTTTTAAATTTTTTTAGGATATCAAATTAATACTTATAAAAGTTGAGGGTATCAAGTTGGAAAATCGTAATAGTTGAGAATATCAAATTACAATTAGCCTTTTATTTATGTATTTGTCATCCATTATATTCTTGCCCACGGCAACATCTATAAATGACCAATGGGAAAGAGAGAGGAAATAGTGAATATGTGATGCCAACGATTAGATTGAATGGTGTTTATTTGTGGTATATCTGGCAGACAAAAGCCAGTCTGTGGTACCATCGGAGGACATTTGCACGCCAAACTCGTGACCAAATTTATCATTCATGGTTATCACAAGATGATGCATCTCAAGGTGTCTTATCAAAAACTTTAAAATCAAAACTCCAAATTCCGTTCGGTTCAAGAACTGGAAAGTTCATTTCGGTTTGGATCCGATCGACTAAATTGGTTCAGTTTCAAAATATTAAGATTTAGTATATATATTATAGGCTAAATTATAATTTAATACTTTCAACTATTCAAATTTTTTAACTTGCCATCAACTTTAATATATATCAATTTGATCCTAAATTTCAAATATGACGAAATTACTCCTCCTCCTCCTCCCTGGCGGCCCTCACCCTGGCGGCCTCCACCCCGCTGCGGCTGCACCACCCCCATGCCCCCATATCTGCCCCCTCTCTCTCGCCGTCACGCGTGTGCCACAGCCGCGGGTGGAGAGAGAGGGGGAGCCAAGGTATGACGGGACGCGGGGGTGGTGCAGATGTTGGGGGGGTGATGATAGTCGGGCGGAGGCGGCCTGCGAAGAGAGGGGGCAGCGAAGAGAGAGGGGGGTGGTTAGGGACGACGCAGCGCGAGGACGGGGCCGGAGGCGCGGGATTGGTGCAACTACGGGAGGTGTTGGGCAAGGGTGGGTGATAGGTCGATGGAGGAGGGGAAGAGAAAGGATAATCTCGTCATTTTAAATTTAGGGTATCAAGTTAATACATATCAAAGTTGAGGGTATCAAGTTGAAACACTCGAATAGTTGAGAGTATCAATTATAATTTAGTAATATATTTATATTTATATATGTTTATAACATAAAGTAATTTGACACAGTGGTTTGGAGAGACTTAAAATTAAGATTTCAGGAGGTTTATATATATATATTATATATTATATATATATATATATATATATATATATAGGCTTAATTGCTACTTGATACCCGGATATTATCCGCCTCTCCCCTAGGGCTCGGCAGCGGGAGGAGGGGGGGCTGGGAAGGGGGTGCGGGGCGAGAGGCGGGGGCAAGAGGTGGCCCGGAAGCGAAGAGGGGGAGGGAGGTTGGCCGGAAGCGAGGAGGGGGGGGGGGGGGGGGGGGGGGGGGTCGGCCGGAGCTAGCAGGGGGGTGGCCGGAGTGGGGGAGGGGGTGGAGGGAGGGAAGGGATAAGGGCATTTTGGAATTTTTTAAAATGTTAGGTATTAAGTTGAAAAAAAAAAATAGTTGAGGTATCAATCTGTTACGAAAAAAAGTTTAGGATATCAACTTGAAAACGTGTGATAGTTGAGGGTAGCAATTAGCAATTAAGCCATATATATATATATATATATATATATATATATATTATATATATATATATATATATATATATATATATATATGAATTTTTTTACCGTGCATTGTAGAGTCTTTTATTCTGTTTTGAATAAAGTTAAAACTCACAAGGACAACGAAGCGAGAGAATACCGTTTTCTGTTTTTAATGAAGTTAAAGTAAAGAAGGGCAACGGAGCAAGAGGATACCGCTGTCTCAGGATTATTTTTGGGTCGGTGGTATGTGACACGTGTGGAGGGAACAAATTCTAAGCATCTTTGAGGGTCTCTTCCTCAGTATTTTTGTTGTACAAAGAAATATAGATGCTGATAAAGATATCCTAGATCTCAGATAACCTATTTTGTAATCTTGGCTAGATCATAGTTGTAATTTTGGCAATTTCGATCGTACAGCCTAATACATCTTGAGTTATATCATATCAAATTTGTCGTGTAGGTACGTTGCACTTATTTTTGTCTATATCTTTTTCTTGAAATAACATTAAATATTTTTAAGTAAATTATTTTTAAGATGATGGATATTATTGTAGTTGGAAATGTTTAATTTTATTGTAGTGGTGATCAGTAAATATGTTAGTAGGAAGGTGTATAATTTTTTTGTAAAAAAAACATAGGTCGTTTTTCTTGATACTAGAAATTCGTCTTCCATTTATTGGTATTAATAACTTTAAGATAGTTCATTTTTTTTATTTTCTTGTTGAATATTTGTCTATAGGTAGGATGTATGTTGTATAAAAAAACGCCCTACCATTGACGTTTTTATTTATTTATTATTTATTTTTTATTATTATTATTATTATATATATATATATATATATATATATATATATATATATATATATCTATATATATATATATATATATAACATTGGGATAAAAAATAATAAAAATAATAATAATAGTAAATAATTAATATATAGCTAGCTTGTGATGTAATAAAATTTAAGAGAAGGTTAAGGGCTAAAAAAAAATTGTACTCATAGATTTTATTACTTTATGAGCTAACCACAAATCTCCCCTTATTGTTATTATTATTATAATATATATATGCAAATGACCTCTAGCCTAATGGTTAAGAGAGATGCATGCGGCCCAAGTGGTCGGGAGTTCGAGCCTCCTTGGAGGCGAGTTCGCCAGAAGTACCTATTGCTTCAAAAAAAATAATATATATATATATATATATAATATATATATATATATATATATATATATATATATATAAGGTCTAACGGTTGGACGTTTCTTTTCCATAAAATGTCAAACCAATGAACATTTTTGTTGATTATTAGTGTTTGATTTAAAAAAAAATCCAACAAATAAATTTTTTGGTTCTCTTTTTGATGATTTGTTAAAATTTTATGTTGTATCATTGTATGTACAATTTTATTGAACTTTAATGTTATATATGAAAATTTATATATGTATAGTTTGCCTACCGTTAAGAATGCTCTAAAGCCAAGTGTAACAAGACAACCATACGTAGGAAGTGACCTCAAAGTTAACCCACCCATCACTGTTAGTATCATCATTATTGTCACTAACTATATATGTCTAATTAAACATCATTCACTTGTCACTAGTGGAGGGCCGGCTATCACTCTTAAGCACATGTTAGGTCCCTATTCTTGACCTAACCCCAAATTCTCACTCCATTGTTGTCAGTCCATGTGCCCCCCCTCCCCATCGTCGGTGGGACCATGGGACCCACGTTTGTGACACCAACACTACACTCTTACAAATAGTTTAGTAATGGTATATTCTGAAACAATAACATAAATTCCTCCTTGATTGTGACCATCATTGTCACTAGCAAAACCACCAACGTTGCACCTAAAATAATTTTTTTACTAATATTATCAATATATAATTTAAATTATTAAATTTAAATTAATATTTATTTCATATATATTTATATTTAATTAAGATGTATAGATAATAAAAAATAGAGTATAGATGCGGAAGAAAAATAAAAAAAATAGAGTATCTGGTTTTGCGGAAGAAAATGAAAAAAAGTTTAAAATCCTAGTCATGAGTCCCTACTTTTTAAAACTCTTCCATCAATAACCATAAGAATTCTTGCATCTTATATATTATTTTTTTAATTACCTAAACAAAACAAAAAAAAATTAAAGGTCTAAATTAAAATTTTCGACCACGTGTTATCGGTTTACCATATTGGAAGTTTCTATTCGAATTTGTGTAGCCGATTTGTATTTATTTTGTCAACATCTTTAGAGGCTAGAAGTTAGTTGCACAACCACCATTTCGACAAATTAAAAATTTTCTGATGTCATTTGATTTTATTGGTTTATTCCTCTAAAAATTTAATCTACAAGACATATAATTTTTGAGTAGCTTGATCTTTTTTATGGTCTTTTGTAACTGTGAGATTGAAATTCACAGCATTTGCTTAACAATTTTGTACAAAAATAAATGAGAATATGATTTCATTAAGTTATTGAGAATTTTCACAAATATTGGTTAGATGGCTTAGCACCAATAGTTCATTATCTAATGGACCTTTCCGTTCTAATACTCTATCCGAGAGTTATCAGTATTTATCAAATCTCTTCCTATCTAACGATAAGTCTATATGTTATTTTTTACAATATCGAACGACCATTTTATTGGAGTATTTTGAATTCAAAAATAATGTTTTGAGAATTAGGAATAGACACGATGGGGCCTAATGTAAAACTCGAGCATTTAGGAAGAAGGGGGCGATTATGTATCGCAACTTAACCTAGTCAGTGATTAAAATTTAAGAGTTATTTATATTTATCCTCCCAATTGCTAATCATATTCTAATTTTTTTTCCAATTTTATTTTAATTAGTGTAAATCTCTCAATCCTCTGGCAAAGTGCAAACAAATCCTCTTTATATTTTGTTTTTGCATTTGAAAACCTTTTGTTTAAAAAAAAAATTCACATTTTTATTTTTGTTCAGTTTGCACCCCTGCCGTTAAAAGCCGTTAAAATACGTCTAAAAATAAGATTTTATCCCTCCCCCCCTCTCTCTCCGATGGTGGGGACTTGTCAAGCGGGGCCGACCAGAGGAGAGGGGAGGGTGGTCGGCCAGCGAAGGGAGGAGGGGACGGGTCGAGCTAGGGGTGAGCATTCGGTTAATTCGGTTCAAATCGAACCGAAAACCGAATTAAACCGAAAATCGAATAAGCATAACTGAAACCGAACAGAATTGGCCCATAACCGAATCAAACCGAACCGAATTAAATCGGTTCGATTTTCGGTTTATTCGGTTATTCATTTTTTGGTTTATTTGCTCATTTTTGTTAATATATACAGTACTTAAATAAACCAAAATCGAACCGATTTTTTTTTTAAACGAACCGAATCTCTTATTCGATTCGGTTCGATTTTCGGTTCAAAACCGAATAATGCTCACCCCTAGGTCGAGCATAGCCGGCCAGCGGAGGGAGGAGGGGGCGGGTCGAGGGGGCCGGCCAGCGAAGGAAGGAGGGGGGGTCGAGGGGGACCGAATAAGAAAAAATCGAACCAAACCGAACTGAACCGAGATTTGATTCGGTTTAAAAGAGATTTGGTTCGATTTCGGTTTTGAAAATACTAAAATTTCTTATTCGGTTTCGGTTTTTGTTTCGGGTTTCGGTTTCGGTCCAAACCTAGAACATATATATATATATATATATATATATATATATATATATATATATATATATATTAACAAAAAAGTGCAAATAAACCAAAAATTGAATAAACCGAAAAATCGAACCGATTTAATTCGGTTCAGTTTGATTCAGTTATGGGTCAATTCGGTTCGGTTTCACTTTTGCTTATTCGATTTTCGGCTCAATTCAGTTTTCGGTTCGATTTGAACCGAATTAACCGAATGCTCACCCCTAGCTCGATCCGTCCCCTCCTCCCTCCGCTGGCCGGCTACCCTCCCCTCTCCTCTGGTCGGCCCCGCTTGACAAGCCCCCGCCACCGGAGAGAGAGGGGAGAGAGCGTGGGGGGAGGGATAAAATCGTATTTTTGGATGTATTTTAACGGCTATTAACGACAGGGGTACAAACTGAACAAAAATAAAAATGTAATTTTTTTAAAAACAAGGGGTCTTCAAATGCAAAAACGCAAATCTAAGGAGGGTTTCTTTGCACTTTATCCGAAGATTGTGGGGTAATACTAATTAAAATAAATTTGAAAAAAAAGTAGAGATATGATTAACAATTGGGAGGGTAAATACAAATAACTCAAAATTTAACTATGTATTCCTATTGATATATATAATTAACTAAAAAGCATAACTATCTAAGAATACTCTATTCTCACCAATGTTGTCAGAACTGGCCGGATTGGCAGTCCGATCAGTTTTGTCAAAAAAATCGGTCTGATCTGACATGAACTTGAATTTTAAAGAACTGTTGGTTTTTTCCAGAACCATATTTAACCGGTCGAACCAGTTCACAGCTGAACCGGACAAATTTTTTTTTTTTACAAAAAAAACTCAAAGAAAATTATCGTGTGAGATTTAGATCATTTCGTTATTGGTTTGGTTTTAAGACGCCACGTTAGTGTCCGAGCTCTCTAGCCTAATGGTATTAGAGCGAACATCCGGAGGGACCGGCAAGGTTCGAGCCCCCAGTTGTGTGTGTGAGTGGGATTTCAAAAAAAAAAAAAAAGACGCCATGTAGTTGTAAAACTAAACTAAACCAAACCAAACACGCTAAAAACTATTTGAACTGAAACAAACTAAACCAAGTCTATTTGAACTCCGATTGAACCCCAGTCCAATCTATACCAAAATAAATAGAATAAATCACCGGTCCGAATTTTTAAACATTATTCTCACTACAAATGGAAGCTAATGCGGAGGCAAGTAGAAGGAATTAGACTATTATTACAAAGGAATACGACATCAAAAAAAATTACAATTAACACAAGTTAAAATAATGCGACAATTCATTCAAACAATAAGTTCATATAAATTGGGGGCAGTTGTTGTTTGACTCAAAGAATCTAGAGACATGACATGAAGCTCATGGGCTTGCATCCAAGGGTTTAGGAAGAAAAAAAACTTTTTTTTATGTTATATTGGAAATGTCTATAAACATAAATTTTGTGAAAAGTAAAAACAAAGTGGCCATATCAACAGTAAATATAAAAACAAAATATATAAAAGTAAGCTACATAAACATATTTTTTGACTATATGATGTGGCAGTCTATTATTAACATGGTGTGACCTTCTCTTAATAACCAAAATAGGATATTGTATTAAATGTTATGAACACATAGACTGTCACATCATATGTTCATCAGCAATATGTTCATAAGCAAATATGATAAGATATTGGTATCCAATAACATTACTCATAGTAAATACTAAAACGAAAAAAAAAAAAAAAGGTATTTGGTTCCCTCTCACAAGAGGGAGGTACAATTTTCTAATACCTGGCATTTTTAGATAGGTCGAGAGAAAAGTAATTATTAAAACTAAAAAATTTAATTTTGAAAATTTAATTTTTAAAGTTTGAAAATTAAATTAAAAAGTTAAATTGAAAAGTTAAAAGTAAAAGTTAATTTGAAAAGTTAAATTTAAAAGTTAATTGAAAAGTTGAACTAATAAATTAATTAAAAAATAAACTAAAAATTTATTTTAAAATTTTAATTTAAAAACTATAAACTTTTCTAAATAAGTTTTTTTTAATAATTAATTCTTTCTAGACCAATCCAAAATGGTACGTACTACAGAGTTGTAGCTAGCCAAATATTGTTTTTTGAAAACAAAAAATAGCAAGAGTAGATGACACATGATAAATTGTGGGGCACATATAGTCTTTTGTATATATTTATACATTCACATAGCCAGAAAATATTTTACTCAAAAGCGTACTGTAATTGTTCAGAAATTCTCATAATTTCCTAGATATTGAACACCTTTATCACTCAACAAAGTCATAATCGAGCCCCACTTCCAACTCTTGGATATAAAATAAAAATAAAAATACTTCCACGGGTAATTATAAGTCACAAAATTTCTCAATCGTTAAAGTTTAATAAAATTTTGAGGTTTAATCGTGAAAGTTTTTGTTCAAAAATATTTTTATTTATGTTTACTGAATAAAATTGTTTCTTAAATTTAAACATGAACAATTAGATAATTACATATAGAAAGAAGAAATATTTATTTGTTCTTTTCAAATAATATAAAATACGTGTATATATATATATATATATATATATATATATATATATATATATATATAGTATAAAAGTAATTTATAACTTCATGAAGGAATGGAATTGATATCCATGTCCATAAGCTGACATCAAACTTTTCATCTACAAATGTCGACAATATTTAGAATCACATCATAGGAATCGTTCCCAATGTTTATCATCCACAAATGTGGGCGTAGGACCGATTGGGGGTTGCGTTGTCACTTGTCATATCAAAAATTAATTTTGGTTGTCTCTTGATTCTTATATGGACCGGTTCTAGAGTATCACCCGCGAACATGGACGTCCATGAGTTCATGACGGTCCGAAGTGAACTTCCAAAATAGCCCCCATCCCTCAGCATATAATGTAAAAAAACACACAAAAATATAAGTAAATTAAAAAAAAAAATCTTATCATCAAGAATTGAACTAAGGACCTCTAAACAAATAAGAAACTAAAATAAAAGTAAACTAAAAAAATGTTGTCATCAAAATTGAACTAAAGACCTCTCTAGTGTGTAAGTCTAATATAATAACCACTTCACCAAGGCCCACAGTAAGTATTAATTTTATTTTAGATATAATATTATTATATATTTATGTTTAAACTGATTTTTTTGTGCCCTCCTCTTCGTCCATGGACCTTGGACAGTTGTCCTGGCTGCCCTGGGCCCGCGACCAAAATCTCTTGTAGGATCATGTTAATTCTGGAAGGTTGTTCTAACAAAGAAAGGGTTATCCAAATCTGAAGTCTTGTCAGACTTACCCCTATATATGCCAGTCATGTGTGGATGACGTTTGAAAATAAAATAGTTTGCATTATGTACATATATATATGTTGAGTCAATCCACCTAGACCTAGATATCCATAAAGGTACCTATACATCTTTTAAGTTAACGTTCCTAATATGTGGATTTTATATTTTCGGATGGTAGAGTATCACGTAAACCTAATTTAATACATTACATAAATACTATGGAAATTCAAACATAAATATTCTAATTTATTGAAAATTCAAATACTAATTATATCTATTATGCAACTCTCTTTGTAATATTATTCTCAGGTAACATTATGCAACTCTCTTTGTAATATTTTTATTTTAAAATAATTGTATATCCGTTTAAACTGGTATAAATATTTAAAGTTAAAATATAATAATTTGTCATTCGAAGTTCTAAATTTTGCAGCAACAAATTCCGTCCCTGATTGCTAGGCTTGTATGTGCCACAAGCAATGTGACTTGGACTCGAACAATTATAGCATTAGCACAAGTTATTTGCACTTACACTCAATAAAGCCTATCAAATATGATAATGAAAAAAAAAAAAAAATTTGTAGCCAAATAGAATAGCACACGGACTTTTTTTATTAGAAATTAAAAAAAAAGATAAAAATTGTTATAGATAAAGATAAGAACATCTATCATTTAAATTTATTCATAAATTATAATAAAGATAAATTAAATCTATAATTATAACTTTACATGTCATTAGACTTACAAAATATACGATAGATTAATATGGGCACATTTGAGTCAAAATGTACTCCAAAGGTTTAATCTTACATCACCAAGGTACGAAAATAAGAACAACTAACGTATTTGGGGACATTGATAAATGAGGTGGAAGAGATTTCTTAATTTATACTATATATTTTAATATCTTATTTTAAAATTTTATCACCTCTCTATTTTTTTTTTTTCCTTTTTTTTCTTTATTTGTTTGATATTCTTAATTTGTATTTTTTTTATATTTAGTATGCTTTAATTTAAGATATGTTTTATTTATTTATTTAGGGTTTTCATTTGTAAATAATATAAGACAATGTTTAGACTTTGGGACATGCTCGATTGTATTTTTTTTTTTTTTTTCTATCGATGAAGAGTTTTTCTTTTTTCTTAGTTATAGTACTCGAGAATTATAATTTTAGTTTTTCGTTACGTTAGATCGTTGACTTGGCAATCTATGTTTCTATGTTGTATCAAAAAGTGTGATTATTATTATTATTATTATTATTATTATTATTATTAAAAAAGGTCAATGGAAGTTGGGCGGATTGACATTGAGTGATGACAGTGACGATATTTGTGTACATAGTTAGTGCGCATAAATTGACTCAAGACAATAAGGATGGAAAATTTCAGTCTAGTCGGACATGGCCCACAGCACGGTGGACTTCGGATTTGGTTGGGCCTAGGTCGGGTCGAACCTAGGCCAGGTCGGACCTGGTGTAGGAGGCCTTCGGGTTGTAGCTTTCATGTTTGTAAGACTTTTGGGCTAGGGTTGTAGGCCTTCAGATTGTGGTTAAGGTGGTAAACATTTTTCTTGGTTGTTTGGCTTCAATTTTCTATGAATGACAGTTTCTATAATAAATTTTTATTTATTTTTTCTAATATTTTTTTACGCACGTGCACATTACTAGTATTTATATAGAAAGAGAGGTGAGATCGGATTTGATGCGTCCCATTATCATTCGCACCTTACCCTCCGGATCAGATTTTAAAAAAGTTCTAAATTAAATATGTAAAAAAAAAGAGCCTTATAAGTGAGTAAAAAAAAAAAAAAACATCGCACTTTCTTCTCTTCTCCTTCTTCTTCGATTTCTCCGTCACTCATTTCTTTTCATCTTCTTCTCCTCTGATCTTTCCTCCTTCACTCAACATTGAACTCACAAGAAACTTGAGGACGTAGTCCTATATCAATGACTTACAGATTTGTGCTTATTTCTTCTTTCTTCCAACCTACTAATTTTGTCCAATCGATTTAAGGGTTTTTTTCCTGCAATTTTCAAAAAAAAAAAAAAATCTATTCGAGGACGTAGTCCTAGATCGACGACTTTTATATATATATATATATATATATATATATATATATATATATATATATATATATATATATATATATCCGTGCCCATAGGGCATGGTTCATTTAAGGTATTCCCCCTCAAAATCTTGGACCCCCAATTTTAAACGAACAATAATAATTATGAGGCCCCCATCAAAATATTAAATCCCAACCACTGCTGGATGTGAATTTTCTTTGGATTTCCCATAAAATCCCACTCTCAATAATGCTCATCCACAACCATTATGAGTGCAAATCCCACTCTTTGGATTCTCCATAAAACCCCACAACCGTTGATTCACCAAGATTAAATCCCAACCACTCTTTTATCTTGGCACAGTCAGCCCTAGGATTCAAAACCTTTGTGTTTTGTATATATATATATATATATATATATATATATATATATATATATAGAGAGAGAGAGAGAGAGAGAGAGAGAGAGAGAGAGAGAGAGAGAGGATGAGGGAGGTGAGGTGCCACCCTATGGAGGGTGTCTACTTGTCACCCCCCACATGCTATCATCATGCACCCATGTGCATGATGATAGCATGGAGGGGTGACAAGTAGACACCCTCCCGTGAGGTGGCACTTCACCTCCCTTATTCTCTCTCTCTCTCTCTATATATATATATATATATATATATATATATATATATATATATATATATATATATATGTATATGTATATGTATATATATCACTCAGCTGTGGAACATGTCAACTCCTTCCAAGGTCGTGTAAATATTATAAATGTATGTAACATTCTTTTCTTATCTTCAGTCTCCAAATTCATCTTCGGTCTACTACGGAAGCACCTCATTCTCGCATTCATGAGGTTCTCTTGCCAATGCTAGAGGGACATTTTTTATGATCTATTTTTTGTTCCAAATTTTATAATATCATATCATTAAGGGTTATTTACACTAACTATCTCTAAGTTTTTTTATTTATAACAAGGGATGTTCCTACTTTAAAACTAATTACATTGACCAAAAGATAGTTGTATTTAGTTACAAAATATAAGAGATTAAATAAATATTATAATTAACTGATAAAAGTATTCCCAACAGAATGATCTTTTTTCAAAGTCATCTAAAGAAATATCACGATAAGTCAATAATTTTAAAAATATTATTGAATTGTATAAATAATAAGCAATTTAAACAAATTAATTTATCAAGATGTATCGAAGGCATGGGATAAACTTTCAAGAAATGTCGGAGGCACGTGATTTTTTAGTAACAAATGATGTATATAATTATACATACACAGATAAAAGAAGAACTATAGTTATTATTTAAATTTTATTTTTTTCAAAATAAAAAACTTATGGACAAATGTTTTTAAGTAACAAATGTTGTATAAAATAACGTACGACTAATGTTTTTATTGCACTTTGTGTTGTCTGGGCTTTAAGGGCCTATATAGTTGGTCGATTATCATGGATGTTAGGAGTTATGAACTGAAAATTCAAATTTGGAAAAAGTATCTCCCACTTCACCTATTTGGTTGCAGACAAGATTTACTGTGAAGTGATATGAACAGTAGATCTTATCTGCCACCACTTTCTTATTTTGAAAGCAGAATTTTTTTCTTCTCCAAAGTGTTTGCTAGGAGGATTAATCCTCTCTACTTTAACGCTTTCTAAATCATAAAATTACAAGAAATTATACTTTCCAACTCATTTCAACAACTACTCGAACACAAAACTTTTTAGAAAAATTCATTTCCAACCTTCATTTATTTTTGGCCAATTATAAAGGCACTTCAATATTTACTCAGGACTAGCCCAGGATTGGGTAGTGTCACGACCCGCACCCACTGTGAGGGTACGAGCGCGTAACAACGCCCAGCCTACGCCGCAGTGTCGGCGGTAGAACGCTGTTCTAGGTCACTATCTAACCAACCAATCACGCAATTATATAATGTACTTGTCAAAATATCAACTCCGAACGGAGGACAAGTATAAGATATGGTGTAACTCAATCACAGTCTAAGCACGATAAGATAACACCGAAATATAACTAAAAAATTGAAGACAACAATAACTACTGAAATAATAACAACAAACTCAAACAATCTCAAATACATCTCAAGTCTCAATTCTATACAACAAGCTCTACATGAAAACAGATGCAAGTCTGCTAAACTAAATCCTGATCACTCCTGAGTGTCGGGGCCATAGGTAGCTAAGTCATCTCCTGGTAAGTAATATGTAGGGCACGTGTCCTCAGGGCAATCATCTGATATTTTACTACTCTTTTCAGAGTAGCAGGCGAGTACATTCTCTGATAGTTCTCTCATTTATTTGTCAATTACTGTACTTCAGTTCTAGTTAGTTGTATGCGATTCTCTATTACAACACGTATGAATATTCTGGATTCATGTATACGACACACATTTATTATCTGGCCTCTATTACTGGAATCATTTACTGGTATCATTATATTCTTGCTGGACTCATCTTGAATCATTGTGTCGGATTTCTGGATTCACTTGCTGGGAGGGGAAATACTAGAGTACGACATGTAGACATACCCCATTTCTGGAATCACCCTTTGCTGGAATCAAACTGGAATGATAGCCATCTCACACCTTGGGTAGCCCTGCTTAGAGAAAAAATTATCCAGGACAACTCATTTTTTTACTTAAGGCTGCGCCCCTCCCCCCAAATTCAATTTTGTACCTTCATTTCAATCTTTCATTCTCTCTCTTCCCAAAATCTCTTAAATTCCTACTTCTTCTCCTCCACTATCTCCATCTTCTCCATCTCCATCAACATCCTAGATTCCTTTCCATTCCAAATTTCAGAGATTGCACCTAAAGGCTCCTCACAAACAAGATACAAACCCTAATACTTCCTTCTTCACAAACAAGGCATGGAAATAAATCATAATTTCTGGCAACCGCAATAGACCAAGTCGACTTTAGGACTGTCAGAAATTTAAAAAAATCCTAAAATTGACTTGCTGTACAACAAATCCATTTTAGGACTGCCTAAATTTCTGGCAGTCCTAGAAGTATTTAGGACTGCCAAAAATCTGGAGAGTCCTAAAATGTGATAAAACCTCACAGAGCATATTAGTTGCTACAAAAACTTGAGCCAATTAATGTGGAGAGAACTTTGCACATTTGAAAGCAAGCTATTGGATACTCTAGATAGGTACTAAAAATATTGGATGTTTCGAAATCGTAAGTATTTTACTCGGAGAAGCACAGGTGGAAGCAAAAGAATGCTTTGCCAAATCTCAATAATTAGCCTACAGAAATTTCTCAATAATTACTGGAATCATTTCCTTTCTAAACAGACAGAAATCCATAGAGAATACAAAATTGTGGCAGAAATGGAATACTTTAGGACTGCAAGAATTTGTGACAGTCATAAAGTCGACTTGGTCTATTGCGATTGTCAAAAATTAAGAGTTATTAGGGTTTATTTTCATGCCTTATTTGTGAGGAATGAAGTAAAAATGGAAAACAATATAGGATTTTGATGGAGATGGGGAAGATGGAGATGGTGTAGAAGAAGAAGTAAGAATTTGAGAGGTTATAGGGATTGGAGAAAGAGATGTGAGGAAGGAGACGAGAGCAAAAAAATAAAAAAAATTGACTTAAACACCTATATTTGGGCTAGCCATATGTAATTTTTCAACTGGCAAACTTGTAGTGTCCTGCTCCGCAAAGACACTAGATAAACAGAGAAATCGGATTGCTGGCTCTGCAACAGAAGACGATTGATCTGGGTGAGTGGACAAAGACTCATTTTATGATTCGCTTACGCCTAATAAGAATCTGAGTTTTTGATTGAATGCTATTGCTAATAACAAAATTGAAATAATTGAGTATGCTTATAAGAAAATCCACATGCTGCCATGCTAAGAGCAAGAAAAGAGATAACCTGTATGCTAAGAAGAATTGTTGCCTGCTAATAAGAAACGAACTGATGCCTGTATGCTAAAGAAAGATTGTTGCCTGGTAAAAAAGAAATGAACGTTTGCTATGTTAAATCAAATGAGATGTTGCCATGCTAATATAGATCTTTGTTCTGAATATGACTCATTGTCATGCTTGAAAAGAAAAGAGAGAAGCTGTTGGCTATGTGATCCGAAAAGAAGAAAGGTACGAAATGAACGTGTCGTACATATGTTAAGGCACGAAATGAACGTGTCGTGTATCTGCTAAGGCACGAAATGAACGTGTCATATATCTGAAAGATCTGATCAAAATCTGTTTCATCTGATAGAAATGATAGAGCATGCAATGGTCTCGGACAACTTGTGCACAAGTAAAATTTGTCTCTCGGGTGGTATCTGGGGGCGCCTGGAACCACTCGGCCTAGGAGAGATTAAGAGCACCCCGAGGTAAAAGAGACCTCATGTTAAAAGGGTAGCCGATATCTGAGTCCTTATCGACGAGCTGAACTAAAGAGTCACAGCGACTAATCATGGGATTTCCCATGGACCATCATATAGATAAGTGTTGATTAGTGCAGAGCTGAACCGGAGAGTCACAGATGCCAATCGAGTCTGCATGTGTCGATAACGATTTTGCTAAGAGCTAGCGATGCAGAGACGAACAGGAAATAAGAATGTTGGTTATGTTATGTTTATGTTAATCCTTGTCTTATGTAGGAATGGACTGTCGGCTATGGTAAGAATCACTGAAAAAGTGATACATTCGTTGCTAAGTTTCCTGAACATGAGTTGCTTAAAGAATAAATTGTTGCCAAGAATTTCTATGTTCCGTCCAAAGAAGTTATGATAATCATGCTTGTTATCTGCCTGAGAATGTCTTGAATAAGAGAAAAGAATGCTAATGATGTTGTCCCTAATAAAATGATATGGTTCATGAAACACGCTGTGCACTGCACATGAAATGAATAGTCATCGTGCTTGAAATGAACAGTCCCCTTGCATGCTTGAAATGAAACGAAATGAATTGTGGCTTTTCAAAGATGTTTTCAAAGAAAATGTAAACTGACTTTGTATGCATGAAATGAACATAGGTAAAAAGTAGCAAGATCACACCACAAAAAATATTTTTTTACTAAATGAACAGTGATCGTTTCAGACAAATGTAGCCATTTGTTCACAATCACCAGTATGCTGATATACTGACCAATCATCAGTCTGCATGCAGGTGCAAGACGCATCAAAAAGGATAGTCCGAAGCGATAGCCCGAACCTCATCCTCAGGAGCCAGAAATCAGAAGAGATGCCAAGAGAAGGACATCTGTTGCCAAGAGTTTGTTTTGTATATAAAGGGATGTAATGTATGGAAACGAGATCATGGTAATCTGTAATATTTCTGAGAGAATGTAAACATTGTATCAGAGAGAATTGAGAGATTGTAATTTGTTCAAATGAAATCAATAAAGAGAATTGTTTCTTGTTACCATTGTGTTCAATTCATATATTCTGCAATATGTCCTTTGCTGCTTCAAATATCTGCAATATGTTCCGCTGCGTATTGTCTATCTAGTCTTGTTACAGTTCTTGGCATTGTGCAAGCGCAAGTTAGGCTTGCACGGCATCACGCCTAAGTGAGGACGAACGGTCTCACAGAGTCCGAAGCGAGGATGAAAAGACTATGCGGAATCGGGGCGTGATAAAACTCGTAAATAAACCAAACCCATTTTTGGACTAGCCATGAGTAATATGTGAAGTACCTTTATAATTGGCCTAATTTTCAAGACACCCAAGCTAAAAAATTGAAAAAAAAATTGCATAGTGATATCGTACGCAATGTATACGCAAAATTTTGATTTTTTCAATTTTTTCACTATCTTAGGGGTTGTTTGGTAAACATGAAGTGAAATGGAATTTGGTCCAAATTCAGAATTTTGTAGGATTTTGGGGTTGGATATGGGAATCAACCGTTTGGTTAGATGGAGAAAGGAAGCTGGATTTTGCTTGGGGAAGAGTGTTGCAGTCCCTGTCCCCCTTCCTTTTCCCACTTCCACATCCACTCTCCTCAACTGGATGTGACGAATTTTGAGGTTGGATTTGCCAAAAAAAAAATTGTAACCCCTTGCGGACCGACCTCCGCCAGATCCGACCCATGCTTCTCATGGCTGGGCCTCCGGTCAGCGCCAGATCCGCCCCTTGCGGACCGACCTCCGTCGTATCCAACCCTTGTGGACCCTTGCTGACCGATCTCTGCCGAATCTGACCATTGCGGACCCTTGCGGATGTAATACCCTGTTTTCTGAAATTGGGAATTTTTGAAAATTTATTATTTTTATTATTTATTAGTGGTATTTTAGTCATGGTATGATTTTCTGGTGATTTCAGTTAAGTTAAACCATTTCTAAAGTCATGCTAAGTCATGACTTATGACTTTGTGATTTTGGTTAATATAACTTAGTGTAAACCCTAGTTTTCTCTAACCTAGAAGTTGCCATGCCCATGAGAGCTTAGCCATAGGCTTAGAACACCAAATTAGTGATTTTTAGCCTAAAGGGTATTTTGGTAATTTTCTAGGATTTATTTGGAATTATTTGGATTTATGTGATTTATTATTATTTAATTAATTGATTAGTGTCATGTTAGTTACTAACCTAGTTTAGCCCTAATCTAGATGTTAGTCATGACCTAGAGACTAAGTTAGATGGGTTTAACTAAAGTAATGTTAGAGCTAAATATCTAGATATTTCATGTTAGATATTTACATTAGATATTTTATTTAGATATTTTACATAAAGTTATGTAGAATGAATCCTAGCCATAGGATAGCTTTGAAACTTGTTGGAGAGCCCACAACCATTGATCCTAACCCTAAACCAACCCCCATGGCCGGCCAAGCATGCCCCCCCCCCCTATATGAACACCCCCATCTTCACAAAGAGCCTCATTTTCAATGTATTGAAAACCCATTTTTCCCTCAACTTCACAAAGCCATAACTTCTTCATTCCTTCACCAAATTGAGCCCCGTTTGTTGCGTTGGAACCCCCTACACTTGAGGATGCTAAAGGAGGCTTAGTAGCAAGGTTGCACAAGGATTTGGACACCCCAAAGTGAAGAGGAAACCCCCCCGTAGAAGGTTGATTTTCATGATTTTGCACATATAGGTAAAGTGTTCTAAACCCTATCAAAATAGTGATTTCTCTTCATGGTTGCATGCATTAGGATACCATGGTCATGTAGGTCAAGTTTGGTAGGATTTTTATGTGGTTTGGTGTCCGTATCGGACACGTATCTATGTTTGAAACTAGGTGTTTGGTGAAATGCCACATAGAACATTTTGTTAATGTTTTTCAAAACAAAATTGATATTTGGGTAGCCCTAGATCCCTAGGTCACTTTTCCACTTGACTGAGCACAAAACAGGACACGTTTCGTGTCCAAATTGGACACGAAATCACTGATTTCAGCACACACTGACACACTGTAAAACCTAACTGTTTGATGCTGTGTATTGTGTCCACACCCATTGTGGACACAATACAGACACGAGGACACAAACCTAGACCCTAGGACGACCCCCTGACATGAGCACGTGGCCCCACGTGCCCCGTGTGGAGCACACGACCCCTCGACACGCGCGCACGAGACTGTGCAGCCTCCCCTGCTACCAGACTTCTCGTGCAGACACGACACGCGACGTGGACACACGAAACTTGGCCTGAGGGTTGGGGCAGTGTCTGACACACCCCTCCCAAAGTTTCAGACACGTTGGTGTCGTGTCGAGTGAGAAATCACACTCGCAATGACCCTACACTATACTGCGCACACACGTATCAAAGCTACTGATACGTGCTCGTATCTCGGACACGGACACATGTGGACACAAATCAGGACCGTGGACACCTAGGGGACCCCTAGGCGAACCTTTCCCCATGAGCACGAGACACGACGTGTCTTGTGTCGTGAGTACGAGACACACAAACATCAGCCCTTCGCGTGCCCTAGATTTTACCTGATTTTGATTTTTGCGTGTCCGACACACCAAAACGTGTCGTGGTCGTGTCTCAGGCACCTAGGACACTAGTATAGACCCTACCCTACCATTACCAACCAATGGACACTAACCTTAGTTCGATTTTGTGGTTCGAAATCGAATTACCCCCAAAACCTGGGTAAAACCCAATTCCAGATTTCTGGAATTTATTCCAGTTTTTCCAAAACCAATTTCAATTGCCATTTTATGCATTTTTATACATGTTATTATATGTTTTTAGTATGTATACGTATTGTATATATGTATGTGAGGGTGTATGAGGGATTAGGGTGTGTATACATGTGTATATATGTGTATATACACATGTGTGTATGTGTGACAGTGTGTGTGTGTTTGTGTGTGGCAGTGTGTGTGTGTTGTGTGTGATTGTGTGTGTGTTCAGTCACTGTTAAGTGACTGAACAGGGACACCCCCCCAAGACCTGATTCCCCCTCTCTCTACACTCTCTTTACCCCTCTCTTTATATATATAATATATATATAGGTTGTGTATATATAGATATATATATATATATATATATATACATATATATATATATATATTTTACTAGATCAAATATAGGTTATATATATGGATATGGTATTGGGTTGATATATATATATATATAGGAATATATATGTGTGGTTATATATATTGATATAAATATTGTTTATATATTGGGTATATATATTATGTATATATATAGTGTATATATATATGTGGTATTATATATAGAGGGTATATATATATGTTATATATATATAGTGGATATATATATATATATATATGAGGATATATAGTGGGAATATATATATATATATATATATATATATATATATATATATATATATATATATATATATATATATAGACATGGTATTGCCTATAGAAAACTATATAGATCCCTATATATGGTATTTAGATATTATAGCCCATGGTTATGTATATAGGTATCTATATATTGGTATATGTATATTGTATATAGGTATAGATATGGATACCTATATTGAGAGCCCAAGAGACACTAGCCTACGGCCTATGGCCCATGACTAATGAGTTAGACCTGACCTTAGGCCTATTAGACCTAGTTAGACTACAAGTTTGACCATGGTTGACCAAAGTCAACTATAGGTCAAACTTTAACCAAATTGACCTAGAAATAGTTGGATGGACTCTAAATGACTTGGTGACCTAAGTTTGACTAAACCCTAGACTATTGACTAGTTGGTTTAGACTTTGACCTATATAAGGGTATTATTTATGACTTGGTTATATAGATAGCCCTATATAGAGTGAAGATATGCATGGGGTGAAGTAGGATACTTAGAGTTGAGTCTTGATTGAGTTAGACTATGGTTTAGCTTGATTATAAGATTAAGTTTGGTGTTGTACTATATATATTTATATGTGATGTACTTGTATAGGAAGTTGGTTATACCTTAGCCTTGTAGAATGGTATCCTAGGTATCCTAAAACAGGTTAGCCTATGGTTAGTTAAGTAACCTTATAGAGTTTGACTTAAATAGTTGACCCTTGACCTAATTACCCTGTTAACTAGTCTATGACCAACCAAAACCTTAGTTGGTCTAAGTTTGATCTAGACTTGATCCAGATTGATCATGTTGACTAGTATTTGACTAGTTTGATTAGAGTGTTGACCAGGAGTTGACTTCAACCTAGATTAAACTTGTTTGACCTTGTTTGATCTTGTTTAACCTCATTTGACTTAGTGTGACTTTCTGTGACCTAGTTTGACTATTAGAGTTGACCAAGAGTTGACTTTTGACCAGATTGACCTAGAATCATGTAGTGTGCATTGTATACTTTATTTTTACCATTGTGGATACATTGTGACTTGTATTGCTCTGATTAGGAGCCCTACACCTCTCCTCAGGCAGTACATCCTCTTCAGACATTCAGTTATCAGGCGAGTACATTCTCTGACCGTTTCATACTTGTTCAGGCTTTACTTCTCGCTCTAGATTACTTTACTTGTTGCTGTCACATTGTAACACGGATTGGTACTATATGGATCTTTACATGAGATGTTATCCCCCTCGGGAGCATCGGGTACTTCATGTTATGTGTGTTTCACTATCATCATGTACACCCATGCTTTCATTATTCATGTACACTCATGTGATCATGTACTCTCATGTTTACTGAGCTCTCATGTATACTATCATGTGCACCCTTTTATGGGCCCCATGTGATATCATGTACAATAACGTAACTTGTATAGATCCTTGTGTATTGATTGGGGAAACGGGGGAGTAGAAGTGGACATGTGAATAATTTCAAAGTAGTGTAATCATGTACAAACTCAGTAGTGTAATCATGTATAAATTCTAGCCATTCACATGCCTATCTTGTGCTCTACATCACTAGTCACTTACAGTTCTCTATATACAGTAGATATTTCATTACAGCTATCTCTTTTACAGCGTATATTTTCTTTCAGCAGTTCATGTATCTTACTCTATTGCCTGTATCGTATTTCCTAACCTGCTATGCACTGCGTGAGATGTATTGTGCTCGTTCCTGTCCTGATTGGACCTGTTGAAAATATTACAGAGGATGAGGATGAGGCCTGGTGACTACATATTATGGAGCAGGACTAGATGATACTTATGTTGTGGACCCTCAGCAGGATCCACCTGCAGCTGAGGATGTTGTTCCAGTAGTCTAGACCAGTTTAGTCTAGGCAGTCTTTCTATATTTACATTTTTTCTCACTTTCTGTGTTGTATTTTGAGATGTGGAGATGTATAGACTCTTAGACTTTTTGTATTATGAGTTGTCAGTTCTGGATATTATGTTGTACTAGACACTTAGACTTATTCATCTCTGATACTGTTCTCTTGAGTTACTATCTATCTATCTGTTCTTCATTCTCTACCTAGATGTGATTGAGTTTATTTTCTGTTTGTCACCTCCATTCGGAGAGTATAAACTGTACAGGTACTTTGGTATTATTAGATGATTGACCTAGGACAGCGTTCTACCGCCGATACTGCGGCGTAGGCTGGGCGTTGTTACGTTCTCGTACCCTGACAGTGGGTGCGGGTCGTGACACGTTTTTAGTGGTGGCCCATGCAGGTCGAGTTTATGTAGTGGTATTCGAACTAGAGTATCACTACAGCCTGCGATAGGATTTGAAAAATAGGCTTAGAGAGAGTGGATACTCAATCACTGCTAGGATACTTTGAGAGATTCCTGGGATGACCCTTGAGAATCTCATTTGAAATTTCGATTTAAACTCCTTTTCCCTTGATTGAATTTGACTTTGGAGGATTCACTGTAGAACTTTGAATCCTGTTATTAGTTGATGATTTTAAAATTTTTGTAGTTGTTGATTTTAATTTCTTAGTGTTAGATTAATATCTTTTATTTTTTTTTAGGGTACTCAATCACAATTATGAGAAAACTCTTATCTGTTTCTTGCCATCTAATCCTCTTGCTAATTGCTTACCCTTGAAATGAACTGTCCCCCTTATATTTTTGCATCTTGCTTAAACTCTTTCTACCAAACTATGTGACTGTATCCCAAACCTGACTTACTCGACATTCCTCAAATCAAGACTTTATTGAGACCTTCTAACCTTGACCCTTGATTGATGGAACCCTAACTATATTCATCTGGTAGCCTATCTATCCCTAGGACTGTGTTCCTAAATTATTTACTAGATTCCTGATTTCATGAGTTAATTTGATCTTCTTCAATTTTTGCATCAATTTGTCACGTCTCGAACTCCCACTTTCTATTCTAGATCATTGGACGTCCTTTACCGTGACTTGGATATTCGGAGTATAATACTAGCTGTTACCTTCTAACGAACTTCACATGTAAGACCTAGACTAGCCTACTTTCATGTAGGTATTCCATGTCCCACTAAAACCCGTCTCCTCGTACTCTATTTTCTTGACATGATTTTCTAGTCAAATGGCTAAACTATAACCTCTACCATGATACTAAATTAATTCTTATTTCAATTAGAGATCCACCATGGCTCAAATCTTTCGACCTGGCATGTGATGGTATTCTGATTGAATCATTAAATACTTACCCTTGTACCTTATCTTGAATGCTTGACCCGATTGGTTAAGGATCTTGGACTATGTATTTCTTTCATCATTCCCACTCTTACTTATATCTTATGCTACAAATTATCCTTAGTTTTACAAGCTTATTCTTTCGAGCTTGATCATGATATATTTTATTGGGTGCGCACCCACTAACATATTATCTAATCAGAACCGGCGCATGATGGTCTGATCAACCTATTGCGTTTTGGTTCGCTTTTTCATATATTAATCTACGTGGATGAAGATAGTTAAACTTGCCTTAGAATCTTATCCGCAACAGCCTTGACAATTCTTCTTGGAATTATTTTATCGCCTATGAACCTCGTATTCGTATCCAGTTAAATTAACTTTAATTATGACCTAGATCTTCATCATTGGATGCTCGTACTTGATTTATTGATTTTCTATCTTGCCCAAATCTCGATTTATCCTGAAATTGATCAACTTAGATCGTGCCAAGACTAAAATCTATTTGTGATTGTTGTGCCTAAATTTTTCAATTTTCTTTTTCCACTTTATGGAATAGTAACTTTAATGATTTCTCACTTGTTAATGACCCATTTTCATATAGGATGGTAGACGGCCTATAGCCTTGATGATTGTTGTTTCCTTACATTCCCAATTTGGACACCTTAGATTGCTTGTACGTTTTGATACCATAGGAACAGTCTTGATCTAGAATGACTAGTGCACTTAGATGAGACCGCAGACTGTCCCATATAACCTGTCCCCCTGGTACCACTATTGTATCACAATTTCTGGTTCAATCAGGCCATAGACTCTTCCCACTCTAAAATATGATCATCGTAAACATATTACCGTGACTTTTAAATTTGAAGCACAAGACTAGTTGTTTTCCCAAAACTGATTTCACATACGTGACCTAGACATGACATACTACACCCATGACCTTAGTGTGCCACTCAAGCATACCATTGTGTGCTTCATTTGCTTAGTACGATTTTCCTGACCCGAGACTCTACCCTGATTTACCCCATGGAGTTACTTTTGGCTTCGATTTGAATTAAGGACACCCTATGACCTAAAACTACCAACCAATTTTTGGACATGATCCAGTATAGGTCTACTACCCATATTTTGCTTATTGACCTTGTATGTTGCCTAGGTAGTGGCTTCGTCCCTGATTGTTGGAGGTTTGACCTAGGAGGAGTACGACCATCTAAATTTCGAGGACGAAATTATTTTAAGGTGGGTAGACTTGTAACACCCTATTTTCTGAAATTGGGGATTTTTGAAAATTTATTATTTTTATTATTTATTAGTGGTATTTTAGTCATGGTATGATTTTCTGGTGATTTCAGTTAAGTTAAACCATTTCTAAAGTCATGCTAAGTCATGACTTATGACTTTGTGATTTTGGTTAATATAACTTAGTGTAAACCCTAGTTTTCTCTAACCTAGAAGTTGTCATGCCCATGAGAGCTTAGCCATAGGCTTAGAACACCAAATTAGTGATTTTTAGCCTAAAGGGTATTTTGGTAATTTTCTAGGATTTATTTGGAATTATTTGTATTTATGTGATTTATTATTATTTAATTAATTGATTAGTGTCATGTTAGTTACTAACCTAGTTTAGCCCTAATCTAGATGTTAGTCATGGCCTAGAGACTAAGTTAGATGGGTTTAACTAAAGTAATGTTAGAGCTAAATATCTAGATATTTCATGTTAGATATTTACATTAGATATTTTATTTAGATATTTTACATAAAGTTATGTAGAATGAATCCTAGCCATAGGATAGCTTTGAAACTTGTTGGAGAGCCCACAACCATTGATCCTAACCCTAAACCAACCCCCATGGCCGGCCAAGCATGCCCCCCCCCTATATGAACACCCCCATCTTCACAAAGAGCCTCATTTTCAATGTATTGAAAACCCATTTTTCCCTCAACTTCACAAAGCCATAACTTCTTCATTCCTTCACCAAATTGAGCCCCGTTTGTTGCGTTGGAACCCCCTACACTTGAGGATGCTAAAGGAGGCTTAGTAGCAAGGTTGCACAAGGATTTGGACACCCCAAAGTGAAGAGAAAACCCCCCCCTAGAAGGTTGATTTTCATGATTTTGCACATATAGGTAAAGTGTTCTAAACCCTATCAAAATAGTGATTTCTCTTCATGGTTGCATGCATTAGGATACCATGGTCATGTAGGTCAAGTTTGGTAGGATTTTTATGTGGTTTGGTGTCCGTATCGGACACGTATCTATGTTTGAAACTAGGTGTTTGGTGAAATGCCATATAGAACATTTTGTTAATGTTTTTCAAAACAAAATTGATATTTGGGTAGCCCTAGATCCCTAGGTCACTTTTCCACTTGACTGAGCACAAAACAGGACACGTTTCGTGTCCAAATTGGACACGAAATCACTGATTTCAGCACACACTGACACACTGTAAAACCTAACTGTTTGATGCTGTGTATTGTGTCCACACCCATTGTGGACACAATACAGACACGAGGACACAAACCTAGACCCTAGGCCGACCCCCTGACACGAGCACGTGGCCCCACGTGCCCCGTGTGGAGCACACGACCCCTCGACACGCGCGCACGAGACTGTGCAGCCTCCCCTGCTACCAGACTTCTCGTGCGGACACGACACGCGACGTAGACACACGAAACTTGGCCTGAGGGTTGGGGCAGTGTCTGACACACCCCTCCCAAAGTTTCAGACACGTTGGTGTCGTGTCGAGTGAGAAATCACACTCGCAATGACCCTACACTATACTGCGCACACACGTATCAGAGCTACTGATACGTGCTCGTATCTCGGACACGGACACACGTGGACACAAATCAGGACCGTGGACACCTAGGGGACCCCTAGGCGAACCTTCCCCCATGAGCACGAGACACGACGTGTCTTGTGTCGTGAGTACGAGACACACAAACATCAGCCCTTCGCGTGCCCTAGATTTTACCTGATTTTGATTTTTGCGTGTCCGACACACCAAAACGTGTCGTGGTCGTGTCTCAGGCACCTAGGACACTAGTATAGACCCTACCCTACCATTACCAACCAATGGACACTAACCTTAGTTCGATTTTGTGGTTCGAAATCGAATTACCCCCAAAACCTGGGTAAAACCCAATTCCATATTTCTGGAATTTATTCCAGTTTTTCCAAAACTAATTTCAATTGCCATTTTATGCATTTGTATACATGTTATTATATATTTTTAGTATGTATACGTATTGTATATATGTATGTGAGGGTGTATGAGGGATTAGGGTGTGTATACATGTGTATATATGTGTATATACACATGTGTGTATGTGTGACAGTGTGTGTGTGTTTGTGTGTGGCAGTGTGTGTGTGTTGTGTGTGATTGTGTGTGTGTTCAGTCACTGTTAAGTGACTGAACAGGGACACCCCCCCAAGACCTGATTCCCCCTCTCTCTACACTCTCTTTACCCCTCTCTTTATATATATAATATATATATAGGTTGTGTATATATATAGATATATATATATATATATATATATATATATATATATATATATATATATATATATATATATATATATATATATATATATATATATACATATATATATGATATATATATATATATTTTACTAGATCAAATATAGGTTATATATATGGATATGGTATTGGGTTGATATATATATATATATATATGAATATATATGTGTGGTTATATATATTGATATAAATATTGTTTATATATTGGGTATATATATTATGTATATATATAGTGTATATATATATGTGGTATTATATATAGAGGGTATATATATATGTTATATATATATATATATATATATATATATATATATATATGAGGATATATAGTGGGAATATATATATATATATATATATATATATATATATATATATATATATATATATATATATATATATATATATATATATATATATATTCCCACTATATATCCTATATATATATATATATATATATATATATATATATATATATATATATATAGACATGGTATTGCCTATAGAAAACTATATAGATCCCTATATATGGTATTTAGATATTATAGCCCATGGTTATGTATATAGGTATCTATATATTGGTATATGTATATTGTATATAGGTATAGATATGGATACCTATATTGAGAGCCCAAGAGACACTAGCCTACGGCCTATGGCCCATGACTAATGAGTTAGACCTGACCTTAGGCCTATTAGACCTAGTTAGACTACAAGTTTGACCATGGTTGACCAAAGTCAACTATAGGTCAAACCTTAACCAAATTGACCTAGAAATAGTTGGATGGACTCTAAATGACTTGGTGACCTAAGTTTGACTAAACCCTAGACTATTGACTAGTTGGTTTAGACTTTGACCTATATAAGGGTATTATTTATGACTTGGTTATATAGATAGCCCTATATAGAGTGAAGATATGCATGGGGTGAAGTAGGATACTTAGAGTTGAGTCTTGATTGAGTTAGACTATGGTTTAGCTTGATTATAAGATTAAGTTTGGTGTTGTACTATATATATTTATATGTGATGTACTTGTATAGGAAGTTGGTTATACCTTAGCCTTGTAGAATGGTATCCTAGGTATCCTAAAACAGGTTAGCCTATGGTTAGTTAAGTAACCTTATAGAGTTTGACTTAAATAGTTGACCCTTGACCTAATTACCCTGTTAACTAGTCTATGACCAACCAAAACCTTAGTTGGTCTAAGTTTGATCTAGACTTGATCCAGATTGATCATGTTGACTAGTATTTGACTAGTTTGATTAGAGTGTTGACCAGGAGTTGACTTCAACCTAGATTAAACTTGTTTGACCTTGTTTGATCTTGTTTAACCTCATTTGACTTAGTGTGACTTCCTGTGACCTAGTTTGACTATTAGAGTTGACCAAGAGTTGACTTTTGACCAGATTGACCTAGAATCATGTAGTGTGCATTGTATACTTTATTTTTACCATTGTGGATACATTGTGACTTGTATTGCTCTGATTAGGAGCCCTACACCTCTCCTCAGGCAGTACATCCTCTTCAGACATTCAGTTATCAGGCGAGTACATTCTCTGACCGTTTCATACTTGTTCAGGCTTTACTTCTCGCTCTAGATTACTTTACTTGTTGCTGTCACATTGTAACACGGATTGGTACTATATGGATCTTTACATGAGATGTTATCCCCCTCGGGAGCATCGGGTACTTCATGTTATGTGTGTTTCACTATCATCATGTACACCCATGCTTTCATTATTCATGTACACTCATGTGATCATGTACTCTCATGTTTACTGAGCTCTCATGTATACTATCATGTGCACCCTTTCATGGGCCCCATGTGATATCATGTACAATAACGTAACTTGTATAGATCCTTGTGTATTGATTGGGAAAACGGGGGAGTAGAAGTGGACATGTGAATAATTTCAAAGTAGTGTAATCATGTACAAACTCAGTAGTGTAATCATGTATAAATTCTAGCCATTCACATGCCTATCTTGTGCTCTACATCACTAGTCACTTACAGTTCTCTATATACAGTAGATATTTTATTACAGCTATCTCTTTTACAGCGTATATTTCCTTTCAGCAGTTCATGTATCTTACTCTATTGCCTGTATCGTATTTCCTAACCTGCTATGCACTGCGTGAGATGTATTGTGCTCGTTCCTGTCCTGATTGGACCTGTTGAAAATATTACAGAGGATGAGGATGAGGCCTGGTGACTACATATTATGGAGCAGGACTAGATGATACTTATGTTGTGGACCCTCAGCAGGATCCACCTGCAGCTGAGGATGTTGTTCCAGTAGTCTAGACCAGTTTAGTCTAGGCAGTCTTTCTATATTTATATTTTTTCTCACTTTCTGTGTTGTATTTTGAGATGTGGAGATGTATAGACTCTTAGACTTTTTGTATTATGAGTTGTCAGTTCTGGATATTATGTTGTACTAGACACTTAGACTTATTCATCTCTGATACTGTTCTCTTGAGTTACTATCTATCTATCTGTTCTTCATTCTCTACCTAGATGTGATTGAGTTTATTTTCTGTTTGTCACCTCCATTCGGAGAGTATAAACTGTACAGGTACTTTGGTATTATTAGATGATTGACCTAGGACAGCGTTCTACCGCCGATACTGCGGCGTAGGCTGGGCGTTGTTACGTTCTCGTACCCTGACAGTGGGTGCGGGTCGTGACAGCGGACCACGCCGCATGACCCCGAGAGAGTCTCTCTCTCTCTCTCTCTCTCTCTCTCTCTCTCTCTCTCAAACTAAGTTATAAATATCTAACATAGTTTATTAAATATATTTAATATTAGTTCGTTTATATTAATTAGTTAAAGTATTATTTTAATATTAGATATTTCTTTATATAATTAGAATAATTAACTAATTAACCAAATATTTTTTATTAACATTAACTAACACAAATAATTTTTATTATTATTACATACTTTCTCATTTTCCACTTCTCGCTTACCTATCTCAATCAAACACACGTCTACTTTTCACTTTCCATTTTTCACTTTTCTATCTCAACCAAACACATTTGTCCCCTACTAAGAGGACATAAAAGTGAATGAATTTCTATTATTATTATTTCCTCCTTAAAAGTCCAAATCCAAATCCAAATCCAGATTACCAAACATACCATTACCTCGTCGAACCAAACCACCACCTAAGTTGATCCGATACAATCTAACAAACCAGCCCTAAAAAACACACCCATAGGCTCACTTCTCTCTCGCTCTCTCTCTCTCCATCTCTAGTACCGATCTCTAGTACCGACTCTAATGGCGGCTGCAGCAGCGAGGAGCGCGCTCCTGAAGCACCTGAGAGTGCCATCGGCGGTCCCCGCCTCGCCGGCGGTGGGAGCGTCCGTCGTCCGCCTCGTCGGGCGGTGGTTCTCGTCGGACGAGGCGAAGGGCTCGTTCCTGGACAAGTCGGAGGTCGCCGATCGGATCGTCACCGTCGTCAAGAACTTCCAGAAGGTCGATCCCTCCAAGGTGACCGACTCCATCCTCCTCCTCGATTCGATTCGATTCAACATTTGCATGGTTTTTTTTCTTCTTCGTAGTCCATTATTTTGGTGGTCCGGTTGTTGGAACAACCAATGCTCGAGGCGATTCGGGAAACTACTGTTCTTCTCGAAGAATTTTATGGTAGTTTTGGGGAAGATATAGTCGAGGTCGGTAGAGAGGCGGCCATGGCAGTGGCGAGTCTGGTTGTTTGTGGTAGTGAAAGTTGGGTTGGAGAAGATCTCCACTCGTATGGTTGAGAGGAGAGATAGTTTTTATAGTTTCAAAATTTCAGTAGATTTTTGAAACCCTAGATTTCTGGAGCCTTGTAATTCCAAAACCGTATAAAAACTCCAAACTTCCATAACTTCAAACCATGGCAAAATATTATTTCTTGATTGTCAAGATTACATCGTCGGCAAGCAACAAAGAAATAAAAGTTTTTTTTGAACTTCCTTTCGTCATTGCGGTGACAAGAAGTTGTCGGGATGATGGCCAAATAAATCCTAGCAATGTTTTGTAAATCCTAGCAATGTTGTGTAAATATTTAAATTGTCGTATCCCTCCATAGCATAATATCCTCCCTGAAATAGAGAAAGGAGTCGATGACCTCTACTATCCACCACTTATTCCTCGGCTTGTCAGAGACCATCCACTAAGCACGAGGCATGAAGGACACCTTGGCATTTTAGGTCCGTTTGAGGGTGTTAATTCAGAGAAGCGGAAAATAGTATTATAGGTGATGTGGACGACGAGTACTGAGTAGAAAGTTCACATAGAGGAAAATTTGGTTGTCCCGAGTGGAGGGAGAGGCTATCGACCTCCTAGATGAGCTAGGGAATAGAAAGTGGGTAGGAGAGGGAGAAGCAAAGATCAGAGGCGATACAACGGAAGAGGAGGGTCCTCTTGTTGTTGTTGTTGGGGGGGGGGGGGGGGGGGGGCTGGAGGAGATGGGTAGGCAATAGGGATTTTAGAGGTTGTCGTCAATGGGCCATTGGAGGAGGAACTCCCTACCAGTTCTCCTCCTAGTGCTTTTATTTGTTTCAAAGCTTGTATTGACGGTTTTTTGAGTGGTTGTTTACCAATTATTAGTACTGATGCTACCTTTTTGTCATCTAAATACCAAGGTATATTATTTATTGCTTGTACTCATGATTCGAACTATAAACTTTATCCAATTGCTTATGCTAGGGGTGAGCGTCGGTATAATCGGTCGGTATTTGGTCGATTTTTTCGGTATTTTTTAAATCGGTATTTGAAAAATCAATACCAATATCGTACCATTTAGAATCGGTTTTTTTCGGTTTCGGTTAAATCGGTATTCGGTCGGTTTTTGTTCGGTATCGGTATTTTACCAATTAATATTTGATCAATTAACACACTTAAAATTGTAGAACCTCTTAACCTATAATATTTTTTTTAACTTTTTTGGAAGCATTAATTTTAAAGCTAAGCCTCTACCAACCAAACAATTAATCAAAATTATTAGAACAATACGTAACAAGTCGCAAACACCTAAAATGAGCTTAAAATATCAAACGCGGTCACTAAGTTTAATATTTAGTATAAGTTTAAGTAACCAAAATTTACTTCAAAATTCTATGAGAACACAAAAACATAAGCTCAAAAGATCAAAAACTCAATTCTTAGCATTCTTAACATAAATTCAAGTCCACTAAAATCCATTCCAAGTTCTAGGAAACCAACCAAAACAAAGATAAAATTGAAAATGAGTAGTGTAAAAATGTGCGCGCGCGTGTTTGTGTGTATATATATGTGTGTGTTTGTGTGTGAATCGGTTCGGTTCGGTATTTTCGGTATGGTATTACACTCAAACCGTTACCATTACCATTATACCGTAATTTAGTCGGTTCGGCAATTCGGTATCGGTACATAATTTCGGTTCGGTTTTTCGGTATATTTTTAATCGGTATTCGGTCGATTTTTCGGTATCGGTCGGTATTTGCTCACCCCTAGCTTATGCTGTTGCGGAAGGGGAGAACACAGAATCGTGGACTTGGTTTTAACTAGTTTGAGAACATCTTTTGAAAGATTTTTTAATGAATGGAATAAAAAAATTATATTAGATAAACAAAATGGCTTGTTTCATGCCATGCGTTTAACCTTTTCAGAATCACGTCATTTCTTTTGTATTCAGCATTTTAAACAGAATTTGAAATCGGTTACAAAGATTAAAAAGTTTCATCAAATGCTTGACTATCTTGCAAGATCCTACAACAAACCAGACGCTGATTCATGGTTTGAAATAATTAAAGCCGAAAACATGGACATGTTTAATTGGCTTGTTGGAGTAAATGATGAAACACGTAATTTTTCACGTTGGATTACTGCATATTCTCCTGTTCCTAGATTAGATATTAACACTTCTAATCTTGCAGAATGTTTCAATAACTTGGTTAAGAAATTACGTGATAAACCGATAACAATACTACTTGACGGCATTAGAGCTAAGATTATTTCTCTACAAGAGAAGAACAAACAATTTGCTCAAAATCTTGAAACAGAGTATTGTCCAAGAATGTTAAAAACAATTGCTCGAATAAATAGAGAAAAACACCAACTGCATGTGTTGCATATTGAAGGTTATACGTTTGAAATATTAGATCGTGCAACAAATAGAACATATGTAGTACACTTAGATAAAGGTTATTGTTCATGCTTACGGTGGTATCATATGTACATTCCATGTGTGCATGCCTGTTATGCGTGTAAGTCTTCCAATTATAGTATCACAAATTATTATTGTAACCTATTTTCTACTAACAAGTTGAAAAGTGTATACGAGCCGCATCTAGAACCAATTCCACTGCCGTACGATCTTGAAAGTGCTTTGGTTAGAGGACAAATTGGAGTACCAGATGTAAGACGCAAAGCTGGACGGCCAAAGAAGAACCGCATGAAATCGAAGGATTAATCGACAAGAGATTTACGTGCAGTAATTGCAATGGACTTGGTCACAACAGAAGAAAATATACTAATCAGCCATCAAGTCGGTCATGATAGATTTATATTGCAATTGTGTAATATTCTATCGTACCATTCAAATTGTAATAATATACCGTACCAGTCAACATATTATTTTCAATATGTTACATTACAACACCAACAACATAATCATCTACAACCACTACTACGACCACTTCTAACCCACCTAGCGTACTTTCTTTGTCTATTTGGTCTAAGATTTGGAGGATCAAACCGATTTGGATTTGGACCCGAATCCGAATCAGTTTCCTCTTGGGTTGGCATTATAGCTGTTAGAGCTGCTAGAGTTGAAAAAAAACGTCGCATGATCCGATAGGCCTCTGAACCAATCTGTAGCTGTTGGAGTTGACACTGGACCGGCCTGGGAGATACTCTCTCCACCAGCATGGTAGGAAGTCCCCTCTCTATATTGATAGGAAGTCCCTTCTCCAACATGGTATGAAGTTTGCTCTCCAGACTGGTAGGTAGTCCCTTCGCCATACTGGTAGGAAGGGACCTCCTCTCCAGACTGGTATGAAGTTTCCTCTCAAGCATGATATGAAGTCCCCTCTCCAGCATAGTAGGAAGGGACCTCCTCTTCCTGCTCATATATAGTGGAATAACGGCTTCGTCTCTGGCTAACGTTGTCGGATGGATAATCCGGTGGAATATGTATCGGAGGCAAATGTGGCTCTGGGTCACGCAAGACATCATGATTTATCCAAGCTGTCATCCGTCGTATAAGATCGACCATCGTAGTATGTGGCCGCCAAGTGGAACTTTCACTCCTAATTTCTCCTTCCATTTCTCTTCCCTGAAATGTAATAGGTTTGGATAATATATTTAATAAAATAAATTGAATTTAGCAAGATATTAAAATACACGATTGACCAAATAAAGCTTACGAAATCGGTAAGTCTGTTTATTATTATGTGCATGCTTGTATCATCTATAGCTCTATTAGTGAACCGCGGCTCCTCAAATTTATAATCTCTATTGCATACACGCGGTGCTCTCCACCAACTTCTGTAAGCAAAGTCATCGAACCCTACAACGTATTATAAAAAAATTAGTCAAATACAACGAAGTTTTTAATAAAACATGATATTATAAAAAACTTGCAATCATTGGGTGCTTGCACTTGGCGGGACAAATTACCAACACTATAATACTCAAATCTTGAATTCCAACCAGGAAAGCAAATTATTAACTCTAGCTTGCGCTTGAGCGACGACGTAGCTACTGGGCAGTGGATCATTAGGAATTATTTGAACCATCCCAAATTGCCGCATAACTCGATCCGCTGGATGGTACATAGTCCGGTAGTCGTATATGATATAATATCTGTGCATACTATACGAATAGGACATTCTCTGTATATCGGAAGCATCGAGCCGTATAACATATGGCATCCATGTAACCTATTTCCAAAGTTACTATAAATAACAGTGATACAACTACTTTTTAGAAAAAATATAAATATAACATTTATTTATCTCCATATGTTCTAGCGAGTCAAATTACGACCGATAAATGGGGGCAACCTGAGTTCTGCAGTGTGCCTGATCCACTTCATCAACCGTCCATCACTTGGCTACCGGAAATAGACCAGTTTCACGACTAATATGGATAACTGGTCTACCAATAGCAAAATGTTCATAGGACCATACCTAAGTTCATTATATCATGCATCTGATCACCTTCGTGTTACACTATAAAATATTACAATAATATAACAACATTATAAAAATACCTGTAGTACAAGCAAGCATCCAGTCAGATTTGTGTTGCATGTATCTGACGTCATTTTAACAAACTCCGTCAAGCAAGTATACAAAAACGCCAATACTGCTGCTCCCCATGCATGTCGAGTCTTTTGTTTCAAATTTTCAAAAAGAGGTAAAAGACGAACACTTACTTTGCGGCCAGTTCCGTTTGGAAAAAGAACAAAACCACACAAAGCAAATAAATAGGCTCTTGTGCAACAAACAATTTGAAATATTAATTAAATCTTTATGGAGTTAAACTACAATAATAATTTTTAATCTGAAATAAAATATTAATTTTTATACCCGATTTTTATCTACGATCACCGGACCGTTAGGCGTACGATCAAGAAACATAAAGTTGCTCCGTAGCCAACTAACGCTAACGTCCGATCTACCCTTCTGTCCCGGTCCGGTCGGACCGGATACACCAAGATATCTACGTATCAAAACACTAGCATCTGATCGATCGGTAAAGTATATAGGATGACCTGCAATATTAATTTAAAATTTTATAAGATTGGAATAAATATATCTATTGTGAAATTATGTAATAAGTTACCGAACCTGTAATAGGTAATCCTAAAATGTTGGCTACGTCCCAGAGAGTAACAATCATCTCTCTTACTGACAACTGGAAAGTATTACGTTGGGGCCACCAACGCTCTGCCAAACTGAATAGCAAGTCCCTGTCATGTTGCATGAACTCTATTTGGTCCACATAATTGAAACCGAAAGACTCAACCAAGTCTTTTTGTTCGGGGATTAGCTCCCATTTGCCAGCTTCGACGTTATTTTTTACATGACGTCGTTGACCATGTTTCCGTAAACGTGCTTCCAGTGGATAATCATACAACTAGAAATGCAATTGTATTAAGTTAAATAAATTCATTTGATGAATCAATAAAATTAATATAATCATAAATAAAGTTTTGTCAAAAAATTTATCTTTCCAGTAAATACCAGTTCAGAAACATGACTTTCACGTTCTTGAATTTCTTTTTGGGTGATAGATCCACCAGGGATGCGGCTATCATTCTGATGTTCCATTTTCTCTTTAGTAAATAGAACTATTCTTCTTCACCTTGCTGATCTCCTACTTCTTCTGCTGTTTCTGAGCGTTGGCTGTGTGGTAGTTCGCTTCTTATAACCAAAATTTTTAACTACGTCCTAATTAACTTCACGAGGGAAAGAATCATCTGACCCAACATCTCTTTCAGTCTCCCTCAAATCCCCTCATGCTCTCTCAGTCAGAAAGTAAGTAAGAAAGTAAAAGAAAAAGACAAAGAAAGAAAAGACAAAGAAAGAAAAGAAAAAGACAAAAGAAGAAAAAAAAAAGCAACAAACTTACAGCCCCCCCCCCCCCCCCTCCCTTTTGCTACAAACAGCCCCCCCCCCCCTTTTGCTACAAACAGCTAATAAAAATTCTCGGCGCCAGTTGCGCTGGTGCCGGTCTCGTTTTTATTTTTATTTTTTGTTAAGCGCCAGTACAACTGGCGCCACTTCCCTTTATATGTTATTTCCAAAAAAATTTCTCTTTCACGCTAATACTGAGAACTTCATCCCTCCAGATGAAATTTTCTGGATAATTATTGAACAATTGAGCAAGTATGGTGTGGATATCCTCTTATTTTCTAGTAGTGCTTTCAGCAAAATGGGCATTGTCCCTTTTGCGTTGACCATGCTTATCCTTCTTTCTCCAATGATTGTAATTTTTTTGTATGTTGTAGAAAATAATGGTTGGATGATTTTATTGATGGACTACTTCACTACTTATAGGAGTCTAGCTCCTCTACATACTACATATTCCGATGTGGGACTAAAAGTCCCTTATTGATTCTCAACACTCCCCCTCAAGATGGGCGATAGATATTGATCATCCCCATCTTGTTACATAGCTTCGACAGACTTAATGAACTAAGACCCTTAGTCAGACAGTCTGCAACTTGTTCTTCTGAGCGGACATGGTCAATCTTCAGTATCCCTTGTTCCAGCTTCTCCTTGATGAAGAATCGATCAATCTCGATGTGCTTCGTTCTGTCGTGCTGAACTGGATTGTTAGCTATACTTATTGCAGCTTGACTATCGCTCAGAAGACGCAATGGTGCTCCATTATCCAGCTTCAACTCTGTCAGCAATGCTTTCACCCATAGCAATTCTGACACTCCCAGAGCCATTGCTCTGTATTCTGCTTCAGCTGTCGACCGTGCTACCACTGACTGTTTCTTGCTTCTCCATGAGACCAGATTTCCTCCTACAAAAACACAGTATCCCGTGGTAGACCTTCTGTCGTCTATACAGCTTGCCCAATCTGCATCACAGTATCCCTCAACTTCTATGCATCTATTCTTCTTGAACCATAGCCCCTTTCCCGGCGTTCCTTTCAGATATCTCAAGATCTGAAATACTGCTTCCATATGACCCTTTCTTGGATCATGCATGTAGCGACTCACTACACTCACCGCAAATGAGATATCAGGGCGAGTGTGTCCCAGATAAATCAATCTCCCTACAAGTCTTTGATATCTTTCACGATCAACGGGCTCTCCTGCTTCTGCTCCCAACTTGCACTTCTGGTCAATTGGAGTGACCGCTGCTTTGCATCCCAGCATCCCTGTCTCCTTCAGCAGATCTAGTATGTATTTTCTTTGTGATAGAACAATTCCCTGTTCGCCTTCACACACTTCGATACCTAGAAAGTACCTCATCGCCCCTAAATCCTTCACCTCAAACTCCTTCGCGAGTTTTGACTTCAGCTTAGCGATCTCGACTTCATCATCACCTGTGATTACTATATCATCCACATGTACAGCAAGTATAGTGATGTGGCCTCTTGCATGCTGGAGGAAGACCGCATGATCTGCATTTGTTTGACGGTATCCCATGCCTGTGACAGCCTTTCTGAATCTGTCAAACCAGGCTCGAGGAGATTGCTTGAGCCCGTATAGCGACTTCTTCAGTTTACACACATTTCCTTGCGACGCCCCTCCGTTTGATTCCGTCGCGTAGCACCCTGGCGGGAGCTCCATGTACACTTCTTCTTGCAGGTCCCCATGAAGAAAGGCATTCTTCACATCCAGCTGGTATAGCTTCCACCCATAGTTCGCTGCAATGGGGACCAGAGTTCTCACGGTGCTCATTTTTGCTACTGGGGCAAACGTCTCATCATAGTCTATGCCATATGACTGTGTGAATCCTTTTGCAACCAACCTCGCCTTATACCGCTCTACTTTTCCTTCTGGCGTCTCTTTCACTGTCTACACCCATTTGCATCCCACAGCTTTCTTCCCTTTGGGTAATGGAACCAGCTCCCATATCTTATTTTTCTCCAGTGTCCCAAGTTCTTCCATCATTGCAGCTTTCCACCTTGGATCTTTCTTTGCTTCCTGCCAACACTTGGGCAACGAAGTAGAGTCTAACGATGCAATGAAGGCTCGATAATTCGAAGAAATGTTAGAATAAGACAAGAAGTTGGCAATGTCATGATCATAATCATCAAAACGACTAGGAGCCTTACCCGCATTGATGCGAGAAGAAGTCCTTAAGGGAGCAATAGGTGGTGGAGAGATCATACCATCCGAGTCGGAGAGATCCGCATCAGAATCCGAGTGGTTCAGTGCGGGGGCAACATCTTCAAAAGTTGAAGCAGGAGTAGACGAGGGACTTGGTACAGTAGGCACAGGGCACGGCATAGGCACAGTACTGGACTTCTGTTGTCTCCTTCTGTAGACTTGGAGCTCCTTTTCCCCTGTCTGCTGCTCCCCCTGCGTAACATCTGTATCTTCTTCTTCATTCTCTGTATCTGAGTCACTGTGCTCTCCCCCTTTCGTCCAGTTTTCTACAACCGGACACGAAACCGATCCGACGACCACATTTGGGCTTATTATCTCCCCCTCACATCGAACACCACCTGTGTTAGATGTGTCACCAAATGCTGAACCTTCATCCGAACCATAGTATGGTTCGAGTTCTCTGAATGTAACGTCCATGCTGACAAACATCTTCCGCTCGACTGGACTCCAACAGACATATCCCTTCTGAGTCGCCGTGTAACCGACAAAGACACATTTAACTGCTCTAGGATCCAGTTTGCCAACGCCGGGCCTATTATCTTGGACAAAGCACACACATCCAAAAACTTTTGGTGGAACAGTGTATGTAGTTGCCCCAGTAAGCATCTCCAATGGTGTCTTCCAGTCCAATACTTGAGACGGCATTCTGTTGATGAGATACGAGGCCGTCAAAATAGCCTGCCCCCATAAGTGCTTCGGGACATTCATAGCCAGCATCATCGTTCGTGCGACTTCCAGCAGGTGTCTGTTCTTTCGTTCAGCCACACCATTTTGTGTCGGAGTATAAGCACATGAAGTTTGATGTAGTATTCCATGGGTGGAAAAATACTCAGCAACCTGCTTATTAGTATACTCCGTCCCATTGTCAGACCGGAAACACTTAATTTTAGCGCCATATTGTGTTTCCACCCGGCGATGAAAGTCCCGAAAAGTCTCAAGGACGTCACTTTTATTCTTCATAAGGTAGACCCATGTCACGCGGGTATAACAGTCAATGAAGGTGACGAACCATCGAAAACCGTTAATTCCGGTTGTAGGACAAGGGCCCCATACGTCCGAATGTATCATGTCAAAAGCAGCTGAACTCCTATTCCCCGAGCTTACATACGAGCTTCTGGTATGTTTTCCCAACTCACAAGCATCACAAAATAACTTCTCTTTATCAGCCCTTTGATATAAGGACGGATACATTCGACTAATAACTTGAAAAGAGGAATGACCGACACGCTGGTGATGGAGTAGCAAGTCGGCTTCAACACTGCGACAGGAAGCTTCTGGTGGTGCGTCTGCTACCAAGGATGCCAATGCGTTGTCCAGTCCAGTCATGTCTAAATACCACAGCCCCTTATGCCATGTGCCAGTCCCAAGTCGTCGTCCTGTCCCCTTCTCCTGAAAAGTCACCTTAGGAATGTCAAAGGAAACAGTACAGTTAAGATCAAGTATAATGGCACTAATGGATAAAAGATTGACCGGAAAAGATGGAGCATGTAAGACATTGGTTAGAGTGATGGAAGGGGTGCATGCGACAGTGCCTGTACCCACTACAGGTCTGGATGTACCATCAGTGGTCTGAATACTCTCCGGCAATGGTAGCTGAGTATAGTCCTGAAACGCACCACGGGATCCCGTGACATGGCGAGATGCCCCAGAGTCCATTATCCATCCTGGCTGATGGACAGATGCAAGAGCACGTGCAGAATCACCGGTGCCGGTTTGGGCAAAGTAAGTGATGTGATCTCCCGAGGTCGAAGACGCCCCAGGACTGTCGGCCGAAACCAGCTTTGTGTCTCGCAACTTCTCAAGGAACTCCCTCTCAAGCGGGGTTATTTCAGCCAGTAGATTTTCTCCCCCTTCCTCCACCAGATTCGCTTTGTGTCCTCCCCGTCTACCAGCATAACCTCCTCTATTACCCCGTCGGCCGCCACGACCCCGTCCTCGATCAGTAGACTGATTTCGCAAGGATTTTGGACAAAATCGGATGTAATGTCCGGAGTCACCACAATTGTGGCAAACACCACCAACAGATGGAGGTTGATTGAAGGCAGCAAGGGCAGACTTTTCAACCTCGGCTCGCTCCCCCTGGTAGGATCCCTTGTTGGGCATCAACTTCAGTCGAGCTTCTTCCTATGTCATGACGGCTATAGCTTCTTCCAAGGTCGGAAGCGTGGATTGGGATAGGAGGATATTCCGTCTCTGCTCAAATACATGGTGTAGTTCCTTCAGGAATTTCATCATACGCTGCCGCAAAATATAAGCCAGGAACGTCTGAAAGTACTTCGCGAATGCCGGTTCGACTTGTGCATCTTCCATCCCAAGAGGATCATAATGATCTAGATCAGACCAGTACTTCTTCAACAGGGCTGCGTACTCAGAGATGGTACGTTCGTCTTGGGCCACCCTATCGAGTTCATCTTGCAGTTGAAAGACTCGCATAGGGTTGCCGGAGCCGGAGTACATATCTTTTAGAGTCCGCCATATATCAGCAGCAGCCTCCATTGCCTCGACATTGCCCAACACCTGGTCGGTTAATGAGGCAGTCAACCACCCAGCCACTACGTTGTTGACAATCTCCCAAACAGCAAACTCCTTTGCGGAGTGATCGGCTGGCGCTACCATGTATGTGGAGAGAGAGAGAGAGAGAGAGAGAGAGAGAGAGAGAGAGAGAGAGAGTTATGGCTCTGATACCATGTAGAAAATAATGGTTGGATGATTTTATTGATGGACTACTTCACTACTTATAGGGAGTCTAGCTCCTCTACATACTACATATTCCGATGTGGGACTAAAAGTCCCTTATTGATTCTCAACATATGTGCCATGCGGTAACTGTTGAAGAATGCCAATTCTTACCTCTGCATGGGAATGTATTTGTTACTTTGCTAGTCTACTATCTAGTACTCTGATTTTTGGTAGACTTATATATATTGTGGAATATATATTTATTTTTGTGAGAGCTAGATCCAAGAAGCATGCTTTGGTACCATGTAGAAGACTACTCGAGAAGAGAGAGAGAGAGAGAGAGAGAGAGAGAGAGAGTTGTGGTTCGCCCCAAGGGGAAGCGAACCTCTGACTGGTTTTCATGTCAGTTTTATGTCTTCAAGTATTGACCACTTGGGCCAATGTTTTTTGACGGTTTGAGTATATATACTGCTTTCATACCGTGTCAAAGATTACACTAAGATTATTGGGATATATTTCATCAAGTGTTTTCAATATATATATATATATATATATATATATGTGTAAAACGAGGAGCTTCCTCTTAAGCTTCCTCATACAAGTATATCCATTCCGGAACTAAATTAACTACATATACCCACTGACTCTTAACAACTCTTTATGCATTTAATATTACCTATGTCTCTTCTCTTTTCCTTACTCTTAGCGGGTCTTATAAATATCTCTCTCCTTAATTTCTAGTCTCTTGTACAAATGATCGCAGACCTTGCATTTAGCTTCAATAACTGTATTATTTGTTAATTTATCTCTCAAAATTTTCACTACTTTTACATTTGTGAAAATCCTTATAGGATTATTTAATATGATATATGATGGTGTATATATATATATATATATATATATATATATATATATATATATATATATATATAAACTCTCACCAAAACAAAATTTAGAGCTATTTCTTCTTTAGGACATGTCCAGTAACCATGAATTTGAAATCCATTTCTTTGCTATTTGGTTAACATGAACTCGAGAAGGAGTATCTATCATGTGTCCTCATGGCACATTTCTTGTAGTTTAAAAACTTATTATCAATATTTACCATTAAAGTGGCTAGTGGAAAGGATGGTACTACTACTAAATACTTAGTTTTGTTTTATTTGTCCCCTTCAGATGGTGTAACTACCCAAAACCTTGCAGCATCAAGTCACCAGAACATTTGGTTTCATATAAATTGGCTTACTTCTAAACAGACCTGTGATCAGTTGCAATTCATTATCGTCACAGCACGAGTTTTGTTTCACAAGTCAATATTGATGGTTGAGATCTATTTCTTTCGTAGATAAAGGTAAAATGCAATAGATGAACTTATAGTGATTCAGGATTTGCTTCCTCTCTTCGTAGAATACAAGTTTGAAGTCACAAGGAAGATTCTGTTGAATTAAATTAACTTTGAAATGATCCCACATCAGTTTTGTTACACAGAGTTTCTTGATTCCCTAAATATGCCCATTATCATCACCGTTCAAGGTAGTGGCCTTTCCCTAAATATGCCCATTATCATCACCGTTCAAGGTAGTGGCCTTATAGAGGTTTTCCCTGTTAATTTATACGCTGTAGGTATATGCTAGAAATAGCGGGTTGGGTTAATAAAGGTCACTATAGCAGTTGAAGTACGCAAAATATTGATTTATAAATGGTTGGTATAGGAAACTATTGCCGTCATATAGATTTGTAGATTCAGGAATGATTCTTAATATTGTGTACCACACGTGTTGATTTCTAATGTCATGTTTATAACTTCCAAGCTAATGAGTATTAGCTATCAATGTAGCTAGACATCTCCATTACATAGTATCTATGTAGCATGGACACAAATACAACACATGGGCGCAACTGTTTTCAAGTGTCCTTTATATTTTTGGAGTGTCTCTGTTGTCTGGTACATGTCCAACACAACACAACCCAGACCCGACTCTGATTTTGTGTGCGTGCTTCCTGTCATCATAGGACTCTTGGGCCAACTTTTAATCACCATTTACTATGATATATTTGATTCTATGTTTATAGGGTTATTTATGACTTTTATAATTTGGTTGTAGAATACATTTATTATAAATTTTGATTTCTTCAAACTTTATAGGAGTTTCTTAAACAGAATCCCGTCTCAGCTTGCATGTAGCTCCTAACACAGCGTCCTCTATAACAACTCGGACCTAAACAAGAAAAAGCTAGAAACAGTTTGTAAAAAAGTGCAAGATGATATATCATCCGATACCATCTGCTATATGATTGCCAATTATATAACTGAAAGGAAACCCGACTTAACTGAGAAACGGATTAGTAGTAGTATTCCCATTAGATCATGCCAAATGTGATGATGATTTATGTCATGACAATATTATGTCACGTGCAATGCTCAAATATTAGTATTTTGAGCGCATTGGCTTACTTGCTGCTTTTTCGTTATTTATACAACAAATCTCTCTTTCGTTTTTTCATTTATACAAAAGGTGAAATATAATGAGGGAGCAAGCATTATTACTCTGATATATATATATATATATATATATATATATATATATATATATATATATTTTCCAGTGTATAAAATTGAATGCAAATCCTCCCATCTAGCAATAAATTCGTAGACCCTTGCCTGCATTATTGACAGAATTTAGCATGCGACAGACACTTAACAAACTGATGAAATATTTGCCATATAATACTTGATGGATGTTTGTAGGTGACACCCGCTGCTCATTTCCAGAGTGATCTTGGCCTCGACAGTTTGGACACCGTAGAAATTGTGATGGCGCTGGAGGAAGAGTTTGGATTTGAGATCCCTGATAATGAAGCAGACAGGATCAACTCAATTAGTCTTGCTGTCGATTTCATCGCCTCTCATCCCCAGGCAAAGTGACAAAGAAGAAGCCATCAAGTCATTTCTCTCTTTGTTCTAAGAAAGAGCCAGCTCTAATAGTTTTTATTTGGAGACTGAATTTTGTAAGGGGGTAGAACCACAGGATACTGGTGGTTGCGTTTTCTTTGTTCCATAGAACAGTGTCATATATGCTAGCTATGGCATTGATGATGATTTTCTGAAAATTCTTGTAACTGAACTGGTAGAGTTGCGAATAAACCATTGCTACTTAACATGTGTGCTCCAACTATATGCAAGTTAAATGAAATTGGCATGGTTCCAGCCTGGGCAGCCCTCCCTCTGCTGTTGTTACTGCAACATCTAAATTTGTTTTATTTGATTTTGGAGACGAACCACTTTTAGTGTGACTATGAACGTTAGATCCAGATGGTAAATCAAGTTATGTGTTCCATCTCAGTTCCTTTACAGGTTGGAAGTATATATTTCACGCTCGGGGCTGGTTAAAACTAAAACCCTGTCAAATGGGCTGGACCGGCCTGCTTGATTAATTGTGGGCTCAGATTGGCCCAGCCCAGTACATTAGGGTGTGTTGGGTCTCATATCTTAGTCCATAAGAGAGTCCTGGCCCGACCGGAGTTCCAATCCGGTCCGAAGTTGAAGATTGGCTAGTTAATTATAGGATTTTTTTTTTATATTGGCTAATTAATCACCTAGATATAGTGTAAAACTATTTTTCAAATAGAAATTAATTAATCATCTAGATATAGTGAAAAAATAGATCTTACAACTTACAATGGAAAATAGTTTATTTATATTAGCTGATTTTATTTTATTTGGTCCAAAGCAACTCGGCCATGACGCAACCTGATCCGAAGCCCATGTGTCGTGCGCCACGTGTCAAATTGGGCTGATATTTTTCACCCTTAGGCCCAACCCAGTCTACTATAGCGCTAGGCCCTAGAGGTCCAGTCCGGCCCACCCAAATTTCGTGTCAAGCCCAACCCAGCCCACTTGACAGCTCTGACTAAAACTTTCTACATACATAGACCTAAGTTCAATCACCTTTCGTGTGTATATATATATATATATATATATATATATATATATATATATATATATATATATATATAAAAGGTGAGATGCCATCTTATGGGTGGTGGCTATGTGTCACCCCTCCATGCTATCATCATGCTCCGAAAAATGTGCAAGTGCATGATGATAGCATAGAAGGTGACACATAGCCACTTCACCTCCCTTATATATATATATATATATATATATATATATATATATATATATATATATATATATATTGTAAAAACTATATTATATATATATATCAAAACTATATATATATATATAATATAGTTTTACAATATATATATATATATATATATATATATATATATATATATATATATATATATATATATATTGTAAAACTATATTATATATATATATATATATATATATATATAGTTTTGATATATATATATAATATAGTTTTACAATATATATATATATATATATATATATATATATATATATATATATATATTGTAAAACTATATTATATATATATATAGTTTATATATATATATAGTTTTGCAAATGACCTCTAGCCTAGTGGTTAAGAGAGATGCATGCGGCCCAAGAGGTCGGGAGTTCGAGCCCCAGTGGAGACGAGTTCGCCACAATTACCCATTGCTTCAAAAATATATATATATATAGCTTTGGTATATAGCTTTGTGTCCAGTAACTAATATGTACTCAAGCTGATGGGACAAGCCAAAACCAGATGTACTCGAGCTTTCACGAATGGAGCAAATTTCAGATGGTTAGGAAACGCTGGGTTACATTTTTTTGAATCTTTCCCGAGGGAATGCTCCTAAGAAATCCTGGTAACCCTTATCAGCAATTCGGCAAACACAAAATATTTCGGTACATCAAAAATACGAATATATGTTCAAAAGTTCGGTCATATATTCAAAAAAAAAAAAAAAAATAGAAATATTGAGATTAGAAACTTCACATTCTTTTAAATATATTGTCAAATTTGGTTAATTAAGCAAGTTTCCACCACATTTTTTGTGCCAAATTTTTCAATAATTTATACAGAACATGTTTAAAACTTCACATACTTACAATTTATGAACTGATTCGAATCTTTTAAAAGTAAGCAAGTATTATACGTTTCTGAAAGATACGAAAAAATTCACGTATAATACGAGTTTTATTAAGGCTCAGAACCATTAGAGTGCGCAGCTTTACTAGAAGCCACACTAGGGAAACTGTACCAACTTTAAGTACCCATACTATCTTTGTTTCAAGTAAACCTTGGCATTTATAAATTCTGAAATTACAAGGTAAAGTAAATTATGTTGCAATATGCTTCAGTTTCTTCATCCTCATCCATGCCTTTCCCCCACTAGAATGAGGTCGCATTTGGAACATAGGAAAGTTCCACACAATATTGAACAAAAATTTATGACCGCAGATGTTATATTTTCTTGGTTACATGACAATAATGGACAACGTCATTCACAATCCAATATGTAATTATCAATAGAAATAGAACAAACCATAGAGAGGAAAAATGCATCTCAAGAGGCCAGTGAGCTATGAAAAGATTACCTGTTCCAAATAAAGAATGACAACCACCATATCTTGAAAGCTACAAAGCAAGACATGGACAGCTACTACTCCCAACGACCTACTGAAGAAACAAACAGATGAAAGCTAAATATGAGAACCACCTACACCTATGCTCCCATGGACAGCTGACATGACTGCGTCTACAGTTAAAACCTTTGGTTGCACCAGGAATCTATATGCTGGAGTGCCACCAATAACACTGAAAAGAAATAATTGATGAGCTCTTGGAGACCCAAAGATGAACTTGCTCGGAAATCTGGTCCTATGGTATTTAGAGACTTGTTATTTCCTTTGGATACTGAGTGCAGAAACTACCTTGGGTTCCTTAAAGTTCCCAGTCAGCATCTCTTATTTTCCGTTGTCGTCGTCGTCGTCATCCGAGCCTTAGATTCTCCATTCGACTTCTTCAAATGGCTCGGACAGTGGCTTTAAGATCAGTCTTTTATCTCTGGCATTTAAGACCCTCTTTCCAACCTCTGCTGCTTCCCATTTTGGAAGCTCTCATGGTGCTGAAAAATCCATGATCGATAAGAAAACTTTAGATATACATGAAAGCCCAAAAAAAATTTACCACTGAGTCGTATAGCAAACAAATTAAGTTGAATAAAACTAAGCAATGGATCATCATCGTCATCATCCAAGCCTTCTTCCCATCAAAGTGGGGTTAGCTATGGTTCGGATTTGACAGTCTTTTTTTTATGATTGCTACGCTCTATGTTCTTGCCAAATTCCTAGTCAAGGTACTTGTGAGCATGAGGGGGTCATGCCATAATAAAACCTAGATAGACAGTTGACAGCTAGGTAGGCCTACAGTTTTGATATGCAGTTTAAGCTCAGAGTCCAAGTTCCCAAAGACTGAAGATTCGGACAAAGAGGTAGGGTCTACAGGGAACTGCATTCGTCTTTATGACACATTTATCCAAAGAATAAAAAGGAATGACAATCTCATAAAACTAAGCAGGCAGATAAAAGATTAAAGAAACATTTTCCCTTATGGAATTAGATCTATAGATGCTAAAAATGTTTCACCACCAAGTTGTATAGTAACAAATTGCAAAATAAAATTAAGCACCCAAGTAGAATAATAAATATCCTTCTCCTTCCACAATAGTAAAGCTTTAGCTAACTATGCATAGTGAGATCGACCAAATTCAGCAATAAAGGTAATGATGAAGGACCAAATTGCAGTGGATAAGTTTATCTGGAGATCGGGTCTGGTCTAGTCTACTTGAGACTTATTTATTTATTAGTTTTATTTGAGTTAATTTAGTCAGCTGGTTAACTTGGATAGTCCTATTTGGAACTTGTTAGGCAGTTTCTCTATTTTGATTAGGATAAGTTTTCTTCATAGCCAAGCCTTGTGCACTATAAATAATGTACGTAATGAGACTTAATTAAATCAGTTCATGAATTTCTCACAACTGCAAGATTATATGTTTGCACTTAGGTGTGAGACTTCCCAAATCCACAATCCTGTATAGGCACCTTAACCCAACCCACCATCAGTGCACCACCACCACACACCATATTTAAACTGTCAAATAACTATGAATACCCACCCATCTTTCATTACTAAAACCTGACCAACCATACCCTATACCTGGGACCTTCATTTTTCACCTTTAAGCCCTCCATATCACCCCAAAACCTACACTTTTTCTTTTCACTATTGAAATGACTAACCTCAACCTTTCTGGCATCCAACCCTAAACCCCATCTTACACCATTACATTCAAAACCCGATCATCATCATTCCCTATAGACTATGTCGCACGAATACATACACCAATATGGACAAGGATACAACATGATTACGGGCTATGTTGCACGAATACGGACACGGATACGAATAAGTCATGATACAAATTCGAGTTACGAATATTTTCAAATAGATACAAAGGTAGTTACCTATGTGCAGGAGTAGGAGGACAGACAGAGACAAGGGTACAAACACGATATAAATACAAATATCATTTTGTTGTCCATGCAACATAGGATACGAGATATAAACACTTACATATATTTACAAAAACATTCATCTATTTTGCATGGATACCAACAAATATGGGTATAATCACAATACGGGTAAGGACACCTTTTTCTCCTGCAAAATAACCTATATATCAAAATCTACGCATTACAATCAAGGCTGATCCTTTGATTTCGGACAAAGGCAATAGATGCACTAGTAAGGAGCGCAATAGATGCACTAGTAAGGAGCGATAAGATAGTTGTTAAAGGTGCTTCTAGGACTAGGGGATGCCTAAACGAACATTGATTGAAGTTGTTTTTGTTATTTTATAGAGGAAATGGCCCTTAACATAGCTAAATGGAAGAAAATGATTCAAGCAGCTGACTCCAAGACTTTGGGATATAGGCTTTATTGTTGTTGTAATCAGCCAAAGCCAATAGATTCACTAATCCCCAACGATGTTAAAACAAAGTTCCAAGCATCACCTGAAACCGACAATTCTAAACCACCGAAACCTCTCAAACTTCCAAAATTACTCATAGGAAGAGCCTAAAACTGATACCCGTATTCCGAACCTTACTTAAAACATAACTAATCTTTAATCATGTTATTACAACGTTATTGATTCTTAATAATGTCAGTAAGGCATTATTAGTCCTTGATGCCATGACTTTGACTTAATTAGCCCTCAATAGTGTTAGTAGGATATCATTATTCCTTAATAACATTGTTAGCAATTAACCTTAAGACACAGTTATCCTTTATGATGCATTAGCCCTTAAAAGTGTCATTAGAACGATACTAGCGCTTAATGACATCATATGCTGGTCATTTACCTCAATAATGTTGTTAGGGCATCATTAGTACCGGGTACTGTTTAGGGCATAATCCCTTAACAGTGTCGTTATGATAACCCTAATACTGTGAGCTTCGTAATGTTAATGCCATCATTAAGTGTTACATAATTAGGAATCTACTTAGTCTAATTCTCCTTTATAAATTACGGAGTTTAATTAACCTAAGTTCACAATTAAATATAACAAATTTCCCACTTGATGTGTGATGCACCTCTTAGGCCACATTTGGTTTGCGGAATCAGGACCTTGGGAAAGGAAAGTCGTTCATTTTTTGTGTTTGGATGCCAAAGGAAAGGAAAATGGTTCTCAAAGAAAAGAAAAATAGGACGGGAAATGATTCACCCTACCTACCCCAAGGATTCACTTTCCCTCCCAATTTCGTGCATTTATTACAAAATATTCTGACTATATTCCTAGCATTTCCAAACACCGGAAAGGAAAAATGATGAAAATTGCAATTTCCCATACCCATGGAATGAGCAAAGAATTGATTTCCTTTCCGTGAAAACGAGGCCTTGCTGCTCCCAGCTCCCACTAGGGATCCTATTTTCCTTCCCTTCCATTTTTCCAACTTCCTATCACTTTCTTTCCTTTTTCACTTTTCTTCTTAATTTTCACCTTTCCTCTCTTCCAAAAAAGTTCAAAAATATAAAAAAAATGAAATGCTAAAATATAAAAACAAAATTCATGTTATTTGTATGTAAATAACATCATGGTAACAATATATTGTGTTTTATTACTTTTAGAAAGACACACAATACCATATTATAGTATTATACTATTCAACGCAACAAAGATAAATGTTGACATGATAATTGCATAATTTACTTAATCGACTAGTTAATTGCATGATAATTGAATAATGTTATGTGCACTTAATTCGTTTTAAATCTTTTTTAGGGTTGCATTCTATTCAAGGTCCAATATGTTACATGATATAAACTCGCTACTTAGTGCTTTTAGAATAGATTGAAATTACACACAAATTGTAATTCATGGAATTGTTATCCCAACTCTTGTCATTTGCAGTGTTCTAAATATCGGCCTAGGCGCTAGGCACCGGACCACCGCACCGAAAAACTCCTAGGCGGTGGGCTAGACGGCTAGGCGGGCGTGTTTTTGATTTTTTTTGATTTTTTTGATTTCTTTGATTTTGTTTATTCTTAGTTGTATTTTGGATATTTGTTTGGGTTTTAAGATAGTATTTGGATTTTAGAACATTAAAATTTTAAATTTCAAATTTTTCTAAAATTAAAAAAAAAAATTCTAGGCGCTAGGCGGACCTCCGCCGCACCGAGTCCGTCTAGCGATTTTTAGAACACTGGTCATTCGGTTACATAAATAAAACATTTCCACTTTTGCAACAATACAAAGTAACCCTATGGAGTCCACAAGATCAACACACTATCAATTAGTTTCCAGGAATTATTATCACACATTTTAAGAAAGAACGTTTCTTCTGGGTTAAAAAGTTGAAAAATGTGAGTCCTCAATGGAGTTTCGACACTCAAATTTCTAAACTATGACAGATTAATTTCAAGAATTAAGGTTCTTAAATTTTCATCTTTCTCCAACCAAATAGGCCTCTACGTGCAACACGGAAGCTTTGACCTATTATTAATATATACTATATTTAAAAATTATTTAAAACTAAGCATTGTGCAGCAAAATAACACTTTTATTTTATATACTTTATAAATATTTACAAGTATCATCTATTATGCTTTAAATCATCATTCAGTAATCTAGTTGAATTGAACAAGGCGGATATGGACCGTTTGTCTAGGTAGTACCTAGACTGGCACTTAAGTGGCAACCATATACATCATAATAGGTCAAAGATCTTGTGGCCTAACTCATCTGTGGAGCGTCTCCATTTCTATTGGTGAAAAACTATTGATTTAAATTATGTGATTGATGAGTTAGAAATGTCCAATCAACGAGACTTTTCATTTGGCATTTTGACATAAAGCATAAGAAAATTTACTAACCATTTATAACAGTCAAAAGGAACATTCCAACAATATTAGATAATGGATTGTCCACGATCTAAGTAGGAGACCATCATAAGCAAGAAGCAAAGAAGCACCAAAGACCTAAGTTTTGACACCTTCTAATTCATCCAATTTATGTGCAGGTACAACTATCTGCGAGTGTGACCAAGTAGAATCACCCAATGTACCAAGTAAAATGGAGTCAACTTCTCTCATTTTATGCATCCCCCCCCCCCCCCCCCCCCCCCACCTCTCTCTTTTCTTGTGATAGGTCCAACTCGAATTTCATTCTAAAGGTTGTGCTTTGTAGATGTAACATTTGGTTCTACATGTTTAAGTGGCTAGAAAATGTATCCATTTGTTGATAACGTTATAAAATACAATACTTTTGGATGCATATGAATATCTTCCCATTGTTCTCCATTTAAATAATCAATTTCAGTTAATTTATAATTGCAATGATGACTTCAATGCATTCATAACAAAAGCCAAATCACTCTTGTTGTAATAATAATCCAAAGTATCTGGCTCACATGAACCAGACCTACAAATTAACCAAGAAAGCAAAACTTGTGATCTTTTACGACTTAGACATGCTTTTACCAATGACTTCCTTTTTGGTAGCATTGTCATGCAGTCCTTCAGGTCGTAGAGATATGATTCTAATACATCTTATATTTCTTCCAATGCAGACTAGTTTCATGGAGATGCATTTTGCCTTGCCTCTAAAGAATATAAAAATGTGATTGGGTTTAAATGCCACAATTACCTACAATTACCTCATGAGAAGCAAACCCGGGCTGAGCTGAATAATAGTGAGTGTGAACATGGTTCAACTATAGTTAATCATTTAAATGATGAGTGTCAAGTATTATTAGTATTGGGCTTTAGTCCCACATCGGGTAGAACAATAGTGAGAGGGCAAGCATCTCCTATATATATATATATATATATATATATATATATATATGTTACTCTCTTATCAATAATAATTATCCTATTATTCTAATTCTACATGGTACCTGAGCCAAAACCCTAGCCGTCATCCACCCCCTTCTCTCTCCACTTAAAACCCTAACCCCCCCTACAGTACTGCCTGACTCATGTGCGTCTGCTCAAATGACTGGCGACGCAGGTATGATACGCAATTATGTATCGGTGGGTCGTGTTTCTGATATTACTGTTGTCAATGGGGGTTCACTAACAGTCCGTAAACGAGAAAGTGTTCATCTTTCTTCCGGACTGTCACTCAATTCAGTATAACATACACCGAAAAATCCGTTCAGTTTGCTTTCAATTAGTCAACTTAATCTCGACTTGCATTGCTCGGTAACATTTGTTCCTGATGGTTGTGTTTTTCTGGACCTGAAAACTGAAAATATTGTCTATAAGGGGCATGTGGCTGGAGGCTTGTACTTATTTGACGTTCCTTCTTATGTTGCTTGTGCCGACATGAAACTCGATCCTTTCGAATTACATTGTCAGTCAAGCCACCCATCCAACCTCTCCAAAAAATGTATTCATCCTTAGAAGTTCCAGTTACTTTTTATTATGAGTCGTGTCGTTTAGCTAAGCATCATCGGATTCCCTATCCGGTGAGTCATAATAAAATTGCATCCTCTCCTTTTGAGTTGGTGCATTCTGATGTATGGAGACATTGTCTGGTTAAATCAATGATGGATTTCAAGTACTTTATTACATTTGTTGATGACTACTTATATGTCACTTTGTCTATCTAATGAAAAATCGTTCCGAACTATTTAAAATTTGGTACAATTTTTATGAAGAGATCAAAACACAATATGGTGTTCCAATTAAATGCTTTCGAAGTGACAATGGTCGTGAGTATCCATCTCGTGAGTTCAATACTCATATATGTCCCGCAATAACATCATCCATCAAACTTCATGTCCTTACACACCTCAACAGAATGGTATGGACGAACGCAAGAATCGCCGTCTCTTGAAAACAACGTGTGCTTTTATGTTTCAAGCGCGTACTGCCAAAAAAATTTGGTTGGATGCGGTGCTTACAGCTTGCTATCTTATTAATCGCATGCCATCGTCGGTTTTCAATGGCGATGTTCCCTTTTCTTGGTTATATTCTGCACGAGAGTCGTTTCCTCTACCTCTCAAAATTTTTGGTTGCGTATGCTATATTCGAGATATCCGACCGACCCTTTCTAAATTAGACCCTAAAGAAATCCAATGTATTTTTCTTGGGTATCATAAAGATTAGAAAGAGTATCGTTGTTTTTCTTCTACCTTGAAGAGGTATTTTTCTCTCTAGAGATGTTACCTTTGTTGAAATCGAGTTTCCTCCACTTCCACAAACTACAGGTCCAGTTTTCCAGGTCTACCCAGAATAGGGTTTCTTGTTGTTTCCTAGTCATATACAACAGCCCCCATAAGGGTGCCCTCTCTTGCCGAGCTAGTATCCCGGTCCGACGGTCCGCAATCATTGATTCAGTCAGTACCGACGTCACCTAAATGACCACCGCAGAGCGCGCCCACGGTTACCGAGTCATCCTCCTCTAGCTCCACTGATTCGTGTCTGCATATTCCACCAGCTCGACCTCGTCGTTCATGTCGTGATCATCCCTTGTATGTAGACAACTAGAAAGGGCTCGCGAGCCACACTCAGTCCTTGGTGGCCACTATTGATGGGATTCAGATTTCCAATACTGTCGAGGAGGATCTCAAACGTCCCAGATGGCACGCTGCTATGGAAGAAGAGACAAAAGCGCTTCAGAAAAATTACACTTGGGACTTGGTAGATTTGCCTACCGGTAAGCAAGCAGTAGGTTGCAAATGGGTATTCACGATCAAGATGAAACCGGATGACACTCTTGATAGCCTAAAGGCTCGTGTTGCTAGGATGACATCAGTGCGCGTACTCTTGGCTTTAGTTGTTCGCTATGACTGGACATTGCTTCAGCTTGATATCAGGAATGCATTTCTCTACGAGGATATTGAAAAAGTGCATCTGGTGCAACCTCCCGGGTTTCGTTGCAAGGGAGGGTAAAGTGTGTCATCTGCGGAATGCCCTCTACGGTCTCAAACAATCACCTCGTGCGTGGTTTGGTCGATTTATACATGTTACTCAGTTTGGCATGTGTCAATCAAAGAAGGATCATTCGGTGTTCTACCGACAGATATCAGTTGGAAGGATACTACTTGGTGTCTATGTTGACGACATTGTAATCACGGGTGACGACAGCAAGGGTATTGTAGGACTAAAGAAGTTTCGGGGAAAACAATTTCAGACCAAGGATGTGGGATCATTGAACTACTTCTTGGGCATTGAGGTCATACGGGATAAGCGGGACATTGTAATGTCTTAGAGAAAGTATGTGATGGACATACAAATGATGCAAGACTGATGTAATCCAAGGGAGCAACCTCGTTCATGGATCCAGGGGCAAAGTTACGCCCAGACGAGGGGGTTCTGATTGACCAATCCGGATCAGTATCGTCGAGTGGTTGGAAACTTGGCGGTCATGACTCGCCCGAATATTTCCTTCGTCGTAAGTGTAGTAAGTAGATTTATGGCTTCTACGAGTTCCACAGTGACAGGCAGCTCAGAATTTTGCGCTATCTAGTCCAGAATCCGAAAAAAGAAAATTGGATAGAGAATCATAGACATACTCGTGTTGAGTACTCTATCGATGCTGACTGGAGTGCAATTATGGCAGATAGATGGTCTACATTTGGCTACTCGGTATTTATTGACGGAAACTTGGTATCGTGGAAGAACAAAAAGCATAGTATGATAGCACGATCAAGTTCGGAAGCAGAATATCGAACGATTGCTCATGGCACAACAGAGGTGTTATATTTGAAGCATCTTCTACAAGAGCTGGAAGAAGAAGCAGGATCTAAAGCAGCAGATATGTGGTGTGATAACAGTCTGCTATCCATATTGCTACAAATCTAGTATTTCATGGAAGGACAAAGCACATTGAAATCGACATTCACTTTGTCCGTGATGAGTACAAAAAGGGGATGATAAAATTTCACAACGTGAGGACTGGTGATCAGATAGCTGATATCTTCAAAAAAGTCTCTTTTGGGTTCTCAGGTTCAATTTTTTAATAACAAGTTGGGCATGATTGACATCTATGCTCCAGCTTGAGGGAGGGTGTTAAGTATTAGTAGTATTGGGCTTTAGTCCAACATCGGGTAGAACAATAGTGAGAGGGGTTAACCTCTCCTATATATATATGTAACTCTCTTATCAATAATAATTATCCTATTATTCTAATTCTACAATGAACAAATGGAAGATGTTCATATCCATCCAAAAGTTGCGACAATGTTGTATTTTAAAATGTTATAAACATATGGGCCTATTGTAGAGCCACTTAAACATGTAGAACCAAATGTTACATGTACCAAACTTGAGAATGAAATTCAAGTTAGATTAGCATCACAAAAATGGAGGATTTACATAGAACAACAAAAATTCATGACACGCTTGTACTTGGTACATTGGGTGATTCTGTTACGTCACACTCGCTGACATTTGCACTAGCACAAAAATTGGATAATATTGAAGGTGCCAAAAAATTAGGTTTGTGGTGTTTTCCCGCTTTTTACGTACGATGAGCTCCTAATTAGATCTTAGACAATCCAGTATGCAATATTGTTGGGATGTTCAGGATTACTATAAATGGTTAGTGGCTTTCCTCATGCTTCATGTCAAATTGCAAGTCATTTGGACTTGCTTTATGTAAACCCCATTGGTTTGGTATCTATTGAACCAATTTATCAAGCATCATAATGTGCTAGTTTCTGTGGTTATTGAAAAACTTGGATAAACGTTAGTTCTTGCATTAAAGCAACTATGCCTTTTCTAGAAAACTTGTTTCCATCTCTTATCCTTCTCATTCCTGCTTGCACTTACAACAGCTTCTCTAGGGTTTCACTTCCTGTCTTGATGATGTTAAGCATAGGTTTAGAACCTGCTCTTACCGTGAAGCTGCTCCGAGCTCCTAAGTTGTCAATTAATATTGATGGCAATCCTTATCATGATCGCAAGACCCTATGCTAAAGTTTAAGTGGTTCTAATCATATTTACCTTTTATTCCGTGCTTTCTTGCTGCTTTAGGTTTTTGAAACATGCTTGTTAGTGAATACGTCAAGCACCTGGATTCAAAATACGTATTGCTTGCAATGGCCTAAACTAATAATTTAATTCTACCTTCTAGCCTATACATTTATCTATTTTAATAAGTATCCCCATGAAAATTTATCCTCTCTAAAAAAATGATTGAGGTGGTGGTTGAAGCCATAAAGTGCATGAGATTATTACAGTTGGTATTGTTGGTTCTTCTACAGTTGGAGATGAACCTGTAGGCTTTAGAGAATCTTACTGAAAAGCCAAAGATCTAGAGTCCTGGAGGAGTTCACATAACAAAAGCATTCAATTTTATATTCTTCATGTATCACCACAATTCACAGAAATGTGTGTTTTGAGATTTGGTCTTAACAAAATTGAATTTTTACTTTTAAATCTTTAGCTGCATCGTGTGAGGGCTGTGTGTGTGTGTGTGTGTGTGTTGGGGGGGGGGGGGGGTGGGGGGGGTGGGGGGGGGGGGGGGGGGTAAGGAAGCACATTAAGACGAATAAACTCTAAAATCTTGTAAATGTGGTAGGAACATGTGTATTAATGATTGGTTCCATTAGTTCCAAGTGTCACCTGTGTAGCGTTGCATATTTTCCTTTATCCTCTATAGATAACATAATTAAGATTCCTTCAACTGCATGTGTACAGGCAGTAGCGTGGGTTTTTTTATAGAAAAAGCACTATAACTAGTATTTAGAAGCTATTAGACAATGTTTTTTAGGATAAACACCCTATGTTCTTGAGTGCACATGGAGTTACTGGAAACAATGTTCTTAAAAACCCTCATGGGGTTCATTTCGGGGAGCATTCAAAGTTGGGATTCCAGAAACCGGAACTTGTTTAATTGGATGGGAGGAGTAGGACGCGTGCGTTTTTTTTTTTAATGGGGCACACATTTTTTTTTAAAATAGTTCGTTGTTAACACATTTTTGAATTTTTTACACATTTGTTACGCCAAACAGGAGTTTGCTGGCCACGGTTCATAACAACGGGTTCAATTACCCACTCGAAACATAATCCTAAATCCAAACAAAACCCTTTCCTTCCCGTCCGCGGCTGCAAATCAAAACCATTTAAGGCACTGATCTCGCTAGCAGCGCTAGATCCAGTCGAGCCCCACTCCCTATCCTCTATAACAACAACATCCTCAAATCCGATATGCTTTAGTTTCTTTTTTGTCAAAATGTTCTAGTCATGGACTCTTATCATTCTTAAAGAGTGGTATGTAATCTGTAACATGTTTGATGAGTGCCCTCTAGAGTTGATCATATTGTTTGCTTATATTTTATAATTGATTATTCAGTCAATTTTCAGTATTTTAAAATATATTATAACTTTTTTAGATATAAAACTTCCATGCCCGAGAGGGGGACTCAAATGCCTCGCCTTGTGCCTTCGTCTTTTAAAACATTGATCAAAAATTCATGCTGGTTCCAAAAAGCAATGGTCTAGGCTACTACTTAGATTGTAGCTTATGTGGCAGTTAGCTGGTCATGTCAATGCATATTAGAAGCATAAATAAATGCAAATATCACATGTATACAAGACAATGACCTACTCCACTATTCTGACAACCAATATAAAATTCAAAATTATATTGGCTTAAGGCAACTCTTAACCAATAACATGAAGTAACCTATCCATATCAGGACGCATAATAAACGCAAGTATTACATGTACATAGAAGAGAACAACTTACCTCCACAATTCTGACAACCAATATAAATCACTCCAGAATCAAATTCTTCACGACAAAGACAGCATACAGGCTTCATGCAAGAAATGCTGCAATGGCAGAATAACTTTATTTTCTCTAAATGCCTTTGTTGTTCATTATTTTTTATATTCACCCAAACAATGCTCATTAGTTGAACCATCTTCATGTGCACAATTATCAAGATCATTATTTCGATGATTGGCACTCACAGTATGCCTTGATATGGTTTTAGGATTCAACACGACTTCCTTTACAGAATGCGTAAGGATGTTATCCCTTTGTTCTCTCCCATATGAAACTTATTGTCAATGTCAAGTACAGGCAAACCATTTTCACATGAACCACCATGAAACTCTTCTTCATCATATTGACACTCAAAACCCAAAATATCTGTTCCCACATTGCATCTTCTCTCCAACTTAGTCTCAGAAAAACTTGCACCTCTAGCAAATGGACACATTGGTTTGATTATCATGCGGCAACTGTGGCACTTAAACCCGACAACATTTTTTATATTCTCTATAGTAAGGCAAAAGGCATCTCCATGAAACCAGTCTGCATTGGACAGAAAAATAAAGGTAACATGTATTAGATCATATCTTCACAACCTGAAGGACTTATATGAAAATTCTGCCAAAAATGAGGTCGTTGGTAATAGCATGTCTAAGTCGAAAACAGCACATGTAACTAAACATAAATAATTATATTGGCTTGACGCAACTCTTGTCCAATAACATCAACTAAATTATCCATAAGCTAAGCGTATATAAATGTAAATACCACATGTAGACAATAGTCCACTATTCTGACAACCAATATAAAATTGAAATTATATTGGCTTAAGGCAACTCTTAACCAACAGAGTTAAGAAACTTATCCTTATCAAGATGCATAATAAATGCAAGTATCACATGTAAAATACAAGAGAACAACTTACCTCCACAGTTCTGACAACCAATATAAATGACTCCAGAATCGAATTCTTCACAACAAAGACAGCATACTGGCTTAACGCAAGAATCTTGTGGATGTTGCAATGGCAGAAGAACTTTCTTTTCTCTAAAATGCCTTTGTTGTTCATTAACTGGCTTCTGTGTCCGTAAAAGACCATTCAGCCAGTAGGAATAGTGCATAACTGATCTTTTCCTCTTACGCCAGCTAAAATCACTTAAAGAATTTATCAGACTTCCATCTTTTAGATCACCTTTCTTCACAATTACATACTTCTTTTTCCTGGATGTACCTCGTTTTCCCCTCTTACGCCAGCTAAGCTCACTTTCAGAAGTGTTCGGACTTCCCTGCTTCAGATTCTCACCTTTTAGATTTTCAGATTTCTCCTTGCGACCGTCTTTTTTGCGCCCACTACTTCTCTTCTTGCTCTTCATCAATTTAGTTTTCTTATTATTTATCACCAATTTACTCTTCTTATTATTAAACACCAATATGAGTTTACCTATTTTTGGTATAACCTCTGGACTCTTGATTTTCACCAATATATGTTTGTCATTCTTTGGTATATCCTGTGTACTTTTCTTGTTACTTTTCACCAATATACGTTTGTCATTCTTTTGTATATCCTCTGTAGTCTCCTTGTTACTTTTCACTAACATATGTTTGTCATTCTTTGGTGTATCCTGTGTACTCTTCTTGTTACTTCTTACCAATATACGTTTGTCATTGTTTTGTATGTCTTGTGATTTTTTCCTTTTCGAAACCTTTGTCCTTTTCAATACTTCTTCAAGATCATCAGGTTTTACATTTAAACTGTTTTTGTCCTTGCATCTGCAGCATGTAAAGTTGGTTACTGTAGCACCTTTAGGAACTCTGAAATGCTTCCTGTGAAAGAAACCTGTAAAAGAAAGATGAGCAGACAAGGATAAATAACTCAAAAAAACCAAAATGATATAGCTGCCATGGCTTAACTGCTCAGATTATATCTTAATGAAGAAGCCGAAACAGTGAAATACTTCTCAAATTCCTTAGAATTATGGCACGAATACAGAGATGATACGGAACAAGATACAGACTTGGGTACGGCTACAGACATTTTCAAATAGGTACAAGGTAACCACCTGTGTTGCACGAAAACAGACAGGTACGGGTACGCACAACATTTTCCCATATCTGTGCAACATAGGTTGAGAACAAGTATGCTAAATAGTCTTAGCTTCACAATACATAGAGAATGGATAGGCAATGGTATTAAGTTCTATAAGTGAATACCCTTGAAGATTTCAGTACTAAGTGTCTCATTGTTGCATAATGATATTCATGGACTGAATGGAAATCATGATGCCTTACAATAAAGATGAATGTTTTTATTTCCATCTGGAGATGAAAATCAGGAAAAATAATGAGAAATTTTAGCATTTAAGATCTAACATGGAGGCGTTACTCATAGAAACTCGGAAATTTTCAATAATGGCATATCTAGTTATCAAGCTAGCAAAAGATACAATAAGAAGGCTAAATGTGTATTATACTATAAACCGGACTACAATACAATAACAAGAACAAAGCCTTATCCCAAATATTTTAGGTCGGCTTAAACCAGACTAGAATCATATCTAGAAATCGCATAACTTCTAAGATTACAGGAAAAGTTATAAGATACAAATGGCATATACATATTCTGGTCAATATTTTTAACTGACTTGACAAGGTTTCATAAGTCAGAATTGGGTATTTGGGTTCAAATGAATCTCTCTGCTGTGTACAAAAAAGAACAATTATTTGAAATTTTAGTGTGCTAATTTAAGCCAGAATGATTCTCAAACCAAAACCTCTAAGAACTATAATGCAAGACTTCTAGATAGAAAAAATTAATATCAGCACAATCACCATAGAATAGGAATAAGCCAAGGAGTTATTAAGGACTACTTGTTACGGGCCTTCTTGTAGTGGACAATGGTATACGGCATTGCACAGATGAATAGACACGTCAGGGGTGTAGGGTCATAGAAATAAGCAAGGTTCAAAGTATCGGTATCGGAATCGGTATCGGACTTTTCCTATGAGTATTGGTATCGGCGATATCGGTAGTATCGGCAGTTTCGGATCGGAGTATCGGATTTTTTGGTATTGGGAAAGAAATAATTATCGGTAGTATCGGATTCTTTTACATGCTTTTACAACCTTATTATGCTTTCAACCTAGGTTCACAATATCGGTATCGGTATCGGACTATTCCTATGCTGTTTAATTTTCTTTGCCGAATTGACCGGAACGAAGACCCCCAATGTCGGCATCGGTCAATATTTGGTATCGGTCGGTATCGGATCGGAACATGCCAAACCGTATTGGTATCGGCCGTATCGGATCGGTATCGGCCGATACTTTAAACCATGGAAATAAGTACTACTAGGCCGAAAACCAGACCAAAAATGAACGGGAATTAAGCAGTAAAAAAATGCAGGACTAATTTAAACATAAGTGTTACTTAACCGAGCTAAATAGAGGACCGGAACAGCTGACACCAAAGTCTTATGATAAAGGCTTTTTGTTGATCAGTCCTTGTTATACACATGCGTGCATAATCACCTTCGAAAATTGCGGTGTGGTTAGTTGATTTCGTTTTGTATATCCTTTGTACTCTCCTTGTTACTTTTCACTTAACCGAGCTAAATAGAGGACCGGATTAACTGTGTGGTTAGTTGATTTTGTATTTATATCCCGTTGTGCTTTAATTAGAAAATTGCGAACAAACCCTACAAATACATTCAGTTAGGAGTTCTTGGATTGTCATTAGAGGAGTTGCAAGAAAGTAGAAGGCAAAATAAATACATGGATTTAAGGTAGGTACAAAGCATCCGTAGTTTCTAGTGCAATAAAAAAATGGCCTAACTGGGGCTTGATGAGGACAAGGATTTCTGTCACTGAATCCAAGGACTAGGGGTACAAGATTTGTTGTAGTGATGATATGAATAGAACTATCCACATAGTTGTCGAACAATAACTATTCCCAAAATATGCCATACTAACGAGAGAAATAGCAGCATCATTCCATGGCTTATCAAATCCTATGACAGATAGATTTCCTTAGGTTTTTTCTAAGGGCACCACCATTTTTGTTAGGGGACAACCCTTACTTGGGGGCAGCCCAAGGAGGTGGAGATTTTGCTAGGGGGCACCCACATTTGGCTAGGGGGCAGCCCAACCCCCCAAACCCTTCATTCCTTCCCATAACCCATTCTACACTCTCTCCACCAAAAGGAAAAAAAAAAAAAAGAACTCTCCCTCTCCCTCTCCCAAAACCCTACTTTCTTCTCCTCCACCACTCCACTCCCAATTCCTCCACCAAGATTTCTTCAACAACATTCGTAGATTCGAAGAGATGACACGCAAGTCGAAGCAACCGGAATCTAGGTACGTTCTTCCCTAATTTCTTCAAGAATTTTGTACACTCTATTCAAAACCCTATAATATTTTTAATTCTCTAAAAAGTTTTGATAAATTAGGTTTAGAATCTCTTTATGATTCATGAAAGGAATTTTCGAACACGACAAACCCACATTTTTTTCTTGAAACCCTAACCCTAGAAGACGACAAACGAGCATCTTGTTTTGGTCGTTCGGCTACAACAATCGGGTTTGAATATAGTAGGACTGCCAGGCCTGTGGCAGTCCTAATGTAAAGCAGGACTGCCACAGTCCTGGCAGTCCTCTTGTGAAAGAGGACTGTCAGGACTGTGGCAGTCCTGCTTTACATTAGGACTGTCACAGGCCTGGCAGTCCTAATGTAATAAGATATGGGAGTGGAAATAGGGGGGAGGGGGGAGGGTTGGTACTCTATGTTGCTCATATGGAGGAGAGGTGGGTAACTGCATGATGCTCATATGCGGGAGGGAAACTGCATGTCCTATACTCTCATGTTTGTAGACTTAATTCACTTATACTTTCATTTACAGTCTCAAAAGGTGAAGAAATTGGCCCAGACACTCCGGAGAGGTTGCCAAAGTGACACTAGTGTCGCGGTCGCCAACGAGCTTGATCGCATCGACGACGTGGTCGAGTTCCCCTTCATGAATAATAGGGAGTCTCGTTCAAAGGTCCGGCATGTTATGTAGTTGGATGTGGAATGATCATTAGTTGGATGTAATCTGGATGTTTTTGTAAAGATGTTTTTGTTGTTTGAAACTTGAAGGATATATTTGTTGTTTGAAAACTTAAGTTTTTGGGCAGACTTTTGAAGGATATGTAGTTGACACTTATGTTGTTTGTTTGAAGTTGGATATTTTGTCTGATATGTAGTTGTGATTTATGTTGTTATTTATGTACTTGTTGGATATGTAGTTGTCTAATATGTAGTTGTTATTTACGTTTGTAAGCTTAAGTTGTTGGCCAATTCTTGATATTCTTGATTTAGTATCAGGACTGCCAGCACCCTGGCAGTCATACACTTATGTAGGACTGCCAGGGTCCTGGCAGTCCTAATTGAAACCCTCTGTGATGAGAGTTTCAAAATGAAACTCTCTGTCACAGAGAGTTTCAAATAGGACTGTCAGCACCATGGCAGTCCTACTTAAGTGTAGGACTGTCAGGGGGGTGGCAGTCCTATTTATAACTCTCTGTGATGAGAGTTTGAAACTGAAACTCTCTGTCACAGAGAATTTCAATTAGGACTGTCACCCCCCTGGCAGTCCTACGCAAAAGGAGGACTGCCAGGGTGCTGGCAGTCCTAATTGAAACTTACTGTAACAGCAAGTTTCAATTAGGACTGCCAGCACCCTGACAGTCCTACATAAGTGTAGGACTGCCGGGGTGGCAGTCCTATTTATAAAGGAAAAATTTATGAAATGTCCAAAAAAACGAAAAAGTGCTAAAACGGAGGTCCAAACATCATTTTTTTTTGCGATTCTAAAATTTTGGAAGGCCGACTAACGAAGAAGCTGTTAATCTCCTGCTCCTCGAAGATACGCTCATTTTGCGACAAACCGGGCCTCGTTTCGACCTCCCAGTCAAAAGTTATGGCCCTCCAAAGTTTCAACTAACCATAAAATGCAGGAGAATGACCATTCTTCGTGTTAGAACACGAAGAATGTTAATTTCGCATGAGGGTAGCCATTCTCCGTGTTAGTAACACGGAGAATGGCATTCTCCGTCTTAATTTACACGGAGAATGGCCATTCTCTGTGTTAGTAATACGGAGAATGGCATTCTCCGTCTTAATTTACACTGAGAATGCCCATTCTTCGTGCTAAATTACGGCCATTCTCCGTCTTAATTTACACGGAGAATGGCCATTCTCCGTGTAATTTAGCAGGGAGAATGGCCATTCTCCGTGTTAGAAACACGGAGACTGGCATTCTCCGTGTTAATTTACAGGGAGAATGGCCATTCCCAGTGTTAAAACGCAGGAGAATGCCATTCTCCGTGTTAGAAACACGAAGAATGGCCATTTCCAGTGTTAAAATGTAGGAGAATGGTCATTCCCAGTGTTAAAACGTAGGAGAATGGCATTCTCCGTGTTAATTTACACGGAGAATGGCCATTCCCAGTGTTAAAACGCAGGAGAATGCCATTCTCCGTGTTAAATAACACGGAAAATGGCCATTTCCAATGTTAAAACGTAGGAGAATGGCATTCTCCGTGTTAAAAACACGGAGAATGGCATTCTCCGTATTAATTTACACGAAGAATGGCCATTTCCAGTGTTAAAACGTAGGAGAATGATTCCCCGTGTAATTTAGTACGGAGAATGACATTCTCCGTGCTAAATTACACGGAGAATGGCCATTCAAATGTTAAAACACAGGATAATGGCCATTTATAAAACTCTGTGATGAGAGTTTCAAACTGAATCTCATCACAGAGACTTACAAATAGGACTGCCACCCCCCTGGCAGTCCTACATTCAATTAGGACTGCCAGGGTGCTGGCAGTCCTAATTGAAACTAGAAGTAACATCAAGTTTCAATTAGGACTGCCAGCACCATAGCAGAGTGCTGGCAGGGTGCTGGCAGTCCTAATTGAAACTAGAAGTAACATCAAGTTTCAAAACTCTCATCACAGAGACTTACAAATAGGACTGCCACCCTCCTGGCAGTCCTACATTCAATTAGGACTGTCAGGGGGCCTGGCAGTCCAGAGAGTTTGGGTATGAAACTCTCTTCACAGAGAATTTTATACAGGACTGCCAACACCCTGGCAGTCCTTTATTAAGTAAGGACTGCCAGGGACCTGGCAGTCCTAACTTAATGTAGGACTGCAGAAAGTCTGCCAGTCCTACTTTACATTAGGACTGTCACAACCCTGGAAGTCCTAATGTTGTAAGCCACGACTGTAGCAGCCGAACGGCCACAACGATTTGTCGTGTTATAGGGTTAGGATTTCAAGAAATATGTGAGATCATGTTCAAAAAATTCATTCATGAACCCTAAAGTGATTCTAAACCTAATATTTATGTTTATGTTTTCTGATTTTGAGTATGAGTGAAAACTTTTTTTGGTAGCTGATCTTAGACAAATTTGGGAGAAAATTTGTGCCAAACATGATTGAGATAGGAGAACTCATGATTGAGATAGGAGAAATTTTTTGGAGATAATTCTCGGAAAGAAAGGAAGAAAAATTTGGACTAGGGTTTAATTCTATGACCTAGAAATGTTGGGAGAGAAGAAAAAAGTTGAGGGAGAAGAAAAGAGTTGAGGGAGAGAGGAAAAGAGTATAGGGAGGGAGAGAGAAAAATTAGAAAAGTTGTCTTTTATACCTAATGTTGGGCTGCTCCCAAGTAAAAAAAACTGATGGCAAACTTGTAATATTTGCAAACATTTTTGGGCTGCCCCCAAGTAAAATTGGTGGTGCCCTTAGAAAAAACCATCTCCTTAATGTTAGATAGTTCAAATTATGTACAAAAATAGACAAAAGAATTCATACATACACAAAATTATATGTATGTGACCATGTAAAGAACACAAAAAATTTAGGAGTTAAAGAATCACTAGAAAAAAAACATATTATAAAAGGAAACATTTACAACACATACCACTGCAGGCCTGGCAGTTCACCGCCTCCCTGTGTAAGCGAAAGAGAAGTATAAGTTAGATAACCTGTTAAAGACCGAAGAAGAAAAAAGAAGAGCAGAGTGCAAATACAGATTCCACAACAGTACAATTGCCAAACAAATAATATACCTGATGAAACCTCACATTGACTGAACTTTTTGAATTAGAGATGTGTATAGAGTCAATAGACAAATATTCTTATGTTTGCAGATACGTGTATAGTCAATAGACAAATATTCTTATGTTTGCAGCTACGTGTATACCTACCATATATTACAAGAAACAAAGTTTCGGGTAAAAATAGATACTCACAATCTTTGCCTGTAAAGCAACCAGTGCAGGATTTTTGCTTAAGGATCAGCACTAGTACTGTGTAAGTAAAGCAGTACAAATAACCCAATCTGAATCCAATTCCATGTGCATTGATTAATATAAATATCCAATATCAGCCCCTTAACATTCGAATAAAATCAGGATCCTGGTCTATACCAGTATGCAAGGTTGTAAAAGGCGCTAGGTGCTAGTCAGGCGGCGTGCCTAGGCGGGCGCAGTTTTTAAAAATAAAAATAAAAACCCAAAAAAACCCTACGGAAATTTGCAAAAAAAAAAAGTCCATAAAATCCAAAAACATGCATAGTCGGGGGTCAGGGGGCCTAGGTGGGTGTCTAAGCGGGAACCAGGCGCCTAGCGCATAGGCTGATTTTTAGA
>JANAVB010001800.1:26084813-26116776 GCA_029216955.1 Iris pallida
CGGTTTTCAATCAATAACATATGAAATATGGCAAAGGCTATATGGCTTTGCTTATTGTTCTCAGAACAAAGTCCAAGCGTACTGCTACCGCCAACTGCTAGATTCCTGTCCTTGAAACCTTCTAGACTCTTATCATAAGCAACTTTAAACAAGCAATCTTCGTCAGTGGAAGTTCTGCAGCATACACACCAACCACAATTCTCCTTTTGTGCATATGTAACCAGATTACCATCAGTATACCGACAGCACTTGATGGATATTTTAGCGATTAACTTCAGTTGAGCTGATCTTATATCCTGACCAGACTTCGCAGGCTCATTATTTTTGTTCTCTGATAATGCATGCATTAGCTCCTTACCAATGGAAGAAGCTATTCGACCAAGACTGTAATAGTTCAGATAACTACCAGAATCAGAATGCAGATGAGAAGCGTCACGACTGTCACTTGCCAATGATTTACAGCTCAGACCTGTGAGTTCAAGAAACTTCCCCGATCCCACAGCTGGTTCAGTTTGTCTCGAAGAAATAGTTCCTTCAGAAGGAGCATCCGAGTTCATACAATAATTGGTACCAGTTAACTCAGACATTTGAGCAAAGGTAGTAGCATGGACCTTTTCATCAAAGGTGTCAGAACATGCAAATGGACAGTCCCCAAATTGATGTGAAGACATAGGGTTCAATAATTCCAAGTTTGGAAGTTCAGAGTTTTTGGCCCCAAATTGTTCAGGAGTAGCAGAATTTCTAAGTTCTTCCTTCTCAACGTTGCCATCAATATCTTGCTTTGCAGGTAGCAGGGGCTCAAACTGCAGCTGGGCATCCAAACCATCATGTACAATATGATTATTATTCCCATATTCATCAGCTAAATGGATACCCCAATACATGGATATTGAATTTATAATTGCACTGTAAGAAGCATATGCTGACTTCATTACATTCATAACAGAAGCCAAATCACTCTTGTTGTAATAATAATATGAAGCATCTGAATCACATGAACCAGACCTGCAAGTAAACCAAGGAGCAAACGTGTCACATCATCATCTTCAAGCAAAAAGGTCTAATCATAATCTAAAAAAGGTTTTTTTAAAAACTGTATGTAACAGGTGGAATTCTTCCACATTGTAGAAATAATATGAACCCCTCAACTCTCATGAGGGTTTAGACTCATATATATAGGAGTAAAAATGTTACATTTACATATAGGTCCACACTTATTTAGATATTATGTAACCGCAGTAATATCTTAACACCCTCCCTCAAGCTGAAACATAGATGTCAATCATATTCAACTTGTTACAAAGAAAACGAACACGGGGGGCCTAAAAGAGACTTCGTAAAGATATCCGTTCTCCGGGCTTCACATGGTGAAATGTTATCACCCCCATTTCATAGTCATCACGCACGAAGTGGATGTCGATCTCAATATATTTCGTTCTTTCATGGAATACAGAATTGGTAGCAATGTGGATGGCAGACTGGTTATCACACCACATATTTGTTGCTTCTGATTATACTTCTTCTTCCGGTTCCTTTAGAAGATGTTGCAAATATAACACCTCTATTTTGCCATGAACAATAGCTTGGCATTCTGCTTCTGAACCCGATCGTGAGACCACACTCTGTTTCTTGCTCTTCCACAACACTAAGTTTCCACCAATAAATACTGAATAGCTAGATGTAAACCGTCGATCTGGAAGACTCGCACCCAGTCAGTATCTGTAAAATAATCAAGATGAATATGCCCCTGATTGTCCATACGAATTTCTTTTTCCGGAGTCTGAGCGCAAGATCCTGAGAACTGTCTGCCAATACGGAACTCGTGGAGAAGCCATAAACCTACTCACTACACTTACAGCAAAAAAAAAGTCTAGACGAGTCATAACCGCCAAGTAATTAAGTTTTTCGACCAGTCGACGATATTGTTCAGGATTGGTCATCAATATTCTCTCATCGGAAAAGTAACTTTACCCGTAGATACATCGGTGGGTTGCTCCCTTAGTTTGCATCAGTCCTGCTTCAGTTAGCATATCAAGAACGTACTCCTCTGAGACAGTACAATGTATTGCTCGTCCCGTGTGACTTCGATGTCCAAGAAGGACTTCAATGCTCCCATATCTTTGGTTTGAAACTGTTCGTCAAGAAACTTTTTCAGCTCGGCAATACCTTGACTATCATTCACCGTAATCACGGTGTCATCAACATAGACCCCAACCCGTCCGACTGATGTTCGTCGATAAAATACTGAAGGATCCTTCTTTGATTGGCACATACCAAACTGATTAAATACATGTGAAAATCGACCAAACCAAGCACAAGGTGATTGTTTAAGACCATATAGTGCCTTTCGCCGATGACACACTTTATCCTCCCTTACAACAAACCTAGGAGGTTGCATCGCATACACTTCCTCGCCAAGATCCCCATGAAAAAAGACATTATTCACATCCAACTGCAGTAAGGGCCAATCATATCAGACGGCTAACGACAGGAGCAATCGTACGGAACAAGGTTCACACTATCGGTCGGAATCGGTATCGGACTATTCCTATGAGTATTGGTATCGGCAATATCGGTAGTATTGTCGGTTTCGGATCAAAGTATCGAATTTTTTGGTATCGAAAAACAAATAATTATTAATAAATTATTTACATTTAAAAACATATATTTTATACATTTAGGCATAATTTTAAGTATTTTCAGTGTTATTTCTTAGTAGTTTTGAAATTAAATGAAACAGTAGTCACCTTACCGATTGGTTTACATACAATAGATTGATTTTCTTCTTTTACATGCTTTTACAACCTCATTATGCTTTATACCTTGCTGATTTGTCATTTTCGTTTAATTTTATTTACCGAATTGACCGGAAAAAAGACCCCCAATGTCAGTATCGGTCAGTATCGGGTATCAGTCGGTATCGGAACGGGACATGCCAAACCGTATCGGTATCGACCATATCGGATTGGCCGATACTTTAAACCATATACGGAGGTTATCCTGACAAGCGGAGAGAAAGTCTCAAATAATCCACGTCGTAAGTCTGAGAATACTTTTTGCTACAAGACGAGCCTTGAGACGATGAAAAGTGTCATCCGATTTCACCTTGATTATGAACATCCATTTGCACCCTACCGCCTTCTTGAAGGCAAATCCACCAAGTCTCATGTATGGTTCTTCCGAAGAGCTCGCAACTCCTCTTCCATAGCATCGCGCCAACTAGAATCTTGGATTCCCTCCTCGAAAGATTGCGGGATCTAAATTCCATCAATAGTAGCCACCAAAGACTGAGTGCGACTCGCGAGCCCTTTGTAGTTGTCAACATACAAATGATGGTCGCGACATACACGACGGGGACGAGTCAGTATATCAGGAGGGGTGAAGGTGATGAATCTATGGAGCAGAATGAGGACTATGATGACAATATCGGCCCTACGGTTGTAGGCACTATCGGTGATTCGTATTCTGACGGAGCTGGTGTTCGCGGACCGTGGGACAGTGGGACTGGCACGATGATACAGAAGAAGAAAAAATTCGCATATGAATAAGTTTAAGGGACAGATTTTTAACTGGAGATGATGACGGAAACTGATCATCGACAAAGATAACATCCCAAAACACAATATACCTCCTCAAAGTCAGAGAAAAACAATGGTACCCTCTCTGATCCTTAGGATACCCAAGAAAAATACACTTGAGTGCCTTCGGGTAAATTTGAAATTTCATGTATAAATCAAATAAAAAGATGAAAGGGTCCAATTTAGAAAGTATATTACGAGTATCACCACAAGCACCCAAAAACCTTGAGGTAGAGGAAATGACATACAATCGAAATATAACCTAAAAAAAGGAGTAGTACCATTGAAAACACAAGACGGCATACGATTAATTAGATAATAAGTCGTAAGCACAGCATCCGAACAAAATTTTCTGGATGTACTAGCGTGAAACATAAGTGCTCGAGTTGTTTCCAAGAGAGGACGATTCTTACGTTCTATCATACCATTTTGTTGTGGTGTATATAAGGACAGAAAGTTGTGGATAATTCCATGTCCAGCAAGATGTAAATTGAACTCCCGAGACACGTACTCACGACCATTGCCGCTCCGAAGACACTTAATATAAACTTCAAATTGAATTTTTATTTTAGTAGAACAAATTACACCAGATATCAAATAATTTGGAACGATCTTTATTAGGTAGACATAAGTAACTATTTGAACCCTATTACCGATTCAACAGGACAGGGACCCCATATATCAAAGTGTATTAGGTCAAAGGGAGCTGAAACATTTTTATTCAAACTCACTGGATAAGGTACACGATGATGTTTAGCCAAACTACATGATTCACAATTAAAAGAAACTTGAAGATCTAGTAATGGGCAATTTTTGGAGAGCTTGGATAGACGGATGATCTAACCGACAGTGCAACTCAAACAGATTGTGGTATACGCCAGCACAAGCAATAGACGAATTTAATTCAACAAGATACAAGTCTCCAGCCACATGCCCCTACCAATCGTCTTTCCCTTTTCATATCCTGAAAAACACAATCTTCAGATAAAAAATGTTACCGAGCAGTACAAATCACAAGTTATCCGACTAATGGATAATAAACTGAATCGGTTTTCAGGTGTATATAAAACTAAAGTGAGTGGCAGGGTAGGAAAAAAATTGGTACTTCCTTTTCCACGAACTTTCAGAGAACTGTCATTCGCAACAGTAATATCTATTACACAACCTACAGATACATAATCACGCAACATATCTGCATCGTCTGTCGTGCGATCAGACGCACCTGAATTGGTCAATTATTTCTTCGGTCTTACCACACACGTCGTTGAGTATCCGGTGTGGATCCAGATGTAAAGGCTCCACCAAGACGTTGACTTTAGAATTCAGCAAATTCAGCATAGGTCTTTGCAGTCATCTTCATGATCACTCTTTATCATGAGCATCTGATATAACATTGACAGTAGTAGCTTTGGGACATTGCCACTGAAAATATCCCGTTGACCACAATTGAAGCATGTGCGTGGTCGCCCTCCATCACGACCGCCATTACCTAGTCCACCATCACGGCCAGCATTTCGACCACCATGTCTACCTCCACGACTCCCATGGAATCTACCACGAACAGCACCAAAGGCAGATTGATCAGCAGGTGCATTACTCCTATCAGTACCAACTACTTTAGCTGCCCGTATAACACGAAAGTATGCTTCCATCAAAGATGAAACCTCAACCTCGCAATAATATGAGACAGTGCATAATCTGCATGGGACAAAATGAGACTAGATAAGCCATGATATAGAGTTGCTGATGTTAAGTCATCGCCTCATTAAAATCCATTGTTAAGATTAATACGTAATCCACCTGATCAGTCAGGCCTTAGGTACGAAAATGATCCTTATATGACTTGTCTCCTTGGTCATCTCGGTAGACACCGACAACCAAGTCATAAATGCGAGACAAATTGCGCTTTCCATCAAACGCAGCCGCTAGAACCTCCCACAATTCCTTTACCGAATCCATGTTCTGAACCATGTCCTTGATTGATGGTTCTATCGAATTCATCAACTGTGTAAACAGTCTGCTACCATATGTCTCTCATCGCTCCTATGTGGGATCATCTGCCTTCGGATGATTGTTAGTGACATTTTTAACAATTGCATTCCTCGAAGAGTCTTCTCGACCTTCTTGCGCCACGTAGAATAGCCATCTGGACCCTCCAACCTCCGATCGATAAGTCGAAGCGATGAAATCATCGTACCAGTGCTCGGTGTCCCCGTCTCTGTATTCCCGACACTGGTATTATTAGCAATGGTATTCACCTTGGTGCTCGACATCCCTCAGTTTCTCGATTAGACTATCGTTGCTCGATGCAGCTCGATATTCACATCAACTCCGCCATTGTGTGATGTTTACATCAACTGGCTCGTGCATTATTGGCGGAGATCGAAGATGGATCACACAAGCCAGGAACAGAGGTTCACGCAAAACTAGTTTGCTCTCTTTGTCAGATCCTGATGTGGATACCGAGTTAGGAACGAAGATTCACACAAACTATCATAGTTCGCTCTCTGTTAACTCCTGACGTTGTTGTCGAGGATCAGAGATTCACACAAAATATAGTTTACTCTTTGAAGAACTCAACTCCAACAATTTTTTTTGGAGAGCAGCTAGGGTTAGGATTTATGGAGGGCGACGACCAGGGGTGCTGCTAGTTTAGGGTTAGGGTTTGTGGGGCAGGGGCGGAGGTAGCGGGGGGGCGCTGGGGAGGGGGGAGCAAGGGGTAGGGGGGAATAGCAGCAGGGCAGGGGGGCAGGGGGGCAGGGGGGCAGAGCAGGAGGGGGCAGGGGGCGGAGCAGCACAGGGGCAGTGGAGCAAGGGAGGGGAAGGGTAGTCGGCTAGGATTAGGGTTAGGTTTGAGAAACAGAGAGGCGGACGATGGCTAGGATTTTGGCTCTGATACCATGTAGAAATAATATGAACCCCTCAACTCTCATATATGGGTTTGGACTCATAGATATAGTAAGAATGTTATATTTATAAATAGGTTCACAGTTATTTAGATATTACGTAACAGCACTAATATCTTAACACGCATAAAGAATGACTTAGAAAATTAATAATACCCGACGCTACAGTTATAAAGTTCAACCCGGAGAGCAGTAACCAAGGAAATACAATAAGATAGTAAGCAGTAAGCACTAAACTGCTGATACACGTAACCAAATTATGGAAATAATTATCATATACGTAAGATAAGTATGAAACTCCTTTTATACATTCATATGTAATTCTTCGACCCCTTGTGCTCGACCCTTTATTAACAAATTTGGGAAGCCGATATGGATTATGACTTGGATCAAATCAATAACTTTTTTGAATTTCTATGCGTGCAATTCCTTCGAAACTTGAGGATATGTTTCTATTTTTTTTTACATAGTTCTTGATATAATTTTGTATTTTCTCATCTTCTTGTAGACCCACGAGAGAAAAATTGGTTGGGCAAACCAAAAATAATGAGTTTGGGTTGTACCAAGTCTGAAACCAAGTGGATTTATTTTGTCCAATATTTTGTATTATCTTTCCGTTCTTTTTTTCTAAATAGAAATTTACATTTTTTAGATGAATCTAAGATTCAGATTATCTTTTAATAATACATGACATAATATTATAATGTTATGAATCCATTTAATGGGTATCACATTGTCACGAGGCTTCTGCTTATGCAGAGTCTAGGAAGGGTATGCAAATGGTACCATCCATAGAAGTGCCACGAGGCGTCTGCTTATGCAGAGTCTAAGAAGGGTATGCAAATGGTACCATCCATAGAAGTTACAAAATAAATATGAACGAAGACATAATAGATACTAACAACCACAACTGGGTCAGGAAAGTAAAACTGAAATTGTGCATCAATGCTAACAATGTTCTCACTAATAAAATAAATTTTACCATAATTCCATCCTGTAAACTAATACAAAATCATTCTTACCGGATGACTTGCATATTCCACTAGATGCCATAGAATATGCTAATGTTGTTTGGTGACTAAGTAATAGGAATTACAGAAAGCAAGCTTTGATTTTATCCTTGCTGCTTTAGAATTATTCCTTTATTTTCTGAAAACAGTATATATTCTCCACACCGATGTTTTAATCTTTCTTTCAATAGAAATGTGACTGATACCAATGAAGTACTAAAACAACGAGAAGGAAATAAATTAATCAGAGAAAGCATGGACCATTTTTAGATCCAGAAAATGTAAGTTGAAGTTCGAAAAGAAAGGTATCATAACATGTTTAATTTACAGGTATGGCCTTAAATTCAGATAAGGTTTCTGTTTTTCATCCCTTTCTATGATTTTGACACATACCAAAATATTTAAAACCTGAAAGAAGGTACCTACTTACTTGAATGACTTCTCTGCATTCACTCGACAGTAGGCAAACATATGAACAGGTATGTAAACAGGCACACACACACAACCACATACCTTACCAGAGGCATGTGTAAATAACCCCCCACCCCCAAAAGGAGAGATATTTACCTATCAACCCAAAATCAACCAAATTGTAATCCAGCCCCCCCCCCCCTATCTCTCTTCCCTGTGGCCTCATTTTAACAACAGCCAGAAAATCAGGAAAAGTAGGGAGTCTGAAGAACCTTTTGGCTAGTGTACCAAAAATGTCCAGTTTTTGTACAACTTTAGAACTTCATTCTATTGTGTGTTGTGCTAAGATGGCTTGACAACTATAGGTCCACTACTTAATGCTTGATAGACTAAGCTTTTAGGATATTGTAATTCGCAACAAAAATCCAAAGGAAGGTTTCTGGAGGTCTTAATTGTGAGTGGGGTGAAAGCAGTGAACCAATTTATTTTTGTCTACCCATGTGATAAGGTACTTACATGAGAAGTTGGTTGGACCTAAATATGCTTGAGATAATAAGTATCTAAGGCATAAAAGATGTGATTGTTTCGTGATATCTACTACCATAAATAAGGTACAAGGGTTTACTAATCATTCTCGGAATCAAGGTGTACAGGGAATCCTTCCTCAAATGATAAACAAAGGCCACATCATCTAGCGACACGTTACAGTGATTCTGACATTTACAAATGAAGAAGGAACAAAAGATGTAACTGTATGGTGTTACATACTACCAAGGTTGTAAAAATCGCTAGTCAGCCGCTAGTCGGTTTGTGGGGACTACGGATTAATCGGACTACTCGAGGACTAGTCGGGGACTGGTCGGTTTAGAATTTTTAATGAATATATATATGTAATATGTTATAAAAATATTTTTAAAAATAATATGTTAATTGTTGAACTTTTAGTTATTGCAGTGCATTTTCTTATTCATTATTTTGCACAAATTTCTATTTCGATAAATCTTTAAATAATATGTTAACAACTTACTATTTTGCACGAAGAGTTACAGCTGCAGTAGCAAGCAAAAGCAAAAGCAAAAAAAAAAGTAACAAGCAAAAATTAAAAAAAAGAGCCACAACAACAGTAGCAAAGAGATAACAAAGAAAAAGTAAAAATAAAAAAAGAGTAGACTAGTCACTTTTTTCAAAAATAGAAAAAAGGCAACAACAAAGTAAAGAGTCGACGGCGACTGCCTTGATGAAGTCGACGGCAGCCCAGACTAGTACCAATTTAGCCAATTTTTGGATGGACCAGCCCCTAATCGAGTCGACGGTGGCCGACAAGTGACTAGTTGGGGGCTAGCCCCTAGTCGAGTCGGCGGCGGCCGACTAGCGACTAGTCGGGGACTAGTTGGCCGCCTAGAGGGATTTTTACAACACTGCATACTACAAATAAATAAGGCAGAAAAGATACGAATTACGCTTAGGATGTATTAGAATTCTTGGTATAGGACAGTGAAGAGACTGGGAATCCACAACAAACTATGTTATCAGATGACATGGCCTGCAATGCTGAACAACTACTCGGTGCAAGTTTTCAACAACACAAATCATCAGCTAAACTTGTATGGAGACCATGGTGAAGTGAGTTTCTAAACTAAGTCGAGAAGTTTCCTCATAGGATGCTTCTAGCCAAATATTGTGTAGGCATCATTTTTAACAAAGTGGATTGGCTTGAGCTTGAGGTCTCGGATTTTGTTGTAAAAAAATAGATTTATACTTAATAGTTATCTTATGGCTATCCGGTTGTTGAATTCTAAAATAGAATTTGAGTTTTGCATGAAGCCCTTGCTATATTTAGAGAAAAAGTTGTTTGCTTTGGAATTGTTGTTAGTTGGTAGTTAACTAGCGGAGATGTTGCTCAACTGTTTCATTGATTACTGTTATATGCTTACATTATATCATCTCTTCGGGCTAGTTGTTATGTTGTTCTCTATTGTAGATTATCTAATGAGGACTGTAGTTCGAGAATTGATTACAAAAGGAGAGTGAACTATGAAGTGCTCCCATGCTTTCCTTTATCACCCTGAGAGGGATGGATAATGGGGATGTCATTCTTTTCTCTCTTCGGCTTAATGTGCCATGGATATGAATGCAATACCCTATAGCAAATTCTATCGTCTTACATCTTCTTCTAAACTTTTAGTCTAGGGGAACTTGGAGGATGCTCGTCAGTTGCATGAAGCTTAAACTGCTTAATCAAGAGGTAGGTCTACTACCCGCCACATGGTCGTTTAGGTTTTATGTCATACCTCCCATGCTCATAGCAATCATGTAGGAATTTGGCACCTGTTAGAGATGACAATTGTTACAGATTATGTTTAATCCCATTTCGGCTAGAGGTATGCCTCACTCCGATCGTACCCATGGCTCAAGCCGCCCCATTAATATTCACTCATTCCACTATTCACGAACTCTTCACATGTTTACCGACGTTGTGATCGTCCAACTACTATTGCTAAGTCTACACCTGGACCTATTGTACATGTCCCTGTGGATCACGTACCTTTGCGCCGCTCCACTCATTCGCATCACGCTAATGATCGTTTCTCTCTCTTTACCACCTTGACTCGTGCACTTCAGTCTTTTCTTGTTACTACTTCTAGTCATTGGGAGCCACAGGCTTACACGGAGGCTTCCACTAAACCACCTCTCTTTACTACCTTGACTCATGAACTTCAGTCTTTTCTTGTTGCTACTTCTAGTCATTGGGAGCCCCAGGCGTACATGGAGGCTTCCATTAAACCCAAGTGGCAGGTAGCTATGTCTGAGGAGTTATGAGCCTTGAAGCATACACATACATGAAGTCTTGTACCTTTACCCAGTGGCAAACTTACTATTAGTAGCAAGTGGGAGTACAAGATCAAGACTGGTTGATGGAACTAACAATAGTTACAAGGCCATGCTAGTTTCCGTGATTTTATTCAGTGGTATGGTGCTGATTAAGATTATACCTTCACTCATGTTGTGAAGATGACTATTGTTTGAAATCTTCTAGTTATTGCTTATATCCGTATTTGACCTATATCTCAGATGGATGTGAAGAATATTTTTCTTCACGGTGATTTGTCTAAGGATGTTTACATGACTCCTCTTGGTTTGTCTCTTTCTGAAAGGGACAGGTTTGTTAAAAATATTAGGTCTTTACTTCTGCTTTATATTGATGATATGATTATTACCGGTGGTAATTTTGAGCATATTATGCAAGACATGCAGTACTTGCATGCTCAGTTTGAAATGAAGGATATTAGTCTTTTACTCTATTTCTTGGATTGGAGGTTGATAACTCTCCTCGTGGACACATTTTCTCTTAGTAGAAGTTCATTGGTGAGATACTTGATAGAACGGATATTACTAATACTCACACGGCGCCTATGTCTCTTGAGTTGAATCTCAATATGCACTCTGACGATGGAGATAGCCTTTTTTTTATCCTTGTCAGTAAAGACAGCTAGTTGGTATGTTGGTTTATCTCACTGTCAGTAGTCCTAATATTTTTAATTATGTCCATGTTATCAGTCAGTTTGTTTTTGCGCCTCATACTACACATTATGCTACTTTGTTGAGGATTCTTTGTTATATATGGAGCACCAGCACTAGATCGTTGTTCTTCTCAGCTACTTCGTCATTGGATCTTCGTGATTATCTCGATATTGATTGGGTTGGTGATTACTGATTGAAAGTCTACTAAAAGATTATGTGTGTTTCTTGGTGATTCTTTGATTTCATAGAAATTAAAGAAGCATGATGGTTTCTAGATCTAGTATTGAGGCTGAGTATCGGGCTATGGCTATTAGTGTTGCTGAGATCACTTGGCTTCGTTGGTTCGTTACTAATATGGGTCTTACAGTTTCTGGTCCCACCCCTCTGCATTGTGACAATACTAGTGTTGTTCAGATTGCTTGCAACCATGTTTTCACGAGCGGACGAAACATATTGAAGTTGATTGTCACTATGTTAGACAGCAATATCTCATTGGGACGGTCTCATTACCACATGTTACTTCTCAAATGCAAATCACAAACTTCTTCAGGAATGCCCATATTATTATTCTTCCTACTCGACAAATTCTCGATGATTAATCCTTGTAAGTTTGAGGGGGGGTTAGCTAGTACATTATTTATTGTAGTTAGTTGTTCTTTGTTTTTCTCAATTGTCCAAACTTACGTTTTGCTACTATCTTGAGTTTGAGAGCGGTGTCGGAGATGATAGTTTGAATACAAATGTATGTTTAGTCTCATATCGGTTGACAGGTATGCCTCCCTCCTGTCATCGGGTATATATGCCCCTGGCTCATGCCCAGTATTATTCATCATTCCACTATTCACTAGCTCTGACAAGACCAAAATAGAGGGTTGACAGGCGGTCATAAAACTTTGTCGATTATTTTGCAGGCTTTCTTATGCTCCATCCCCGACCCATTCTAATGGGAGAAGGCTTGATGATAATATATTGGAATTCTACCTCCAACAAAAAATTGACATACCTATGGGTCCAGTGGTCCAAAAACAAAATGAGGAGATGCCACTCACTTCGCTCACCTAATTAATACGAAAATGAAGGCGTTGTGAAGCCCAAACATCAGAGTGAATCAGCTATAACTTAGATAAGAGTAATTATTGTAATAGCATATTAGACTGATTACTTCAAGAAGTAACAGAACTAGGGGTAGCCCTAAACAAACTTAAGCTTGTAAAGAATATGGTACTTGCTAATGTTGATGAGAGCATGGCCTTTGAGAGAGTTGATTGCAATAAAAGGATTCCGAATAGCCTACCACAATAATTTGGGTAAAGGTTTGACGTTGTTATAAGATAGAATATACTCCCAACAGAATATACAATGCAACAAGATAATATCTTGAAGCTGTGCAAAAATTTAGATGGAGTTAAATCAAATATTGGAAAGTTAGCCATTAACTGCCACCATCATGAATTTTCAATCATGTCACGTGTACATAAACTAGATTCGGCAGACTGCTTCAAAGTCCAAACTAATCCACCAAAGGTATACAAGCAGCAAAAAAGATTTATAAGACACATGACAAGGGCTATATTCTTTTAACATTATTTCACAGACAGAAGCACTGACTCTAAAGGAAAATAATTATTTTTTCCTGTGACAGTTTGTCACTTTATGTTAGTCAATTTTAGGATAGAAGTTGTCGATTTGTAAATCTAGTTCTTTAAGTATGTTATCACTTTTTGTCTTTGGTGGGAATGTTATTCCTTGTTGCTTTTTGGCCTAACATTCAAATAGATGTATGTGATTCCCCATAGAAAACCATATCTTATCCGAGAAGGTTATGACGATAATGATGATGATTATAACAAATAGAGCATGTGAGTAAGATAGATGATATAATGTATTTACTTTAAAAAAACAGAAAATTATGAGGATAAATTAAACATACACCAAAAGGCGGTCACAAGTGGCGAAATATAGGCGCCCGTGAGGATCAATTCCCAAAACCTCAGCTCCGCGGAATGGCTTTGACAGCTTTACCATTTTACCCCCTTTCTCTACTATACACTCAGGGCAGTACCACTCGCCCTCAGGCAAACGATCTTTGGCAACCCCCACACATCTAGAATGAAAAGCGGCAGGACATCCATCACAGCATATCAAGCTACCATCCATCGCACAAAGACAGCACTCATCACTGTTACCATCATTAGTTTCCTCAAGCGCCTCCTGATCCAAGAAGCTTCTTGGATCCATAACTGCAGAAGATTTCCTTTTCTTTCCAGCACTAGTGGCATCTATGTTAACCTCATAGTCCATCATCCTTCTATTAAGCTCCAATCTTATGGCTTCCACCTCAATAACATCATCGCATAGGCAACGAAGTATCTCAAGCTTCACACCAGCTGGTTGTTCGTAATACTCAACATGCAAGAGTTTCAGTTGATTGAGCTTGAAGCTCAACTTCATCCTCGAAGCATGAATTAGTAAATACTCGGCAAGAAACACCGGCCACGTAACTAAGTCTAACAAGTCCCAATTAAGACTCCTACAAAATAATTAAGCATATTCAAGACCTCGAAAGGATAATTCGAAAAGGAAGTGTATGACTCGGTAGGTACTAGGTATAATACCTGAGGCAATTAACAGCAGATTCAGACCCCTCCTCGGAAAGAAATTCCAAGTGCGGTCTCAATGCTTGTAAAATTGAATAATGTACAGAATCGAGCAAAAAGTTAGTATCTTTGCATCTCAATGCCTGCACGAAAGCTTCCACTGTGAAGGGACTTAAGAACAACAACCTACTGAATGACCTCAAGCACGTGTAAACCGAGAAGAAATCGAAGACGTTTAGACCGTCTATATCCAAATCGGTCGAAGATGGCGGCAATGCCGGCATCGCCAAATCGTCACGAACCGAAAAGCAACCGCTCCCTCCCAAATCGGCGTCCTCAGAAACCGATACATTCTCGAGTGGAACAGTATCGGGAGTAGATGGTAGCACTGCGCTCGGTCTCCGGGCACTCCTCCTCACAGACATCTCCGGAGTGGAAAGGCGTCCCCTTTTCCTTCCCTTTTCATCGCCCAATTCCATTTCCTCCATCTTCACATCTGCCAGTGGACCGCCATTAGCTTCCGCCTCCTCTAAAACCCTAGACGTACCGTTCTCCGTAGCTAGGGTTTCAATGTTCCCACCTTCAACCCGAAAATTCTCCGAATCGGAACCGGTTTCGCCTCCGGCAGCCCGATCCGTCCCCATTTTCTGCCGCTTCTTCGGCGGGCGGCCGCGGCCGCTCCGCCGGTTCTGATCCGGCGAGATCGGAGAGGGGACTCCCATGGCTCCGAAGATCGAGGAGATCTCCTCGCGGTCGACATCCTCCGAGTCCCCGTCCTCGTACTGGATCCTGAAGTAGCCGGCGGCGGCATCGTAGGAGCGGACGACGCCGGCGAACGTGCCGAACCCTTCGAACGTCTTCTTCACCTCCGTTCCCACCAGCTCCATCTGGGAATTAGGGTTAGGGTTTCTGTCCGAACTGAGGTTAGGGTTTCTTCTTCGACGAGTGGGGAAGAAATGGTGGTGTGAGTATTGGTCGTGTGTGTTGCACCGCGGGAAGAGAATAAGTAGGCGGATCTTTCGCGTTGACGGCTGATGATGCGTTGATTCTGATTCGGATTCGGACGGCTGCGATTTGCCAGAGGGGAAGAGTTCCGAGCGATGTTGGGGGATTGGGGGCAATTTGGATCGTATAAAGTATGGGAGGCTCCAACTTTTACTGTAGTTAAGAGAGATGCATACGGCTGGGTGCTCGGAGTTCGATCCCCAATAGGGGCGAGTTCGGTTCTAATTACCACTTCAAAAAAAAAGGTATTTTTTAGGGACACCACCACTTTTACTAGGGGACAGCCCTTACTTAGGGGACAGTCCAGAAAGTGGAGATTTTACTAGGGGGCAGCCCAAATTTTACTAGGGGGCAGCCCAACCCCCCAAACTCACATTTCCTTCCCATTTCATAACTTCCTCTCTCTCTCTCCTCCAAAAGAAAAAAAAGAAGAGCACTCTCTCCCTCTCCCAAAACCCTAGAAAATTCTCCTCCACCACTATAATCCTAATTCCTCCACCAAATTTCTTTCAAGAACACTCCCACATTCGACGAGATGACCGCAAGTCGAAGAAATCGGATTCTAGGTACGTTCTTCCCTAATTTCTTCTATAATTTTCTACATTCTATTCGAAACCCTAAAATAGTTTTAATTGTCTAAAAACTTTTGATAATTTAGGTTTAGAATGTTTTAGGGTTTATGAATGACATTTTCGAACACGACAAACCCACAATTTCTCTTCAAACCCTAACCCTAGAAAACGACAAACTAGCGAGTCGTTTGTCTGTTGGCCGAGTACAGTAGGACTGCCAAGCATGTGGCAGTCCACATGTAAACAAGGACTGCCACAGTCCAGGCAGTCCTCTTTCAATAGAGGACTGCCAGGCCTGTGGCAGTCCTTGTTTACATATGGACTGCCACATGCTTGACAGTCCTATTGTAACAGTTCTATTTTAGTTTGCAATGTATATTAATTGTACGGTCGCACAATCCATTGTTCTATAGGGGTAACAGTCCTCCGGACGCACCAAAAATAATACGCCCCACCGCGTCAAACCGGAAGGAACGCGCGAAACGTTCTCTTGAGCGTCCGATTACAATTTCCGAACCGGAGCGCCAAGGTCGGGCTGGGACACGGAGACCCCCATCGGTTGCACAAGCTTGGTCGAAGCAACGAGCTCGTACTCCTTCTCCTTCTTCCAGTGATGACGACGACGTGCCAATTAGCCAACTCCGACCACCACGTCAAGGTGGTTCTGCTCCATCTGAGGAGGCCGGTCCTTCTGAGTCGCATGTCCGGCCGCCAGGTTGCTCAATGTTGGCTTCTTTTGAGAACCATATTGCATATGCAATATGGAAGGACCCGGTATGTACATTACTTTTGTAAGCTACCAGTTTAGTATATGATATCTATATGTATTTCATATTTTTTATGTTTGTAGACTAAATTCAATTATACTTTCATTTACAGTCTAGAAGGACGAAGGAACTGGCCAAGATACTTCGGAGCGCTTGCCAAAGTGACACTAGTGTCTTGGTCGACACTAGTGCCTTGGTCGCCAACGAGCTTGAGCGCATCGACGACTAGGTTGAGTTCCCATTCATGCGTAATGCGGAGTCTCGTTCGAAGGTCCGCTATCACGATCCGGTCCCAATTTCTTGGGTCGAATCGGATCATGTCCAGCCTGCACCGTTGTTGAGACGACGGCAGTAAGCTGTTTCCACTTGCAGGTAATTCAACAACACAGTATAATTTGCCACAACTTAAATATTTCGAATAGTTTAAAACTTTTACAACAAAATGAAAGATACAACTGAAATCCATACAAATATCATAGAAAAAAAAATCTAGGCAACCAGCTCATCAGTCTCGAGATCATCGTCTTCTAATTGGGACCTCGAAAAATACCGCGGAACAAAGCATCATCGATGATACCTAAAAATGTTGGGTCTCCAGTCAGGAGTGAGCAAAGTACAATTTATGCTAATTTAACAATTGAAATAATAATAGAATTATGCACTTTTAAACAGTTTTAAAATCAACAATTTAAGCAGTTACAGTTTTAAAACAGTTACAGTTCTGTGATGTGAATAGGCAATGAAATATGACCGGCTTGGATTTGTTACAGTAAAGGATATGGGATTTGTTACAGTAAAGGATATGAGATTTGTTACAGTAAAGGATATGGTCATACTCATTACACTATTCCCCCAGTCCCCAATAGTTACAGTAGTTACAGTCAGTGCTCTCAGAGAGAGTTCCGTGCTGCATCGTGGTTTAAACTTGCAATAAAACGATTACTAAATAATTGTAAACTAACACAAAATGTACTTGCCTTTGATTATGACTGGATTTGGAATGTCTCTGGGATTGAATTCAGACTTGTCCTCGAAATCCTACAATCGAGAAGTCTGCCTTAGATTTCCAAAATTGCCATGCTATATGTGCTAGTTACAATCTCTAAAATTGATCCTAGTCCAGTTTTATGTTATTTACAATTATACTTCTGAAACACGCTTATCGATACAATTTACTATTAATTTATTTACGAAGGAAAAGTCAATATAATATTTTATTGAAAAAATGGTATTTACATGTTATTTGGTAAAACTTGGTATTTTTTATATAATATATATAAAACTAGATTTTTCTTTAAATGAGAAAATGTGAGTTTGTTTAAATAATACAAACTTATACTTTATTGTTAACTTAATGTGAGAAAACTAAAAATATTCTACTTATTATTCTACACGTTTATCGATAACTAACAAAACCAGAAAACCAAAAGAACCTAAACTACACTACACAATTACAAAACCACCGAGAAAGAAAAGAAAACTGGGCTTATGTCCTTACAGACCATTTTACATGAATTTAAATAAGACGAAAACTTTTGTTAGTCTCTAAAAAATTTCCTACGAATTAATCACAAAATGAAATTAGTAATTAATTTAAATTAATTTCGAGTCTCAGACTTTGGTCTAAAAATCAAAAATAGCTAATGCCTCAACGTCCGGATAAAACCGGTTTCGTTTGCATTTTGCTAAGAGCCCATTGACCAATAAGGTCGTCGCCCAAAAATCTACTTTATAAAATATTACCGAATCTGATATAAAATATTCTTTTATAAATTTTATAAAAATTTTGGCAGCATTTTCTCTATTTTTGGGACAACCCAAAACTGGGAAAATGTGCCACAATCACCAAATATAAGTCCCATACTCAAAAATTATTCCCACCATTTAAAACCCGAAAATAATATCGAACCCGAAAATACCATAAAACCAATCTCCAGAATATATCCGAACATAACTCGGAATTTCCGAGAAGCCCAGGAAAAACCACAGAACATAATAGTTTCGAAAAATCCGAAACTAATCAACAGAACTAAAATTCTTCAATCACAGCACAACCCAAAGAGGATTTCGGAATTTTTCCCCAAATTGAACTCATCTAAACCGAATCCCGCAACGGGATCGGAAAACCAATATCATCATCGACTCGGGACGGAAACGGGGAAGCAATTATACCTGGGTTGCTCGGCTAGAGCTCTCAGATGTATAAAAATAGAGGAAAGATACCGCGCGGTCTGCGGAATCGGCTCGGGACAGCACGAACGAAAACGCGGAACAGCAAAATGGGAACGCTTCGAAAGAGGACAGAGGCAGCGTCTCCGCGGATCCACGAAAAAATGGGTCGAAGGGGCACAGCGGTCGGATCGGGGCACGAAAAGTGCTGCGGTTCGGGACAGCAAACCGAAACACGATACGACCACGGAATCGGGGAGCACGCCGGGAGATGAACGCACGGGGCAGCGCCCGAGAAAGGCTGGTCGCACGGGTCGGTCGAGAGGGGCGCGGGTCAGGGGCGCTGACCTGGGCGGCGGCCTGGGGTGGTCAGCAGAGCACGGGGCCGCGCCTGGCGGTCGGGCGCCAGACTCGGGAAGCAGAGCGCAGCCAAAGGCGGCTCGGGGAAACGGGCTCGGGATCGACGGCGGGTGGCGCTCGGTCAGTTCTCCGAGGTGAGGCGGAGCTCCGGCTGGCTAGGGCACGATTGGGTTTGGAAAAAGTGGGGGAGAATGGAGAATGGTGAATGGAGAGATGAGGAGAGGGGAGAAGTTATATAGGGTGGTAGAGGAGGTTACGGAAGAGGAGGGGGTGCACGGCCGGCGGGGAGGCAAAAAGTCGGCGGCGGCGGTTCGGGGCGCCAGCTCTCCAGGAGAATTACAGAGAGAGTGAGAAAGAGAGTTAAAGAATGAGAAATGAATAGAAATAATGTTTCCATAAAGGATGTTTAATATTTATAATATATATAAAATAACTTTAAAGAATATTATACGAAATCGAGTTCGGCTTCGGAATTCGGTTTCGGGAAATAAGAACGGATTCGGGTTTGGGTTCGGGACACAACAAAAATCCATTTATATATTTTTTTTATTATAAAAATAGTAATTTTTCTCACCAACTAATAATATAATAATACTATTAATTATAATAATAATAATAATAATAATAATAATAATAATAACAATAACTACTATAATAATACAGGCAATAATAATAATAATAAGCTAAATAAGAAAACTAAATAATAATATTAACAATAATGTTAATAACCTAGTTTAACTAATTATCGTTTAATAAATCCACCGAAAAATTCTATAATAATAATAAAATAATTAAACCAGATTTTATGGGTTTCACAACCTTCCCTCCTTAGGAAATTTCGTCCTCGAAATTTAAAGAATATGGTAGGATAGGATTACTTCAAATCAAGCAGGTACGGTACTGCGCCCGTAACTCAGGTCCAACAATAAGAATTGCCAAAGCAGTCGTGGATGAGACGTTTAGGGACAAGTTTTAACTATGTCACAACCACGTAGAAAATAAGATATAAAGCGAACCAAAGTGTACAAGGTTGATCAGACCATCATGCACCGGTTCTGATTAGATAATATATTAGTGGAGGCCTCCAATAAAATACTGTCATGATCAAGCTCGATAAAGAAATAAGCCTGCAAAACTTGGCTAACTTAGCAGCATAAGTCAAGTTTAGTCCAAAAATATCAGAACGAAAGATAATGCTTGCCAGAAAATAGGAGAATTCTACCAAATACAAGTGATCTTCCCAGTATCCTGCACAAGCTCTCAGTATGTCTTCTAGCGTCTGAATCGTCCCCTCAGATTATCCGTCAGTCTGGGGATGTTAGGCGGTGCTGAAACTTCAGTTGCATTCCCAAACTCTCATGCAAACTCTTCCAAAAGTGAGAGGTGAACCTGGTATCTCTTTCAGATACAATACTTACCGGTACTCCATGAATCTGGTAAATGTGCCACAGGTACAAAGCCGCCAACTACTCGGTGGATAGACCAATCTTGAAGGAAATAAAGTGATCTGACTTTGTCAGTCGGTCCACGATAACCCAAATAGCATCCTTCCCTCCTGGGATCGAGGCAGTCCTGACACAAAGTCCATTGTTATGTGTTCCTACTTCCATTCCGGAATGTCAAGCAACTGCAACAATCATGTTGGTCTCTGTCTGCTAGCTTTCACTTGTTGACAAATCAAGCATCTAGTCACAAATCTGGATACATCTTTCTTCATTCCGTATTACCACACTACAGTTCACATATCCCGATACATATTATTAGCTCCTGGATGTGCGACTGGTGCGCTTCTTGCATTAGCTCATTCCTCAGTTCGCCAGTCGGTACGCAAAGCCTCGTACCATTCTTCAGTGCTCCGTCACTGGCGATTGAAAATCCTTCAAGTGTTCCTGCCAACACCTGATCTCTGAGTTTGCAAAGCGTCTCATCCTGGAATTGTGTCTCCTTGACTTTGTCCATCAGACTTGAACGCACTTGCAACTGCATCATCGATGGATCAACTCCTGGTACACTGGCTTCTCGTCCCAGTTTCTTCATTTCTTCCTCAGGTAGTATAATCTCCAGTCCAAGCTTCTCTATGTCTTCCAGCAAATGCCGCTCCTCGACTAAGTGCATCTACAACAACATTAGCCTTACCCGGGTGGTACTGCAGGTCGATGTCAAAATTCTTCATCATCTCCAGCCATTGTCTTTGTCGCATGTTCAGCTCCTTCTGAGTGAAACATATTTAAGATTTTTGTGGTCTGTAAATATTTCCACTATCTTTCCATAGAGATAATGCTTCCATAGCTTTAAAGCAAAGATGACTGCAGCAAGCTCCAGATCATGTGAGGAATAGTTCTTCTCATGAGTCCGTAATTGCCTAGATGCGTAAGCAATTACTTTCCCGTGTTGTTGAAGAATGCAACCCAGTCCTTTTCCAGAGACATCATTGTATATTAAGAAACCTCCGGTACCTGCGGGTAGCGCAAGTATCGGTGCTGTTGTAAGTCTCTCCTTCAGTTCCTCAAATGCTAACTGGCAATCTTCAGTCCACACAATTTCTTCATTCTTCCTTGTGAGCTTTGTCATTGGCTCATCAATCCTGGCAAAGTCCTTCACAAACTTCTGTAGATATGCCAGCTAAGTCCAATAACCTTTTGATTTCAGCAACTGATCTTGGGGTGCTCCACTTCTCGATAACAACATTCTTCTTAGGATCTACCGAAATTCTTTCTTCTGTGACAACATGACCTAGAAAATTCACCTTTGTCTAATAAAAATTCACTTTTAGATATCTTACTATACAACTTCTCCTTCTTCAACTTTCCTTAGGTACTCTTCATGCTTTTCTTCAGTCTTCGAGTATATCAGTATGTCACCAATGAAGATGAAAACAAAACTGATCCAAATACTCATGAAAGACTCTGTTCATAAGATTCATGAACACAGTAGGAGCATTCGTCAGTCCAAACGACATGACCAAGAATTCGAACTACCCATACTTGGTGTTGAATGCCGTCTTGGGAATGTCCTCTTTCCTGACCTTGATCTAATGGTGATCAGGTCAATCTTCGAAAACACCTTAACTCCACTTAAATTGATCAAACAGATCATCAATCCAGAAAAAGGTACTTGTTCTTTAGTGCCCGATAGTCGACGCACATCCGTATTGTTCCATCCTTCTTGGGCACAAACAAGATAGGTGTTCCCTAGGGTGAAGTTCCATCTTGGATAAATCCTAGAGCCTTCATTGATCTGGTCCTTCATCTTCTTGGCCTTCTTCGGGTTGACTCTATAGCGTCCCTTAAAGATAGGGAAGAGCCGGGGACTAGGTCAATGATAAATTCTAGGCCTCGAACTGTGGTTATCCGGGAAGACTATCGGGGAAAACATCTACCATAAAGGTATAACTAAAAAATTTATTCATATTGGAGAATTACAGCAACACTCTCATGATTGTTCTAAGGACATCCTGTTACAACTTCTTACAATAGCAGTCCTAAGTATTAATCTTCATGGCTCTGGATCTTGCATGAACAGTCTCCAACTTCTTCATCTTCTATGATCCTCGAGTCTGCATCATGCCTTCCTGCAGTGGGTGTAGAAGGCAAGGTCTGCTGGATGGAAAGAGAGTCCCTAGATTGCGGTATAACAGGTGTAACTGGGATAGGTACTCTGGTATGATAGAAAGATAAGGGGCAATCCTTTACCCGATGTTCAGCAGATCCACATACCAAACATTTCTCCAATCTCTTGCGACAAATATTGGCTTGGTGACCAGGCCTTTTACAGTAGTCACAAACCAATAGCTTCTTATGATATGACTGCCAGATAGTAGGGCTCCAACATCTTCTATATTCAGGGGCATCCCTCCTAGGACGAGGTTCCGCTCCAACTCGATTTAAGATAGCTAAGGCTACATCATTGACATTCTTTATGACTTCTATCGTGATATCCATCTGTTCCTGCTGGGCTTCAGCTTGAGCCTTCTGGGACTCCATGATTTCTTGAAATAGGGCAACCATTTGGGAGGTGTTTGCTGGTACTGGTGGAGCAACAGGAATGGGTACTTCCCCAAGGAAATGCAACTCAGTTTGAGAAGAGGTAGGAATCGCCAGTGTAGTAAAAACATCACTGGATGATTATGGGGACGGTCAATCAGCTGCGAGGGAATAAACCCTGGACTTGGTTGAGGAGGTGGGGTGTGATCCGGAGATGATACCTCATCGCCAGCAGGATTGGACTTGTCAGTGGTCATTCTCTGGAAGATTTAGGATGCACACATAAGCAAGGTAGCCTATCAGTCTATAATCAAACAAAAATATTTAACATATATATATATCGGTCCTATGTTGTGGCAATTTGATGTTCTAGTGTTCTAATTGTTTCTAAGTTGGTTCTGTCACGACCCGCTACCCAAATTGTTGGGCCAGGCCGAGTCATGTCCCAGCCTACGCTTGAGATAAAACGTAGTAAGCTATTCTAAAGACAACAGGATAAGACTAAAATGTGCTAACAGTTCTATAAGTGAATAAAGTCATAAATGCTCCAAACACAAAAGTCGTCTCATATAGAAATAAGTCCAAAGTACAAGTGATCTGAAATATAAAACTGGATACATGTCCAGTTACAAAATATGTAGCCTAATACATGACTACTCTAAATATCCCAAACAGCTGAGCAAACTAGACGAGTCTCCCCGCAGGAACATCCTCGCATAGCAAAGTCGGGTCCTCGGCAATATCTCCATAATATGAGTCGCAGAGTAACTCCTCCTCAGTAAGGACACCTACAACGTTATCCTGTCAGGACGGGAGCAAGTACTGAATCTAGCAAACTAGCATATGAAACATGGAAATGAACATAAGAGGAATAACTGAAAATATGACATCACACAATCTATCATGGCAAGGACACATATGTCATAGAGACAGATGTATATGTAATGTTTAAAACTGTAGCAGGTACGTGATCGGTCAATAGATGTACAAAGTGCTGGGGCACATGTAAATGAAATGTACATACGTACAAGTATACAGGCATAGGTGTACCTCCGTACAGAAATGCTGGATAATGGCCTACGGTGCAGTATCATATAGAATAAAACTTTGCTCGGTACGATAATGGGGGCATGATCACGTACTCAACTACTAGTTTCCCCATAACCCATATTCTATCATGTGAGAGATACATAAAGACTGTTCTAAGCATGGTAGTAATTGGAAGTACAACATGTAGAGATCTAACTTGCTACCCCAAGGATCAGCATTTAACATGGTGGGTTTGCAGTTCATTTATGTGACATTATGTAAAGTTTGTAGAAAGTACTTGCCTCTAGCAAAGCAAAGCAAAACAAGTTGCGATAAAAGTGCTATGGATGTCCGGTAACTCGTCACTGTAGAAGTAAATGCAATAACTTAGTTTTTACACTAAGCTAAAATACTAAGACACTAATTGGTGAAACACGACTTGTGACTGGGCACCTAGCCAAAATGATAATTTTAGCATAGAAGACCAATATGGGGTGACACACTACTTTAACTAACTTTCTAGGGTCTTTACACTAGTGAGGGGTGAGGTTCAATACGGCTAAAACTTAAAATAACACAAAAAGTTACAAGTCGTAATTAATCAATAAATAAATCAAAAGATCATTGTGTTTCAACAAATTTTGAGATAGACAAAAAGCTTAATTTTACATAAAATAAAGTACCAAAATGATCTTTGCTAATTGTAGAAATTTATTATAATTTTTCTGGAATTTATTAACCAGTACAAGTATTTTATAAAAATCAGTTTTCCTAAGTATACTAGAAAATAAGTTTTGGTTTCATATGCCAAACTAGTGGCAGAACAGTAAATTAAATACTACAAAAATTATACTAAATTAGCTAAATTAACATAGTATCTAAATACTATTTTTCTAGAATTTTGACAGTACTTTAAGTATTTTTAGAAATCCAAAAACAGTATTGCACACAATTGAAATTAAATAATTAATTATCTTCGTATTTTGTCCATGTATATAATTTGAACCAAAGTTCAAATACAGGACCCAAGGCCATGAATCAAGTCCAATATGACTTGTACAGGTCTTGAATGTATGAAAACACATTTGGGCCCAAAACCCATGCTAGGCTTGGACACCAAATGGTTGCAGTAATTTAAATATACAAACATACAAATTGGTAAAAAGTGCAAAATAAATGTTAATATTTTAATAAGGCAAAATTATATAAAAATATGATAAGTATATTTACATAGAAAAATAACTTACACTAAGTATAGTGAAATACATATGAAAAAGGGTATACATATATCATAATATATATACATAAATATATGGATATTTACATAATGGATATATATATGTTGAAAATTATATATATATATATATATATATATATATATGTATATATATATATATATATATGTATGTATGTATGTATGTATATATATATATATATATATATATATACATACATATATATACATATACATACATATATATATATATATATATACATATATATATATATATATATATATATATATATATATATATATATATATATATATATATATATACATACATATATATGTATACATATATATATACATATATATAATATATATATATATATATATATATATATATATATATATATATATATATATATATTAAAAAAAATATCATATATATATATATATATTATATATATATATATCTATATTATATAATATATATATATATATACAATATTGTATACATATACATATAATAGTATATATATAATAATATATATCCACAAGAAAATATATACATATATACATATGTGTATATATACATATATATATATATACATACATAATAAAGTACTAAAATGAAGTATATTATATATATATATATATATATATATATATATATATATATATATATATATAAACAGCATACATATATATACATAATATAGTATATATAATAATACATATATATACAAATACATGTATACATATATATATAAATATATATATATATTAAAACAAAAAAAAAAGGAAAAGAAAAAGGAAAACAACACAGAAGTAAAGGGGGGGGGCTCGAACTCGGCCAACTTGGGTCGGGTTTTGAGTCGAGTCGGGCTGGCCAGGGGGTCAGTCCGAGCTCTATGTTAGGGTTAGGACTTAGGTTTATTTTATTCCTGTTTTAGTTAATAATAATAATAACCCGAAAATCAACTATGTGTCCTGACTGTTTGGGACACAGAGTCTACGTGTCCGTGCTATGCATGACACGTACGAGTCATGAAACCTGTGTCCAAGCACAACGTTAGGTTCGTCGTGTCCTGGCGAGTCTCGTGCGTGAAAACGAGACACGTACGACACGATTCGAGTCATGTTACTTATAGTGTCCGACGGTCAATGGGGGTTTCGAGAGTCGTGGACGGCGGAGGAGTGGTCGTGGTCACGGCGGAGTGGTGGCGCTGCGGTCGTCTCGTCGAGGCGGAGCGAATGGTGGTGGTGGCGATCGACGTCGACGGTCGTTGAGGCGGTGGTAGGATGTCGCCGGAGTTAGGGTTAGGTCTAGGATTTTCGTCGGAGACGAAAGGCTGCGGCGGTTGTGGTGGGGTGTAGAGCTAGGGTTTGGGTCTGGGGAAGAAGGAGGGTTTATTTATAGGTAGTTTGAGACGGTGGAACGGCCGAGAAAGGCGGGAAAAGATCGGGGTCGGTCGCCGGCGACGTGGCTGGTCGTCGGGGGTAGGTGACAATGCTTTTGCAAATAAACCCTTAGACTTTAGGAATTTAGGTTTAGGTCCCTAAGTCACTAAATGCAAATATAAATTTGCATTCCACCATTAAAAACAATTCATTAATTACAAATGCTATTGTAACAATTAAATAAATTGCATACTGATATAAAAATAATTCTAAAAAATTATAGAATGATATTAAAATATTTTAGAAAATTACAAATTGATATTTTAATATTTAAAACTCATTTAAAATTCATTTAAAAATTCTAGAAAAATTCATAAAAATTATAATAAATATTTTAAGGCTAAAAATGATATTAATAATTAATTAACACTAATTAAATAATTTTTGAAAAATAGGGGCTTACAAGTCTTCCCTCCTTGAAAAATTTCATCCTCAAAATTCACAAGGATTGAAGACCCTACAATATTCTAACATAGCAAGCAATGCAACACAAAGACTAAGGCTGCGATCGAAACTAACCTCTAAGGTATCAAGCGGGAACGGGTGGTTCCCTCGCAGCGGTTGGATCGAACAAGTAAGGGTATCTCTCCCTCATGTCCGACTCCCTCTCCCAAGTAGATTCACTTGGAGAGTGACGGCTCCAAGCTACTCGTACTAAGGGTATAACCTTGTTCCTCAGCCTCTTCTCTCTCCTGTCTAATATCTCCACTGGCTGCTCAGAAACTGTAAGGCTCGGTCCGACCTCCAACTCTGAATGATCTAGCACATGACTGGGGTCTGGAACATATCTCCTCAGCTGAGATACGTAAAAGACGTCGTGAACTCCTGCTAGGTTGGGTGGAAGTGCAACCCTGTAAGCTACCTCTCCGATCCTGCCAAGTATCTCGAATGGCCCGATGTATCTGGGGCTCAGCTTCCCTCCTCGTCGGAACCGGATCGTGCCTCTAGTAGGTAATATCTTCACTAGCACCATATTACCGTATACGAACTCCATCGGTCTGCGACTAGCATCAGCCCAGTGTTTCTGTCTATCCTGAGCTACTCTGAGCCTGTCTCTGATCATCCTGACCTTCTCTGCTGCATCTGTGATCATCTCTGGCCCAAGCATAACTCTGTCTCCAACGTACATCCCAAAAGAGCGGTGTGCGGCATCGTCGTCCATAAAGCGCCTCGAAAGGAGACATACCGATACTGGCTTGGTAGCTATTGTTGTATGAAAACTCTACCAAGTGCAGATGGCTCTCCCATGATCCTCCGAAGTCCAGCACGCAGGTCCTCAGCATATCCTCCAGTGTCTGTATCATCCTCTCGGACTGCCCATCTGTCTGCGGGTGGTACGCCGTACTGAACTTGAGCCTACTAGCCCAACTCCTCCTGCAAGCTCCTCCAGTAGTGGGATGTGAATCTGTTGTCTCTGTCTGACACGATGCTCACCGGCACTCTGTGTAGGCGAACTATCTGCTGCATGTATAGCTCCGCCAACTTCTCGGTGGAAAGCCCCACCTCGAAGGGTATGAAGTGCGCACACTTCGTCAGCCTGTCCACGATGACCCAAATGGCATCCTTCCCTCCTTGGGAATGAGGAAGCCCTGAGACGAAGTCCATCGTAATATGTTTCTACTTCCACTTGGGAATGGGTAACGGCTGCAACAAACCAGCTGGCCTCTGGCGTTCCGCCTTGACCTGCTGGCAAACTAGGCATCTCGAGATGAAACGTGATACATCCCTCTTCATCCCGTGCCACCAAAGATGTTCCCGCAAGTTACGGTACATCTTGTTAGCACCAGGGTGAATAGAATATCTCGATCGGTGTGCCCTCCTGCAAGACTGCCTCTACCAGCTCTTCCTTCGGCACGCACAATCGGCTGCCAAGCCTCAAGGATCCATCCTCTGCTATAGTGAAGTCATCCAGCAATCCAACTAAAGCCTGGAGTCAAAGTCTGCGAAGGCTCTCATCTGTAGACTGTGCCTCCCGGATCTGCTCCATCAAACCTGACTGAATGTCAAGCGCCATCATCTGTATCACTGATCCTGGCCGAACTAGCTCGATACCAAGCTTCTCCAGATCCTCCCACAAATGCCGATCAATCATCAGGTACCATGCCATCGGATGCCTGTTCAGCGCATCCGCCACCACATTTGCCTTCCCGGGGTAATACTGTAAATCGATGTCGAAGTCCTTTCATCAACTCCAACCATCGTCTTTGCCTCATGTTCAGCTCTTTCTGCGTGAACACATGCTTCAAGCTCTTGTGGTCAGTAAAGATTTCCACATGCTCTCCGTATAAGTAATATTTCCATAACTTGAGTGCAAAGATCACCGCAGCTAACTCTAGGTCATGGGTAGGATAATTCTGCTCATGAGTCCGCAATTGCCTAGATGCATAAGCAATCACTTTCTCATGCTGCTGTAGGACACATCCTAGCCCCTTCCCAGAAGCATCGTTGTATATGGTGAAACCTCCAGAACCTGAAGGTAAAGTCAGAACTGGAGCGGTCGTCAGCCTCCTCTTCAGCTCCTCAAATGCTGCCTGGCAGTCCTCTGACCAAATGTACTCTGCGTCCTTCCGCGTCAGCTTCGTCATGGGTTCAGCTATCCTAGCAAAGTCCTGGACGAACTTTCTATAATAGCCTGCTAAACCCAGAAAGCTCCTGATCTCTGAAACTGACGTCGGAGCCTTCCATGTCTCAACTGCAGTAATCTTCCTGGGGTCCATCGAGATTCCATCTCCAGTGACTACATGGCCGAGAAACTCCACTCGGTCTAAAAAGAACTCGCACTTCGGCAATTTGGCAAACAATCTCTCCTTCTTCAGAATCCCCAAAACTATCCGCAAGTGCTCTGCATGCTCCTCTGGCATCTTCGAGTATATCAGGATGTCGTCGATAAACACTACGACGAACTTATCCAGATACTGGTGAAATGTCTTATTCATCAAATTCATAAAGACAGCTGGTGCATTTGTGAGGCCAAATGGCATCACCAGAAACTCGTACTGCCCGTACTTCGTGTTGAACACCGTCTTCTGGATGTCTGCTGCCCTAACCTTCACCTGGTGGTACCCGGATCTCAAGTCTATCCTGGAAAACATCTTCGCCCCGCTCAACTGGTCGAACAAATCATCTATCCTGGGCAGAGGATATTTGTTCTTGATGGTGATGGCATTCAAGGCCCGGTAGTCAATACACAACCGACTGTACCATCCTTCTTAGGCACAAAGAGCACTGGCGCTCCCCATAGAGATGTACTGGATCGAATGAAACCCTTTTTTAACAGGTCATCAATCTGCTCTTTCATCTCTACTGCCTCATTGGGATTCACTCTATAGCAAGCCCGGAATACTGGTGATGAACCCGGCACTAAATCTATGGTGAACTCCACATCTCTGTCAGGCGGAAGCCCTGGAAGATCCTCTGGAAATACATCCATAAACTCCCTGATGATAGGGTGTGGCGGTGCTACGTCCCCAACTGTCGCACAACAGTTCGGCTCTAGGCTGATCTCCGGCCCTGTCCTCCTGACACTGAATGGTACTGTGCCTGGGGGACTGAACAAAATACTACCCTCATGACAATCTATAGATGCATGGGCATAGCTAAGCCAGTCCATCCCCAATATGATATCATAACCGGGGAGTGGCATCACAAAGAATCGTCCCCTGAACTCTCTCTCGGCTATAAAAATAGAACATCTATAGATAGATCTAATAGGCACTGGTCCTCCTCCCGTCATCACTCTACTAATCTCCGCAGTAGGTGAAGCTACTAGATGGTGTTTATGCATAAACTCTAATGATAGGAAGCTATGAGATGCACCAAATCAAACAAGCATAGAGCTAGAAAAGTATGCAAATAAACATGACCTGTGATGACGTCAGCTAAGTAATCTGGCTCCGAAACCTGCTCCGGCTCCGGCTCAAGGGGTAGGCTATAAACCTTCCCCTGAGGTCCCTTCTGCTGCAACAGATGCTGCCTAAACCTCTGCTACTGAGTCGGGAGTGGTCCTCTAGGCTTCGCTGCTGGGCAGTTCCGAAGCTGATGGGTGGCAGACCCACAAACTAAGCACTGACCCAACCTCTTCCTGCAGACGGCGAAGTCATGACCCGGTCTTCCGCAGAAAGAACATATAGCTCCCTTCTGCTGCTGCTGCTGTCGAGGGTCCCGGGGCTCTAACTGGCGGGGTCTGATGATGTGGTGTAGGGGGACGGTATGTTTGCTGGTGCGGCGTCGGTGCTCTCTGCTGGAAAGCCTGACGCTTGGACGGTCCCTCATGATGTACAGAAGCCGGCCTCTTGCTAGACAGAAGACGCTCCTCAATGCTCCGGGCCAACTCTAGGCTCTGGTAGTAGTCAGTCGTACCGTTCGCCACTATAAGAATGCCAATGTCTGAAACTAGACCATGGCAAAACCTATGGGTCATCTCCTCTGGATCTGCAACCAGACTAGGAGCAAAACGGCTCAGGCGACTAAACTCTGCCGCATAGTCATCAACAGAATGGTTCCTCTGCTGGATGTTCTGGAATCGTAGCCCCATGGCTACTCTAGCAGTGGTCGAGAAGAATTTCTTCTTGAACTGGGTCTTGAACTGATCCCAAGTGGCTCTCCCTCTCGCAAACAACGGCTCATTCCGGAACCAGACTCCTGCCAAGTCTATCAGCAGAAATCCCGCTGCCTCGACCTGGAGGTCATCCGGCATCCTAACTCCGAGAAGCTTCCTCTCTACCGAGTCTAGCCAGTCATCTGCTACTACTATGCCCTCAGTCCCTGAGAACTCCTTGGGATTCAGACCCATGAAGTCCTTGATCGTCCCCGCTCTCTGTCGTGGCTCTACAGGTGGTGGGACCACGGGACGTCCCTCAGAATGCTCCATGCTCTGGCGGAGTAGGGTAGTCTGCTCCTGATGGGTTGTTAGGAACCCCTGGATCATAGTGAGCAGCTGGTTCCCGTCGAGTGTGACGAAAGCCTGGGTGGGTATAGTGATAGGGGGTGGTGGAAGTATCGGGGCCTGCTGGGACTGGGATGTGGAAGATGGTGGAGGCATCTGGGTCTGTGGATCTGTGGAGTGGGAAAATGTGGTAGGTGGAGGTGGGGGTGTATCAGTCGACTGGTCAGCTGACTGGATATGGAGTGCACCATTCTCAGGTGTAACATACTGGGACGAACGAGTAAGCACCATCTAATAAAAGTAAAAAGGACTTATAAGGACTTGTTTAAAGTAAGCAATCATAGGCAAGAAAATCTAATTATAATAGCAAATATGTGATGTTTTCCTATGTTGCAATCCTAGCATTCCTCTAGGTGTTCTAAGCGTCATTCCTAATGTTGTCTAATTACCTTAAGTTCCTAATTGCAGGCATGCTTGGTACAA
>JANAVB010001800.1:26116789-26243073 GCA_029216955.1 Iris pallida
TCATCGTCGCTTGCATCGAAATCCAATGGAGATTCATCGTCGTCCCTAAGAACAGAATAAAACAAAATAAACATGAGAAATAGATGTAAAAATAATGCATTTCTTAAATCCATTAGAAAGGGTGATGCGAAATAACATTTCGTTGTTTGAGTTGATGTCTTCATCTTGTTCTTTACTGTCTCCTAAGCTAACATCTTCCAAACTTTGCTCATCATCCAAATCATCTGACAGTCCTCTTGAAAGGAGGCTTTCTTCATCGACTAAATCTTCCACACGACGATCACTTTCTCCATGTGACGTCGACATTAAAGAAAATAGAGTGGTTAGAAACCAGCAGAAGAAACGAAGGACAAGAAACAATACAAGAAGAAAGAGTAATGATATTAGTACGCCCAAATTGACCCTCTATATATAGCCCTCCCATCTGATGGGCATGTTTAAATAATGAGCTTCTTACCATTTTTCTAAAACTAATAGTGTGTCATCTGACATGACTGATGACATGACAAATTTTAATCCAAAAAGTTAACTACCCAATTTTCTCCATAATAATTTAACGTTAATATCAATGTTATTTTAATGTTAATATTAATTTATGTTAATATTAATGTTAATGTTAATGTTAATATTAATATTATTGTTAATGTTAACGATAATATTAATATTAATGTTAATGTTAATCTGGAATATTAACTTTAATGTTAATTTTTATTTTTAGTTTTATTTAAAAAAATTGCCACGTCAGCTGCCAGATCAACATATCACGTCAGCTGCCCGTAAGGATGGATAGTTTGAAAGTGCAATTTGGAGGTACAAAAAGTATTATTCAGGAAGAAACAACTTCCAGCAAGGCAACAACACAACCTTTTCGTCTTCATTGTAACTCCGCCACGTGGCCCTCTTTTGATGGCTCATGAAAAATCTTGAGTGATTTTAGGAGCAAGCATAATTTTAAGGAAACAACTTCCAACAAAACAACTTTCTCGTCTTCTGGGTACATGTATTATTAAAATGTGTAGCTAATAACGCATGAGGAAGCATGCAACAACAATCTCCACGTGGCCCTCTTTGTAGGATAACACATGCAGCAACATTTAATGCTACGAAACCCTATTGTCTTGTTATGTATTGTGTATCCTATGTGGCATGAGGCAGAAGACAATAACTTGCATAGGCGGCTATATTCACAAATGACAATAAGTTTAAAAAGTCATCTCCAAGTGCAAAAAAGTATTGAGAAGACAATATAAAGTAATTTTTTACGACTTCCAAGACAACCTTTGCTCTTCTAATGATATGGTATCAGTGTTTATTATTAAATTGTGTAGAATAAGCATGCAGAGCATTTAATGCTATGGGACCTGTTGTGTTAAGGAACACAACATGTGAGAGAGAACCCGAGAGAGAGAGAGAGAGAGAGAGGGAGATGGGATAAAGAGGAAGGATCGAGCTCGACTAGATTTTAAACTTAAAATTCAATTTTTGGTTATCATTACTAATAACTAGTTCGCACGTACGAGTTTAGACGAACACTAACCGAGCCCCGAGCAACGTGACATCAGCTAGCTAGGTTTCTAATACCGTGGCATTCATGTTAATTTAAACATTTACAATATTATTGAAACTAATATGACTACTAAAATTAAAAATAGTTTTGGATTTAACATTTACTTCAAACTAGTTAAAGTTAAAATTGCATTCTTTTTTATTTAAAATGTAATTGGAACTACAATTAATACTAACATTCGCTTGTCCCGTAGTTTAAGTCGTATTTCCCTCGATGCTAGGCTTGACGTAGCCCTTGCTTGTCAAGTCGTTGCACGAACACATTAGAAAAGAGTTTTGTTGGGATATCGAAGTATAGCAAGCACCGTCCCGTGTCACGTACATTTGTTAAGCAGTGAAAGGGTGTGAAGGCCACTGGCAATGTCAAGACATTACGGACTATAGCTGGGTTAGACGACGACCCTTTTGCTGCGGGCCGAATCGGTCCCTTGGCCTAGGAATGGATTGGTTGAAGGAGCAATACACAAGAATAGACTGCCATAGCTGGGTTAGACGACGACCCTTGATTCTCGACAGGTTGTAATATCTAACTGTTGTTAGATAGTAGAACTAGACAGCGTTCTACGTCATTTCTGCGGTGTAGGCTGGGACGCTGTCACGCACTCATACCCTTACTCCGGGTGCGGGTCATGATAGGGTGCGCGAGAAAGGAACATTGTCGCTATCGATTCGATCGGGACCGATAGGTCGGGATCGATTGACTCGATCGAACGGGAACGGTTGAATTAAGATCCATTCTCTCGCCTGAAGTAAACTCAAGGTGAGTGGCTGACCCTCCTCTTCTCGACCCCCTTCCTAGGTAAATCGATAATGTTGTTGCGAATGAAAGGATAAATACAAAGGCACAAACACGGGAAAGGGATTGAGTTTTCAAAGATAATGTAGGCTATGTCTTAATAACTAAAAGGAAAATATGTCTTCGTACGGTTATGGACAACTTGTCGACAACGTAGTTTCCTCGATCAGCACAGGTTTAGCGGGGACTTCCATCGGAGCTAGCTACTTGCGTTGAAAGGACCCCGATTAACAAAGCTATACGTCCAGGATGGTTCCAGAGAAGCCATTCCATAACGTGACAGCGTCCCAGCCTACACCGCAGAAACGACGTAGAACGCTGTCTAGTTCTACTATCTAACAACAGTTATAATATCAAAACCTGTCGAGAACGGTCAACTCCGAATGGAGGACAAGCAATGTCAATATAATATACTCAATAAGCTATGATATTGTTGCGACCGTCCAGTGTAGGTATTTATGTATGGTATTTATGGTGCACATCATCTTAATTCAACCGAGTAGTTCAAAGGAGGGAATTATGTATGGTATTTATGGTGCACATCATTAGGACGGGTTGCGACCGTCAAGTGTTGTGATAAGCTATGATATCAGTAAGTTTGGGATCCTTCGGATATTGGGCTAGCAACCCGTATCGAAGCGATCATAGTCTTACACATAAGGATGCCAAAGATGCATTACGGTGCGAACCGTCCATGGTCATTGCGTGATGACAGACCATGGTCATTGTTGCGACAGACCATGGAGAACTTGCATCAGCTAGCTATGGTACCAGTGGAGATAGGTGCACCGGCTACAGTTCAGGGAGCACCATGACTCCCTAGCAGATCACATATCGCTCTAATAATTCAAATCACATTTTACATTTATTGTCGTATCTTATATTCTAGTTCAGCTTTACTTTTCGTATTTCTCACCATGCTATATTTCCATTACTCACATGCTCTACCTGCTTTTATACTATACCATGATTTGAGACTAAGTTCTATTTGAAAGAAGGGTTACAACCCCGGTCCTTGTTTGGTCCAAGGGTTGTAACTCGGCTTCAAATGGTTTCCAAGTCGCCTATATCTTTGTCTTGTATTTCATTATAATGTCTTTTATAGTATTTGTCAATTCATATGGAACTGCTGTTGGTGTTTGTACTTGCTCATTTTTCTGACAGGATACCGTTGACATATTACAATTGTCTCGTTTGACTGATTGTCCGACCTATTATGGGGTCGAGTCTGATGGAGTAGACCCGGGCTGTGGCTTATTAGTAGAGCCACTAGACTTTGCTCACCCTGAGTAGTGTAGCTTAGTTAGGTTTTCCTGGCCTACGAGCTAGCTAGTACTTTTTAGACTATAGTAGTTTTTATATATTATGTGATTCTCTGGGTTGTTTGTGTATAGCTCTGGACTTGTGTGGATCTTGGACTTATTTCATGTTCTCATCATTCGTATTTTCCTTTCCATACTATCTACCTTAGTTTTACATTTGTGATTGAGACTGTATTGCTATGTCACCTCCATTCGGAGTGTATATACTGTACAGGTACATTTATCTGTTTAGTTGTAGTATTTATAGATGACCTAGACAGCATTCTACGCCGAAGCTGCGGCGTAGGCTGGACGTAACCACGTACTCGTGCCCCTAATCAGGGTGCGGGTCGTGACAGAAACACCGTGACCTTCATATAGATAGGGCCGGTGGGCTGAGATTAGCGCTGGGTGCAGGCGCAGGGCCTGCCACCCTTATGCATATATTTAAGTTTACGGTTGGTTGGTTGAGTGAAATGATATAATTTCTTATCTAAAGTTCTAACCTTACAGGCTAGGCGAAATGGGATATAGATGAGCACGATCACAATGTTTATGTTAAGATTATGTCTAACTGTATCTGCCGTAGGGACACGGTGGTGGACAAGTTCATGATATGTTCGGCTCGAGGCGGAGCTCGGTTTGGACGTCCAGATGCATGGAGTCCTTAGCGTTCAAGAGGAGCTACCGCATTGGCGTTCGGACTTGCGACATGGAGATGTTCAGCCGAAGACTACTTGTTGGCTATAAAGAGGCATAATGTATGGAACAATGTACTCCTTTGTGAGCTAGAGAGATCATGAGCGTTGTAGCCAATTGGCATGATGAGTTGGGCTATTCAGAGCCATTGTAACCTTCAGTTCATTATCAATAAAAGAGGTTCTTGTTGTATACTACGTTTTCCTTCCGCTGCTTATGTTATCAATTTGAGCTATAAACACTATTATGAATCTGTTATCTTGTCTTGCACGAGCGCAACTCCAGGCTCGTAGGGCATCACGCCCCAGCGATGACGATGATTCGGATAAAAACTTGATAATGATGAAGACGGTAACTCGGTCGACAAACGTAAGTATCGAGGTATGATCGGAAAATTTTTACAGTAGCATTAATATTAAATCTACATTGGCTTTTCTCTTAATTTAAAATTTATAATATAATTAAAACTAATATTACGAAAATGTTATTTGCTTCTAAAAAATTTGGGTGATACCATCTTCCATTATGTGGCATATGACATGGTTGCTAACATGACAGCTGACATGGCAAAATTTAACAATAAAATTAATATTAAAATGAACATTAATAGTAAATAAATAATTTAATATTAAATTAACATTGATTAATATTAACATTAATATTAACATTAATATTAGCATTAACATTAATATTAATATTGACATTAACATTAACATTAAAAAAATTTGGGTAATTAATTTTTGGGGTTAAAATTTGCCATGTCAGCTGTTATGTCATCTGCCATGTCAGATGCCACATAATGGGAGATGGCATCATCCAAATATATTGGGAGCCCAAACGACTAATTGCTAATATTAATACAGTGGCATTACCGTTATTTCCCAATAGATTCGTGACTTGTTCGGTCACACCCCTCCACGAGCAGGTTACATACACCCGCGTAAACGAGGGGTTAAATAGCCTTTTCCAAAGAAGAGAACCCATCCGACTAGAGAGAAACAAAGGAAAGAAGAAAAAGAACAGTCGCAATGGAGAGGAGCAAGATCAACTGCAGCGGATGGGCCGTCATCCCTACCGAGATTCTCTCGATGATACTGGTACTGTCGGGGATGTCGGCGGACGAGGTAATGTGCAACGTGGCCCCAGTTTGCCGTTCGTGGTGGAAGGCGTTCAACGGTCCCTTAGACTATTGGTCTAACGTCGACTTGGTACAGTGGCGCCGGAGGACCAGCAAACCGCTGAGATTAGTTTGACCGTAATGAAGCTCGTGGCTCGCAGTGAGGGACATCTGGGGTCCCTCTCCGCGTACAAGCTCGACGAAGCAGCCTTCTCTTTTGCATGTTTAAGGCCAGTGCAAAATTTTATTTGGTCTTATTCTAATACTTTATTTTTTCTATTACAAAATTTTACGTATACTTTTGTTAATTTCTATTGATGTTTACCCATTTTTATAATACAGTAGGAAATTTCTAAGGGTGCTGCACATTCCGAAGTACGACGTGAGTGATGAAACTTTCGTGAGACACTTGGAGTTTCTCCCTGTGCTGGAAGAACTCGACATTAGCTACTGCCTCTACATCACGTCGACTGGAATAATTTCCGTCGGAAATTATTGCCGCCGTCTGGTCAAGCTGAGTAGGAACATGCCCCCTCCGAATTTCATGCTCAGGAACATGTTCATGCTGGACACGAAAAACGAGACGGAGGGAAAGACCGTGGCTGATTCGATGCCGCGTCTCGAGCACCTACATATGGGATTCGGCATGTTCAATGGAGACACGCTGCGATCTATCATATGCAACTGCAAGGGTCTTCACCTGCTCGACATACGTGGGTGCTTCAACCTGATCTTCGACGACGAACTCTAAAAAATTTGTTATTCAATACAGACGTTTAAAAAACCCTTTGATAATGTAATCCCAGTACCAGGAGAACCTGTGTACGAGTGGTATAATAATTTAGATATGTTCTATCATTCCTGGGGTGAATGGTGAAAACATTAGCATGCATGCATGCATGCATGCATTTCTTTATATATATTTTTCACTAGTATACATACAAGATATTTTTTATGAGTTCGATTCTCCATTTTGAGCAAATTTTACTTTTGTCAATACTAATTTTTTACATGATTATTTTTTTATAAATAAGATGGACTGTGATATAATGACGCCTAAGACGGCTCACTTCTGAGATTTCGACATTTTCCAACACAGATTTTACCATTAATACAACATCTCAGTGTAATCATATCCAAGAGATTTTACCATTTTCCAACACAGATTTTACCTTATTCAAAATGAATTCTGGCGGTGCAAATTCCACTCATATTAGTGGTATCAGTGCCATTCACCATAATTAATGGTGATCGATACGAAAACATTGGTATCTTTTTCACAACCCTTTAAAATCTATTTACACAGCCAAACAGCCAAACTAATTCATCTTCACGAGCCTTCAAAACCAATTTATATAGATTCAAAACAAAACTAAACAGCCAAACTATTTAAAATTCACAACCCTACGGAACAGTCCTAAATGTACCATTCTCCGTCTTTTATGTACCATTCTCCGTCCTAAATGTACCATTCTCCGTCCTATATTGACCATTCTCCGTCCTACATGTATCATTCTCCGTCCTACATTTACCATTCTCCGTCCTAAATGTACATTCGTCGTCCTAAATGTACAATTCTCCGTCCAAAATGTACCATTCTCCGTGTTAGAGGAACGGAGAATGGCAATTAACAGCCAAACAGCAAAACTAATTCATCTTCACGAGCCTTCAAACCAATTTATATAGATTCAAAATAAACCTAAACAGCCAAACTATTTAAAATTCACAACCCTACAGAACAGTCCTAAATGTACCATTCTCCGTCTTATATGTACCATTCTCCGTCCTACATGTATCATTCTCCGTCCTACCTCTGTCCTAAATGTACCATTCTTCGTCCTATATGGACCATTCTCCGTCCTACATATATCATTCTCCGTCCTACATTTACTATTCTCCGTCCTAAATGTACCATTCGCCGTCCTAAATGTACAATTCTCCGTCCTAGATGTACCATTCTCCGTGTTAGAAGAACGGAGAATGACCATTAACAGTCCCAAAATTGTTCCATACTAAGTTAAAAAGCATATTAGCACCCAAAAAATATTAACAATAGAAAAATTCTACAGAACCCAAACACCAGACTCGAACCTAGGCCTTCCATGTAAAAGCCAAACAGCACAACCAACTAAGCCTGGAAAGACATCAATAATGCTAAGTCTACTACCAAATGCTTACAACACTTTTACAACCTTCACCCATTGCTGACATGTGGGCCATGGCCCACATGTCAGCAATGGGTGAAGGTTGTAAGAGTGTATATCCCCAACTTCCAATAAGGAATAGGAAGAGTCGATTTGGAACGTGTATATATATACATAGGGGTCCCCATTCATCTGAGTAGGTTGCACCCTCTGCGTCGTCTCTGGCCCATGACTGGCTGGCAGAGGCTGCGGACTTCCTGACCTCCTGCGGGTTGTCACTGGAGGTCATCGCTCGACCTCTTCATCCGGCGCCCAACTTTGACCTGTTGCCGATCACTCCGGAGGAACGGGATTCTCTGGAGAAGGGGGAAGCGTTTCGCCGCCTGTGCCATAGGGCGGGTGTGCGCACCCTGTAGGACTTTGCGGAGATCCTCGCGAGGCCAGTGAGGGCTAGACTTTTTTTTTTTTTTTTTTTTACAGTTTTTTGTCCTCCTCTTGTATACTTCTCCGGAGAATGTTCCGACGACGAAGCTGGGATTTAATGAAATATAATATTTTGTTAACTCAATTTGTTTTCGGCTACAATCAAACTTTTACAACCTTCTGACAACTTACACCCATTTGCTAACTATAGCATTGCTCTTTATAATTAAAAAATCTTGTTACGTCAAATCCATATATCAGCGACGATATCCCCATCAATGACTTGTTACGTCATAGAATTGATTATGCTGCCAGCGTCAATCTTGCCGTCAAATCCATCTTAAATATGATTACAAAGTAAAATAGAGGACAACTTTGAGTGTTTCAATTTTACTCTTTTCGAGTACATAATCTTCTTATTTTCAAAATTTAATCAAATATTCGAAACAAGAAAATATTGAGATTAAACTTCACATTCTTAAATATGTTGTCAAATTTTTTTAAATAAACATGTTTCCACCATATTTTTTCTGCCAAATTTTTTAATAATTTATACGGAACACGTGGATATATACTAGTAATAATAGTAATAAATTTAATTTTGGAAAGTACTTTTTAAAATTAGGGTCTCAAAATCCTAAAGATTTATGTAGTGATTTCACATGGATATATACTAGTAATAATAGTAATAAATTTAATTTTGGAAAGTAGTTTTTTAAATTTAATAGTAATAAATTCGACCGTCTTATACTAGTAATAATAGTAATAAATTAATTTAAAACTCAAAACTATTCTAATTTTTTCCACTTTCCAAGGTCACATAAGACGGTCGAATTTTTCCTCTACTTCTCTCAAACCCTCTTCCTTCTCCCAAACCCTCTCCCAAACCCTCTTCTAATCAAAATGCCGCCGAAGAAACAACGACCGTCGTCGAAGGGGAAGAATCCACAAAGGGATGCGATACAGGCCCGAAGGGCAGAACTTGCAAGGATGACGAAAACCAAGATTATGGTCGCTAGGGCAGAGGCCGAAAGGGCAGCGACGGAAGCAGCGGCGGCAGTGGCGGCGGCAGCGACGATGAAGGCGGAGGCTGCAGCCAAGCCACGTGCAAAAAAGGCTAAAAACACTCATTGCTCGACAAAGACCGATAAATCTATCTTCGATACAGAGTCGTCGAAAGACTCAACTTATGAAGATCGAAGGCGTACTCAAGCGAAGGCTAAGGTGGCAACGGATACAGAGTCATCAGCGTACTCTGTGGATTTTGAATCCTCATCAGAAGAGGAAAATGAAGAGGAAGAGCAATCATCAAATAAGTCCCAGGTTGGAGAGGAGGTAAAAAAATTTAAAGACTCAAAAACTAAGAAGATTTACATTAAATATTTCAAGAAAAAGGCTGTTATGCCTGAAAGATCAATTAAGATGGATGATGTCGAAGACGAAGCTTTCCTGGATATATTGAAATTCTATCAATTGGAGAAACTGAACAAATCCTGTCTTGAAAAAATCTCCCAAACAATAGTAAGAGAATTTTACTCAATTCTTCCGGCTGAAATTAAAGAAAAAGAAGAGGATCAACCACTGGTATTTCTGAGAGGGAAACTGATTAGGATAAATGCTGCTGTCATCAACGAATTTTATGAATTTGATCCAGTTCCTGAGTTTGATATGAAAGATATTGATAATGTTTCCATGACGGATGCAATTCATGAGATTACAGGTGTTTCGATGGGTGCCACGACCCCTCAAAATGTATACAAAGATCAATTAAAAACTTTGTATAAATTGTTGCATGCCTACGTATCTCAAACACTCAACCCTACTGGACATGAGTTTTCCATCCATCCCGAGAGAGTAAAATTTCTTTATTATATGGGGAAGAAAAAAAAGGATGGATATAGGTTCCTACATGTTCAGTAGAATGATGCATCTCGTGGGAAAACCAACTGCAAGGACAGCTCTCCCTTTCGGAGGATTTGTATGCTCGATGGCTAATAAACATTCTGTCCCAAGCTTAGCATGGAATGTTTATATTAAAAACAAAGGCCCCATGAGAAAACTAACCTTCACTCGAATGTTTGAAAAACGGGCAGCAGCTGCAAGCAAACCATCAACATCTGGAAAACCATCAACTTATGGAATCAAAAACACTAAGGACATGGTTGATGACCTATACAATTTTGTTGCTGCAAACTTTGAGAATGTCTTCAAAGAGATGAAGACTATATCCGACAACCAGAAATTGATTCTGGATAAGATTAACCAGATAGAGGTTGAATTTGCTGACCAAGAATAAGATTTTCCTTCCCTCGTGAAGAAGGTAAATGGGGCTAACCCAAACTCTTATGTAAAAATATACACTGTGCACATTGACACTTTAATGCTAGCCATCACTTTGATACTTCTATTTATGTTTCTGAATGTCATTTCTACATATAAAGTGAGTCAATACTGACTATAATTTTTCTTAATCCGTCCCTCAAGGTGTAGGTGAAGGACATTTTGAGAAAGAAGAAGTAGGAAAAAAAGAAAAAGAAACAAGAAGAAGAAGATGGAGACGGCTATGAAGATTCATCTTTTGAGTTTTGAATCTCTCTTATTTCAATTTGGATGTAATATTTGACTTGTAATATGGTTCTGAATATTTGTTGGTCATGGTGGACAAACTAAATTTTGTGTTTGAAATATTGTAAGACTAAACTTTTCGCTTGTACTAAGTGCATAGTTCGTAATTTGTTTTGAAAATGTAATATGGTCTTGAATTTAGAGTAGGTCTGATATTTATTTGGATTATTGTATTGTGAATTATGCAGGTTCTATGTTGAATTACTAACATGGATTGGGCAGATTACTGTAACGTGGATTGGGCAGATTACTGTAACGTGAATTATGCAGATTATTGTAACGTGAATTATGCAATTTATTGGACTTGGAATGAAGTATACTTAATTTGATTATGATTTTTTGGTTGAAGCGTTTATTTGGTTGGCAGTTGGCCTTCATAGATGATATTGATATTTTGGTGTATTCCTTTGATTTGCAGATGCCAATCACAGATTTCATGAGTCCTGGGTGCATTGCTAGGGTTTACAGGTGGCCTCATTAGGATGCATTCCTGGGATCACTGAAACTTTATTTGATTGTAATGTGTTTTGCTTTCTGTAAAAAATTATTACATCGATGCCATCAGTATGAATTCGATGCCAGTGCCTCTTCATCCCTTGTTATTAAAATTGTAATCCTGTCTGTTTATCCCTTGTTTTTGAGAAAACATAATTGTAATCCTGCATGTTCATCCTTTGTTATTGCCATCAGTACATCGATGCCATCAGTATGAAGTCGATGCCAGTGTAATGCATAATGTAATGTAAGAAAAATTCTCTTTGATAGTAGGTTAATTATATTCAAACATTCGCAAAAAATTTTGTTCAGCCATACAGTGGAAGCCTGATAAAATGATATTCGGATTATCTTGAAAATGATTTAATATTAAATGAATGTACTATGGTAAATGATATTAAAAATACTGTAAATATTTGGTGAAAAAAATATGAGATACTTGAACATTTCCAATCCTAAATGTACCATACTTTGTTAAAAGCACAGAGTGTCCGTTATCCGTTTTCAAAGAACGGAGAATGGCCATTCTCCATGTTAAAGGAACGGAGAATGGTCATTCTCCTTGAGAATGGCCATTCTTCGTGTTAAAATCAAAGAGAACGGTCATTCTCCGTCCATTCGCCGTGTGAAAAGCAAAGAGAATGGCCATTCTCCGTCCATTCGCCGTGTTAAAAGCAAAGAGAACGGTCATTCTCCGTCCATTCGCCGTGTGAAAAGCAAAGAGAATGGCCATTCTCCGTCTATTCGCCGTGTTAAAAGCAAAGAGAATGGCCATCCTCTGTGTTAAAAGCAAAGAGAATGGTCATTCACCGTCCAAATAAAATATTCTCTTCGAAAAAATTATCATTAGAAAAGTAAAAAATATTTCGTCCGATCAATACAGATTTTTTTTTAAATAAGTGAGCAGATGATCCGTCAGACCTCAGAAGCAGGTTTCCTCAGTTCACCACCACCACCGTGACATGTAGCTTTATTAACAAAATATAAAATTATTAGATGAAAAATAAGATTTCTGACAATGGCATGGACAGTAAAATTAGAGCGACGCCGCTGGTACTTCTTCTTGTTCGAGAAGGTTTCGACGACGTCCGACGCGAAGCGGACCGATTCTTCTCGGCGCAGCTGGTACTCCTCGTTGTTCTAGGAGGGCTCGACGACGTTCGACGCGATCCGGACCGATTCTTATTTTCTTTTTCATCTCCGTTTCTCTTTCCACCACAACCACCAACACCACCACCACGACGACCTGTAACCAAAAAAAAATTACGAAATATTAAATTGGATGGACTTTTGAGAGAGTAAATATGAGTTAATTTAGGGTGTTCATTGAAAAAATTAAAGTGAAGAATGACCTGCTAAAGCAAGTTACCAACAGGTCAAAAGTCTAAATCAGCATTAAATGATGTTTCTACACTATTATTCAATCCGAACCATTGGATCAACATCCAACGGTCCAGATTTCGGATGTATCGATACATCCATTTCCAGCGGATGTATTGTAGAACGATCCTATATATATATATATATATATATATATATATATATATATATATATATATATATATATATATTTCAGACCACTCAGCCGTGGAACATGTCAACTCCTTCCAAGGTCGTGTAAATATTATAAATGTATATAACATTCTTTTCATATCTTCAGTATCCAAATTCATCTTCGGTCTGGTACGGAAGCACCTCATTCTCGCATTCATGAGGTTCTCTTGCGAATGCTGGAGGGACATTTTTTTTGTTCCAAACTTTATAATATCATATCATTAAGGGTTATTTACACTAACTATTTCTAAATTTTTTTATTTATAACAAGGGATGTTCCTACTTTAAAACTAATTACATTGACCAAAAGATAGTTGTATTTAGTTACAAAATATAAGAGAATAAATAAAGATTATAATTAACTGATAAAAGTATTCCCAACATAATGATCTTTCTCCAAAGTCATCTAAAGAAATATTACGATAAGTCAATAATTTTAAAAATATTATTGAATTGTATAAATAATAAGCAATTTAAACAAATTAATTTATCAAGATGTATCGATGGCATGGGATAAATTTTCAAGAAATGTCGAAGACACGTGATTTTTTAGTAACAAATGATGTATATAATTATACATACACAGATAAAAGAAGAACTATAGTTATTATTTAAATTTTATTTTTTTTCAAAATAAAAAAAACTTATGGACAAATGTTTTTAAGTAACAATGTTGTATAAAATAACATACGACAAATGTTTTTATTGCACTTGTGTTGTCTGGGCTTTAAGGGCCTATATGGTTGGTCGATTATCATGGATGTTAGGAGTTATGAACTGAAAAATTCAGATTTGGAAAAAGTATCTCCCACTTCGCCTATTTGGTTGCATACAAGATTAACTGTGAAGTGATATGAACAGTATATCTTATCTGCCACCACTTTCTTATTTTGAAATCAGAATTTTTTTCTTCTCCAAAGTGTTTGCTAGGAGGATTAATCCTCCCTACTTTAACGCTTTCTAAATCATAAAAATTACAAGAAATTATACTTTCCAACTCATTTCAACAACTACTCGAACACAAACTTTTTAGAAAAATTCATTTCCAACCTTCATTTATTTTCGGCCAATTATAAAGGCACTTCAATATTTACTCAGGGCTAGCCCAGGATTGGGTAGCCCTGCTTAGAGAAAAAATTATCCAGGACAATTCATTTTTTACTTAGGGTGCCCCCCTCCCCCCAAATTCAATTTTGTACCTTCATTTCAACCTTTCACTCTCTCTCTTCCCAAAATCTCTTAAATTCCTACTTCTTCTCCTTCACTATCTCCATCTTCCCCATCTCCATCAAAATCCTAGATTCCTTTCCATTCCAAATTTCAGAGATTGCACCTAAAGGCTCCTCACAAACAATATACAAACCCTAATACTTCCTTCTTCACAAACAAGACATGGAAATAAATCATAATTTCTGGCAACCGTAATAGACCAAGTCGACTTTAGGACTGTCAGAAATTTGAAAAAAATCCTAAAATGGACTTGCTGTACAGCAAATCTATTTTAGGACTGCCCAAATTTCTGGCAGTCCTAGAAGTATTTAGGACTGCCAAAAATCTGGACAGTCCTAAAATGTGATAAAACCTCACAGAGCATATTAGTTGCTACAAAAACTTGAGCCAATTAATGTGGAGAGAACTTTGCACATTTGAAAGCAAGCTATTGGATACGCTAGATAGGTACTAAAAATATTGGATATTTCGAAATCGTAAGTATTTTACTCGGAGAAGCACAGGTGGGAGCAAAAGAATGCTTTGCCAAATCTCAATAATTGGCCTACAGAAATTTCTCAATAATTACTGGAATCATTTCCTTTCTAAACTGACATAAATCCATAGAGAATACGAAATTGTGGCAGAAATAGAATACTTTAGGACTGCAAGAATTTGTGACAGTCATAAAGTCGACTTGGTCTATTGCGATTGTCAGAAATTAAGAGTTATTAGGGTTTATTTTCATGCCCTATTTGTGAGGAAGGAAGTATTAGGATTTTTATCTTGTGAAGAGCTAGCCTTTGGGTGCCATCTCTGAAATTGAAAATAGAAAAAAAAAATATAGGATTTTGATGAGATGGGGAAGATGGAGATGGTGTAGAAGAAGAAGTAGGGATTTGAGAGGTTATAGGGATTGGGGAAAGAGATGCGAGGAAGGAGACGAGAGCAAAAATATTATAAAAAAATTGACTTAAACACCTATATTTGGGCTAGCCATATGTAATTTTTCAACTGGCAAACTTGTAGTGCCCTGCTCCGCAAAGGCACTAGATAAACAGAGAAATCAGATTGCTGGCTCTATAACAGAAGACGATTGATCTGGGTGAGTGGACAAAGACTCATTTTATGATTCACTTACGCCTAATAAAAATCTGAGTTTTTGATTGAATATTATTGCTAATAACAAAATTGAAATCATTGAGTATGCTTATAAGAGAATCCACATGCTGCCATGCTAAGAACAAGAAAAGAGATAATCTGTATGCTAAGAAGAATTGTTGCCTGCTAATAAGAAACGAGCTGATGCATGTATGCTAAAGAAAGATTGTTGCCTGGTAAAAAAGAAATGAACGTTTGCTATGTTAAATCAAATGAGATGTTGTCATGCTAATATAGATCTTTGTTCTGAATATGACTCATTGTCATGCTTGATAAGAAAAGAGAGAAGCTGTTGGCTATGTGATCCGAAAAGAAGAAAGGTACGAAATGAACGTGTCATACATCTGTTAAGGCACGAAATGAACATGTCGTATATCTGCTAAGGCACGAAATGAACGTGTCATATATCTGAAAGATCATCAAAATATGTTTCATCTGATAGAAATGATAGAGCATGCACTGGTCTCGGACAACTTGTGCACAAGTAAAATTTGTCTCTCCAGTGGTATCTGGGGGCACCTAGAACCACTCAGCCTAGGAGAGATTAAGAGCACCCCGAGGTAAAAGAGACCTCATGTTAAAAGGGTAGCCGATATCTGAGTCCTTATCGACGAGCTGAACTAAAGAGTCACAGCGGCTAATCATGGGATTTTCCATGGACCATCATATAGATAAGTGTTGATTAGTGCAGAGCTGAACCGGAGAGTCACAGATGTCAATCGGGTCTGCATGTGTCGATAACGATTTTGCTAAGAACTAACGATGCAGAGACGAACAGGAAATAAGAATGTTGGTTATGTTATGTTTATGTTAATCCTTGTCTTATGTAGGAATAGACTGTCGGCTATGGTAAGAATCACTAAAAAAGTGATACATTCGTTGCTAAGTTTCCTGAACATGAGTTGCTTAAAGAATAAATTGTTGCCAAGAATTTCTATGTTCCGTCCAAAGAAGTTATGATCATCATGCTTATTATCTGCCTGAGAATGTCTTGAATAAGAGAAAAGAATGCTAATGCTGTTGTCCCTAATGAAATGATATGGTTCATGAAACACGCTGCGCACTGCACATGAAATGAATAGTCATCGTGCTTGAAATGAACAGTCCCCTTGCATGCTTGAAATGAAACGAAATGAATTGTGGTTTTTCAAAGATGTTTTCAAAGAAAATGTAAACTGACTCTGTATGCATGAAATGAACATAGGTAAAAGTAGCAAGATCACATCACAAGAAATATTTTCTCACTAAATGAACAGTGATCGTTTCAGACAAATGTAGCCATTAACACACAATCACCAGTATGCTGATATACTGACCAATCATCAGTCTGCATGCAGGTGCAAGACGCATCGAAAGGGATAGTCCGAAGCGATAGCCCGAACCTCATCCTCAGGAGCCAGAAATCAGAAGAGATGCCAAGAGGAGGACATATGTTGCCAAGAGTTTGTTTTGTATATAAAGGGATGTAATGTATGGGAACGAGATCATGGTAATTTGTAATATTTCTGAAAGAATGTAAACATTGTATTAGAGAGAATTGAGTGATTGTAATTTGTTCAAATGAAATCAATAAAGAGAATTGTTTCTTGTTACCATTGTGTTCAATTCATATATCCTGTAATATGTCCGCTGCTGCTTCAAATATCTGTAATATGTTCTCATGCGTATTGTCTATCTAGTCTTGTTACAGGTCTTGGCCTTGTGCAAGCGCAACTTAGGCTTGCACGATATCACGCCCAAGTGAGGACTAACGGTCTCACAGAGTCCGAAGCGATGACGAAAAGACTATGCGGGATCGGGACGTGATAAAACTCGTAAATAAACCAAACCCATATTTGGACTAGCCCTGAGTAATATGTGAAGTGCCTTTATAATTGGCCTAATTTTCAAGACACCCAAGCTAAGAAATTGAAAAAAATTGCATAGTGATATCGTACGCAATGTATACGCAAAATTTTGATTTTCCAATTTTTTCACTATCTTAGGGGCTGTTTGGTAAACAGGAAGTGGAATGGAATTTGGGCCAAATTCAGAATTTTGCAGGATTTTGGGGTTGGATATGGGAATCAACCGTTTGGTTAGATGGAGAAGGGAAGCTGGATTTTGCTTGGGGAAGAGTGTTGCAGTCCCTGTCCCCTTTCCTTTTCCCACTTCCACATCCACTCTCCTCAACTGGATGTGGCGAATTTTGAGGTTGGATTTGCCAAACAAAACAAAAATTGTAACCCCTTGCGGACCGACCTCCGCCAGATCCGACCCCTGCTTCTCATGGCTGGGCCTCCGGTTAGCGTTGGATCCGCCCCTTGCGGACCGACCTCCGTCGTATCCAACCCTTGTGGACCCTTGCTGACCGACCTCCGCCGGATCCGACCATTGCGGACCACGCCGCACGACCCCGAGAGAGTCTCTCTCTCTCTCAAACTAAGTTATAAATATCTAACATAGTTGATTAAATATATTTAATATTAGTTCATTTATATTAATTAGTTAAAGTATTATTTTAATATTAGATATTTCTTTATATAATTATAATAATTAACTAATTAACCAAATATTTTTTATTAACATTAACTAACACAAATAATTTTTATTATTATTATATACTTTCTCATTTCCCACTTCTCGTTTACATATCTCAATCAAACACACATGTCTACTTTTCACTTTCCATTTTTCACTTTTCTATCTCAACCAAACACATTTGTCCCCTACTAAGAGGACATGAAAGTGAATGAATTTTTTTTTGTTTTCTCCTTGAAAGTTCAAATCCAAATCCAGTTTACCAAACATACCCTTATCTCGTCGAACCAAACCGCCACCTATGTTGATCCGATACAATCTAACAAACCAGCCCTAAAAAACACACCCATAGGCTCACTTCTCTCTCGCTCTCGCTCTCCATCTCTAGTACCGATCTCTAGTACCGACTCTAATGGCGGCTGCAGCAGCGAGGAGCGCGCTCCTGAAGCACCTGAGAGTGCCATCGGCGGTCCCCGCCTCGCCGGCGGTGGGAGCGTCCGTCGTCCGCCTCGTCGGGCGGCGGTTCTCGTCGGACGAGGCGAAGGGCTCGTTCCTGGACAAGTCGGAGGTCGCCGATCGGATCGTCACCGTCGTCAAGAACTTCCAGAAGGTCGATCCCTACAAGGTGACCGACTCCATCCTCCTCCTCGATTCGATTCGATTCGATTCAGCATTTGCATGGTTTTTTTTCTTCTTCTTCTTCGTAGTCCATTATTTTGGTGGTCCGGTTGTTGGAACAACCAATGCTCGAGGCGATTCGGGAAACTACTGTTCTTCTCGAAGAATTTTATGGTAGTTTTGGGGAAGATATAGTCGAGGTCGGTAGAGAGGCGGCCATGGCAGTGGCGAGTCTGGTTGTTTGTGGTAGTGAAAGTTGGGTTGGAGAAGATCTCCACTCGTATGGTTGAGAGGAGAGAGAGTTTTTGTAGTTTCAAAATTTCAGTAGATTTTTGAAACCCTAGATTTCTGGAGCCTTGTAATTCCAAAACCATATAAAAACTCCAAACTTCCATAACTTCAAACCATGGCAAAATAGTATTTCTTGATTGTCAAGATTACATTGTCGGCAAGCAACAAAGAAATAAAAGTTTTTTTTGAACTTCCTTTCGTCATTGCGGTGACAAGAAGTTGTCGGGATGATGGCCAAATAAATCCTAGCAATGTTTTGTAAATCCTAGCAATGTTGTGTAAATATTTAAATTGTCGTATCCCTCCATAGTATAATATCCTCCCTGAAATAGAGAAAGGAGTCGATGACCTCTACTATCCACCACTTATTCCTCGGCTTGTCAGAGACCATCCACTAAGCACGAGGCATGAAGGACACCTTGGCATTTTAGGTCCGTTTGAGGCTGTTAATTCAGAGAAGCGGAAAATAGTATTATAGGTGATGTGGACGACGAGTACTGAGTAGAAAGTTCACATAGAGGAAAATATGGTTGTCCCGAGTGGAGGGAGAGGCTATCGACCTCCTAGATGAGCTAGGGAATAGAAAGTGGGTAGGAGAGGGAGAAGCAAAGATCAGAGGCGATACAACGGAAGAGGAGGGTCCTCTTGTTGTTGTTGTTGTTTGGGGGGGGTGGCCTGGAGGAGATGGGTAGGCAATAGGGATTTTAGAGGTTGTCGTCAATGGGCCATTGGAGGAGGAACTCCCTACCAGTTCTCCTCCTAGTGCTTTTATTTGTTTCAAAGCTTGTATTGACGGTTTTTTGAGTGGTTGTTTACCAATTATTAGTACTGATGCTACCTTTTTGTCATCTAAATACCAAGGTATATTATTTATTGCTTGTACTCATGATCCGAACTATAAACTTTATCCAATTGCTTATGCTGTTGCGGAAGGGGAGAACACAGAATCGTGGACTTGGTTTTTAACTAGTTTGAGAACATCTTTTGAAAGATTTTTTAATGAATGGAATAAAAAAAAATTATATTAGATAAACAAAATGGTTTGCTTCATGCCATGCGTTTAACCTTTCCAGAATTACGCCATTTCTTTTGTATTCAGCATTTTAAACAGAATTTGAAATCGGTTACAAAGATTAAAAAGTTTCATCAAATGCTTGACTATCTTGCAAGATCCTACAACAAACCAGACGCCGATTCATGGTTTGAAATAATTAAAGCCGAAAACATTGACATGTTTAATTGGCTTGTTGGAGTAAATGATGAAACACGTAATTTTTCACATTGGATTACTGCATATTCTCCTGTTCCTAGATTAGATATTAACACTTCTAATCTTGTAGAATGTTTCAATAACTGGGTTAAGAAATTACGTGATAAACCGATAACAATACTACTTGACGGCATTAGAGCTAAGATTATTTCTCTACAAGAGAAGAACAGACAATTTGCTCAAAATCTTGAAACAGAGTATTGTCCAAGAATGTTAAAAACAATTGCTCGAATAAATAGAGAAAAACACCAACTGCATGTGTTGCATATTGAAGGTTATACGTTTGAAATATTAGATCGTGCAACAAAAAGAACATATGTAGTACACTTAGATAAATGTTATTGTTCATGCTTATGGTGGTATCATATGTACATTCCATGTGTGCATGCCTGTTATGCGTGTAAGTCTTCCAATTATAGTATCACAAATTATTATTGTAACCTATTTTCTACTAACAAGTTGAAAAGTGTATACGAGCCGCATCTGGAACCAATTCCACTGCCGTACGATCTTGAAAGTGCTTTGGTTAGAGGACAAATTGGAGTACTAGATGTAAGACGCAAAGCTGGACGGACAAAGAAGAACCGCATGAAATCGAAGGATGAATCGACAAGATATTTACGTTGCAGTAATTGCAATGGACTTGGTCACAACAGAAAAAAAAGTACTAATCAGCCATCAAGTCGGTCATGATAGATTTATATTGCAATTGTGTAATATTTTATCGTACCATTCAAATTGTAATATTATACCGTACCAGTCAACATATTATTTTCAATATGTTACATTACAACACCAACAACATAATCATCTACAACCACTACTATGACCACTTCTAACCCACCTAGCGTACTCTCTTTGTCTATTTGGTCTAAGATTTGGAGGATCAAATCGATTTGGATTTGGACCCGAATCCGAATCAGTTTCCTATTGGGTTGGCATTGTAGCTGCTAGAGCTGCTGGAGTTGAAAAAAACGTCGCATGCTCCGATAGGCCTCTGAACCAATCTGTAGCTGTTGGAGTTGACACTGGACCGACCTGGGAGATACTCTCTCCACCAGCATGGTAGGAAGTCCCATCTCTATACTGATAGGAAGTCCCTTCTCCAACATGGTATGAAGTTTGCTCTCCAGACTAGTAGGTAGTCCCTTCGCCATACTGGTAGGAAGGGACCTCCTCTCCAGACTGGTATGAAGTTCCCTCTCCAGCATGATATGAAGTCCCCTCTCCAGCATAGTAGGAAGGGACCTCCTCTTTCTGCTCATATATAGTGGAATAACAGCTTCGTCTCTGGCTAACGTTGTCGGATGGATAATCCGGTGGAATATGTATCGACAGTGTTGTAAAAATCCCTCTAGACGGCCGACTAGTCCTCGACTAGTCGCTAGTCGGCCGCCGCCGACTCGACTAGGGGCTAGTTCCCGACTAGTCACTTGTCGACCACCGTCGACTCGATTAGGGCTGGTCCATCCAAAAATTGGCTAAATTGGTACTAGTCTGGACTGCCGTCGACTTCATCAAGGCAGTCGTCGTCGACTCTTTACTTTGTTGCTGCCTTTTTTCTATTTTTGAAAAAAGTGACTAGCCTACTCTTTTTTTATTTTTATTTTTTCTTTGTTATCTCTTTGCTACTGTTGTTGTGGCTCTTTTTTTAATTTTTGCTTGTTACTTTTTTTTTGCTTTTGCTTGCTACTGCGGCTGTAACTCTCCGTGCAAAATAGTAAGTTGTTAACATATTATTTAAAGATTTATCGAAATAGAAATTTGTGCAAAATAATGAATAAGAAAATGCACTGCAATAACTAAAAGTTCAACAATTAACATATTATTTTTTAAAATATTTTTATAACATATTACATATATATATTCATTAAAAATTCTAAACCGACTAGTCCTCGAGTAGTCCGATTAATCCGTAGTTCCCACAAACCGACTAGCGGCCGCCTAGCGATTTTTACAACCTTGTGTATCGGAGGCAAATGTGGCTCTGGGCCACGCAAGACATCATGATTTATCCAAGCCGTCATCCGTCGTATAAGATCGACCGTCATAGTATGTGGCCGCCAAGTGGAACTTTCACTCCTCCTAATTTCTCCTTCCATTTCTCTTCCCTGAAATGTAATAGGTTTGGATGATATATTTAATAAAATAAATTGAATTTAACAAGATTAAAATACACGATTGACCAAATAAAGCTTACGAAATCGGTAAGTCTGTTTATTATTATGTGCATGCTTGTATCATCTATAGCTCTATTAGTGAACCGCGGCTCCTCAAATTTATGATCTCCATTGCATACATGTGGTGCTCCCCACCAACTTCTGTAAGCAAAGTCACCGAACCCTACAACGTATTATAAAAAAATTAGCCAAATACAACGAAGTTTTTAATAAAACATGATATTATAAAAAACTTGCAATCATTGGGTGCTTGCACTTGGCGGGACAAATTATCAACACTATAATACTCGAATCTCGAATTCCAACCAGGAAGCAAATTATTAACTCTAGCTTGCGCTTGAGCGACGACGTAGCTACTGGGCAGTGGATCATTAGGAATTATTTGAACCATCCCAAATTGTCGCATAACCCGATCCGCTGGATGGTACATGGTCCGGTAGTCGTATATGATATAATATCTGTGCATACTATACGAATAGGACATTCTCTGTATATCGGAAGCATCGAGCCGTATAACATATGGCATCCATGTAACCTATTTCCAAAGTTACTATAAATAACAGTGATGCAACTACTTTTTAGAAAAATATAAATATAACATTTATTTACCTCCATATGTTCTAGCGAGTCAAATTGCGACCGATAAATAGGGACAACCTGAGTTCTGCAGTGTGCCTGATCCACTTCATCAACCGTCCATCGCTTGGCTACCGGAAATAGACCAGTTTCACGACTAATATGGGTAACTGGTCTACCAATAGCAAAATGTTCATAGGACCATACCTAAGTTCATTATATCATGCATCTGATCACCTTCGTGTTACAGTATAAAATATTACAATAATATAACAACATTATAAAAATACCTGTAGTACAAGCAAGCATCCAGTCAGATTTGTGTTGCATGTATCTAACGTCGTTTTAACAAACTCCGTCAAGCAAGTATACAAAAATGCGAATACTGTTGCTTCCCATGCATGTCGAGTCTTTTGTTTCAAATTTTCAAAAAGGTAAAAGACGAACACTTACTTTGCAGCCAGTTCCGTTTGGAAAAAGAACTGAACCACACAAAGCAAGTAAATAGGCTCTTGTGCAACAAACAATCTGAAATATTAATTAAATCTTTATGGAGTTAAACTACAATAATAATTTTAATCTGAAATAAAATATTAATTTTTATACCCGATTTTTATCTACGACCACCGGACCGTCAGGTGTACGATCAAGAAACATAAAGTTGCTCCGTAGCCAACTAACGCTAACGTCCGATCTACCCTTCTGATCCGGTTCGGTCGGACCGGATATACCAAGATATCTACGTATCAAAATACTAGCATCTGATCGATCGGTAAAGTATATAGGATGACCTGCAATATTAATTAAAAAATTTATAAGATTGGAATAAATATATCTTTTGTGAAATTATGTAATAAGTTACCGAACCTGTAATAGGTAATCCTAAAATGTTGGCTACGTCCCAGAGAGTAACAGTCATCTCTCCTACTGACAACTGGAAAGTATTACGTTGGGGCCACCAACGCTCTGCCAAACTGAATAGCAAGTCCCTGTCATGTTGCATGAACTCTATTTGGTCCACATAATTGAAATCGAAAGACTCAACCAAGTCTTTTTGTTCGGGGATTAGCTCCCATTTGCCAGCTTCGACGTTATTTTTTACATGACGCCATTGATCATGTTCCCGTAAACGTGCTTCTAGTGGATAATCATACAACTAGAAATGCAATTGTATTAAGTTAAATAAATTCATTTAATGAATCAATAAAAATTAATATAATCATAAATAAAGTTTTGCCAAAAAATTTATCTTTCCAGCAAATACCAGTTCAGAAACATGACTTTTACGTTCTTGAATTTCTCTTTGGGTGATAGGTCCACCTAGAGGTGTCAACGGATGCTTATCGGTACGGACAGGGTAATATCCGTATCCGTATCCGAATTTTTTTCGTAATATCCGAATCCGATATCCGAACGGATGTCTCATTTGACACTCCGAATTCGTATCCGTCTAGTTTAACGGATATCGGATAATATCCGATCCGATTAGCTAAAAAATTCGAATGCTAGTATTCGAATATCCGAAATCCGAAATATTAAAAATTTAGTTATTATCCGAATATCCGAAAACCAAATTCAATTTCTCTACATATTTGAGTCCTTTCTTCTTCTATTGTAAATTGTAATTAATATATATTACTATTATATATAAATTATATTATAATTAATTTATGTAAAAGTCAGTTGAGAATAAAATACTTTAATCTTCTCTATTAATTAATATATATTACATATACATTATACTACAATATATATATATAATTTCGGATATCCAAATCCGATATCCGAATTCGATATCCGAAATTTACAATTTAAAGTCGGATCGGATATTAACGGATTCGAATACCTTAATATCCGAATTCATATCCGAAAAACGATAATATCCGAAAAATATTCGGATATCCGAATCCGATATCCGAAATTTTGAAAAATATCCGAAAGTTAGGATACGAAATCGGATCGAATTCGAATTTTCGACTATCCATTGACATGTCTAGGTCCACCAGGGATGCGGCCATCATTCTGATGTTCCATTTTCTCTTTAGTAAATAGAACTATTCTTCTTCACCTTGCTGATCTCCTACTTCTTCTGCTGTTTCTGAGCGTTGGTTGTGTGGTAGTTCGCTTCTTATAACCAAAAATTTTAACTACGTCCAAATTAACTTCACGAGGGAAAGAATCATATGATCCAACATCTCTTTCAGTCTCCCTCAAATCCTCTCATGCTCTCTCAGTCAGAAAGTAAGTAAGAAAGTAAAAGAAAAAGACAAAGAAAGAAAAGAAAAGAAAAAGACAAAAAAAGAAAGAAAGAAAAAGCAACAAACTTACAGCCCCCCCCCCCCTCCCTTTTGCTACAAACAGCCCCCCCCCCCCCCCCCCCCCCCCTCCTTTTCTACAAACAGCCCACCCAAACAAAAAGACAAAAGAAAAGGAAAAAAAAAAAACAACAAACGAACAGGCCCCCCCTCCCCCCCCCCCCCCTCTTTTGGTACTCGGCGCCAGTTCCACTGGCGCCACGTCCATTTTTTTTTTTTGTTTGGCTCCAGTAGAACTGGCGCCAGACTTAAAATAAAAAAATAAAAAAAAAATTCTCGGCGCCAGTTGCACTGGTGCCGGTCTCGTTTTTAATTTTTTTTTTTTTTGTTAGGCGCCAGTACAACTGGCGCCACTTCCCTTTATATGTTATTTCCAAAAAAAATTCCTCTTTCACGCTAATACTGAGAACTTCATCCCTCCAGATGAAATTTTCTGGATAATTATTGAACAATTGAGCAAGTATGGTGTGGATATCCTCTTATTTTCTAGTAGTGCTTTCAGCAAAATGGGCATTGTCCCTTTTGCGTTGACCATGCTTATCCTTCTTTCTCCAATGATTGTAATTTTTTTGTATGTGCCATGCGGTAACTGTTGAAGAATGCCAATTCTTACCTCTGCATGGGAATGTATTTGTTACTTTGCTAGTCTACTATCTAGTACTCTGATTTTTGGTAGACTTATATATATTGTGGAATATATATTTATTTTTGTGAGAGCTAGATCCAAGAAGCATGCTTTGGTACCATGTAGAAGACTACTCGAGAAGAGAGAGAGAGAGAGAGAGAGAGAGAGAGAGAGAGTTGTGGTTCGCCCCAAGGGGAAGCGAACCTCTGACTGGTTTTCATGTCAGTTTTATGTCTTCAAGTATTGACCACTTTTTTTTCAATGTTTTTTGACGGTTTGAGTATATATACTGCTCTCATACCGTGTCGAAGATTACACTAAGATTATTGGGATATATTTCATCAAGTGTTTTCAATATATATATATATATATAAAACGAGGAGCTTCCTCTTAAGCTTCCTCGTACAAGTATATCCATTCCGGAACTAAATTAACTACATATACCCACCGACTCTTAACAACTCTTTATGCATTTAATATTACCTATGTCTCTTCTCTTTTCCTTACTCTTAGCGGGTCTTATAAATATCTCTCTCCTTATTTTCTAGTCTCTTGTACAAATGATCGCAGACCTTGCATTTAGCTTCAATAACTGTATTATTTGTTAATTTATCTCTCAAAATTTTCACTACTTTTACATTTGTGAAAATCCTTATAGGATTATTTAATATGATATACGATGGTATATATATATATATATATATATATATATATATATATATATAAACTCTCACCAAAACAAAATTTAGTGCTGTTTCTTCTTTAGGACATGTCCAGTAACCATGAATTTGAAATCCATTTCTTTGCTATTTGGTTAACATGAACTCGAGAAGGAGTATCTATCATGTGTCCTCATGGCACATTTCTTGTAGTTTAAAAACTTATTATCAATATTTACCATTAAAGTGGCTAGTGGAAAGGATGGTACTACTACTAAATACTTAGTTTTGTTTTATTTGACCCCTTCAGATGGTGTAACTACCCAAAACCTTGCAGCATCAAGTCACCAGAACATTTGGTTTCATATAAATTGGCTTACTTCTAAACAGACCTGTGATCAGTTGCAATTCATTATCGTCACAGCACGAGTTTTGTTACACAAGTCAATATTGATGGTTGAGATCTATTTCTTTAGTAAATAAAGGTTAAATGCAATAGATGAACTTATAGTGATTCAGGATTTGCTTCCTCTCTTAGTAGAATACAAGTTTGAAGTCACAAGGAAGATTCTGTTGAATTAAATTAACTTTGAAATGATCCCACCATCAGTTTTGTTACACAGAGTTTCTTGATTCCCTAAATATGCCCATTATCATCACCGTTCAAGGTAGTGGCCTTATAGAGGTTTTCCCTGTTAATTTATACGCTGTAGGTATATGCTAGAAATAGCGGGTTGGGTTAATACAGGTCACTAAAGCAGTTGAAGTACGCAAAATATTGATTTATAAATGGTTGGTATAGGAAACTATTGCCGTCATATAGATTTGTAGATTCAGGAATGATTCTTAATATTGTGTACCACACGTGTTGATTTCTAATGTCATGTTTATAACTTCCAAGCTAATGAGTATTAGCTATCAATGTAGCTAGACATCTCCATTACATAGTATCTATGTAGCATGGACACAAATACAACACATGGGCGCAACTGTTTTCAAGTGTCCTTTATATTTTTGGAGTGTCTCTGTTTTGTCTGGTACACGTCCAACACAACACAACACAACCCAACCCAGACCCGACTCTGATTTTGTGTGCGTGCTTCCTGTCATCATAGGACTCTTGGGCCAACTTTTAATCACCATTTACTATGATATATTTGATTCTATGTTTATAGGGTTATTTATGACTTTTATAATTTGGTTGTAGAATACATTTATTATAAATTTTGATTTCTTCAAACTTTATAGGAGTTTCTTAAACAGAATCCCGTCTCAGCTTGCATGTAGCTCCTAACACAGCGTCCTCTATAACAACTCGGACCTAAACAAGAAAAAGCTAGAAACAGTTTGTAAAAAAGTGCAAGATGATATATCATCCGATACCATCTGCTATATGATTGCCAATTATATAACTGAAAGGAAACCCGACTTAACTGAGAAACGGATTAGTAGTAGTATTCCCATTAGATCATGCCAAATGTGATGATGATTTATGTCATGACAATATTATGTCACGTGCAATGCTCAAATATTAGTATTTTGAGCGCATTGGCTTACTTGCTGCTTTTTCGTTATTTATACAACAAATCTCTCTTTCATTTTTTCATTTATACAAAAGGTGAAATATAATGAGGGAGCAAGCATTATTACTCTGATATATATATATTTTTTTTTCCAGTGTATAAAATTGAATGCAAATCCTCCCATCTAGCAATAAATTCGTAGACCCTTGCCTGCATTATTGACAGAATTTAGCATGCGACAGACACTTAACAAACTGATGAAATATTTGCCATATACTTGATGGATGTTTGTAGGTGACACCCGCTGCTCATTTCCAGAGTGATCTTGGCCTCGACAGTTTGGACACCGTAGAAATTGTGATGGCGCTGGAGGAAGAGTTTGGATTTGAGATCCCTGATAATGAAGCAGACAGGATCAACTCAATTAGTCTTGCTGTCGATTTCATCGCCTCTCATCCCCAGGCAAAGTGACAAAGAAGAAGCCATCAAGTCATTTCTCTCTTTGTTCTAAGAAAGAGCCAGCTCTAATAGTTTTTATTTGGAGACTGAATTTTGTAAGGGGGTAGAACCACAGGATGCTGGTGGTTGCGTTTTCTTTGTTCCATAGAACAGTGTCATATATGCTAGCTATGGCATTGATGATGATTTTCTGAAAATTCTTGTAACTGAACTGGTAGAGTTGCGAATAAACCATTGCTACTTAACATGTGTGCTCCAACTATATGCAAGTTAAATGAAATTGGCATGGTTCCAGCCTGGGCAGCCCTCCCTCTGCTGTTGTTACTGCAACATCTAAATTTGTTTTATTTGATTTTGGAGACGAACCACTTTTAGTGTGATATTTGAAACACTCCACTTCCATTGAGGTTATAATATAAGCATGTTAGTTACAAGAAGGATGTTGGGGGCACAACATCTTTCCAAACTGTTGAGACCCATGAGAGGCCCGTTGTTGACTATGAACGTTAGATCCAGATGGTAAATCAAGTTGTGTATTCCATCTCAGTTCCTGTACAGGTTGGAAGTAAAATATATTTCAAGCTCGGAGCTGGTTAAAACTAAAACCCTGTCAAATGGGCTGGACCGGCCTGCTTGATTAATTGTGGGCTCAGATTGGCCCAGCCCAGTACATTAGGGTGTGTTGGGTCTCATATCTTAGTCCATAAGAGAGTCCTGGCCCGACCGGAGTTCCAATCCGGTCCGAAGTTGAAGATTGGCTAGGGGTGAGCATTATTCGGTTTTGGACCGAAAATCGAACCGAACCGAACCGAATAAGGAATTCGGTTCGATTTTAAATAAATTTGGTTCGGTTTCGGTTTCGGTCCAAAACCGAAAACCGAATAAGAAATTTTAGTTTATATATATATATATATATATATATATATATATATATATATATATATATATATATATATATATGTGTGTGTGTGTGTGTGTGTGTGCGTGTGTGTTAATTATAGGTATATACTAAATATATATAGGTATATGTTATAGGTATATATTGAATATATCTAGGTATATTTAGTTATTATATATATTAACAAAAAAAAACACACAAAATCCAAAAACCGAATAAACCGAAAACCGAACCGATTTAATTCGGTTCGGTTTGGTTCGGTTATTGACCAATTCGGTTCGGTTTCGGTTTTGCTTATTCGGTTTCGGTCCAATTCGGTTTTTGCTTATTCGGTTCGGTTGGAACCGAATAAACCGAATGCTCACCCCTAAGATTGGCTAGTTAATTATAGGATTTTTTTTTTTTTTTTATATTGGCTAATTAATCACCTAGATATAGTGTAAAACTATTTTTCAAATAGAAATTAATTAATCATCTAGATATAGTGAAAAAATAGATTTACAACTTATAATGGAAAATAGTTTATTTATATTAGCTGATTTTATTTTATTTGGTCCAAAGCAACTCGGCCCTGACACAACCTGATCCGAAGCCCATGTGTCGTGCGCCACGTGTCAAATTGGGCTAATATTTTTCACCCTTAGGCCCAACCCAGTCTACTATAACGCTAGGCCCTAGAGGTCCAGTCCGGCCCACCAAAATTTCGTGTAAAGCCCAACCCGGCCCACTTGACAGCTCTGACTAAAACTTTCTCCATACATAGACCTAAGTTCAATCACCTTTGGTGTATATATATATATAAGGTGAGATGCCACCTTATGGGTGGTTGCTATGTGTCACCCCTCCATGCTATCATCATGCTCCGAAAAATGTGCAAGTGCATAATGATAGCATAGAGGATGACACATAGCCACTTCACCTCCCTTATTATATAGATATATATATACATATATATATATATAGCTTTGGTATATAGCTTTGTGTCCAATAACTAATATGTACTCAAGCTGTTGGGACAAGCCAAAACCAGATGTACGCGAGTAAAAGGAGCTAAGCCGTCCTTACCGAACTTTCACTAATGGAGCTGACATGTTGAAGCTCGGCTCACTTATGTAGTTCAAAGCTGTTTACTCATCTTAAAGTTTGGCTAGTACCCGGAGCAAGTGAAGCTCGGCTCACTTATGGAGCAAATTTCAGATGGTTAGGAACCGCTGGGTTACATTTTTTGAATCTTTCCCGAGGGAATGCTCCTAAGAAATCCTGGTAACCCTTGTTAGCAATTGGGCAAACACACAAAATTTCAGCAAATCGGCTCAATACAAATAAAATATGTTCAAGAGTTCGGTCATATATTCAAAAAAATAGAAATATTGAGATTAGAAACTTCACATTCTTTTAAATATATTGTCAAATTTGGTTAATTAAGCATGTTTCCACCACATTTTTTGTGCCAAACTTTTCAATAATTTATACAGAACACGTTAAAACTTCACATACTTACAATTTATAAACTGATTCGAATCTTTTAAAAGTAGACAAGTATTATACGTTTCTGAAAGATACGAAAAAATTCACGTATAATACGAGTTTTATTAAGGCTCAGAACCATTAGAGTGCGCAGCCTTACTAGAAGCCACACTAGGGAAACTGTACCAACTTTAAGTACCCATACTATCTTTGTTTCAAGTAAACCTTGGCATTTATAAATTCTGAAATTACAAGGTAAAGTAAATTATGTTGCAATATGCTTCAGTTTCTTCATCCTCATCCATGCCTTTCCCCCACTAGAATGAGGTCGCATTTGGAACATAGGAAAGCTCCACACAATATTGAACAAAAATTTATGACCGCAGATGTTATATTTTCTTGGTTACATGACAATAATGGACAACGTCATTCACAATCCAATATGTAATTATCAATAGAAATAGAACAAACCATAGAGAGGAAAAATGCATCTCAAGAGGCCAGTGAGCTATGAAAAGATTACCTGTTCCAAATAAAGAATGACAACCACCATATCTTGAAAGCTACAAAGCAAGACATGGACAGCTACTACTCCCAACGACCTACTGAAGAAACAAACAGATGAAAGCTAAATATGAGAACCACCTACACCTATGCTCCCATGGACAGCTGACATGACTGCGTCTACAGTTAAAACCTTTGGTTGCACCAGGAATCTATATGCTGGAGTGCCACCAATAACACTGAAAAGAAATAATTGATGAGCTCTTGGAGACCCAAAGATGAACTTGCTCGGAAATCTGGTCCTATGGTATTTAGAGACTTGTTATTTCCTTTGGATACTGAGTGCAGAAACTACCTTGGGTTCCTTAAAGTTCCCAGTCAGCATCTCTTATTTTCCGTTGTCGTCGTCGTCGTCATCCGAGCCTTAGATTCTCCATTCGACTTCTTCAAATGGCTCGGACAGTGGCTTTAAGATCAGTCTTTTATCTCTGGCATTTAAGACCCTCTTTCCAACCTCTGCTGCTTCCCATTTTGGAAGCTCTCATGGTGCTGAAAAATCCATGATCGATAAGAAAACTTTAGATATACATGAAAGCCCAAAAAAAAATTTACCACTGAGTCGTATAGCAAACAAATTAAGTTGAATAAAACTAAGCAATGGATCATCATCGTCATCATCCAAGCCTTCTTCCCATCAAAGTGGGGTTAGCTATGGTTCGGATTTGACAGTCTTTTTTTTATGATTGCAACGCTCTATGTTCTTGCCAAATTCCTAGTCAAGGTACTTGTGAGCATGAGGGGGTCATGCCATAATAAAACCTAGATAGACAGTTGACAGCTAGGTAGGCCTACAGTTTTGATATGCAGTTTAAGCTCAGAGTCCAAGTTCCCAAAGACTGAAGATTCGGACAAAGAGGTAGGGTCTACAGGGAACTGCATTCGTCTTTATGACACATTTATCCAAAGAATAAAAAGGAATGACAATCTCATAAAACTAAGCAGGCAGATAAAAAATTAAAGAAACATTTTCCCTTATGGAATTAGATCTATAGATGCTAAAAATGTTTCACCACCAAGTTGTGTAGTAACAAATTGCAAAATAAAATTAAGCACCCAAGTAGAATAATAAATATCCTTCTCCTTCCACAATAGTAAAGCTTTAGCTATCTATGCATAGTGAGATCGACCAAATTCAGCAATAAAGGTAATGATGAAGGACCAAATTGCAGTGGATAAGTTTATCTGGAGATCGGGTCTGGTCTAGTCTACTTGAGACTTATTTATTTATTAGTTTTATTTGAGTTAATTTAGTCAGCTGGTTAACTTGGATAGTCCTATTTGGAACTTGTTAGGCAGTTTCTCTATTTTGATTAGGATAAGTTTTCTTCATAGCCAAGCCTTGTGCACTATAAATAATGTACGTAATGAGACTTAATTAAATCAGTTCATGAATTTCTCACAACTGCAAGATTATATGTTTGCACTTAGGTGTGAGACTTCCCAAATCCACAATCCTGTATAGGCACCTTAACCCAACCCACCATCAGTGCACCACCACCACACACCATATTTAAACTGTCAAATAACTATGAATACCCACCCATCTTTCATTACTAAAACCTGACCAACCATACCCTATACCTGGGACCTTCATTTTTCACCTTTAAGCCCTCCATATCACCCCAAAACCTACACTTTTTCTTTTCACTATTGAAATGACTAACCTCAACCTTTCTGGCATCCAACCCTAAACCCCATCTTACACAATTACATTCAAAACCCGATCATCATCATTCCCTATAGACTATGTCGCACGAATACATACACCAATATGGACAAGGATACAACATGATTACGGGCTATGTTGCACGAATACGGACACGGATACGAATAAGTCATGATACAAATTCGAGTTACGAATATTTTCAAATAGATACAAAGGTAGTTACCTATGTGCAGGAGTAGGAGGACAGACAGAGACAAGGGTACAAACACGATATAAATACAAATATCATTTTGTTGTCCATGCAACATAGGATACGAGATATAAACACTTTCATATATTTACAAAAACATTCATCTATTTTGCATGGATACCAACAAATATGGGTATAATCACAATACGGGTAAGGACACCTTTTTCTCCTGCAAAATAACCTATATATCAAAATCTACGCATTACAATCAAGGCTGATCCTTTGATTTCGGACAAAGGCAATAGATGCACTAGTAAGGAGCGCAATAGATGCACTAGTAAGGAGCGATAAGATAGTTGTTAAAGGTGCTTCTAGGACTAGGGGATGCCTAAACGAACATTGATTGAAGTTGTTTTTGTTATTTTATAGAGGAAATGGCCCTTAACATAGCTAAATGGAAGAAAATGATTCAAGCAGCTGACTCCAAGACTTTGGGATATAGGCTTTATTGTTGTCGTAATCAGCCAAAGCCAATAGATTCACTAATCCCCAACGATGTTAAAACAAAGTTCCAAGCATCACCTGAAACCGACAATTCTAAACCACCGAAACCTCTCAAACTTCCAAAATTACTCATAGGAAGAGCCTAAAACTGATACCCGTATTCCGAACCTTACTTAAAACACAACTAATCTTTAATCATGTTATTACAACGTTATTGATTCTTAATAATGTCAGTAAGGCATTATTAGTCCTTGATGCCATGACTTTGACTTAATTAGCCCTCAATAGTGTTAGTAGGATATCATTATTCCTTAATAACATTGTTAGCAATTAACCTTAAGACACAGTTATCCTTTATGATGCATTAGCCCTTAAAAGTGTCATTAGAACGATACTAGCGCTTAATGACATCATATGCTGGTCATTTACCTCAATAATGTTGTTAGGGCATCATTAGTACCGGGTACTGTTTAGGGCATAATCCCTTAACAGTGTCGTTATGATAACCCTAATACTGTGAGCTTCGTAATGTTAATGCCATCATTAAGTGTTACATAATTAGGAATCTACTTAGTCTAATTCTCCTTTATAAATTACGGAGTTTAATTAACCTAAGTTCACAATTAAATATAACAAATTTCCCACTTGATGTGTGATGCACCTCTTAGGCCACATTTGGTTTGCGGAATCAGGACCTTGGGAAAGGAAAGTCGTTCATTTTTTGTGTTTGGATGCCAAAGGAAAGGAAAATGGTTCTCAAAGAAAAGAAAAATAGGACGGGAAATGATTCACCCTACCTACCCCAAGGATTCACTTTCCCTCCCAATTTCGTGCATTTATTACAAAATATTCTGACTATATTCCTAGCATTTCCAAACACCGGAAAGGAAAAATGATGAAAATTGCAATTTCCCATACCCATGGAATGAGCAAAGAATTGATTTCCTTTCCGTGAAAACGAGGCCTTGCTGCTCCCAGCTCCCACTAGGGATCCTATTTTCCTTCCCTTCCATTTTTCCAACTTCCTATCACTTTCTTTCCTTTTTCACTTTTCTTCTTAATTTTCACCTTTCCTCTCTTCCAAAAAAGTTCAAAAATATAAAAAAAATGAAATGCTAAAATATAAAAACAAAATTCATGTTATTTGTATGTAAATAACATCATGGTAACAATATATTGTGTTTTATTACTTTTAGAAAGACACACAATACCATATTATAGTATTATACTATTCAACGCAACAAAGATAAATGTTGACATGATAATTGCATAATTTACTTAATCGACTAGTTAATTGCATGATAATTGAATAATGTTATGTGCACTTAATTCGTTTTAAATCTTTTTTAGGGTTGCATTCTATTCAAGGTCCAATATGTTACATGATATAAACTCGCTACTTAGTGCTTTTAGAATAGATTGAAATTACACACAAATTGTAATTCATGGAATTGTTATCCCAACTCTTGTCATTTGCAGTGTTCTAAATATCAGCCTAGGCGCTAGGCACCGGACCACCGCACCGAAAAACTCCTAGGCGGTGGGCTAGACGGCTAGGCGGGCGTGTTTTTGATTTTTTTTTATTTTTTTGATTTCTTTGATTTTGTTTATTCTTAGTTGTATTTTGGATATTTGTTTGGGTTTTAAGATAGTATTTGGATTTTAGAACATTAAAATTTTAAATTTCAAATTTTTCTAAAATTAAAAAAAAAATTCTAGGCGCTAGGCGGACCTCCGCCGCAACGAGTCCGTCTAGCGATTTTTAGAACACTGGTCATTCGGTTACATAAATAAAACATTTCCACTTTTGCAACAATACAAAGTAACCCTATGGAGTCCACAAGATCAACACACTATCAATTAGTTTCCAGGAATTATTATCACACATTTTAAGAAAGAACGTTTCTTCTGGGTTAAAAAGTTGAAAAATGTGAGTCCTCAATGGAGTTTCGACACTCAAATTTCTAAACTATGACAGATTAATTTCAAGAATTAAGGTTCTTAAATTTTCATCTTTCTCCAACCAAATAGGCCTCTACGTGCAACACGGAAGCTTTGACCTATTATTAATATATACTATATTTAAAAATTATTTAAAACTAAGCATTGTGCAGCAAAATAACACTTTTATTTTATATACTTTATAAATATTTACAAGTATCATCTATTATGCTTTAAATCATCATTCAGTAATCTAGTTGAATTGAACAAGGCGGATATGGACCGTTTGTCTAGGTAGTACCTAGACTGGCACTTAAGTGGCAACCATATACATCATAATAGGTCAAAGATCTTGTGGCCTAACTCATCTGTGGAGCGTCTCCATTTCTATTGGTGAAAAACTATTGATTTAAATTATGTGATTGATGAGTTAGAAATGTCCAATCAACGAGACTTTTCATTTGGCATTTTGACATAAAGCATAAGAAAATTTACTAACCATTTATAACAGTCAAAAGGAACATTCCAACAATATTAGATAATGGATTGTCCACGATCTAAGTAGGAGACCATCATAAGCAAGAAGCAAAGAAGCACCAAAGACCTAAGTTTTGACACCTTCTAATTCATCCAATTTATGTGCAGGTACAACTATCTGCGAGTGTGACCAAGTAGAATCACCCAATGTACCAAGTAAAATGGAGTCAACTTCTCTCATTTTATGCATACCCCCCCCCCCCCCCCCCCCCCCCCCCCCCCACCTCTCTCTTTTCTTGTGGTAGGTCCAACTCGAATTTCATTCTAAAGGTTGTGCTTTGTAGATGTAACATTTGGTTCTACATGTTTAAGTGGCTAGAAAATGTATCCATTTGTTGATAACGTTATAAAATACAATACTTTTGGATGCATATGAGTATCTTCCCATTGTTCTCCATTTAAATAATCAATTTCAGTTAATTTATAATTGCAATGATGACTTCAATGCATTCATAACAAAAGCCAAATCACTCTTGTTGTAATAATAATCCAAAGTATCTGGCTCACATGAACCAGACCTACAAATTAACCAAGAAAGCAAAACTTGTGATCTTTTACGACTTAGACATGCTTTTACCAATGACTTCCTTTTTGGTAGCATTGTCATGCAGTCCTTCAGGTCGTAGAGATATGATTCTAATACATCTTATATTTCTTCCAATGCAGACTAGTTTCATGGAGATGCATTTTGCCTTGCCTCTAAAGAATATAAAAATGTGATTGGGTTTAAATGCCACAATTACCTCATGAGAAGCAAACCCGGGCTGAGCTGAATAATAGTGAGTGTGAACATGGTTCAACTATAGTTAATCATTTAAATGATGAGTGTCAAGTATTATTAGTATTGGGCTTTAGTCCCACATCGGGTAGAACAATAGTGAGAGGGCAAGCATCTCCTATATATATATATATATATGTATATATATATATATATATATATATATATATATATATATATATATGTTACTCTCTTATCAATAATAATTATCCTATTATTCTAATTCTACATGGTACCTGAGCCAAAATTCTAGCCGTCATCCACCCCCTTCTCTCTCCACTTAAAACCCTAACCCCCCCTACAGTACTGCCTGACTCCTGTGCGTCTGCTCAAATGACTGGCGACGCAAGTATGATACGCAATTATGTATCGGTGGGTCGTGTTTCTGATATTACTGTTGTCAATGGGGGTTCACTAACAGTCCGTAAACGAGAAAGTGTTCATCTTTCTTCCGGACTGTCACTCAATTCAGTATAACATACACCGAAAAATCCGTTCAGTTTGCTTTCAATTAGTCAACTTAATCTCGACTTGCATTGCTCGGTAACATTTGTTCCTGATGGTTGTGTTTTTCTGGACCTGAAAACTGGAAATATTGTCTATAAGGGGCATGTGGCTGGAGGCTTGTACTTATTTGACGTTCCTTCTTATGTTGCTTGTGCCGACATGAAACTCGATCCTTTCGAATTACATTGTCAGTCAAGCCATCCATCCAACCTCTCCAAAAAATGTATTCATCCTTAGAAGTTCCAGTTACTTTTCATTATGAGTCGTGTCGTTTAGCTAAGCATCATCGGATTCCCTATCCGGTGAGTCATAATAAAATTGCATCCTCTCCTTTTGAGTTGGTGCATTCTGATGTATGGAGACATTGTCTGGTTGAATCAATGATGGATTTCAAGTACTTTATTACATTTGTTGATGACTACTTATATGTCACTTTGTCTATCTAATGAAAAATCGTTCCGAATTATTTAAAATTTGGTACAATTTTTATGAAGAGATCAAAACACAATATGGTGTTCCAATTAAATGCTTTCGAAGTGACAATGGTCGTGAGTATCCATCTCGTGAGTTCAATACTCATATATGTCCCGCAATAACATCATCCACCAAACTTCATGTCCTTACACACCTCAACAGAATGGTATGGACGAACGCAAGAATCGCCGTCTCTTGAAAACAACGTGTGCTTTTATGTTTCAAGCGCGTACTGCCAAAAAAATTTGGTTGGATGCGGTGCTTACAGCTTGCTATCTTATTAATCGCATGCCATCGTCGGTTTTCAATGGCGATGTTCCCTTTTCTTGGTTATATTCCGCACGAGAGTCGTTTCCTCTACCTCTCAAAATTTTTGGTTGCGTATGCTATATTCGAGATATCCGACCGACCCTTTCTAAATTAGACCCTAAAGAAATCCAATATATTTTTCTTGGGTATCATAAAGATTAGAAAGAGTATCGTTGTTTTTCTTCTACCTTGAAGAGGTATTTTTCTCTCTAGAGATGTTACCTTTGTTGAAATCGAGTTTCCTCCACTTCCACAAACTACAGGTCCAGTTTCCCAGGTCTACCCAGAATAGGGTTTCTTGTTGTTTCCTAGTCATATACAACAGCCCCCATAAGGGTGCCCTCTCTTGCCGAGCTAGTATCCCGGTCCGACGGTCCGCAATCATTGATTCAGTCAGTACCGACGTCACCTAAATGACCACCGCAGAGCGCGCCCACGGTTACCGAGTCATCCTCCTCTAGCTCCACTGATTCGTGTCTGCATATTCCACCAGCTCGACCTCGTCGTGCATGTCGTGATCATCCCTTGTATGTAGACAACTAGAAAGGGCTCGCGAGCCACACTCAGTCCTTGGTGGCCACTATTGATGGGATTCAGATTTCCAATACTGTCGAGGAGGATCTCAAACATCCCAGATGGCACGCTGCTATGGAAGAAGAGACGAAAGTGCTTCAGAAAAATTACACTTGGGACTTGGTAGATTTGCCTACCGGTAAGCAAGCAGTAGATTGCAAATGGGTATTCACGATCAAGGTGAAACCGGATGACACTCTTGATAGCCTAAAGGCTCGTGTTGCTAGGATGACATCAGTGCGCGTACTCTTGGCTTTAGTTGTTCGCTATGACTGGACATTGCTTCAGCTTGATATCAAGAATGCATTTCTCTACGAGGATATTGAAGAAGTGCATCTGGTGCAACCTCCCGAATTTCGTTGCAAGGGAGGGTAAAGTGTGTCATCTGCGGAATGCCCTCTACGGTCTCAAACAATCACCTCGTGCGTGGTTTGGTCGATTTACACATGTTACTCAGTTTGGCATGTGTCAATCAAAGAAGGATCATTCGGTGTTCTACCGACAGACATCAGCTGGAAGGATACTACTTGGTGTCTATGTTGACGACATTGTAATCACGGGTGACGACAGCAAGGGTATTGTAGGACTAAAGAAGTTTCTGGAAAAACAATTTCAGACCAAGGATGTGGGATCGTTGAACTACTTCTTGGGCATTGAGGTCATACGGGGTAAGCGGGACATTGTAATGTCTTAGAGAAAGTATGTGATGGACATACAAATGATGCAAGACTGATGTAATCCAAGGGAGCAACCTCGTTCATGGATCCAGGGGCAAAGTTACGCCCAGACGAGGGGGTTCTGATTGACCAATCCGGATCAGTATCGTCGAGTGGTTGGAAACTTGGCGGTCATGACTCGCCCGAATATTTCCTTCGTCGTAAGTGTAGTAAGTAGATTTATGGCCTCTACGAGTTCCACAGTGACAGGCAGCTCAGAATTTTGCGCTATCTAGTCCAGAATCCGAAAAAAGAAAATTGGATAGAGAATCATAGACATACTCGTGTTGAGTACTCTATCGATGCTGACTGGAGTGCAATTATGGCAGATAGATGGTCTACATTTGGCTACTCGGTATTTATTGGCGGAAACTTGGTATCGTGGAAGAACAAAAAGCATAGTATGATAGCACGATCAAGTTCGGAAGCAGAATATCGAACGATTGCTCATGGCACAACAGAGGTGTTATATTTGAAGCATCTTCTACAAGAGCTGGAAGAAGAAGCAGGATCTAAAGCAGCAGATATGTGGTGTGATAACAGTCTGCTATCCATATTGCTACAAATCCAGTATTTCATGGAAGGACAAAGCACATTGAAATCGACATTCACTTTGTCCGTGATGAGTACAAAAAGGGGATGATAAAGTTTCACAACGTGAGGACTGGTGATCAGATAGCTGATATCTTCAAAAAAGTCTCTTTTGGGTTCTCAGGTTCAATTTTTTAATAACAAGCTGGGCATGATTGACATCTATGCTCCAGCTTGAGGGAGGGTGTTAAGTATTAGTAGTATTGGGCTTTAGTCCAACATCGGGTAGAACAATAGTGAGAGGGGTTAGCCTCTCCTATATATATATGTAACTCTCTTATCAATAATAATTATCCTATTATTCTAATTCTACAATGAACAAATGGAAGATGTTCATATCCATCCAAAAGTTGCGACAATGTTGTATTTTAAAATGTTATAAACATATGGGCCTATTGTAGAGCCACTTAAACATGTAGAACCAAATGTTACATGTACCAAACTTGAGAATGAAATTCAAGTTAGATTAGCATCACAAAAATGGAGGATTTACATAGAACAACAAAAATTCATGACACGCTTGTACTTGGTACATTGGGTGATTCTGTTACGTCACACTCGCTGACATTTGCACTAGCACAAAAATTGGATAATATTGAAGGTGCCAAAAAATTAGGTTTGTGGTGTTTTCCCGCTTTTTACGTACGATGAGCTCCTAATTAGATCTTAGACAATCCAGTATGCAATATTGTTGGGATGTTCAGGATTACTATAAATGGTTAGTGGCTTTCCTCATGCTTCATGTCAAATTGCAAGTCATTTGGACTTGCTTTATGTAAATTGAACCAATTTATCAAGCATCATAATGTGCTAGTTTCTGTGGTTATTGAAAAACTTGGATAAACGTTAGTTCTTGCATTAAAGCAACTATGCCTTTTCTAGAAAACTTGTTTCCATCTCTTATCCTTCTCATTCCTGCTTGCACTTACAACAGCTTCTCTAGGGTTTCACTTCCTGTCTTGATGATGTTAAGCATAGGTTTAGAACCTGCTCTTACCGTGAAGCTGCTCCGAGCTCCTAAGTTGTCAATTAATATTGATGGCAATCCTTATCATGATCGCAAGACCCTATGCTAAAGTTTAAGTGGTTCTAATCATATTTACCTTTTATTCCGTGCTTTCTTGCTGCTTTAGGTTTTTGAAACATGCTTGTTAGTGAATACGTCAAGCACCTGGATTCAAAATACGTATTGCTTGCAATGGCCTAAACTAATAATTTAATTCTACCTTCTAGCCTATACATTTATCTATTTTAATAAGTATCCCCATGAAAATTTATCCTCTCTAAAAAAATGATTGAGGTGGTGGTTGAAGCCATAAAGTGCATGAGATTATTACAGTTGGTATTGTTGGCTCTTCTACAGTTGGAGATGAACCTGTAGGCTTTAGAGAATCTTACTGAAAAGCCAAAGATCTAGAGTCCTGGAGGAGTTCACATAACAAAAGCATTCAATTTTATATTCTTCATGTATCACCACAATTCACAGAAATGTGTGTTTTGAGATTTGGTCTTAACAAAATTGAATTTTTACTTTTAAATCTTTAGCTGCATCGTGTGAGGGCTGTGTGTGTGTGTGTGTGTGCGCGTGTGTGTGTGTGTGTGTGTGTGTGTGTGTGTGTGTGTGGGGGGGGGGGGGGGGGGGGGGGGGGGGGGTAAGGAAGCACATTAAGACGAATAAACTCTAAAATCTTGTAAATGTGGTAGGAACATGTGTATTAATGATTGGTTCCATTAGTTCCAAGTGTCACCTGTGTAGCGTTGCATATTTTCCTTTATCCTCTATAGATAACATAATTAAGATTCCTTCAACTGCATGTGTACAGGCAGTAGCGTGGGTTTTTTTTATAGAAAAAGCACTATAACTAGTATTTAGAAGCTATTAGACAATGTTTTTTAGGATAAACACCCTATGTTCTTGAGTGCACATGGAGTTACTGGAAACAATGTTCTTAAAAACCCTCATGGGGTTCATTTCGGGGAGCATTCAAAGTTGGGATTCCAGAAACCGGAACTTGTTTAATTGGATGGGAGGAGTAGGACGCGTGCGTTTTTTTTTTTAATGGGGCACACATTTTTTTTTAAAATAGTTCGTTGTTAACACATTTTTGAATTTTTTACACATTTGTTACGCCAAACAGGAGTTTGCTGGCCACGGTTCATAACAACGGGTTCAATTACCCACTCGAAACATAATCCTAAATCCAAACAAAACCCTTCCTTCCCGTCCGCGGCTGCAAATCAAAACCATTTAAGGCACTGATCTCGCTAGCAGCGCTAGATCCAGTCGAGCCCCACTCCCTATCCTCTATAACAACAACATCCTCAAATCCGATATGCTTTAGTTTCTTTTTTGTCAAAATGTTCTAGTCATGGACTCTTATCATTCTTAAAGAGTGGTATGTAATCTGTAACATGTTTGATGAGTGCCCTCTAGAGTTGATCATATTGTTTGCTTATATTTTATAATTGATTATTCAGTCAATTTTCAGTATTTTAAAATATATTATAACTTTTTTAGATATAAAACTTCCATGCCCGAGAGGGGGACTCAAATGCCTCGCCTTGCGCCTTCGTCTTTTAAAACATTGATCAAAAATTCATGCTGGTTCCAAAAAGCAATGGTCTAGGCTACTACTTAGATTGTAGCTTATGTGGCAGTTAGCTGGTCATGTCAATGCATATTAGAAGCATAAATAAATGCAAATATCACATGTATACAAGACAATGACCTACTCCACTATTCTGACAACCAATATAAAATTCAAAATTATATTGGCTTAAGGCAACTCTTAACCAATAACATGAAGTAACCTATCCATATCAGGACGCATAATAAACGCAAGTATTACATGTACATACAAGAGAACAACTTACCTCCACAATTCTGACAACCAATATAAATCACTCCAGAATCGAATTCTTCACGACAAAGACAGCATACAGGCTTCATGCAAGAAATGCTGCAATGGCAGAATAACTTTATTTTCTCTAAATGCCTTTGTTGTTCATTATTTTTTATATTCACCCAAACAATGCTCATTAGTTGAACCATCTTCATGTGCACAATTATCAAGATCATTATTTCGATGATTGGCACTCACAGTATGCCTTGATATGGTTTTAGGATTCAACACGACTTCCTTTACAGAATGCGTAAGGATGTTATCCCTTTGTTCTCTCCCATATGAAACTTATTGTCAATGTCAAGTACAGGCAAACCATTTTCACATGAACCACCATGAAACTCTTCTTCATCATATTGACACTCAAAACCCAAAATATCTGTTCCCACATTGCATCTTCTCTCCAACTTAGTCTCAGAAAAACTTGCACCTCTAGCAAATGGACACATTGGTTTGATTATCATGCGGCAACTGTGGCACTTAAACCCGACAACATTTTTTATATTCTCTATAGTAAGGCAAAAGGCATCTCCATGAAACCAGTCTGCATTGGACAGAAAAATAAAGGTAACATGTATTAGATCATATCTTCACAACCTGAAGGACTTATATGAAAATTCTGCCAAAAATGAGGTCGTTGGTAATAGCATGTCTAAGTCGAAAACAGCACATGTAACTAAACATAAATAATTATATTGGCTTGACGCAACTCTTGTCCAATAACATCAACTAAATTATCCATAAGCTAAGCGTATATAAATGTAAATACCACATGTATATAAAAGACAATAGTCCACTATTCTGACAACCAATATAAAATTGAAATTATATTGGCTTAAGGCAACTCTTAACCAACAGAGTTAAGAAACTTATCCTTATCAAGATGCATAATAAATGCAAGTATCACATGTAAAATACAAGAGAACAACTTACCTCCACAGTTCTGACAACCAATATAAATGACTCCAGAATCGAATTCTTCACAACAAAGACAGCATACTGGCTTAACGCAAGAATCTTGTGGATGTTGCAATGGCAGAAGAACTTTCTTTTCTCTAAAATGCCTTTGTTGTTCATTAACTGGCTTCTGTGTCCGTAAAAGACCATTCAGCCAGTAGGAATAGTGCATAACTGATCTTTTCCTCTTACGCCAGCTAAAATCACTTAAAGAATTTATCAGACTTCCATCTTTTAGATCACCTTTCTTCACAATTACATACTTCTTTTTCCTGGATGTACCTCGTTTTCCCCTCTTACGCCAGCTAAGCTCACTTTCAGAAGTGTTCGGACTTCCCTGCTTCAGATTCTCACCTTTTAGATTTTCAGATTTCTCCTTGCGACCGTCTTTTTTGCGCCCACTACTTCTCTTCTTGCTCTTCATCAATTTAGTTTTCTTATTATTTATCACCAATTTACTCTTCTTATTATTAAACACCAATATGAGTTTACCTATTTTTGGTATAACCTCTGGACTCTTGATTTTCACCAATATATGTTTGTCATTCTTTGGTATATCCTGTGTACTTTTCTTGTTACTTTTCACCAATATACGTTTGTCATTCTTTTGTATATCCTCTGTAGTCTCCTTGTTACTTTTCACTAACATATGTTTGTCATTCTTTGGTGTATCCTGTGTACTCTTCTTGTTACTTCTTACCAATATACGTTTGTCATTGTTTTGTATGTCTTGTGATTTTTTCCTTTTCGAAACCTTTGTCCTTTTCAATACTTCTTCAAGATCATCAGGTTTTACATTTAAACTGTTTTTGTCCTTGCATCTGCAGCATGTAAAGTTGGTTACTGTAGCACCTTTGGGAACTCTGAAATGCTTCCTGTGAAAGAAACCTGTAAAAGAAAGATGAGCAGACAAGGATAAATAACTCAAAAAAACCAAAATGATATAGCTGCCATGGCTTAACTGCTCAGATTATATCTTAATGAAGAAGCCGAAACAGTGAAATACTTCTCAAATTCCTTAGAATTATGGCACGAATACAGAGATGATACGGAACAAGATACAGACTTGGGTACGGCTACAGACATTTTCAAATAGGTACAAGGTAACCACCTGTGTTGCACGAAAACAGACAGGTACAGGTACGCACAACATTTTCCCATATCTGTGCAACATAGGTTGAGAACAAGTATGCTAAATAGTCTTAGCTTCACAATACATAGAGAATGGATAGGCAATGGTATTAAGTTCTATAAGTGAATACCCTTGAAGATTTCAGTACTAAGTGTCTCATTGTTGCATAATGATATTCATGGACTGAATGGAAATCATGATGCCTTACAATAAAGATGAATGTTTTTATTTCCATCTGGAGATGAAAATCAGGAAAAATAATGAGAAATTTTAGCATTTAAGATCTAACATGGAGGCGTTACTCATAGAAACTCGGAAATTTTCAATAATGGCATATCTAGTTATCAAGCTAGCAAAAGATACAATAAGAAGGCTAAATGTGTATTATACTATAAACCGGACTACAATACAATAACAAGAACAAAGCCTTATCCCAAATATTTTAGGTCGGCTTAAACCAGACTAGAATCATATCTAGAAATCGCATAACTTCTAAGATTACAGGAAAAGTTATAAGATACAAATGGCATATACATATTCTGGTCAATATTTTTAACTGACTTGACAAGGTTTCATAAGTCAGAATTGGGTATTTGGGTTCAAATGAATCTCTCTGCTGTGTACAAAAAAGAACAATTATTTGAAATTTTAGTGTGCTAATTTAAGCCAGAATGATTCTCAAACCAAAACCTCTAAGAACTATAATGCAAGACTTCTAGATAGAAAAAATTAATATCAGCACAATCACCATAGAATAGGAATAAGCCAAGGAGTTATTAAGGACTACTTGTTACGGGCCTTCTTGTAGTGGACAATGGTATACGGCATTGCACAGATGAATAGACACGTCAGGGGTGTAGGGTCATAGAAATAAGTACTACTAGGCCGAAAACCAGACCAAAAATGAACGGGAATTAAGCAGTAAAAAAATGCAGGACTAATTTAAACATAAGTGTTACTTAACCGAGCTAAATAGAGGACCGGAACAGCTGACACCAAAGTCTTATGATAAAGGCTTTTTGTTGATCAGTCCTTGTTATACACATGCGTGCATAATCACCTTCGAAAATTGCGGTGTGGTTAGTTGATTTCGTTTTGTATATCCTTTGTACTCTCCTTGTTACTTTTCACTTAACCGAGCTAAATAGAGGACCGGATTAACTGTGTGGTTAGTTGATTTTGTATTTATATCCCGTTGTGCTTTAATTAGAAAATTGCGAACAAACCCTACAAATACATTCAGTTAGGAGTTCTTGGATTGTCATTAGAGGAGTTGCAAGAAAGTAGAAGGCAAAATAAATACATGGATTTAAGGTAGGTACAAAGCATCCGTAGTTTCTAGTGCAATAAAAAAATGGCCTAACTGGGGCTTGATGAGGACAAGGATTTCTGTCACTGAATCCAAGGACTAGGGGTACAAGATTTGTTGTAGTGATGATATGAATGAACTATAGTGATGATATGAATGAACTATCCACATAGTTGTCGAACAATAACTATTCCCAAAATATGCCATACTAACGAGAGAAATAGCAGCATCATTCCATGGCTTATCAAATCCTATGACAGATAGATTTCCTTAGGTTTTTTCTAAGGGCACCACCATTTTTGTTAGGGGACAACCCTTACTTGGGGGCAGCCCAAGGAGGTGGAGATTTTGCTAGGGGGCACCCACATTTGGCTAGGGGGCAGCCCAACCCCCCAAACCCTTCATTCCTTCCCATAACCCATTCTACACTCTCTCCACCAAAAGGAAAAAAAAAAAAAAAAGAACTCTCCCTCTCCCTCTCCCAAAACCCTACTTTCTTCTCCTCCACCACTCCACTCCCAATTCCTCCACCAAGATTTCTTCAACAACATTCGTAGATTCGAAGAGATGACACGCAAGTCGAAGCAACCGGAATCTAGGTACGTTCTTCCCTAATTTCTTCAAGAATTTTGTACACTCTATTCAAAACCCTATAATATTTTTAATTCTCTAAAAAGTTTTGATAAATTAGGTTTAGAATCTCTTTATGATTCATGAAAGGAATTTTCGAACACGACAAACCCACATTTTTTTCTTGAAACCCTAACCCTAGAAGACGACAAACGAGCATCTTGTTTTGGTCGTTTGGCTACAACAATCGGGTTTGAATATAGTAGGACTGCCAGGCCTGTGGCAGTCCTAATGTAAAGCAGGACTGCCACAGTCCTGGCAGTCCTCTTGTGAAAGAGGACTGTCAGGACTGTGACAGTCCTGCTTTACATTAGGACTGTCACAGGCCTGGCAGTCCTAATGTAATAAGATATGGGAGTGGAAATAGGGGGAAGGGGGGAGGGTTGGTACTCTATTTTGCTCATATGGAGGAGAGGTGGGTAACTGCATGATGCTCATATGCGGGAGGGAAACTGCATGTCCTATACTCTCATGTTTGTAGACTTAATTCACTTATACTTTCATTTACAGTCTCAAAAGGTGAAGGAATTGGCCCAGACACTCCGGAGAGGTTGCCAAAGTGACACTAGTGTCGCGGTCGCCAACGAGCTTGATCGCATCGACGACGTGGTCGAGTTCCCCTTCATGAATAATAGGGAGTCTCGTTCAAAGGTCCGGCATGTTATGTAGTTGGATGTGGAATGATCATTAGTTGGATGTAATCTGGATGTTTTTGTAAAGATGTTTTTGTTGTTTGAAACTTGAAGGATATATTTGTTGTTTAAAAACTTAAGTTTTTGGGCAGACTTTTGAAGGATATGTAGTTGACACTTATGTTGTTTGTTTGAAGTTGGATATTTTGTCTGATATGTAGTTGTGATTTATGTTGTTATTTCTGTACTTGTTGGATATGTAGTTGTCTAATATGTAGTTGTTATTTACGTTTGTAAGCTTAAGTTGTTGGCCAATTCCTGATATTCTTGATTTAGTATCAGGACTGCCAGCACCCTGGCAGTCCTACACTTATGTAGGACTGCCAGGGTCCTGGCAGTCCTAATTGAAACCCTCTGTGATGAGAGTTTCAAAATGAAACTCTCTGTCACAGAGAGTTTCAAATAGGACTGTCAGCACCATGGCAGTCCTACTTAAGTGTAGGACTGCCAGGGGGGTGGCAGTCCTATTTATAACTCTCTGTGATGAGAGTTTGAAACTGAAACTCTCTGTCACAGAGAGTTTCAATTAGGACTGTCACCCCCCCGGCAGTCCTATGCAAAAGGAGGACTGCCAGGGTGCTGGCAGTCCTAATTGAAACTTACTGTAACAGCAAGTTTCAATTAGGACTGCCAGCACCCTGACAGTCCTACATAAGTGTAGGACTGCCGGGGTGGCAGTCCTATTTATAAAGGAAAAATTTATGAAATGTCCAAAAAAACGAAAAAGTGCTAAAACGGAGGTCCAAACATCATTTTTTTTGCGATTCTAAAATTTTGGAAGGCCGACTAACGAAGAAGCTGTTAATCTCCTGCTCCTCGAAGATACGCTTATTTTGCGACAAACCGGGCCTCGTTTCGACCTCCCAGTCAAAAGTTATGGCCCTCCAAAGTTTCAACTGACCATAAAATGCAGGAGAATGACCATTCTTCGTGTTAGAACACGAAGAATGTTAATTTCGCATGAGGGTAGCCATTCTCCGTGTTAGTAACACGGAGAATGGCATTCTCCGTCTTAATTTACACGGAGAATGGCCATTCTCTGTGTTAGTAATACGGAGAATGGCATTCTCCGTCTTAATTTACACTGAGAATGCCCATTCTTCGTGCTAAATTACGGCCATTCTCCGTCTTAATTTACACGGAGAATGGCCATTCTCCGTGTAATTTAGCACAGAGAATGACCATTCTCCGTGTTAGAAACACGGAGACTGGCATTCTCCGTGTTAATTTACAGGGAGAATGGCCATTCCCAGTGTTAAAACGCAGGAGAATGCCATTCTCCGTGTTAGAAACACGAAGAATGGCCATTTCCAGTGTTAAAATGTAGGAGAATGGTCATTTCCAGTGTTAAAACGTAGGAGAATGGCATTCTCCGTGTTAATTTACACGGATAATGGCCATTCCCAGTGTTAAAACGCAGGAGAATGCCATTCTCCGTGTTAAATAACACGGAAAATGGCCATTTCCAATGTTAAAACGTAGGAGAATGGCATTCTCCGTGTTAATTTACACGAAGAATGGCCATTTCCAGTGTTAAAACGTAGGAGAATGATTCCCCGTGTAATTTAGTACGGAGAATGACATTCTCCGTGCTAAATTACACGGAGAATGGCCATTCAAATGTTAAAACACAGGATAATGGCCATTTATAAAACTCTGTGATGAGAGTTTCAAACTGAATCTCATCACAGAGACTTACAAATAGGACTGCCACCCCCCTGGCAGTCCTACATTCAATTAGGACTGCCAGCACCATAGCAGAGTGCTGGCAGGGTGCTGGCAGTCCTAATTGAAACTAGAAGTAACATCAAGTTTCAAAACTCTCATCACAGAGACTTACAAATAGGACTGCCACCCTCCTGGCAGTCCTACATTCAATTAGGACTGTCAGGGGGCCTGGCAGTCCAGAGAGTTTGGGTATGAAACTCTCTTCACAGAGAATTTTATACAGGACTGCCAACACCCTGGCAGTCCTTTATTAAGTAAGGACTGCCAGGGACCTGGCAGTCCTAACTTAATGTAGGACTGCAGAAAGTCTGGCAGTCCTACTTTACATTAGGACTGTCACAACCCTGGAAGTCCTAATGTTGTAAGCCACGACTGTAGCAGCCGAACGGCCACAACGATTTGTCGTGTTATAGGGTTAGGGTTTCAAGAAATATGTGAGATCATGTTCAAAAAATTCATTCATGAACCCTAAAGTGATTCTAAACCTAATATTTATGTTTATGTTTTCTGATTTTGAGTATGAGTGAAAACTTTTTTTGGTAGCTGATCTTAGACAAATTTGGGAGAAAATTTGTGCCAAACATGATTGAGATAGGAGAACTCATGATTGAGATAGGAGAAATTTTTTGGAGATAATTCTCGGAAAGAAAGGAAGAAAAATTTGGACTAGGATTTAATTCTATGACCTAGAAATGTTGGGAGAGAAGAAAAAAGTTGAGGGAGAAGAAAAGAGTTGAGGGAGAGAGGAAAAGAGTATAGGGAGGGAGAGAGAGAAAAATTAGAAAAGTTGTCTTTTATAACTAATGTTGGGCTGCTCCCAAGTAAAAAAAAACTGATGGCAAACTTGTAATATTTGCAAACATTTTTGGGCTGCCCCCAAGTAAAATTGGTGGTGCCCTTAGAAAAAACCATTTCCTTAATGTTAGATAGTTCAAATTATGTACAAAAATAGACAAAAGAATTCATACATACACAAAATTATATGTATGTGACCATGTAAAGAACACAAAAAATTTAGGAGTTAAAGAATCACTAGAAAAAAAACATATTATAAAAGGAAACATTTACAACACATACCACTGCAGGCCTGGCAGTTCACCGCCTCCCTGTGTAAGCGAAAGAGAAGTATAAGTTAGATAACCTGTTAAAGACCGAAGAAGAAAAAAGAAGAGCAGAGTGCAAATACAGATTCCACAACAGTACAATTGCCAAACAAATAATATACCTGATGAAACCTCACATTGACTGAACTTTTTGAATTAGAGATGTGTATAGAGTCAATACACAAATATTCTTATGTTTGCAGATACGTGTATAGTCAATAGACAAATATTCTTATGTTTGCAGCTACGTGTATACCTACCATACATTACAAGAAACAAAGTTTCGGGTAAAAATAGATACTCACAATCTTTGCCTGTAAAGCAACCAGTGCAGGATTTTTGCTTAAGGATCAGCACTAGTACTGTGTAAGTAAAGCAGTACAAATAACCCAATCTGAATCCAATTCCATGTGCATTGATTAATATAAATATCCAATATCAGCCCCTTAACATACGAATAAAATCAGGATCCTGGTCTATACCAGTATGCAAGGTTGTAAAAGGCGCTAGGTGCTAGTCAGGCGGCGTGCCTAGGCGGGCGCAGTTTTTAAAAATAAAAATAAAAACCCAAAAAAACCCTACGGAAATTTGCAAAAAAAAAGTCCATAAAATCCAAAAACATGCATAGTCGGGGGTCAGGGGGCCTAGGTGGGTGTCTAAGCGGGAACCAGGCGCCTAGCGCATAGGCTGATTTTTAGAACACTGTCAGTATATGCATCCCATAATAAAAATATCAGAATATATCTACCAGGACAGATTAACATTAATATGTTACTTGAGGACGTGTCTTCTGTTACTTGAGGATGTGTCTTCTAGAAACAGAAAAATAAATCAGCAATAGATTATTTAATATTGATGCAATCCCATAATCAATACGCACTGTTTTTTAAGCTTTCCTATGCAAGCAGCAAAAAGAAACTAAAACATGGATTTACAAATCAAATTAAATAAAATCTGGTTGGCAGAAGTCCTTATCTATATAAAAACTGCCCTCATTTCTAATACTCGCAATACTAGTCTGGTATCAATCACCATTGGAATTCATCATAAATGAATATCAAATTTGATATATATATATATATATATATATATATATATATATATATATATTTTTTTTTTTTTTTTTGATATATATATATATATATATATATATATATATATATATATACACACACACACAAACAAACAAACAAACACTTGAAATTGTAAGTCTACAGCTATAGCCCGACCTAAGCTAGCTCGGGTCTTTTTCTTACATATCTTCTCGGACTTTGTCTAGGTCTAATTCTATGCACGTCTTCCTTGATTCTTGTGTGTGTTGTAGCATTCCTCAATCTACCACTAACTTAACAGGTGAATGGAAGAAGAGGATTCAAGCAGTTGGCCCCAAAATTTTGGGAAAAGGCTTTGTTGTTGCTGTATATTTTTCTATAAACCAACCAGCTCCACCGTAGGATCGCAGTTTCACAATTATCCGTCTTATTTTCCTCAATATACAAAACACGCATCAGCCATAATAATATATGCATCAGAAATACTACCTGAAGTTCTGTGTATAATGTGCGACTTAGAAGCTTAAGAAATTCCCAACAAAATTTACAATTCACTATGATGAACTTATTTTTACTATCATCCACCAGATTCTAGAATGCACTTTTACAAGCATCTTAGTTTCCTTGGCAAAAAGTATATCCATCACTAGTAATAATGTGGCTTAGCCTCCTCACCTAATGAGTTGTGACTAGAGCAGTTAAAAGATCCTTCTGTTTAAATGGCTAGAATTTGTGAGGTTTAAGTTTTCTTTATTATGAATCTCTGTTAATAGTTCAACACACGAGCACTAAACATACCAGTTAATAAAAAATAAGACGGGAAATGAACTCAAATAAAAGACTATGTCCACATACCTGACCAGTACGTCTTTGTTACAATGTCCACAAAGTTCTGTCGCAAATTTCTGTATTCTTGACATAAGGTAGGAAAATCCTTTCGGTCTGTCTTTTTTCTTCATTTCACATTTGCTTCCATTTTCAGAATGTGTTCCCAAGTCTATCTTTTTCAGTGACCTAGCTATTCTTCGCTCTTCATAGGATTTCAATATATTTATAGGAACAAGGGTTTCATTCAACCAGTAACGTTTTCTTCCGTTAGAGGATTCTTCAAGCAAGACGCCATGCTTAGTAACAACTGCAGGAAGTGTCTCCTTTTTGCCAAAATCAAGTAGATATTTCACAAGGGTTCCCTCAGTACACTTTCTGCGTAGTATAACCTTCTTCCATAACCTTGCTACTTTGTTAGATACCGTCTGAGGGAAAAGCCCAGTCTCAGACAGTTCCATCCACTTAATATTTGCATCAAACTCTTGCACCTGAAAGCACACAAAAGGATATTTTTCAGGCCTCCAAATTAAAGGCATACTTCATTCACTTTTTTATTGGGAAATATTCTACCACAAACCTAAACAAATACCTGGTACATGAGCTGGGCCACACTTTGTGACATCTCAACAGCAGCCCGCCAAGCAACATATTTACTTCTCTTGGCAAACTCTGAACCTTCAGAATATGATATATTTGGGATCTTTGTACACCCAGCTGTAAAAGTTCAACTCAGCTAACAATTTACATTCATGACAATTTCATTGAATTATAAATTGAAAGCAAAGGCTAGGTACTATAATATTACATACCTTGCCGACCACCCTTTGAAGCCAATGGTCGAGGCAACATCTTCAACTGAAACACTTGCCGTGCAAGTTTTCCACCCCTCCACCAATAAATAGCAGATGCTTTAGCAGCATGGGAGATTGAACTAAATTCATCTCCAGAACTCATCTTCTTTGCTTGTTTTCTACTAGAACCAAAATTTGAAGATGCACGCACTGGCGTGCTCATGAGAATAGAACCTGAACCGATGGTGCAAGGATAATCCACTGGTTTTGACCAATCTACTGATAGTGCAATGCGCCGCAAATTTAATTCTAACTGCAAGCAACATTTCCCTATTAAATTGAATATAAAACAGTAAACATAATCTGAAAAACTTATAGAAGTACACAGGCAGCATCATTTCTAGGCCACTATTGTAACCACAAGAAACACTTACAGAAAGAAGCAGGGGCTTTAGTGATGCAGCATCAGAGACCTTCGAAACAGCCTCTCTCCAATTGTCACTGTAGTGTGGCTTCTCCCATGGCCCAGACATAAGACCACGCACTCGGTTTTCAATCAATAACATATGAAATATGGCAAAGGCTATATGGCTTTGCTTATTGTTCTCAGAACAAAGTCCAAGCGTACTGCTACCGCCAACTGCTAGATTCCTGTCCTTGAAACCTTCTAGACTCTTATCATAAGCAACTTTAAACAAGCAATCTTCGTCAGTGGAAGTTCTGCAGCATACACACCAACCACAATTCTCCTTTTGTGCATATGTAACCAGATTACCATCAGTATACCGACAGCACTTGATGGATATTTTAGCGATTAACTTCAGTTGAGCTGATCTTATATCCTGACCAGACTTCGCAGGCTCATTATTTCTGTTCTCTGATAATGCATGCATTAGCTCCTTACCAATGGAAGAAGCTATTCGACCAAGACTGTAATAGTTCAGATAACTACCAGAATCAGAATGCAGATGAGAAGCGTCACGACTGTCACTTGCCAATGATTTACAGCTCAGACCTGTGAGTTCAAGAAACTTCCCCGATCCCACAGCTGGTTCAGTTTGTCTCGAAGAAATAGTTCCTTCAGAAGGAGCATCCGAGTTCGTACAATAATTGGTACCAGTTAACTCAGACATTTGAGCAAAGGTAGTAGCATGGACCTTTTCATCAAAGGTGTCAGAACATGCAAATGGACAGTCCCCAAATTGATGTGAAGACATAGGGTTCAATAATTCCAAGTTTGGAAGTTCAGAGTTTTTGGCCCCAAATTGTTCAGGAGTAGCAGAATTTCTAAGTTCTTCCTTCTCAACGTTGCCATCAATATCTTGCTTTGCAGGTAGCAGGGGCTCAAACTGCAGCTGGGCATCCAAACCATCATGTACAATATGATTATTATTCCCATATTCATCAGCTAAATGGATACCCCAATACATGGATATTGAATTTATAATTGCACTGTAAGAAGCATATGCTGACTTCATTACATTCATAACAGAAGCCAAATCACTCTTGTTGTAATAATAATATGAAGCATCTGAATCACATGAACCAGACCTGCAAGTAAGCCAAGGAGCAAACGTGTCACGTCATCATCTTCAAGCAAAAAGGTCTAATCATAATCTAAAAAAGGTTTTTTTAAAAACTGTATGTAACAGGTGGAATTCTTCCACATTGTAGAAATAATATGAACCCCTCAACTCTCATGAGGGTTTAGACTCATATATATAGGAGTAAAAATGTTACATTTACATATAGGTCCACACTTATTTAGATATTATGTAACCGTAGTAATATCTTAACACCCTCCCTCAAGCTGAAACATAGATGTCAATCATATTCAACTAGTTACAAAGAAAACGAACACGGGGGGCCTAAAAGAGACTTCGTAAAGATATCCGTTCTCCGGGCTTCACATGGTGAAATGTTATCACCCCCATTTCATAGTCATCACGCACGAAGTGGATGTCGATCTCAATATATTTCGTTCTTTCATGGAATACAGAATTGGTAGCAATGTGGATGGCAGACTGGTTATCACACCACATATTTGTTGCTTCTGATTATACTTCTTCTTCCGGTTCCTTTAGAAGATGTTGCAAATATAACACCTCTATTTTGCCATGAACAATAGCTTGGCATTCTGCTTCTGAACCCGATCGTGAGACCACACTCTGTTTCTTGCTCTTCCACAACACTAAGTTTCCACCAATAAATACTGAATAGCTAGATGTAAACCGTCGATCTGGAAGACTCGCACCCAGTCAGTATCTGTAAAATAATCAAGATGAATATGCCCCTGATTGTCCATACGAATTTCTTTTTCCGGAGTCTGAGCGCAAGATCCTGAGAACTGTCTGCCAATACGGAACTCGTGGAGAAGCCATAAACCTACTCACTACACTTACAGCAAAAAAAAAGTCTAGACGAGTCATAACCGCCAAGTAATTAAGTTTTTCGACCAGTCGACGATATTGTTCAGGATTGGTCATCAATATTCTCTCATCGGAAAAGTAACTTTACCCGTAGATACATCGGTGGGTTGCTCCCTTAGTTTGCATCAGTCCTGCTTCAGTTAGCATATCAAGAACGTACTCCTCTGAGACAGTACAATGTATTGCTCGTCCCGTGTGACTTCGATGCCCAAGAAGGACTTCAATGCTCCCATATCTTTGGTTTGAAACTGTTCGCCAAGAAACTTTTTCAGCTCGGCAATACCTTGACTATCATTCACCGTAATCACGGTGTCATCAACATAGACCCCAACCCGTCCGACTGATGTTCGTCGATAAAATACTGAAGGATCCTTCTTTGATTGGCACATACCAAACTGATTAAATACATGTGAAAATCGACCAAACCAAGCACAAGGTGATTGTTTAAGACCATATAGTGCCTTTCGCCGATGACACACTTTATCCTCCCTTACAACAAACCTAGGAGGTTGCATCGCATACACTTCCTCGCCAAGATCCCCATGAAAAAAGACATTATTCACATCCAACTGCAGTAAGGGCCAATCATATCAGACGGCTAACGACAGGAGCAATCGTACGGAACAAGGTTCACACTATCGGTCGGAATCGGTATCGGACTATTCCTATGAGTATTGGTATCGGCAATATCAGTAGTATTGTCGGTTTCGGATCGAAGTATCGAATTTTTTGGTATCGAAAAACAAATAATTATTAATAAATTATTTACATTTAAAAACATATATTTTATACATTTAGGCATAATTTTAAGTATTTTCAGTGTTATTTCTTAGTAGGTTTGAAATTAAATGAAACAGTAGTCACCTTACCGATTGGTTTACATACAATAGATTGATTTTCTTCTTTTACATGCTTTTACAACCTCATTATGCTTTATACCTTGCTGATTTGTCATTTTCGTTTAATTTTATTTACCGAATTGACCGGAAAAAAGACCCCCAATGTAAGTATCGGTCAGTATCGGGTATCAGTCGGTATTGGTACGGGACATGCCAAACCGTATCGGTATCGACCATATCGGATTGGCCGATACTTTAAACCATGTACGGAGGTTATCCTGACAAGCGGAGAGAAAGTCTCAAATAATCCACGTCGTAAGTCTGAGAATACTTTTTGCTACAAGACGAGCCTTGAGACGATGAAAAGTGTCATCCGATTTCACCTTGATTATGAACATCCATTTGCACCCTACCGCCTTCTTGAAGGCAAATCCACCAAGTCTCATGTATGGTTCTTCCGAAGAGCTCGCAACTCCTCTTCCATAGCATCGCGCCAACTAGAATCTTGGATTCCCTCCTCGAAAGATTGCGGGATCTAAATCCCATCAATAGTAGCCACCAAAGACTGAGTGCGACTCGCGAGCTCTTTGTAGTTGTCAACATACAAATGATGGTCGCGACATACACGACGGGGACGAGTCAGTATATCAGGAGGGGTGAAGGTGATGAATCTATGGAGCAGAATGAGGACTATGATGACAATATCGGCCCTACGGTTGTAGGCACTATCGGTGATTCGTATTCTGACGGAGCTGGTGTTCGCGGACCGTGGGACAGTGGGACTGGCACGATGATACAGAAGAAGAAAAAATTCGCATATGAATAAGTTTAAGGGACAGATTTTTAACTGGAGATGATGACGGAAACTGATCATCGACAAAGATAACATCCCAAAACACAATATACCTCCTCAAAGTCAGAGAAAAACAATGGTACCCTTTCTGATCCTTAGGATACCCAAGAAAAATACACTTGAGTGCCTTCGGGTAAATTTGAAATTTCATGTATAAATCAAATAAAAAGATGAAAGGGTCCAATTTAGAAAGTATATTACGAGTATCACCACAAGCACCCAAAAACCTTGAGGTAGAGGAAATGACATACAATCGAAATATAACCTAAAAAAAGGAGTAGCACCATTGAAAACACAAGACGGCATACGATTAATTAGATAATAAGTCGTAAGCACAGCATCCGAACAAAATTTTCTGGATGTACTAGCGTGAAACATAAGTGCTCGAGTTGTTTCCAAGAGAGGACGATTCTTACGTTCTATCATACCATTTTGTTGTGGTGTATATAAGGACAGAAAGTTGTGGATAATTCCATGTCCAGCAAGATGTAAATTGAACTCCCGAGACACGTACTCACGACCATTGCCGCTCCGAAGACACTTAATATAAACTCCAAATTGAATTTTTATTTTAGTAGAACAAATTACACCAGATATCAAATAATTTGGAACGATCTTTATTAGGTAGACATAAGTAACTATTTGAACCCTATTACCGATTCAACAGGACAGGGACCCCATATATCAAAGTGTATTAGGTCAAAGGGAGCTGAAACATTTTTATTCAAACTCACTGGATAAGGTACACGATGATGTTTAGCCAAACTACATGATTCACAATTAAAAGAAACTTGAAGATCTAGTAATGGGCAATTTTTGGAGAGCTTGGATAGACGGATGATCTAACCGACAGTGCAACTCAAACAGATTGTGGTATACGCCAGCACAAGCAATAGACGAATTTAATTCAACAAGATACAAGTCTCCAGCCACATGCCCCTACCAATCGTCTTTCCCTTTTCAGATCCTGAAAAACACAATCTTCAGATAAAAAATGTTACCGAGCAGTACAAATCACAAGTTATCCGACTAATGGATAATAAACTGAATCGGTTTTCAGGTGTATATAAAACTAAAGTGAGTGGCAGGGTAGGAAAAAAATTGGTACTTCCTTTTCCACGAACTTTCAGAGAACTGTCATTCGCAACAGTAATATCTATTACACAACCTACAGATACATAATCACGCAACATATCTGCATCGTCTGTCGTGCGATCAGACGCACCTGAATTGGTCAATTATTTCTTCGGTCTTACCACACACGTCGTTGAGTATCCGGTGTGGATCCAGATGTAAAGGCTCCACCAAGACGTTGACTTTAGAATTCAGCAAATTCAGCATAGGTCTTTGCAGTCATCTTCATGATCACTCTTTATCATGAGCATCTGATATAACATTGACAGTAGTAGCTTTGGGACATTGCCACTGAAAATATCTCGTTGACCACAATTGAAGCATGTGCGTGGTCGCCCTCCATCACGACCGCCATTACCTAGTCCACCATCACGGCCAGCATTTCGACCACCATGTCTACCTCCACGACTCCCATGGAATCCACCACGAACAGCACCAAAGGCAGATTGATCAGCAGGTGCATTACTCCTATCAGTACCAACTACTTTAGCTGCCCGTATAACACGAAAGTATGCTTCCATCAAAGATGAAACCTCAACCTCGCAATAATATGAGACAGTGCATAATCTGCATGGGACAAAATGAGACTAGATAAGCCATGATATAGAGTTGCTGATGTTAAGTCATCGCCTCATTAAAATCCATTGTTAAGATTAATACGTAATCCACCTCATCAGTCAGGCCTTAGGTACGAAAATGATCCTTATATGACTTGTCTCCTTGGTCATCTCGGTAGACGCCGACAACCAAGTCATAAATGCGAGACAAATTGCGCTTTCCATCAAACGCAGCCGCTAGAACCTCCCACAATTCCTTTACCGAATCCATGTTCTGAACCATGTCCTTGATTGATGGTTCTATCGAATTCATCAACTGTGTAAACAGTCTGCTACCATATGTCTCTCATCGCTCCTATGTGGGATCATCTGCCTTCGGATGGTTGTTAGTGACATTTTTAACAATTGCATTCCTCGAAGAGTCTTCTCGACCTTCTTGCGCCACGTGGAATAGCCATCTGGACCCTCCAACCTCCGATCGATAAGTCGAAGCGATGAAATCATCGTACCAGTGCTCGGTGTCCCCGCCTCTGTATTCCCGACACTGGTATTATTAGCAATGGTATTCACCTTGGTGCTCGACATCCCTCAGTTTCTCGATTAGACTATCGTTGCTCGACGCAGCTCGATATTCACATCAACTCCGCCATTGTGTGATGTTTACATCAACTCGCTCGTGCATTATTGGCGGAGATCGAAGATAGATCACACAAGCCAGGAACAGAGGTTCACGCAAAACTAGTTTGCTCTCTTTGTCAGATCCTGATGTGGATACCGAGTTAGGAACGAAGATTCACACAAACTATCATAGTTCGCTCTCTGTTAACTCCTGACGTTGTTGTCGAGGATCAGAGATTCACACAAAATATAGTTACTCTTTGAAGAACTCAACTCCAACAATTTTTTTTGGAGAGCAGCTAGGGTTAGGATTTATGGAGGGCGACGACCAGGGGTGCTGCTAGTTTAGGGTTAGGGTTTGTGGGGCAGGGGCGGAGGTAGCAGGGGGGCGCTGGGGAGGGGGGAGCAAGGGGTAGGGGGGAATAGCAGCAGGGGCAGGGGGGGCAGAGCAGGAGGGGGCAGGGGGCGGAGCAGCACGGGGGCAGTGGAGCAAGGGAGGGGAAGGGTAGTCGGCTAGGATTAGGGTTAGGTTTGAGAAAAAGAGAGGCGGACGATGGCTAGGATTTTGGCTCTGATACCATGTAGAAATAATATGAACCCCTCAACTCTCATATATGGGTTTGGACTCATAGATATAGTAAGAATGTTATATTTATAAATAGGTTCACAGTTATTTAGATATTACGTAACAGCACTAATATCTTAACACGCATAAAGAATGACTTAGAAAATTAATAATACCCGACGCAACAGTTATAAAGTTCAACCCGGAGAGCAGTAACCAAGGAAATACAATAAGATAGTAAGCAGTAAGCACTAAACTGCTGATACACGTAACCAAATTATGGAAATAATTATCATATACGTAAGATAAGGTATGAAACTCCTTTTATACATTCATATGTAATTCTTCGACCCCTTGTGCTCAACCCTTTATTAACAAATTTGGGAAGCCGATATGGATTATGACTTGGATCAAATCAATAACTTTTTTGAATTTCTATGCGTGCAATTCCTTCGAAACTTGAGGATATGTTTCTATTTTTTTTTACATAGTTCTTGATATAATTTTGTATTTTCTCATCTTCTTGTAGACCCACGAGAGAAAAATTGGTTGGGCAAACCAAAAATAATGAGTTTGGGTTGTACCAAGTCTGAAACCAAGTGGATTTATTTTGTCCAATATTTTGCATTATCTTTCCGTTCTTTTTTTCTAAATAGAAATTTACATTTTTTAGATGAATCTAAGATTCAGATTATCTTTTAATAATACATGACATAATATTATAATGTTATGAATCCATTTAATGGGTATCACATTGTCACGAGGCTTCTGCTTATGCAGAGTCTAGGAAGGGTATGCAAATGGTACCATCCATAGAAGTGCCACGAGGCGTCTGCTTATGCAGAGTCTAAGAAGGGTATGCAAATGGTACCATCCATAGAAGTTACAAAATAAATATGAACGAAGACATAATAGATACTAACAACCACAACTGGGTCAGGAAAGTAAAACTGAAATTGTGCATCAATGCTAACAATGTTCTCACTAATAAAATAAATTTTACCATAATTCCATCCTGTAAACTAATACAAAATCATTCTTACCGGATGACTTGCATATTCCACTAGATGCCATAGAATATGCTAATGTTGTTTGGTGACTAAGTAATAGGAATTACAGAAAGCAAGGTTTGATTTTATCCTTGCTGCTTTAGAATTATTCCTTTATTTTCTGAAAACAGTATATATTCTCCACACCGATGTTTTAATCTTTCTTTCAATAGAAATGTGACTGATACCAATGAAGTACTAAAACAACGAGAAGGAAATAAATTAATCAGAGAAAGCATGGACCATTTTTAGATCCAGAAAATGTAAGTTGAAGTTCGAAAAGAAAGGTATCATAACATGTTTAATTTACAGGTATGGCCTTAAATTCAGATAAGGTTTCTGTTTTTCATCCCTTTCTATGATTTTGACACATACCAAAATATTTAAAACCTGAAAGAAGGTACCTACTTACTTGAATGACTTCTCTGCATTCACTCGACAGTAGGCAAACATATGAACAGGTATGTAAACAGGCACACACACACAACCACATACCTTACCAGAGGCATGTGTAAATAACCCCCCACCCCCAAAAGGAGAGATATTTACCTATCAACCCAAAATCAACCAAATTGTAATCCAGCCCCCCCCCCCATCTCTCTTCCCTGTGGCCTCATTTTAACAACAGCCAGAAAATCAGGAAAAGTAGGGAGTCTGAAGAACCTTTTGGCTAGTGTACCAAAAATGTCCAGTTTTTGTACAACTTTAGAACTTCATTCTATTGTGTGTTGTGCTAAGATGGCTTGACAACTATAGGTCCACTACTTAATGCTTGATAGACTAAGCTTTTAGGATATTGTAATTCGCAACAAAAATCCAAAGGAAGGTTTCTGGAGGTCTTAATTGTGAGTGGGGTGAAAGCAGTGAACCAATTTATTTTTGTCTACCGATGTGATAAGGTACTTACATGAGAAGTTGGTTGGACCTAAATATGCTTGAGATAATAAGTATCTAAGGCATAAAAGATGTGATTGTTTCGTGATATCTACTACCATAAATAAGGTACAAGGGTTTACTAATCATTCTCGGAATCAAGGTGTACAGGGAATCCTTCCTCAAATGATAAACAAAGGCCACATCATCTAGCGACACGTTACAGTGATTCTGACATTTACAAATGAAGAAGGAACAAAAGATGTAACTGTATGGTGTTACATACTACCAAGGTTGTAAAAATCGCTAGTCAGCCGCTAGTCGGTTTGTGGGGACTACGGATTAATCGGACTACTCGAGGACTAGTCGGGGACTGGTCGGTTTAGAATTTTTAATGAATATATATATGTAATATGTTATAAAAATATTTTTAAAAATAATATGTTAATTGTTGAACTTTTAGTTATTGCAGTGCATTTTCTTATTCATTATTTTGCACAAATTTCTATTTCGATAAATCTTTAAATAATATGTTAACAACTTACTATTTTGCACGAAGAGTTACAGCTGCAGTAACAAGCAAAAGCAAAAGCAAAAAAAAAAGTAACAAGCAAAAATTAAAAAAAAGAGCCACAACAACAGTAGCAAAGAGATAACAAAGAAAAAGTAAAAATAAAAAAAGAGTAGACTAGTCACTTTTTTCAAAAATAGAAAAAAGGCAACAACAAAGTAAAGAGTCGACGGCGACTGCCTTGATGAAGTCGACGGCAGCCCAGACTAGTACCAATTTAGCCAATTTTTGGATGGACCAGCCCCTAATCGAGTCGACGGTGGCCGACAAGTGACTAGTTGGGGGCTAGCCCCTAGTCGAGTCGGCGGCGGCCGACTAGCGACTAGTCGGGGACTAGTTGGCCGCCTAGAGGAATTTTTACAACACTGCATACTACAAATAAATAAGGCAGAAAAGATACGAATTACGCTTAGGATGTATTAGAATTCTTGGTATAGGACAGTGAAGAGACTGGGAATCCACAACAAACTATGTTATCAGATGACATGGCCTGCAATGCTGAACAACTACTCGGTGCAAGTTTTCAACAACACAAATCATCAGCTAAACTTGTATGGAGACCATGGTGAAGTGAGTTTCTAAACTAAGTCGAGAAGTTTCCTCATAGGATGCTTCTAGCCAAATATTGTGTAGGCATCATTTTTAACAAAGTGGATTGGCTTGAGCTTGAGGTCTCGGATTTTGTTGTAAAAAAATAGATTTATACTTAATAGTTATCTTATGGCTATCCGGTTGTTGAATTCTAAAATAGAATTTGAGTTTTGCATGAAGCCCTTGCTATATTTAGAGAAAAAGTTGTTTGCTTTGGAATTGTTGTTAGTTGGTAGTTAACTAGCGGAGATGTTGCTCAACTGTTTCATTGATTACTGTTATATGCTTACATTATATCATCTCTTCGGGCTAGTTGTTATGTTGTTCTCTATTGTAGATTATCTAATGAGGACTGTAGTTCGAGAATTGATTACAAAAGGAGAGTGAACTATGAAGTGCTCCCATGCTTTCCTTTATCACCCTGAGAGGGATGGATAATGGGGATGTCATTCTTTTCTCTCTTCGGCTTAATGTGCCATGGATATGAATGCAATACCCTATAGCAAATTCTATCGTCTTACATCTTCTTCTAAACTTTTAGTCTAGGGGAACTTGGAGGATGCTCGTCAGTTGCATGAAGCTTAAACTGCTTAATCAAGAGGTAGGTCTACTACCCGCCACATGGTCGTTTAGGTTTTATGTCATACCTCCCATGCTCATAGCAATCATGTAGGAATTTGGCACCTGTTAGAGATGACAATTGTTACAGATTATGTTTAATCCCATTTCGGCTAGAGGTATGCCTCACTCCGATCGTACCCATGGCTCAAGCCGCCCCATTAATATTCACTCATTCCACTATTCACGAACTCTTCACATGTTTACCGACGTTGTGATCGTCCGACTACTATTGCTAAGTCTACACCTGGACCTATTGTACATGTCCCTGTGGATCACGTACCTTTGCGCCGCTCCACTCATTCGCATCACGCTAATGATCGTTTCTCTCTCTTTACCACCTTGACTCGTGCACTTCAGTCTTTTCTTGTTACTACTTCTAGTCATTGGGAGCCACAGGCTTACACGGAGGCTTCCACTAAACCACCTCTCTTTACTACCTTGACTCATGAACTTCAGTCTTTTCTTGTTGCTACTTCTAGTCATTGGGAGCCCCAGGCGTACATGGAGGCTTCCATTAAACCCAAGTGGCAGGTAGCTATGTCTGAGGAGTTATGAGCCTTGAAGCATACACATACATGAAGTCTTGTACCTTTACCCAGTGGCAAACGTACTATTAGTAGCAAGTGGGAGTACAAGATCAAGACTGGTTGATGGAACTAACAATAGTTACAAGGCCATGCTAGTTTCCGTGATTTTATTCAGTAGTATGGTGCTGATTAAGATTATACCTTCACTCATGTTGTGAAGATGACTATTGTTTGAAATCTTCTAGTTATTGCTTATATCCGTATTTGACCTATATCTCAGATGGATGTGAAGAATATTTTTCTTCACGGTGATTTGTCTAAGGATGTTTACATGACTCCTCTTGGTTTGTCTCTTTCTGAAAGGACAGGTTTGTTAAAAATATTAGGACTTTACTTCTGCTTTATATTGATGATATGATTATTACCGGTGGTAATTTTGAGCATATTATGCAAGACATGCAGTACTTGCATGCTCAGTTTGAAATGAAGGATATTAGTCTTTTACTCTATTTTCTTGGATTGGAGGTTGATAACTCTCCTCGTGGACACATTTTCTCTTAGTAGAAGTTCATTGGTGAGATACTTGATAGAACGGATATTACTAATACTCACACGGCGCCTATGTCTCTTGAGTTGAATCTCAATATGCACTCTGACGATGGAGATAGCCTTTTTTTTATCCTTGTCAGTAAAGACAGCTAGTTGGTATGTTGGTTTATCTCACTGTCAGTAGTCCTAATATTTTTAATTATGTCCATGTTATCAGTCAGTTTGTTTTTGCGCCTCATACTACACATTATGCTACTTTGTTGAGGATTCTTTGTTATATATGGAGCACCAGCACTAGATCGTTGTTCTTCTCAGCTACTTCGTCATTGGATCTTCGTGATTATCTCGATATTGATTGGGTTGGTGATTACTGATTGAAAGTCTACTAAAAGATTATGTGTGTTTCTTGGTGATTCTTTGATTTCATAGAAATTAAAGAAGCATGATGGTTTCTAGATCTAGTATTGAGGCTGAGTATCGGGCTATGGCTATTAGTGTTGCTGAGATCACTTGGCTTCGTTGGTTCGTTACTAATATGGGTCTTACAGTTTCTGGTCCCACCCCTCTGCATTGTGACAATACTAGTGTTGTTCAGATTGCTTGCAACCATGTTTTCACGAGCGGACGAAACATATTGAAGTTGATTGTCACTATGTTAGACAGCAATATCTCATTGGGACGGTCTCATTACCACATGTTACTTCTCAAATGCAAATCACAAACTTCTTCAGGAATGCCCATATTATTATTCTTCCTACTCGACAAATTCTCGATGATTAATCCTTGTAAGTTTGAGGGGGGGTTAGCTAGTACATTATTTATTGTAGTTAGTTGTTCTTTGTTTTTCTCAATTGTCCAAACTTACGTTTTGCTACTATCTTGAGTTTGAGAGCGGTGTCGGAGATGATAGTTTGAATACAAATGTATGTTTAGTCTCATATCGGTTGAGAGGTATGCCTCCCTCCTGTCATCGGGTATATATGCCCCTGGCTCATGCCCAGTATTATTCATCATTCCACTATTCACTAGCTCTGACAAGACCAAAATAGAGGGTTGACAGGCGGTCATAAAACTTTGTCGATTATTTTGCAGGCTTTCATATGCTCCATCCCCGACCCATTCTAATGGGAGAAGGCTTGATGATAATATATTGGAATTCTACCTCCAACAAAAAATTGACATACCTATGGGTCCAGTGGTCCAAAAACAAAATGAGGAGATGCCACTCACTTCGCTCACCTAATTAATACGAAAATGAAGGCGTTGTGAAGCCCAAACATCAGAGTGAATCAGCTATAACTTAGATAAGAGTAATTATTGTAATAGCATATTAGACTGATTACTTCAAGAAGTTAACAGAACTAGGGGTAGCCCTAAACAAACTTAAGCTTGTAAAGAATATGGTACTTGCTAATGTTGATGAGAGCATGGCCTTTGAGAGAGTTGATTGCAATAAAAGGATTCCGAATAGCCTACCACAATAATTTGGGTAAAGGTTTGACGTTGTTATAAGATAGAATATACTCCCAACAGAATATACAATGCAACAAGATAATATCTTGAAGCTGTGCAAAAATTTAGATGGAGTTAAATCAAATATTGGAAAGTTAGCCATTAACTGCCACCATCATGAATTTTCAATCATGTCACGTGTACATAAACTAGATTCGGCAGACTGCTTCAAAGTCCAAACTAATCCACCAAAGGTATACAAGCAGCAAAAAAGATTTATAAGACACATGACAAGGGCTATATTCTTTTAACATTATTTCACAGACAGAAGCACTGACTCTAAAGGAAAATAATTATTTTTTCCTGTGACAGTTTGTCACTTTATGTTAGTCAATTTTAGGATAGAAGTTGTCGATTTGTAAATCTAGTTCTTTAAGTATGTTATCACTTTTTGTCTTTGGTGGGAATGTTATTCCTTCTTGCTTTTTGGCCTAACATTCAAATAGATGTATGTGATTCCCCATAGAAAACCATATCTTATCCGAGAAGGTTATGACGATAATGATGATGATTATAACAAATAGAGCATGTGAGTAAGATAGATGACATAATGTATTTACTTTAAAAAAACAGAAAATTATGAGGATAAATTAAACATACACCAAAAGGCGGTCACAAGTGGCGAAATATAGGCGCCCGTGAGGATCAATTCCCAAAACCTCAGCTCCGCGGAATGGCTTTGACAGCTTTACCATTTTACCCCCTTTCTCTACTATACACTCAGGGCAGTACCACTCGCCCTCAGGCAAACGATCTTTGGCAACCCCCACACATCTAGAATGAAAAGCGGCAGGACATCCATCACAGCATATCAAGCTACCATCCATCGCGCAAAGACAGCACTCATCACTGTTACCATCATTAGTTTCCTCAAGCGCCTCCTGATCCAAGAAGCTTCTTGGATCCATAACTGCAGAAGATTTCCTTTTCTTTCCAGCACTAGTGGCATCTATGTTAACCTCATAGTCCATCATCCTTCTATTAAGCTCCAATCTTATGGCTTCCACCTCAATAACATCATCGCATAGGCAACGAAGTATCTCAAGCTTCACACCAGCTGGTTGTTCGTAATACTCAACATGCAAGAGTTTCAGTTGATTGAGCTTGAAGCTCAACTTCATCCTCGAAGCATGAATTAGTAAATACTCGGCAAGAAACACCGGCCACGTAACTAAGTCTAACAAGTCCCAATTAAGACTCCTACAAAATAATTAAGCATATTCAAGACCTCGAAAGGATAATTCGAAAAGGAAGTGTATGACTCGGTAGGTACAAGGTATAATACCTGAGGCAATTAACAGCAGATTCAGACCCCTCCTCGGAAAGAAATTCCAAGTGCGGTCTCAATGCTTGTAAAATTGAATAATGTACAGAATCGAGCAAAAAGTTAGTATCTTTGCATCTCAATGCCTGCACGAAAGCTTCCACTGTGAAGGGACTTAAGAACAACAACCTACTGAATGACCTCAAGCACGTGTAAACCGAGAAGAAATCGAAGACGTTTAGACCGTCTATATCCAAATCGGTCGAAGATGGCGGCAATGCCGGCATCGCCAAATCGTCACGAACCGAAAAGCAACCGCTCCCTCCCAAATCGGCGTCCTCAGAAACCGATACATTCTCGAGTGGAACAGTATCGGGAGTAGATGGTAGCACTGCGCTCGGTCTCCGGGCACTCCTCCTCACAGACATCTCCGGAGTGGAAAGGCGTCCCCTTTTCCTTCCCTTTTCATCGCCCAATTCCATTTCCTCCATCTTCACATCTGCCAGTGGACCGCCATTAGCTTCCGCCTCCTCTAAAACCCTAGACGTACCGTTCTCCGTAGCTAGGGTTTCAATGTTCCCACCTTCAACCCGAAAATTCTCCGAATCGGAACCGGTTTCGCCTCCGGCAGCCCGATCCGTCCCCATTTTCTGCCGCTTCTTCGGCGGGCGGCCGCGGCCGCTCCGCCGGTTCTGATCCGGCGAGATCGGAGAGGGGACTCCCATGGCTCCGAAGATCGAGGAGATCTCCTCGCGGTCGACATCCTCCGAGTCCCCGTCCTCGTACTGGATCCTGAAGTAGCCGGCGGCGGCATCGTAGGAGCGGACGACGCCGGCGAACGTGCCGAACCCTTCGAACGTCTTCTTCACCTCCGTTCCCACCAGCTCCATCTGGGAATTAGGGTTAGGGTTTCTGTCCGAACTGAGGTTAGGGTTTCTTCTTCGACGAGTGGGGAAGAAATGGTGGTGTGAGTATTGGTCGTGTGTGTTGCACCGCGGGAAGAGAATAAGTAGGCGGATCTTTCGCGTTGACGGCTGATGATGCGTTGATTCTGATTCGGATTCGGACGGCTGCGATTTGCCAGAGGGGAAGAGTTCCGAGCGATGTTGGGGGATTGGGGGCAATTTGGATCGTATAAAGTATGGGAGGCTCCAACTTTTACTGTAGTTAAGAGAGATGCATACGGCTGGGTGCTCGGAGTTCGATCCCCAATAGGGGCGAGTTCGGTTCTAATTACCACTTCAAAAAAAAAGGTTTTTTTTAGGGACACCACCACTTTTACTAGGGGGCAGCCCTTACTTAGGGGACAGTCCAAAAAGTGAAGATTTTACTAGGGGGCAGCCCAAATTTTACTAGGGGCAGCCCAACCCCCCAAACTCACATTTCCTTCCCATTTCATAACTTCCTCTCTCTCTCCTCCAAAAGAAAAAAAAGAAGAGCACTCTCTCCCTCTCCCAAAACCCTAGAAAATTCTCCTCCACCACTATAATCCTAATTCCTCCACCAAATTTCTTTCAAGAACACTCCCACATTCGACGAGATGACCGCAAGTCGAAGAAATCGGATTCTAGGTACGTTCTTCCCTAATTTCTTCTATAATTTTCTACATTCTATTCGAAACCCTAAAATAGTTTTAATTGTCTAAAAACTTTTGATAATTTAGGTTTAGAATGTATTTAGGATTTATGAATGACATTTTCGAACACGACAAACCCACAATTTCTCTTCAAACCCTAACCCTAGAAAACGACAAACTAGCGAGTCGTTTGTCTGTTGGCCGAGTACAGTAGGACTGCCAAGCATGTGGCAGTCCACATGTAAACAAGGACTGCCACAGTCCAGGCAGTCCTCTTTCAATAGAGGACTGCCAGGCCTGTGGCAGTCCTTGTTTACATGTGGACTGCCACATGCTTGGCAGTCCTATTGTAACAGTTCTATTTTAGTTTGCAATGTATATTAATTGTACGGTCGCACAATCCATTGTTCTATAGGGGTAACAGTCCTCCGGACGCACCAAAAAGAATACGCCCCACCGCGTCAAACCGGAAGGAACGCGCGGAACGTTCTCTTGAGCGTCCGATTACAATTTCCAAACCGGAGCGCCAAGGTCGGGCTGGGACACGGAGACCCCCACCGGTTGCGCAAGCTTGGTCGAAGCAACGAGCTCGTACTCCTTCTCCTTCTTCCAGTGATGACGACGACGTGCCAATTAGCCAACTCCGACCACCACGTCAAGGTGGTTCTGCTCCATCTGAGGAGGTCGGTCCTTCTGAGTCGCATGTCCGGCCGCCAGGTTGCTCAATGTTGGCTTCTTTTGAGAACCATATTGCATATGCAATATGGAAGGACCCGGTATGTACATTACTTTTGTAAGCTACCAGTTTAGTATATGATATCTATATGTATTTCATATTTTTTATGTTTGTAGACTAAATTCAATTATACTTTCATTTACAGTCTAGAAGGACGAAGGAACTGGCCAAGATACTTCGGAGCGCTTGCCAAAGTGACACTAGTGTCTTGGTCGACACTAGTGCCTTGGTCGCCAACGAGCTTGAGCGCATCGACGACGAGGTTGAGTTCCCATTCATGCGTAATACGGAGTCTCGTTCGAAGGTCCGCTGTCACGACCCGGTCCCAATTTCTTGGGTCGAATCGGATCATGTCCAGCCTGCACCGTTGTTGAGACGACGGCAGTAAGCTGTTTCCACTTGCAGGTAATTCAACAACACGGTATAATTTGCCACAACTTAAATATTTCGAATAGTTTAAAACTTTTACAACAAAATGAAAGATACAACTGAAATCCATACAAATATCATAGAAAAGAAAATCTAGGCAACCAGCTTATCAGTCTCGAGATCATCGTCTTCTAATTGGGACCTCGAAAAATACCGCGGAACAAAGCATCATCGATGATACCTAAAAATGTTGGGTCTCCAGTCAAGAGTGAGCAAAATACAATTTATGCTAATTTAACAATTGAAATAATAATAGAATTATGCACTTCTAAACAGTTTTGAAATCAACAATTTAAGCAGTTACAGTTTTAAAACAGTTACAGTTCTGTGATGTGAATAGGCAATGAAATATGACCGGCTTGGATTTGTTACAGTAAAGGATATAGGATTTGTTACAGTAAAGGATATGAGATTTGTTACAGTAAAGGATATGGTCATACTCATTACACTATTCCCCCAGTCCCCAATAGTTACAGTAGTTACAGTCAGTGCTCTCAGAGAGAGTTCCGTGTTGCATCGTGGTTTAAACTTGCAATAAAACGATTACTAAATAATTGTAAACTAACACAAAATGTACTTGCCTTTGATTATGACTGGATTTGGAATGTCTCTGGGATTGAATTCAGACTTGTCCTCGAAATCCTACAATCGAGAAGTCTGCCTTAGATTTCCAAAATTGTCATGCTAGATGTGCTAGTTACAATCTCTAAAATTGATCCTAGTCCAGTTTTATGTTATTTACAATTATACTTCTGAAACACGCTTATCGATACAATTTACTATTAATTTATTTACGAAGGAAAAGTCAATATAATATTTTATTGAAAAAAATGGTATTTACATGTTATTTGGCAAAACTTGGTATTTTTTATATAATATATATAAAACTAGATTTTCTTTAAATGAGAAAATGTGAGTTTGTTTAAATAATACAAACTTATACATTATTGTTAACTTAATGTGAGAAAACTAAAAATATTCTACTTATTATTCTACACGTTTATCGATAACTAACAAAACCAGAAAACCAAAAGAACCTAAACTACACTACACAATTACAAAACCACCGAGAAAGAAAAGAAAACTGGGCTTATGTCCTTACAGACCATTTTACATGAATTTAAATAAGACGAAAACTTTTGTTAGTCTCTAAAAAATTTCCTACGAATTAATCACAAAATGAAATTAGTAATTAATTTAAATTAATTTCGAGTCTCAGACTTTGGTCTAAAAATCAAAAATAGCTAATGCCTCAACGTCCGGATAAAATCGGTTTCGTTTGCATTTTGCTAAGAGCCCATTGACCAATAAGGTCGTCGCCCAAAAATCCACTTTATAAAATATTTCCGAAATCTGATATAAAATATTCTTTTATAAATTTCTATAAAAATTTTGGCAGCATTTCCTCTATTTTTGGGACAACCCAAAACTGGAAAAATGTGCCACAATCACCAAATATAAGTCCCATACTCAAAAATTATTCCCACCATTTAAAACCCGAAAATAATATCGAACCCGAAAATACCATAAAACCAATCTCCAGAATATATCCGAACATAACTCGGAATTTTCGAGAAGCCCAGGAAAAACCACAGAACATAATAGTTTCGAAAAATCCGAAACTAATCAACAGAACTAAAATTCTCCAATCACAGCACAACCCAAAGAGGATTTCGGAATTTTTTCCCAAATTGAACTCATCTAAACCGAATCCCGCAACGGGATCGGAAAACCAATATCATCATCGACTCGGGACGGAAACGGGGAAGCAATTATACCTGGGTTGCTCGGCTAGAGCTCTCAGATGTATAAAAATAGAGGAAAGATACCGCACGGTCCGCGGAATCGGCTCGGGACAGCACGAACGAAAACGCGGAACAGCAAAATGGGAACGCTTAGAAAGAGGACAGAGGCAGCGTCTCCGCGGATCCACGAAAATAACGGGTCGAAGGGGCACAGCGGTCGGATCAGGGCACGGAAAGTGCTGCGGTTCGGGACAGCAAACCGAAACACGAGACGACCACGGAATCGGGGAGCACGCCGGGAGATGAACGCACGGGGCAGCGCCCGAGAAAGGCTGGTCGCACGGGTCGGTCGAGAGGGGCGCGGGTCAGGGGCGCTGACCTGGGCGGCGGCCTGGGGTGGTCGGCGGAGCACGGGGCCGCGCCTGGTGGTCGGGCGCCAGACTCGGGAAGCAGAGCGCAGCCAAAGGCGGCTCGGGGAAACGGGCTCGGGATCGACGGCGGGTGGCGCTCGGTCAGTTCTCCGAGGTGAGGCGGAGCTCCGGCTGGCTAGGGCACGATTGGGGTTGGGAAAAGTGGGGGAGAATGGTGAATGGAGAGATGAGGAGAGGGAAGAAGTTATATAGGGTGGTAGAGGAGGTTACGGAAGAGGAGGGGGTGCACGGCCGGCGGGGAGGCGAAAAGCCGGCGGCGGCGGTTCGGGGCGCCAGCTCTCCAGGAGAATTACAGAGAGAGTGAGAAAGAGAGTTAAAGAATGAGAAATGAATGGAAATAATGTTTCCATAAAGGATGTTTAATATTTATAATATATATAAAATAACTTTAAAGAATATTATACGAAACCGAGTTCGGTTTCGGAATTTGGTTTCGGGAAATAAGAACAGATTCGGGTTTGGGTTCGGGACACAACAAAAATCCATTTATATATTTTTTATTATTATAAAAATAGTAATTTTTCTCACCAACTAATAATATAATAATACTATTAATAATAATAATAATAATAATAATAATAATAATAATAATAATAATAACTACTATAATAATACATGCAATAATAATAATAATAAGCTAAATAAGAAAACTAAATAATAATATTAACAATAATGTTAATAACCTAGTTTAACTAATTATCGTTTAATAAATCCACCAAAAAATTCTATAATAATAATAAAATAATTAAACCAGATTTTATGGGTTTCACAACCTTCCCTCCTTAGGAAATTTCGTCCTCGAAATTTAAAGAATATGGTAGGATAGGATTACTTCAAATCAAGCAGGTACGATACTGCGCCCGTAACTCAGGTCCAACAATAAGAATTGCCAAAGCAGTCGTGGATGAGACGTTTAGGGACAAGTTTTAACTATGTCACAACCACGTAGAAAATAAGATATAAAGCGAACCAAAGTGTACAAGGTTGATCAGACCATCATGCACCGGTTCTGATTAGATAATATATTAGTGGAGGCCTCCAATAAAATACTGTCATGATCAAGCTCGATAAAGAAATAAGCCTGCAAAACTTGGCTAACTTAGCAGCATAAGTCAAGTTTAGTCCAAAAATATCAGAACGAAAGATAATCCTTGCAAGAAAATAGGAGAATTCTACCAAATGCAAGTGATCTTTCCAGTATCCTGCACAAGCTCTCAGTATGTCTTCTAGCGTCTGAATCGTCCCCTCAGATTATCCGTCAGTCTGGGGATGTTAGGCGGTGCTGAAACTTCAGTTGCGTTCCCAAACTCTCATGCAAACTCTTCCAGAAGTGAGAGGTGAACCTGGTATCTCTTTCAGATACAATACTTATCGGTACTCCATGAATCTGGTAAATGTGCCACAGGTACAAAGCCGCCAACTACTCGGTGGATAGACCAACCTTGAAGGAAATAAAGTGATCTGACTTTGTCAGTCGGTCCACGATAACCCAAATAGCATCCTTCCCTCCTTGGGATCGAGGCATTCCTGACACAAAGTCCATTGTTATGTGTTCCTACTTCCATTCCGGAATGTCAAGCAACTGCAACAATCATGCTGGTCTCTGTCTGCTAGCTTTCACTTGTTGACAAATCAAGCATCTAGTCACAAATCTGGATACATCTTTCTTCATTTCGTATTACCACACTACAGTTTACATATCCCGATACATCTTATTAGCTCCTGGATGTGCGACTGGTGCGCTTCTTGCATTAGCTCATTCCTCAGTTCGCCAGTCGGTACGCAAAGCCTCGTACCATTTTTCAGTGCTCCGTCACTGGCGATTGAAATCCTTCAAGTGTTCCTGCCAACACCTGATCTCTGAGTTTGTAAAGCGTCTCATCCTGGAATTGTGTCTCCTTGACTTTGTCCATCAGACTTGAACGCACTTGCAACTGCATCATCGATTGATCAACTCCTGGTACACTGGCTTCTCGTCCCAGTTTCTTCATTTCTTCCTCAGGTAGTATAATCTCCAGTCCAAGCTTCTCTATGTCTTCCAGCAAATGCCGCTCCTCGACTAAGTGCATCTACAACAATATTAGCCTTACCCGTGTGGTACTGCAGGTCGATGTCAAAATCCTTCATCATCTCCATCCATTGTCTTTGTCGCATGTTCAGCTCCTTCTGAGTGAAACATATTTAAGATTTTTGTGGTCTGTAAATATTTCCACTCTCTTTCCATAGAGATAATGCTTCCATAGCTTTAAAGCAAAGATGACTGCAGTAAGCTCCAGATCATGTGAGGAATAGTTTTTCTCATGAGTCCGTAATTGCCTAGATGCGTAAGCAATTACTTTCCCGTGTTGTTGAAGAATGCAACCCAGTCCTTTTCCAGAGACATTATTGTATATTAAGAAACCTCCGGTACCTGCGGGTAGCGCAAGTATCAGTGCTGTTGTAAGTCTCTCCTTCAGTTCCTCAAATGCTAACTGGCAATCTTCAGTCCACACAATTTCTTCATTCTTCCTTGTGAGCTTTGTCATTGGCTCATCAATCCTGGCAAAGTCCTTCACAAACTTCTGTAGATATGCCAGCTAAGTCCAATAACCTTCTGATTTCAGCAACTGATCTTGGGGTGCTCCACTTCTCGATAACAACATTCTTCTTAGGATCTACCGAAATTCTTTCTTCTGTGACAACATGGCCTAGAAAATGCACCTTTGTCTAATAAGAATTCACTTTTAGATATCTTACTATACAACTTCTCCTTCTTCAACTTTCCTTAGGTGCTCTTCATGCTTTTCTTCAGTCTTCGAGTATATCAGTATGTCACCAATGAAGATGAAAACAAAACTGATCCAAATACTCATGAAAGACTCTGTTCATGAGATTCATGAACACAGTAGGAGCATTCGTCAGTCCAAACGACATGACCAAGAATTCGAACTACCCATACTTGGTGTTGAATGCCGTCTTGGAAATGTCCTCTTTTCTGACCTTGATCTAATATGATCAGGTCAATCTTCGAAAACACCTTAACTCCACTTAAATTGATCAAACAGATCATCAATCCAGAAAAAAGGTACTTGTTCTTTAGTACCTGATAGTCGACGCACATCCGTATTGTTCCATCCTTCTTGGGCACAAACAAGATAGGTGTTCCCTAGGGTGAAGTTCTATCTTGGATAAATCCTAGAGCCTTCATTGATCTGGTCCTTCATCTTCTTGGCCTTCTTCGGGTTGACTCTATAGCGTCCCTTAAAGATAGGGAAGAGCCGGGGACTAGGTTAATGATAAATTCTATGCCTCGAACTGTGGTTATCCGGGAAGACTATCGGGGAAAACATCTACCATAAAAGTATAACTAAAAAATTTATTCATATTGGAGAATTACAGCAACACTCTCATGAATGTTCTAAGGACATCATGTTACAACTTCTTACAATAGCAGTCCTAAGTATTAATCTTCATGGCTCTGGATCTTGCATGAGCAGTCTCCAACTTCTTCATCTTCTATGATCCTCGAGTCTGCATCATGCCTTCCTGCAGTGGGTGTAGAAGGCAAGGTCTGCTGGATGGGAAGAGAGTCCCTAGATTGCGGTATAACAGGTGTAACTGGGATAGGTACTCTGGTATGATAGAAAGATAAGGGGCAATCCTTTACCCGATGTTCAGCAGATCCACATACCAAATATTTCCCCAATCTCTTGCGACAAATGTTGGCTTGGTGACCAGGCCTTTTACAGTAGTCACAAACCAATAGCTTCTTATGATATGACTGCCGGATAGTAGGGCTCCAACATCTTCTATATTCAGGGGCATCCCTCCTAGGATGAGGTTCCGCTCCAACTCGATTTAAGATAGCTAAGGCTACATCATTGACGTTCTTCATGACTTCTATCGTGATATCCATCTGTTCCTGCTGGGCTTCAGCTTGAGCCTTCTGGGACTCCATGATTTCTTGAAATAGGGCAACCATTTGGGAGGTGTTTGCTGGTACTGGTGGAGCAACATGAATGGGTACTTCCCCAAGGAAATACAACTCAGTTTGAGAAGAGGTAGGAATCGCCAGTGTAGTGAAAACATCACTGGATGATTATGGGGACGGTCAATCAGCTGCGAGGGAATAAACCCTGGACTTGGTTGAGGAGGTAGGGTGTGATCCGGAGATGATACCTCATCGCCAGCAGGATTGGACTTGTCAGTGGTCATTCTCTGGAAGGTTTAGGATGCACACATAAGCAAGGTAGCCTATCAGTCTATAATCAAACAAAAATATTTAACATATATATATATATATATAGGCCCTATGTTGTGGCAGTTTGATGTTCTAGTGTTCTAATTGTTTCTAAGTTGGTTCTGTCACGACCCGCTACCCAAATTGTTGGGCCAGGCCGAGTCATACCCAGCCTACGCTTGAGATAAAACTTAGTAAGCTGTTCTAAAGACAACAGGATAAGACTAAAATGTGCTAACAGTTCTATAAGTGAATAAAGTCATAAATGCTCCAAACACAAAAGTCGTCTCATATAGAAATAAGTCCAAAGTACAAGTGATCTGAAATGTAAAACTGGATACATGTCCAGTTACAAAATATGTAGCCTAATACATGACTACTCTAAATATCCCAAACAGCTAAGCAAACTAGACGAGTCTCCCCGCAGGAACATCCTCGTATAACAAAGTCGGGTCCTCGACAATATCTCCATAATATGAGTCGCAGAGTAACTCCTCCTCAGTAAGGACACCTACAACGTTATCCTGTCAGGACGGGAGCAAGTACTGAATCTAGCAAACTAGTATATGAAACATGGAAATGAACATAAGAGGAATAACTGGAAACATGACATCACACAATCTATCATGGCAAGGACACATATGTCATAGAGACAGATGTATATGTAATGTTTAAAACTGTAGCAGGTACGTGATCGGTCAATAGATGTACAAAGTGCTGGGGCACATATAAATAAAATATACATACGTACAAGTGTACAGGCATAGGTGTACCTCCGTACAGAAATGCTGGATAATGGCCTACGGTGCAGTATCATATAGAATGAAACTTTGCTCGGTACGATAATGGGGGCATGATCACGTACTCAACTACTAGTTTCCCCATAACCCATATTCTATCATGTGAGAGATACATAAAGACTGTTCTAAGCATGGTAGTAACTGGAAGTACAACATGTAGAGATCTAATTTGCTACCCCAAGGATCAGCATTTAACATGGTGGGGTTTGCAGTTCATTTATGTGACATTATGTAAAGTTTGTAGAAAGTACTTGCCTCTAGCAAAGCAAAACAAAACAAGCTGCGATAAAAGTGCTATGGATGTCCGGTAACTCGTCACTGTAGAAGTAAATGCAATAACTTAGTTTTTTACACTAAGCTAAAATACTAAGACACTAATTGGTGAAACACGACTTGTGACTGGGCACCTAGCCAAAATGATGATTTTAGCATAGGAGACCAATGTGGGGTGACACACTACTTTAACTAACTTTCTAGGGTCTTTACACTAGTGAGGGGTGAGGTTCAATACGGCTAAAACTTAAAATAACACAAAAAGTTACAAGTCGTAATTAATCAATAAATAAATCAAAAGATCATTGTGTTTCAACAAATTTTGAGATAGACAAAAAGCTTAATTTTACATAAAATAAAGTACCAAAATGATCTTTGCTAATTGTAGAAATTTATTATAATTTTTCTGGAATTTATTAACCAGTACAAGTATTTTATAAAAATCAGTTTTCCTAAGTATAGAAAATGAGTTTTGGTTTCATATGCCAAACTAGTGGCAGAACAGTAAATTAAATATTATAAAAATTATACTAAATTAGCTAAATTAACATAGTATCTAAATACTATTTTTCCAGAATTTTAACAGTACTTTGAGTATTTTTAGAAATCTAAAAACAGCATTGCACACAATTGAAATTAAATAATTAATTATCTGCGTATTTTGTCCATGTATATAATTTGAACCAAAGTTCAAATACAGGACCCAAGGCCATGAATCAAGTCCAATATGACTTGTACAGGTCTTGAATGTATGAAAACATATTTGGGCCCAAAACTCATGCTAGTCTTGGACACCAAATGGTTGCAGTAATTTAAATATACAAACATACAAATTGGTAAAAAGTGCAAAATAAATATTAATATTTTAATAAGGCAAAATTATATAAAAAATATGATAAGTATATTTACATAGAAAAATAACTTACACTAAGTATAGTGAAATACATATGAAAAATGGTATACATATATCATAATATATATATACATAAATATATGGATATTTACATAATGGATATATATATATGTTGAAAATTACATATATATATATATATATATATATATATATATATATATATATATATATATATATATATATATATATATATATATATATATATATATATATATATATATATATTTTTATATATATATATATATATATATAATAGTATATATATATATAATAATATGTACACAAGAAAATATATACATATATACATATGTGTATATAATACATATATATATATACATACATAATAAAGTACTAAAAATGAAGTATATATATATATATATATATATATATAAACAGCATACATATATATATACATAATATAGTATATATAATAATACATATATATACAAATACATGTATACATATATATATATAAATATATATATTAAAACAAAAAGAAAAAGAAAAAGGAAAAGAAAAAGAAAAAGGAAAACAACACAGAAGTAAAGGGGGGGGCTCAAACTCGGCCAACTTGGGTCGGGTTTTGAGTCGGGTCGGGCTGGCCAGGGGGTCAACCCGAGCTCTATGTTAGGGTTTGGACTTAGGTTTATTTTATTCCTGTTTTAGTTAATAATAATAATAACCCGAAAATCAACTCTGTGTCCTGACTGTTTGGGACACAGAGTCTACGTGTCCGTGCTATGCACGACACGTACGAGTCATGAAACGCGTGTCCAAGCACAGCGTTAGGTTCGTCGTGTCCTGGAGAGTCTTGTGCGTGAAAACGAGACACGCACGACACGATTCGAGTCATGTTACTTACGTGTCCGATGGTCAATGGGGGTTTCGAGAGTCGTGGACGGCGGAGGAGTGGTCGTGGTCATGGCGGGGTGGTGGCGCTGCGGTCGTCTCGTCGAGGCGGAGCGAATGGTGGTGGTGGCGATCGACGTCGACGGTCGGTGAGGCGGTGGTAGGATGTCGCCGGAGTTAGGGTTAGGTCTAGGGTTTTCGTCGGAGACGAAAGGCTGCGGCGGTTGTGGTGGGGTGTAGAGCTAGGGTTTGGGTCTGGGGAAGAAGGAGGGTTTATTTATAGGTAGTTTGAGACGGTGGAACGGCCGGGAAAGACGGGAAAAGATCGGGGTCGGTCGCCGGCGATGTGGCTGGTCGTCGGGGGTAGGTGACAATGCTTTTGCAAATAAACCCTTAGACTTTAGGAATTTAGGTTTAGGTCCCTAAGTCACTAAATGCAAATATAAATTTGCATTCCACCATTAAAAACAATTCATTAATTACAAAATGCAATTGTAACAATTAAATAAATTGCATACTGATATAAAAACAATTCTAAAAAATTATAGAATGATATTAAAACATTTTAGAAAATTGCAAATTGATATTTTAATATTTAAAACTCATTTAAAATTCATTTAAAAATTCTAGAAAAATTCCTAAAAATTATAATAAATATTTTAAGGCTAAAAATGACATTAATAATTAATTAACACTAATTAAATAATTTTTGAAAAACAGGGGCTTACAAGTCTTCCCTCCTTGAAAAATTTCGTCCTCAAAATTCACAAGGATTGAAGACCCTACAATATTCTAACATAGCAAGCAATGCAACACAAAGACTAAGGCTGCGATCGAAACTAACCTCTAAGGTATCAAGCGGGAACGGGTGGTTCCCTCGCAGCGGTTGGATCGAACAAGTAAAGGTATCTCTCCCTCATGTCCGATCCCTCTCCCAAGTAGATTCACTTGGAGAGTGACGGCTCCAAGCTACTCGTACTAAGGGTATAACCTTGTTCCTCAGCCTCTTCTCTCTCCTGTCTAATATCTCCACTGGCTGCTCAGAAACTGTAAGGCTCGGTCCGACCTCCAACTCTGAATGATCTAGCACATGACTGGGGTCTGGAACATATCTCCTCAGCTGAGATACGTGAAAGACGTCGTGAACTCCTGCTAGGTTGGGTGCAAGTGCAACCCTGTAAGCTGCCTCTCCGATCCTGCCAAGTATCTCGAATGGCCCGATGTATCTGGGGCTCAGCTTCCCTCCTCGTCGGAACCGGATCGTGCCTCTAGTAGGTGATATCTTCACTAGCACCATATTACCGTATGCGAACTCCATCGGTCTGCGACTAGCATCAGCCCAGTGTTTCTGTCTATCCTGAGCTACTCTGAGCCTGTCTCTGATCATCCTGACCTTCTCTGCTACATCTGTGATCATCTCTGGCGCAAGCATAACTCTGTCTCCAACGTCATCCCAAAAGAGCGGTGTGCGGCATCGTCGTCCATAAAGTGCCTCGAAAGGAGACATACCGATATTGGTTTGGTAGCTGTTGTTGTATGAAAACTCTACCAAGTGCAGATGGCTCTCCCATGATCCTTCGAAGTCCAGCACGCAGGTCCTCAGCATATCCTCCAGTGTCTGTATCATCCTCTCGGACTGCCCATCTGTCTGCGGGTGGTACGCTGTACTGAACTTGAGCCTACTATCCAACTCCTCCTGCAAGCTCCTCCAGTAGTGGGATGTGAATCTGCTGTCTCTGTCTGACAAGATGCTCACCGGCACTCCGTGTAGGCGAACTATCTGCTGCATGTATAGCTCCGCCAACTTCTCGGTGGAAAGCCCCACCTTGAAGGGTATGAAGTGCGCACACTTCGTCAGCCTGTCCACGATGACCCAAATGGCATCCTTCCCTCCTTGGGAACGAGGAAGCCCTGAGACGAAGTCCATCGTAATATATTTCCACTTCCACTCGGGAATGGGTAACGGCTGCAACAAACCAGCTGGCCTCTGGCGCTCCGCCTTGACCTGCTGGCAAACTAGGCATCTCGAGATGAAACGCGATACATCCCTCTTCATCCCGTGCCACCAAAGATGTTCCCGCAAGTTACGGTACATCTTGTTAGCACCAGGGTGAATAGAATATCTCGATCGGTGCACCTCCTGCAAGACTGCCTCTACCAGCTCTCCCTTCGGCACGCACAATCGGCTGCCATGCCTCAAGGATCCATCCTCTGCTATAATGAAGTCATCTAGCAATCCAGCTAAAGCCTGGGGTCAAAGTCTGCGAAGGCTCTCATCTGTAGACTGTGCCTCCCGGATCTGCTCCATCAAACCTGACTGAATGTCAAGTGCCATCATCTGTATCACTGATCCTGGCCGAACTAGCTCGATACCAAGCTTCTCCAGATCCTCCCATAAATACCGATCAATCATCAGGTACCATGCCATCGGATGCCTGCTCAGCGCATCCGCCACCACATTTGCCTTCCCGGGGTGATACTGTAAATCGATGTCGAAGTCCTTCATCAACTCCAACCATCGTCTTTGCCTCATGTTCAGCTCTTTTTGCGTGAACACATGCTTCAAGCTCTTGTGGTCAGTAAAGATTTTCACACGCTCTCCGTACAAGTAATATTTTCATAACTTGAGTGCAAAGATCACCGCAGCTAACTCTAGGTCATGGGTAGGATAATTCCACTCATGAGTCCGCAATTGCCTAGATGCATAAGCAATCACTTTCCCATGCTGCTGTAGGACACATCCTAGCCCCTTCCCAGAAGCATCGCTGTATATGGTGAAACCTCCAGAACCTGAAGGTAAAGTCAGAACTGGAGCGGTCGTCAGCCTCCTCTTCAGCTCCTCAAATGCTGCCTGGCAGTCCTCTAACCAAATGTACTCTGCGTCCTTCCGCGTCAGCTTCGTCATGGGTTCAGCTATCCAAGCAAAGTCCTGGACGAACTTTCTATAATAGCCTGCTAAACCCAGAAAGCTCCTGATCTCTGAAACTGACGTCGGAGCCTTCCATGTCTCAACTGCAGCAATCTTCTTGGGGTCTACCGAGATTCCATCTCCAGTGACTACATGGCCGAGAAACTCCACTCGGTCTAAAAAGAACTCGCACTTCGGCAATTTGGCAAACAATCTCTCCTTCTTCAGAATCCCCAAAACTATCCGCAAGTGCTCTGCATGCTCCTCTGGCATCTTCGAGTATATCAGGATGTCGTCGATAAACACTACGACAAACTTATCCAGATACTGGTGAAATGTCTTATTCATCAAATTCATAAAGACAGCTAGCGCATTTGTGAGGCCAAATGGCATCACCAGAAACTCGTGCTGTCCGTACTTCGTGTTGAACACCGTCTTCTGGATGTCTGCTGCCCTAACCTTCACCTGGTGGTACCCGGATCTCAAGTTTATCCTGGAAAACACCTTCGCCCCGCTCAACTGGTCGAACAAATCATCTATCTTGGGCAGAGGATATTTATTCTTGATGGTGATGGCATTCAAGGCCCAGTAGTCAATACACAACCGAACTGTACCATCCTTCTTAGGCACAAAGAGCACTGGCGCTCCCCATAGAGATGCACTGGATCGAATGAAACCCTTTTTTAACAGGTCATCAATCTGCTCTTTCATCTCTACTACCTCCTTGGGATTCACTCTATAGCAAGCCCGGGATACTGGTGATGAACCCGGCACTAAATCTATGGTGAACTCCACATCTCTGTCAGGCAGAAGCCCTGGAAGATCCTCTGGGAATACATCCATAAACTCCCTGATGATAGGGTGTGGCGGTGCTACGTCCCCAACTGTCGCACAACAGTTCGGCTCTAGGCTGATCTCCGGCCCTGTCCTCCTGACACTGAATGGTGCTGTGCCTGGGGGACTGAACAAAATACTACCCTCATGACAATCTATAGATGCATGGGCATAGCTAAGCCAGTCCATCCCCAATATGATATCATAACCGGGGAGTGGCATCACAAAGAATCGTCCCCTGAACTCTCTCTCGGCTATAAAAATAGAACATCTATAGATAGATCTAATAGGCACTGGTCCTCCTCCCGTCATCACTCTACTAATCTCCGCAGTAGGTGAAGCTACTAGATGGTGTTTATGCATAAACTCTAATGATAGGAAGCTATGAGATGCACCAGAATCAAACAAGCATAGAGCTAGAAAAGTATGCAAATAAACATGACCTGTAATGACGTCAGCTAAGTAATCTGGCTCCGAAACCTGCTCCGGCTCCGGCTCAAGGGCTAGGCTATAAACCTTCCCCTGAGGTCCCTTCTGCTGCAGCAGATGTTGCCCAAACCTCTGCTACTGAGTCGGGAGTGGTCCTCTAGGCTTCGCTGCTGGGCAGTTCCGAAGCTGATGGGTGGCTGACCCACAAACTAAGCACTGACCCAACCTCTTCCTGTAGACGGCGAAGTCATGACCCGGTCTTCCGCAGAAAGAACATATAGCTCCCTTCTGCTGCTGCTGCTGTCGGGGTCCCGGGGCTCTAACTGGCGGGGTCTGATGATGTGGTGTAGGGGGACGGTATGTCTGCTGGTGCGGCGTCGGTGCTCTCTGCTGGAAAGCCTGACGCTTGGACGGTCCCTCATGATGTACAGAAGCCGGCCTATTGCTAGACAGAAGACGCTCCTCAATGCTCCGGGCCAACTCTAGGCTCTGGTAGTAGTCAGTCGTACCGTTCGCCACTATAAGATGCCAATGTCTGGAACTAGACCATGGCAAAACCTACGGGTCATCTCCTCTAGATCTGCAACCAGACTAGGAGCAAAACGGCTCAGGCGACTAAACTCTGCCGCATAGTCATCAACAGAATGGTTCCCTTGCTGGATGTTCTGGAATCGTAGCCCCATGGCTACTCTAGCAGTGGTCGAGAAGAATTTCTTCTTGAACTGGGTTTGAACTGATCCCAAGTGGCTCTCCCTCTCGCAAACAACGGCTCATTCCGGAACCAGACTCCTGCCAAGTCTATCAGCAGAAATCCCGCTGCCTCGACCTGGTGGTCATCCGGCATCCTAACTCCGAGAAGCTTCCTCTCTACCGAGTCTAGCCAGTCATCTGCTACTACTATGCCCTCAGTCCCTGATAACTCCTTGGGATTCAGACCCATAAAGTCCTTGATCGTCCCCGCTCTCTATCGTGGCTCTACAGGTGGTGGGACTACGGGACGTCCCTCAGAATGCTCCATGCTCTGGCGGAGTAGGGTAGTCTGCTCCTGATGGGTTGTTTGGAACCCCTGGATCATAGTGAGCAGCTGGTTCCCGTCGAGTGTGACGGAAGCCTGGGTGGGTATAGTGATAGGGGGTGGTGGAAGTATCGGGGCCTGCTGGGACTGGGATGTGGAAGATGGTGGAGGCATCTGGGTCTGTGGATCTGTGGAGTGGAGGAATGTGGTAGGTGGAGGTGGGGGTGTATCAGTCGACTGGTCAGCTGACTGGATATGGAGTGCACCATTCTCAGGTGTAACATACTGGGACGAACGAGTAAGCACCATCTAATAAAAGTAAAAAGGACTTATAAGGACTTGTTTAAAGTAAGCAATCATAGGCAAAAAAATCTAATTATAATAGCAAACATGTGATGTTTTCCTATCTTGCAATCCTAGCATTCCTCTAGGTGTTCTAAGCGTCATTCCTAATGTTGTCTAATTACCTTAAGTTCCTAATTGCAGGCATGCTTGGTACAATAACGTAACCAAACAATTTAGTCACGACCTGCATGGGCCACCACTAAAAACATGTCACGACCCGCTACCCAAATTGTTAGGCCAGGCCGAGTAAAATGTGCTAACAGTTCTATAAGTGAATAAAGTCATAAATGCTCCAAACACAAAAGTCGTCTCATATAGAAATAAGTCCAAAGTACAAGTGATCTGAAATGTAAAACTGGATACATGTCCAGTTACAAAATATGTAGCCTAATACATGACTACTCTAAATATCCCAAACAGCTAAGCAAACTAGACGAGTCTCCACGCAGGAACATCCTCGCATAGCAAAGCCGGGTCCTCGGCAATATCTCCATAATATGAGTCGCAGAGTAACTCCTCCTCAGTAAGGACACCTACAACGTTATCCTGTCAGGACGGGAGCAAGTACTGAATCTAGCAAACTAGCATATGAAACATGGAAATGAACATAAGAGGAATAACTGGAAACATGGCATCACACAATCTATCATGGCAAGGACACATATGTCATAGAGACAGATGTATATGTAATGTTTAAAACTGTAGCAGGTACGTGATCGGTCAATAGATGTACAAAGTGCTGGCGCACATGTAAATGAAATGTACATACGTACAAGTGTACAGGCATAGGTGTACCTCCGTACAGAAATGCTGGATAATGGCCTACGGCGCAGTATCATATAGAATAAAACTTTGCTCGGTACGATAATGGGGGCATGATCACGTACTCAACTACTAGTTTCCCCATAACCCATATTCTATCATGTGAGAGATACATAAAGACTGTTCTAAGCATGGTAGTAACTGGAAGTACAACATATAGAGATCTAACTTGCTACCCCAAGGATCAGCATTTAGCATGGTGGGGTTTTGCAGTTCATTTATGTGACATTATGTAAAGTTTGTAGAAAATACTTGCCTCTAGCAAAGCAAAGCAAAACAAGCTGCGATAAAAGTGCTATGGATGTCCGGTAACTCGTCACTGTAGAAGTAAATGCAATAACTTAGTTTTTTTATACTAAGCTAAAATGCTAAGACACTAATTGGTGAAACACGACTTGTGACTGGACACCTAGCCAAAATGATAATTTTAGCATAGGAGACCAATATGGGATGATACACTACTTTAACTAACTTTCTAGGGTCTTTATACTAGTGAGGGGTGAGGTTCAATACGGCTAAAACTTAAAATAACACAAAAAGTTACAAGTCGTAATTAATCAATAAATAAATCAAAAGATCATTGTGTTTCAACAAATTTTGAGATAGACAAAAAGCTTAATTTTACATAAAATAAAGTACAAAAATGATCTTTTCTAATTGTAGAAATTTATTATAATTTTTCTGGAATTTATTAACCAGTACAAGTATTTTATAAAAATCAGTTTTCCTAAGTATACAGAAAATGAGTTTTGGTTTCATATGCCAAACTAGTGGCAGAACAGTAAATTAAATACTACATAAATTATACTAAATTAGCTAAATTAACATAGTATCTAAATACTATTTTAACAGTACTTTAAGTATCTTTAGAAATCCAAAAACAACATTGCACACAATTGAAATTAAATAATTAATTATCTGCGTATTTTGTCCATGTATATAATTTGAACCAAAGTTCAAATACAGGACCCAAGGCCATGAATCAAGTCCAATATGACTTGTACAGGTCTTGAATGTATGAAAACACATTTGGGCCCAAAATCCATGCTAGGCTTGGACACCAAATGGTTGCAGTAATTTAAATATACAAAAATACAAATTGGTAAAAAGTGCAAAATAAATATTAATATTTTAATAAGGCAAAATTATATACAAAATATGATAAGTATATTTACATAGAAAAATAACTTACACTAAGTATAGTAAAATACATATGAAAAAGGGTATACATATATCATAATATATATATATACATAAATATATGGAAATTTACATAATGGATATATATATGTTGAAAATTACACACACACACACACACACACACACACACACACACACACACACACATATATATATATATATATATATATATATATTATAGTTAAGTATTTTCTTATACATAACTATAATAATAACCCACTTGGGTCGGGTTTTGAGTCGGGTCGGGCTGGCCAGGGGGTCAGCCCGAGCTCTATATTAGGGTTAGGACTTAGGTTTATTTTATTCCTGTTTTAGTTAATAATAATAATAACCCGAAAATCAACTCTGTGTCCTGACTGTTTGGGACACAGAGTCTACGTGTCCGTGCTATGCACGACACGTACGAGTCATGAAACGCGTGTCCAAGCACAGCGTTAGGTTCGTCGTGTCCTGGCGAGTCTCGTGCGTGAAAACGAGACACGCACGCCACGATTCGAGTCCTGTTACTTACGTGTCCGACGGTCAATGGGGGTTTCGAGAGCCGTGGACGACGGAGGAGTGGTCGTGGTCACGGCGGAGTGGTGGCGCTGCGGTCGTCTCGTCGAGGCGGAGCGAATGGTGGTGGTGGCGATCGACGTCGACGGTCGGTGAGGCGGTGGTAGGATGTCGCCGGAGTTAGGGTTAGGTCTAGGGTTTTCGTCGGAGACGAAAGGCTGCGGCGGTTGTGGTGGGGTGTATAGCTAGGGTTTGGGTCTGGGGAAGAAGGAGGGTTTATTTATAGGTAGTTTGAGGCGGTGGAACGGTCGGGAAAGGCGAGAAAAGATCGGGGTCGGTCGCCGGCGACGTGGCTGGTCGTCGGGGGTAGGTGATAATGGTTTTGCAAATAAACCCTTAGACTTTAGGAATTTAGGTTTAGGTCCCTAAGTCACTAAATGCAAATATAAATTTGTATTCCACCATTAAAAATAATTCATTAATTACAAAATACTATTGTAACAAATAAATAAATTACATACTGATATAAAAACAATTCTACAAAATTACAGAATGATATTAAAATATTTTAGAAAATTGCAAATTGATATTTTAGTATTTAAAATTCATTTAAAATTCATTTAAATATTCTAGAAAAATTCCTAAAAATTGTAATAAATATTTTAAGGCTAAAAATGACATTAATAATTAATTAACACTAATTAAATAATTTTTGAAAAATAGGGACTTACAGGTTCTCCTAAGTTGTTGATTCGACCTGTATGGGCCACCACTAAAAACATGTCACGACCCGGTCCCAATTTCTTGGGTCGAATCGGATCATGCCCAGCCTGCACCGTTGTTGAGACAGCGGCAGTAAGCTGTTTCCACTTGCAGGTAATTCAACAACACAGTATAATTTGCCACAACTTAAATATTTCGAATAGTTTAAAACTTTTACAACAAAATGAAAGATACAACTGAAATCCATACAAATATCATGAAAAAGAAAATCTAGGTAACCAGCTCATCAGTCTCGAGATCATCGTCTTCTAATTGGGACCTCGGAAAATACCGTGGAACAAAGCATCATCGATGATACCTAAAAATGTTGGGTCTCTAGTCAGGAGTGAGCAAAATACAATTTATGCTAATTTAACAATTGAAATAATAATAGCATTATGAACTTTTAAACAGTTTTGAAATCAACAATTTAAGCAGTTACAGTTTTAAAACAGTTACAGTTCTGTGATGTGAATAGGCAATGAAATATGACCGGCTTGGATTTGTTACAGTAAAGGATATGAGATTTGTTACAGTAAAGGATACGAGATTTGTTACAGTAAAGGATATGGTCATACTCATTACACTATTTCCCCAGTCCCTAATAGTTACAGTAGTTACAGTCAGTGCTCTCAGAGAGAGTTCCGTGTTGCATCGTGGTTTAAACTTGCAATAAAACGATTACTAAATAATTGTAAACTAACACAAAATGTACTTGCCTTTGTTTATGACTGGATTTGGAATGTCTCCGGGATTGAATTCAGACTTTTTCTCGAAATCCTACAATCGAGAAGTCTGCCTTAGATTTCTAAAATTGCCATGCTAGATGTGCTAGTTACAATCTCTAAAATTGATCCTAGTCCAGTTTTATGTTATTTACAATTATACTTCTGAAACACGCTTATCGATACAATTTACTATTAATTTATTTACGAAGGAAAAGTCAATTTAATATTTTATTGGAAAAATGGTATTTACATGTTATTTGGCAAAACTTGGTATTTTTATATAATATATATAAAACTAGATTTTTCTTTAAATAAGAAAATGTGAGTTTGTTTAAATAATACAAACTTATACTTTATTGTTAACTTAATGTGAGAAAACTAAAAATATTCTATTTATTATTCTATGCGTTTATCGATAACTAACAAAACCAGAAAACCAAAAGAACCTAAACTACACTACACAATTACAAAACCACCGAGAAAGAAAAGAAAACTTGGCTTATGCCCTTACAGACCATTTTACATGAATTTAAATAAGACGAAAACTTTTGTTAGTCTCTAAAAATTTTCTTACGAATTAATCACAAAATGAAATTAGTAATTAATTTCGAGTCTCAGACTTTGGTCCAAAAATCAAAAATACCTAATGCCTCAACGTCCGGGTAAAACCGGTTTCGTTTGCATTTTGCTAAGAGCCCATTGTCCAATAAGGTCGACGCCCAAAAATCCACTTTATAAAATATTTCCGAAATCTGATATAAAATATTCTTTTATAAATTTTTATAAAAATTTTGACAGCATTCCCTCTATTTTCGGGACAACCAAAAACTGGAAAAATGTGCCACAATCACCAAATATAAGTCCCATACTCAAAAATTATTCCCACCATTTAAAACCCGAAAATAATATTGAACCCGAAAATACGTTTCCGGTATTCATAAACCGAAAATACTCAAAACCCGAAAATACCATAAAACCAATCTCCAGAATATATCCGAACATAACTCGGAATTTTCGAGAAGCCCAGGAAAAACCACAGAACATAATAGTTTCGAAAAATCCGAAACTAATCAACAGAACTAAAATTCTCCAATCACATCACAACCCAAAGAGGATTTCGGAATTTTTCCCGAAATTGAACTCATCTAAACCGAATCCCACAACGGGATCGGAAAACCAATATCATCATCGACTCGGGACGGAAACGGGGAAGCAATTATGTCACGCCCCAGAACCAGAATACTGGAGAGCGGGGGCAGACATAGCCAGCTACGTATATTGAAATGAAAACCACCTCGATATACGGTCACGGCTGTCTTGAAATATGATGGTTTACTACAAGCCAATAGTCTCTTATGGTCATGAACAAGCCTAATGTCTCAATCACAAGCAAGTAAGTCAGGTCGCAAGATGTATGATCATTAAATATACAATAATAAGGCGTCCCAAATATCACATATTCAGCTGATCATGAAGCTAGTCATTACAAAATGTTAGGACTAGCAAGAGTTAAGTCATACATGATCAACCCTAGGATTTGTTAATCATGTTTACAGCCCGTAGGCAGACAGTAAGTAAAGTGCATCGAGCTAACAGGTGCTCGTCGGTTAAACGCCTCAAAAGAATAACTTTACAATAGAGTGAGCGAAACAAAATAGAAAACCCACTCGTAGCTCGGGTTCCTTCTAGTCGCCACCATCGGGCTGGAGGTTCGGAAGATCCTCGGGAGCTGCTCCGAAATCTGGCCACACAAAACCAGCTGGGTCAACCCCAGAAAGAGCAAATGCCACAAGGGGGCCACGAAATAAGAACAAAAGCCAGCAATTAGCACAAGAAAATTCTAATATTAAAACTAGAAATTACGAAAACATGGCAGGATGATATACGATGAGATAACCATGGAACTATTTCGATAGCCAGGTTACAACCCGTAAACCAAACAAGGACCGGGGTTGTAACCCTTCATCTGAACAGAACTTGGTTTTCCACCATTTATCGATAAGATAATAATGTAAGAAATCAAGACAGAAAGCAATCTTGTACTGGATCAAGACATGGCTAAACTGGTTATACCTCACTCAATCAATCACAGCCAAGCAGATACTACGGCTTACTACTTTAACTAACTAGGGTTATCACAGGCCTAATTACTAACAAGATGCATTAAGATTGTTCTACAGCCACAAGCCCTGCAGACCATCCAGGTTACCCAAGTCGAAAATTAGGGGTTGAATTCAGGTGGGTACATCGCCCGGGGGACAAATGTACCCTTAGGTGACTTAGAGGGTGCAACACGCGACGGTGTGCTGGAAATGTGCCCTACTCGACGGCAGGCTACATATCCCAAGAGCGCCCAGGTAACGGGATTGCCCGTAGCTGTGTCATCTCTTCATGACTACTGTGTTATTCTAGTTATTAACCTTAATCCATTTTAGTAGGTACTCCTGACCGTGGTACTCAGGAGTCCCATTCTTGACATGATGCAAGACAGGACAAGTGGATTTAATAAGCAAGTAAGAAAGAACCACCCACTGTGTCAAGACAGGTCAAGTTAAATTAGCCGTCGCAACAGCGTTAAGATAAATCATGTCAGGGTACTTGTCAGGAGTGCGCCACGACGGGCCACTATCATGTCAGGTTGGTCATGTCAGGAGTGCACCACTACGGGTCACTGTCGTGTTATGCTAGTTCCTGGTCATACCATGCCATGTACAATAGTCATTCCAAACATATTAAGTAAAATCAAGTTCATGACAAAAGGCGTAAGGATATAAAATGGGCGTAAAATATCTAATAAAATATCAATATACAGGGCTATAGAAGAGCCAAGCTTAAAGAAATAAGACAAAACTCCAAGAGCCAATGGGTTAAGCAAGGGGTCAGGGGAGCAGCGTACGCACAAGGGCACACACGCAGGGGAGCAGCGTACGCGAAAAGTCACGCACACAGGGGAGCTGCGTACGCAAAAAGTCACGCACGCAGGAGAGCGGCGTACGTAAAAAGTCACGCACACAGGGGAGCTGCGTACGTGAAAAGTCATGTACGCTGGAGAGCTGCGTACGCGAAAAGTCACGCACGCTAGAGAGCAACGTACGTAAAAGGTCACGCACGCCAGAGAGCAGCGTACGCGAAAAGTCATACACGCCAGAGAGCAGCATACGTGAAAAGTCACGCACGCCAGAGAGCAGCGTACGTGAAAAGTCACGCACGCCAGAGAGCAGCATACGCGAAAAGTCACGCACGCCAGAGAGCAGCGTACGCGAAAAGTCACGCACGCAAGAGAGCTGCATACGTGCAAAAAAAACGCAAGCAGAGAGCTGCGTACGCGTAAAAACACGCACGCAGGGTCTGGGTCTTCTTCTCCATGGCTGAGAAGAAGCTCCAATGGCTCCCAAAACTTCAAGGCATCACAACTTGGCCATCCGAACTCCAAATCCAGATTTCCAAAGTTCTAACCATGGTGGAATTGAACTCTCTTCCACATGGAAGCATCAAAACCCATAAAAATCCAACTTAAGTAGATCAAAACCATGCAAAACCGAAAATAGGAAAAACTTAGATCTAGAACAATGGAGACTCCAAATCACAAAATGCTAAGTTCTAATGTTGATCACCAAGTCCTAAACAAGCAAATGGACAAATAAAAGAGGGTTCTCATGTGGTGGCAAGGTGCACTTGCCTATGGGTGGGTGTTGTGGAGAGGAAGGAGAAGAGTGTTGTGTAGAGGAAGGAGAAGAAGAAATTAATGGAGGTTTATAAGGAGAGAGAAAAGGTTGGTGGAGTTTTAAAGAGGGTGGGATGTGGTGTGTTGAGGGTGGAGTATAGGCTAAGGTGTTGTAACACCCACTTTTCTGAAAATGGGTTATTTTTGAAATTTTATTAATTTATTAATTAATAATGGTATTTTAGTCATGACATGATTTTTGATAAATTTTAGTTTGATTTAAAACTATTTTCTAAAGTCATGACTTATGACTTTGTGATTTTGGTTAGTATAACTTAGTGTAAACCCTGGTTTTCTCTAACCTAGAAGTTGCCATGACCATGAGAGCTTAGCCATAGGCTTAGAACACCAAATTAGTGGTTTTTGGCCAAAAGGGTATTTTGGTAATTTTCTAGAAATTATTTGGAATTATTTAGGTTTATGTGTTTTTATTATTGTTTAATTATTGTTAAGTGTCATGTTAGCTTCTAACCTAGTTTAGCCCTAATCTAGAGGTTAGCCACTAACCTAGAATGACTAAAAGGAATGATATTTGGTCATGGGATAAAGTGAAATAAATATCTAGTTACCTTTATTTGATATTTTGCTTAAACCATGCAAAATATCTTAAACCTTTACCTAAAGTCTTGCCTTAGCCTAGAAGAAAGCCAAGGACACCTCCCCTACCCCCCCCATGGCAGCCAAGGACCCCCCTTGGCAGCCCACAATTCTATAAAACCTCATTGAATTAATTCATGAATGATTTACATGAATTAATTCCTAGAAATTCCATTTTTCATCAAACCTTGATAACTTGATTAATATTGATCCAAATCACCTCTAGTTTCTTGCATTGGACTCCCCTACACTAGAGGGTACTAGTTAGGGCCTGCTATCAAGGAATTTGGAAGCTTTTGGGCATCACCAAGAGGAAGAACACCCCCCTACTTGGGTGTTTTCAAGGATTTTTGCACAAATAGGTAAATGCCCATAAACCTTGTTAAAATTGTGTTTTCTCTTCATATTAGCATGCATCTAGGTACTAGGGTACTGTGGGTAAAATTTGGTGAAGGTTAGAGTCGGTTTGGTGTCCGTATCGGACACGTATCTAGGTTTTAATTCAAGTGTTTGGTGAATTGCCTCTGTAAATTAAATGTTATTATTTTTGAAAACTATTTGAACAAGTTTTTAGCTCTATAGGTGTAGGTCATAGAACCATAACCCTGAGCACACCTCGAGTCGTGTCCGTGTCCAAAACAGGACACGAACACACTGTAAAACAACACTGTGTACACTGTTAAATCCCAAGTGTTTGACACTTTGTATTGTGTCCACACGTGTCGTGGACACAATACAGACACATGGACACACACCTAGACCCTAGGCCTACCCCCTGACACGAGCACGTGGCCCCACGTGCCATGTGTGAAGTACACGAACCCCCGACACTTGTGCACGAGGCACTGCGTAGCTCCCCTGCTACCAGACCCCTCGTGTGGACACGACACGACACGTGGACACGTGCCACTTGGCACAGACCTAGGGGCAGTGTCTGATAAGACACCCCTAAAGTCTTGTGTCATGACGTGTCGTGTCGAGGGAGAAAATCCACTCGCACGGGTCGTAGACTGGCAAAGCACACGCGTTCAGACCTCTCTGATACGCACGTAGAACTCGGACACGCGGACACTTGGACACGAATCAGGTTAGTGGACACCTAGTAGACCCCTAGGCGAACTTTCCTCCACGAGCACGAGACACATGGACACGTGTGTCGTGTCCTAGAGTGAACTGCACGCGTGCACGACGCTGTACACGCGTGGGTGTATCAGGAATTTACCCGTGTGATGTTTTTGAGTGTTTGGACACATTATTTCGTGTCGTAGTGTCGTGTCAGTGTCCTAGGACACTAGAGTATCTACGGGGTGTCAGTTACCAACCCTTGGTTGAGAGTCTTAGCTCGATTAGGTTGTGTGTATTCGAATTTCCCCATTCGAGTGCACTGTGCACTGTCACAGTTTTTGGGATTATTTTTAGTTTTTAGAAATCGAATTTCGATTCGATTTTGTTAATGATTTATACTTAGGACTAGTGTATTTTAGTGTGTAGATGTGAAGTATATGTGTATTTGTGGGTGTGGGTCGATTTTGAGGAGTTTTGGTAGTGTGTGTGTATAGTTATATGTATATGTATTCTGTTATGTGTGTGTTTGGGGGTATTTGGTTCCAGGTTCTGGAAACCCCCCCTGTTTACTGGTTCTCTCTCTCCCTCACTGTCTACTCTCTCACAGTCTCTCTCTCTCACTCTTCTTTTCCCTTCCCTATATATATATATGAAATATATATAGTTATATATATATGTATTGTATATATATATATACATGATATATATATGTATATTGGTATTAGGTCTCTATATGTATATGTAGTGTATTATATACATGTGGGTGTATTATATATGTTATTCCTATTTTGGGTATATGGATAGTATATATCTATATATGTAGATATATATATATATATATATATATATATATATGTGACTTTTTAGTTTTAGGTTATATGAGAAAACCCATTATTGGCCTATGGCCAGGGTTATTGGCCTATGGTTGGGGCTAGCCCTAATGACCCAAAAACCCATGCCGTTTACATGTTGATCTCAGTATTTTAAAACACACTGTTAGAGTATAGTCTGGACTTACCCTGGAATCATGGATCACTTCTGGACTCATTTTTACTGGACTCATCTTGTACTGGAATCATCTAGTATTGGATTATATGGACTGGACTCACACTGGGATTACATTTTATACTGTCTGGACTTATACCATGTTATTCTAGTTCAGCTAGTTTACTACAGTCTTCTTTGCCATGATTTCTTCTCTTGTTAGTTACTTTACTTTCCTTGTACCCTCACTATTTCTCTACATCATTATCTGTATAAAACTGTCATGCTCATCTGTATAACTGTCTAAAAACTGCTTTATAGTCCTTGTCATTTACTTGGGATTTCTAGATGAGATGTGCTCGTTCCTGTCCTGATTGGACCTGTTGAAAATATTACAGAGGATGAGGATGAGGCCCTGGTGTCTACCTATTACGGAGCAGGACTAGATGACACCTATGTTGTGGACCCTCAGCAGGTTCCACCTACAGCTGAGGAGGATGTTCCAGTAGTCTAGACCAGTTTAGTCTAGGCAGTCTTTTCTATATCTTTTTGTCTCACATTCTGTGTTGTATTTTGAGATGTGGAGAAGTATAGACTCTTAGACTTTTGTATTATGAGTTGACAGTTCTGGATATTATGTTGTACTAGACACTTAGACCTTTTTCATCTATGCTATGGTTCTCCTTGAGTTACTATCTATCTATCTGTTCTTCATTCTTCTACCTTAGATGTGATTGAGACAGCATATTGTTATATCACCTCCATTCGGAGAGTATATACTGTGCAGGTACTTTTATATTGTTAGATGATTGAACTAGGACAGCGTTCTACCGCCGATACTGCGGCGTAGGCTGGGCGTTGTTACGTTCTCGTACCCTGACAGTGGGTGCGGGTCGTGACACGTTTTTAGTGGTGGCCCATGCAGGTCGAGTTTATGTAGTGGTATTCGAACTAGAGTATCACTACAGCCTGCGATAGGATTAGAGGAATAGGCTTAGAGAGAATGGATACTCAATCACTGCTAGGATACTTTGAAAGATTCCTGGGATGACCCTTGAGAATCTCATTGAAATTTCGATTTAAACTCCTTTTTCCTTAATTGAATTTGATTTTGGAGGATTCACTGTAGAACTTTGAATCCTGGTATTAGTTGATGTTTTTAAAAATTTTGTAGTTGTTGTTTTTAATTTCTTAGTGTTAGATTAATATCCTTTATTTTTAAGGTACTCAATCACATTTATGAGAAAACTCTTATCTGCTTCTTGCCATCTAATCCTCTTGCTAATTGCTTTTCATTGAAAAGAACTGTCCCCTCTATTTTTTTGCATCTTGCTTAAACTCTTTCTACCAAACTATGTGACTGTATCCCAAACCTGACTTACTCGACATTTCCCTCAAATAAAGATTTATTGAGACCTTTTAACCTTGACCCTTGATTGGTCGAACCCTAACTATATTCATCTAGTAGCCTATCTATCCCTAGGACTGTGTTCCTAAATTATTTACCAGATTCCTGATTAATTTTATTCCATGAGTTAAATTGATCTTCTTCAATTTTTGCATCAATTTGTCACGTCTCGAACTCCCACTTTCTATCCTAGACCATTGGATGTCCTTTACCGTGACTTAGATATTCAGAGTATAATACTAGCTGTTACCTCCCAACAAACTTTACATGTAAGACCTTGACTAGCCTACCTTCATGTAGGTATTCCATGTCCTACTAAAACCCGTCTCCTTGTACTCTATTTTCTTAATATGATTTTCTGGTCAAATGGCTAAACTATAACCTCTGCTATGATACTAAATTAATTCTTATTTCAATTAGAGATCCACCTTGGCTCAATCCTTTCGACCTGGCATGTGATGGTGTTCTGCTTGAACCCTCGAATGCTTAATCTTGTACCTTATCTTGAAAGCTTGACCCGATTGGTTAAGGATCTTGGACTATATGTCTTCTTTTATCATTTCCACCCTTACTTATATCTTATGCTACAAATCTATCCTTAGTTTTACAAGCTTATCCTTTTTGAGCTTGATCATGATATATTTTATTGGGTGCGCACCCACTAACATATTATCTAATCAGAACCGGCGCATGATGGTCTGATCAACCTATTGCGTTTTGGTTCGCTTTTTCATATATTAATCTACGTGGATGAAGACAGTTAAACTTGCCTTAGAATCTTATCCGCAACAGCCTTGACAATTCTTCTTGGAATTATTTTATCGCCTATGAACCTCGTATTCGTATCCAGTTAAATTAACTTTAATCATGACCTAGATCTTCATCATTGGATGCTCGTGCTCGTACTCGATTTCATTGATTTTTCATCTTGCCCAAGTCTCAATTTATCCTGAAATTGATCAACTTAGATCGTGTCAAGACTAAAATCTAATTGTGATTGTTTGTACCTAAATTTTTTTAATTTTCTTTTATAGAATAGTAACTTTTAATGATTTCTCACTTACTTGTTAATGACCAATTTTCATATAGGATGGTAGACGGCCCTATAGCCTTGATGATTGTTGTTTCCTTACCTTCCCAATTTGGACACCTTAGATTGCTTGTACGTTTTGATACCATAGGAACAGTCTTGATCTAGAATGACTAGTGCACCCAGATGAGACCACAGACTGTTCCATTTAACCTGTCCCCCTGGTACCACTATTGCATCACAATTTCTGACTTAATTTAGGCCATAGGCCTTCCCACTCTAAATTGTGATTATCGTAGGCACATTACCGTGACTTTTAAATTAGAAGCACAAGACTAGTTGTTTTCTCAAAACTGACTTCGCATACATGACCTAGACATGGCACTCTATACCCATGACCTTAGTGTCCCACTCAGGCATACCAATGTGTGCTTCATTTTCTTAGTACGATTTTCCTGACCCAAGACTTCATCCTGATTTACCCCATGGAGTTACTTTTGGCTTCAATTTAAATTCAGGACACCTTATGACCTAAAACTGCCAACCAATTTTTGGACATGACCCAGTATGGGTCTACTACCCATATTTTGCTTGTTGACCTTGTATGTTGCCTAGGCAGTGGCTTCGTCCTTGATTGTTGGAGGTTTGACCTAGAAGGAGTACGACCATCTAAATTTCGAGGACGAAATTATTTTAAGGAGGGTAGACTTGTAACACCCACTTTTCTGAAAATGGGTTATTTTTGAAATTTTATTAATTTATTAATTAATAATGGTATTTTAGTCATGACATGATTTTTGATAAATTTTAGTTTGATTTAAAACTATTTTCTAAAGTCATGACTTATGACTTTGTGATTTGGTTAGTATAACTTAGTGTAAACCCTGGTTTTCTCTAACCTAGAAGTTGCCATGACCATGAGAGCTTAGCCATAGGCTTAGAACACCAAATTAGTGGTTTTTGGCCAAAAGGGTATTTTGGTAATTTTCTAGAAATTATTTGGAATTATTTAGGTTTATGTGTTTTTATTATTGTTTAATTATTGTTAAGTGTCATGTTAGCTTCTAACCTAGTTTAGCCCTAATCTAGAGGTTAGCCACTAACCTAGAATGACTAAAAGGAATGATATTTGGTCATGGGATAAAGTGAAATAAATATCTAGTTACCTTTATTTGATATTTGCTTAAACCATGCAAAATATCTTAAACCTTTACCTAAAGTCTTGCCTTAGCCTAGAAGAAAGCCAAGGACACCTCCCCTACCCCCCCCATGGCAGCCAAGGACCCCCCTTGGCAGCCCACAATTCTATAAAACCTCATTGAATTAATTCATGAATGATTTACATGAATTTAATTCCTAGAAATTCTATTTTTCATCAAACCTTGATAACTTGATCAATATTGATCCAAATCACCTCTAGTTTCTTGCATTGGACTCCCCTACACTAGAGGGTACTAGTTAGGGCCTGCTATCAAGGAATTTTGAAGCTTTTGGGCATCACCAAGAGGAAGAACACCCCCCCTACTTGGGTATTTTCAAGGATTTTTGCACAAATAGTAAATGCCCATAAACCTTGTTAAAATTGTGTTTTCTCTTCATATTAGCATGCATCTAGGTACTAGGGTACTGTGGGTAAAATTTGGTGAAGGTTAGAGTCGGTTTGGTGTCCGTATCGGACACGTATCTAGGTTTTAATTCAAGTGTTTGGTGAATTGCCTCTGTAAATTAAATGTTATTATTTTTGAAAACTATTTGAACAAGTTTTTAGCTCTATAGGTGTAGGTCATAGAACCATAACCCTGAGCACACCTCGAGTCGTGTCCGTGTCCAAAACAGGACACGAACACACTGTAAAACAACACTGTGTACACTGTTAAATCCCAAGTATTTGACACTTTGTATTGTGTCCACACGTGTCGTGGACACAATACAGACACATGGACACACACCTAGACCCTAGGCCTACTCCCTGACACGAGCACGTGGCCCCACGTGCCACGTGTGAAGTACACGAACCCTCGACACTTGTGCACGAGGCACTGCGTAGCTCCCTGCTACCAGACCCCTCGTGTGGACACGACACGACACGTGGACACGTGCCACTTGGCACAGACCTAGGGGCAGTGTCTGATAAGACACCCTAAAGTCTTGTGTCACGACGTGTCGTGTCGAGGGAGAAAATCCACTCGCACGGGTCGTACACTGGCACAGCACACGCGTTCAGACCTCTCTGATACGCACGTAGAACTCGGACACGCGGACACTTGGACACGAATCAGGTTAGTGGACACCTAGTAGACCCTAGGCGAACTTTCCCTACGAGCACGAGACATGGACACGTGTGTCGTGTCCTAGAGTGAACTGCACGCGTGCACGACGCTGTGCACGCGTGGGTGTATCAGGAATTTACCCGTGTGATGTTTTTGAGTGTTTGGACACATTATTTCGTATCGTGGTGTCGTGTCAGTGTCCTAGGACACTAGAGTATCTACGGGGTGTCAGTTACCAACCCTTGGTTGAGAGTCTTAGCTCGATTAGGTTGTGTGTATTCGAATTTCCCCATTCGAGTGCACTGTGCACTGTCACAGTTTTTGGGATTATTTCTAGTTTTTAGAAATCGAATTTCGATTCAATTTTGTTAATATTTATACTTAGGACTAGTGTATTTAGTGTGTAGATGTGAAGTATATGTGTATTTGTGGGGTGGGTCGATTTTGAGGAGTTTTGGTAGTGTGTGTGTATAGTTATATGTATATACATATATATGTATATTGTATTCTGTTATGTGTGTGTTTGGGGGTATTTGGTTCCAGGTTCTGGAAACCCCCCCCTGTTTACTGGTTCTCTCTCTCCCTCACTGTCTACTCTCTCACAGTCTCTCTCTCCACTCTTCTTTTCCCATCCCTATATATATATAGATATATATAGTTATATATATATGTATTGTATATTATATACATGATATATATGTATATTGGTATTAGGTCTCTATATGTATATGTAGTGTATTATATACATGTGGGTGTATTATGTTATTCCTATTTTGGGTATATGGATAGTATATCTATATATGTAGATATATAATTATATATATATATATATATATATATATATATATTATATTATATATATATATGTGACTTTTAGTTTTAGGTATATGAGAAAACCCATTATTGGCCTATGGCCAGGGTTATTGGCCTATGGTTGGGGCTAGCCCTAATGACCCAAAAACCCATTGTTGACCCTTGTTGACTGAAAGTTGACCAAAGTCAACTATAGGTCAAAATTGACCTAGTTCACCTAGAAATGACTAGGAATGACATAATACAACTAGTTGACTAGTTTGACTAGAACCCTAACTAGTTAACTAGTGTTGACCTAGCTTTGACTTAGAGTTGACCATTGTTGACCATGGTTGACTAAAGTCAACTATTGGTCAAACCATGACCTAATGGACCTAATAAATGACTAGTTCAACTAGTCAGACCATGTTTGACCTAATTACCCTAACTGACTAGTCTTGTTTGACCAATGCCTTAGTTGGTCTAAGTTTGATCTAGACTTGATCCAGATTGATCATGTTGACTAGTATTTGACTAGTTTGATTAGAGTGTTGACCAGGAGTTGACTTTTGACCAGTTTGACCTAGAATCATATAGTATGCATTGTATACTTTATTTTTATCATTGTGGATACTTTGTGACTTGTATTGCTCTGACTAGGAGCCATACACCTCTCCTCAGACAGTATATCCTCTTCAGACATTCAGTTATCAGGCGAGTACATTCTCTGATAGTTCTTTCATTACTTGTCATTTACTGTATTCAGTTCTAGTTAGCTATATGTGATTCTCTGTACAAACACGATTAGTATTGCTGGATCCATTACATGCGACACTCATTTATTCATGTCTGGCCTCTATTTCTGGAACCACTACTGGAACCACCTACTGGAATCACTACTGGCATCACCCTACTGGAATCATTTCTGGAATCATTGGCTGGACTCATACTGGTTGTAGTGTTGGATTATGGATTCATTTGTGGGCGGGGAAATACTTGAGTAGACATGTGAACATACCTAAAATCTGGAACCACCTCCCTTGGAACTATTCTGGAATGCTAGCCATCCCACACTTAGCCGAGTGTGCGATGTGCCTGATTACCCCTAGCCGTTTACATGTTGATCTCAGTATTTTAAAACACACTGTTAGAGTATAGTCTGGACTTACCCTGGAATCATGGATCACTTCTGGACTCATTTTTACTGGACTCATCTTGTACTGGAATCATCTAGTATTGGATTATATGGATTGGACTCACACTGGGATTACATTTTATACTGTCTGGACTTATACCATGTTATTCTAGTTCAGCTAGTTTACTACAGTCTTCTTTGCCATGATTTTTTCTCTTGTTAGTTACTTTACTTTCCTTGTACCCTCACTGTTTCTCTACATCATTATCTGTATAAAACTGCCATGCTCATCTGTATAACTGTCTAAAAACTGCTTTATAGTCCTTGTCATTTACTTGGGATTTCTAGATGAGATGTGCTCGTTCCTGTCCTGATTGGACCTGTTGAAAATATTACAGAGGATGAGGATGAGGCCCTGGTGTCTACCTATTACGGAGCAGGACTAGATGACACCTATGTTGTGGACCCTCAGCAGGTTCCACCTACAGCTGAGGAGGATATTCCAGTAGTCTAGACCAGTTTAGTCTAGGCAGTCTTTTCTATATCTTTTTGTCTCACATTCTGTGTTGTATTTTGAGATGTGGAGAAGTATAGACTCTTAGACTTTTGTATTATGAGTTGACAGTTCTGGATATTATGTTGTACTAGACACTTAGACCTTTTTTATCTATGCTATGGTTCTCCTTGAGTTACTATCTATCTATCTGTTCTTCATTCTTCTACCTTAGATGTGATTGAGACAGCAATTGTTATATCACCTCCATTCGGAGAGTATATACTGTGCAGGTACTTTTATATTGTTAGATGATTGAACTAGGACAGCGTTCTACCGCCGATACTGCGGCGTAGGCTGGGCGTTGTTACGTTCTCGTACCCTGACAGTGGATGCGGGTCGTGACAGGTGTTCCAATACCAAATAAACCAAACCAAACCAACCCAATCCAATTAAAACCGAACCATGTCAAAATCCAAAATACGAAAAATATCGAAATTCCACAAGTTGCAGAAAAAAAAAATACATGCCAAAATCCAGATACGAGTATAAATACGAAATACAGGAAATACGGGAAATGAGGGTGACAAATTATACTTGGTTGCTCGGCTAGAGCTCTCAGATGTATAAAAATAGAGGAAAGATACCGCGCACCGCGGAATCGGCTCGGGACAGCACGAACGAAAACGCGGAACAACAAATGGGAACGCTTGGAAAGAGGACAGAGGCAGCGTCTCCGCGGATCCACGGAAACAATGGGTCGAAGGGGCACAGCGGTCGGATCGGGGCACAGAAAGTGCTGCGGTTCGGGACAGCAAACCGAAACACGAGACGACCACGGAATCGGGGAGCACGCCGGGAGATGAACGTACGGGGCAGCGCCAGAGAAAGGCTGGCCGCACGGGTCGGTCGAGAGGGGCACGGGTCAGGGGCGCTGACCTGGACGGCGGCCTGGGGTGGTCGGCGGAGCACGGGGCCGCGCCTGGCGGTCGGGCGCCAGACTCGGGAAGCAGAGCACGGCCAAAGGCGACTCGGGGAAACGGGCTCGGGATCGACGGCGGTGGCGCTCGATCAGTTCTCCGAGATGAGGCGGAGCTCCGGCTGGCTAGGGCACGATTGGGGTTGGAAAAAGTGGGGTAGAATGGAGAATGGTGAATGGAGAGATGAGGAGAGGGAGAAGTTATATAGGGTGGTAGAGGAGGTTACGGAAGAGGAGGGGGGCACGGCCGACGGGGAGGCGAAAAGCCCGGCGGCGGTTCGGGGCGCCAGCTCTCCAGGAGAATTACAGAGAGAGCGAGAAAGAGAGTTAAAGAATGAGAAATGAATGGAAATAATATTTCCATAAAGGGTGTTTAATATATATAATATATATATATAATAACTTTAAAGAATATTATACGAAACCGGGTTCGGTTTCGGAATTCGATTTCGGGAAATAAGAACGGATTCGGGTTTGGGTTCGGGACGCAACAAAAATCCATTATATATATATATTTTTTATTATAAAAATAGTAATTTTTCTCACCAACTAATATATATAATACTAATAATAATATATAATAATAATAATAATAATAACAATAACTATATAATAATACAGGCAATAATAATAATAAGCTAAATAAGAAAACTAATATAATATTAACAATAATGTTAATAACCTAGTTTAACTAATTATCGTCTAATAAATCCACCAAAAAATTCTATAATAATAATAAAATAATTAAACCAGATTTTATGGGTTTCACATCCGCCATTATATGTAGTATGATTGTCTGATTGTCTGAAGTTGGGTATTTTAGATGTTGATATTTTTGGGTGTCGAACATGTTGTTGGATACTTGTGTTGAAATATTTTTGGATGTTGATATTTTTGGGTGTCGAACATGTTGTTGGATACTTGTGTTGAAATACTTGTGTTGGTTATGTGTTGGATACTTGTGTTGAAATACTTTTGTTGGATACGCCACCCCTGGCACTGAGAGTTTCAATTAGGACTGCCACCCCCCTGACAGTCCTACACAAAAGGAGGACTGCTAGGTGCTGGCAGTCCTTCATAAGCGTAGGACAGCCAGGGGGGTGGCAGTCCTATTTGTGAGTCATTGAATTAATATTTGTTTGCGATTCTAAAATTTCGACAAAACTGCTAAAACGGAGGTCCAAACATCATTTTTTTGCGATTCTAAAATTTTGGAAGGCCGTCTAACGATAAAATCGTTATTTTTAGGCTTCTCGAAAATACGCTCATTTTGCGACAAACCGGACCTCGTTTCGACTTTCCAGTCAAAAGTTATGTCCCTCCAAAGTTTCAACTGACCATAAAATGCAGGAGAATGACCATTCTCCGTGTAAATTAACACGGATGATATTCTCCGTGTAAATTAACACGGAGAATGATATTCTCCGTCTTAATTTACACGGAGAATGGTCATTCCAGTGTTAAAATGTAGTAGAATGACCATTCTCCGTCTTAATTTACACGGAGAATGGCCATTCTTCGTGTAATTTAGCACGGAGAATGGCCATTCTCCGTGTAATTTAGCACGTAGAATGGTCATTCTCCTTGTTTCTAACACGGAGAATGGCCATTCTCCGTATTAATTTACACGGAGAATGGCCATTCTCCGTGTTAATTTACACGGAGAATGCCATTCTCCGTGTTAGAAACACGGAGAATGCCATTCTCCGTGTTAATTTATACGGAGAATGGTCATTCTCCTACGTTTTAACACTGTAATGACTATTCTCCGTGCTAATTTACACGGAGAATGACAATTCTCCGTTTTAACAACAAGTTTCAATTAGGACTGCCAGCACCCTGGCAGTCCTAATTCAATGTAGAACTGCCAGGGGGTGGCAGTCCTAATTCACAGAACAATTCATCTAGGACTGCCACACACAGGGCAGTCCTTCACATGTGTTGGACTGCCCTGTGTGTGGCAGTCCTAGATGAATTATCTGTGATCAGATCACATAACATTTTAGTAAGGACTGCCACACACAGGGCAGTCCAACACATGTGAAGGACTGCCCTGGGTGTGGCAGTCCTAGAAAAGACAACACCTGGATAAAAGTAACACACTGTATGACACACATGTATAACACCCAAAACACACAAACACACATGTATAACACCCAGATAAAAGACATATAACACATGGATAAAAGTAAGAAACATATATTGGACTTCATAATTCATACTTTAATGTATACAAAAGTGGTCCTCTATAACCAAAATGCCAAAATGTATACAAAAGTGGTCCTCCATATAACACATTGATACTCAGTCGATTTCGACGTCACAGTGGTCAGCAGGTAAGTCTCTTGGCTCCTCTTTGTCACCCCCAGTTTTCAGGAACATGGGATTTTTGTCATTTTGTATTTTTAAATATTTTGAAATTTATTTTATTATTTATGATATTGTTTTGGGGTTATTAGAGTCGGGTTCGAATTTCAGCTCATTCCGACTTGTATCGGGGATCCGGGGTAGCTTAGACTCTGATCGGGACCCAACTAGAACCGACCAACTTGTCATGACCAAACCCAGATATTTATATTTGACTAATCCCATTTGATTTTAGTGGGATTAGGGATTAGAATTAGATTATAACTTAAAATTAGGAGTTTTCAAGTTACCATTTTGACCCCAACTCAAACCACTCATTTCTTGACTTGGAGGGCATTTTGGTAAATTGCCAAGTGCCCCCAACCCTCTATAATGTGGCCGGCCATGTGTGGAGCACCCCTCTCCTTTGCTTCACTCCAAAGCAAACCTCTCTCTCTCCATTTCATTTCCCTTTTTGAAGTTTCTTCTCCTTCAAGAAGATTATTTAGGTATGCTTTTAAAACCTTCATTAATTCTCTTTTGTATTTATTTCCTTCACCATAAATAAGGAGGAGATCACCCTCTACATTTTGCCTATAGAATTTGTAGGTTTCCCTAGAAATCTAGTTTAAGGATTTAATTGGGGGTTTTCCTTTAGAGAGAGTATATATGTATATATATGTATATATATATTTATTTATATGTATTTGAGTGTGTGTAGAGAGTGGTGGTGGTGGTATTGGTGTCATGAGAATGGTGGTGGTGTCATGAGAATAGTGGTAGCGGTGTTGAGAGTGTGTATTTATATTATATGTGTGGTGTGTCTGTATATATAATATATATATATATATATATATATATAATATTAGATATGTGTGTATGTGGATATGTATATGGGAGAATGAGGAGAAGAATGAGAAGGAGAATGAGAAGGAGGAGAATGAGGAGGAGAATGAGAAGGAGAAGAGAAGGAGGAGAATGAAGAGGAGAATAAGGAGGAGAATGAGGAGGAGAATGAGAAGGAGGAGAATAAGGAGGAGAATAAGGAGGAGAATGAGAAGGAGGAGTAAGGAGGAGAATGAGAAGGAGAATGAGAGGAGAATATGAAAGGGAAGAATAAGGAGGAGAATAAGGAGGAGAATGAGAAGGAGGAGAATGAGGAGAGAATGAGAAGGAGGAGAATGAGAAGGAGGAGAATGAGGAGAAGAATAAGGAGGAGAATGAGGAGGAGAATGAGAAGGAGGAGAATGAGAAAGGGAATGAGAAGAAGGAGAATGAGGAGGAGAATAAGGAGGAGAATGAGAAGGAGAATGAGAATGAGGAGAATAAGGAGGAGAATGAGGAGGAGAATAAGGAGGAGAATGAGAAGGGTAAATGTAGAAAATAGGGTATTGATGGGATATTGAGTTTGACTTCTAAGATGGGATTAGAAATAAGTTGTCTTGGTAGGTAATGACTATATGAGGGTAGTTTAGGCTAGTCTTGACCACCGTTGACCAAGAGTGGACTTTTTGACCAAAAGTCAACTTAAAGTCAACACTTGACTTAGACTTGACCAAAACCAAACCAGAGTTGACCAGTTGACTGAAAATCAACTGTTAGTCAACATTTGACTTGTTTGACCTAGTGTTGACTCAGTGTTGACCAGAGTTGACTTTTTGACCAAAAGTCAATTGTAAGTCAACCTTGACCCAAATTGACCTAGTTTGACTTGGATTGACTTCCTGTGACCTTGGTTGTCCTAGTGTGACCTAGTTTAGCTTGGTGTAACTTAGTTTGACCTAGTTTTGACTTAGACTTGCATATCATGATTAGATTAGCTTTCCTTTTATTATTAAACCATGTTTTGACTTGTAGCATCTCATCTTTATGTTTGTGATTACTCTGAGCGTCTGTTCACCTTATCAGCTCAGGACCACAGGCGAGTACATTCACTGATAGTTTTCATTGTCTTGATATCTACTATATCCGATTCAGTTGTAGTGTCTTACTTGATTCTCGATACGATAGTTCACGGACTAGTATACGTTGGATCCTGTCATGAGATGTTATTTTTGAATTTTCCTTGGTATGTTGGTATGTGATATCCATGTTCATGTACATATATAGATATCAATTTGGGAGTGGGCTGATCACCTGCTTTTGAATCCATGTCATGACGTGCCATGTTCGGATCCATGATACTATTCGGGGATGGGGGAATTATTAGGGGATATGTGATCAAATCTCCATGTCCCTATTTTGCTAGCGCCACCCTCACCTCGTAGGGTGTAGCAGACACCCCTTGCCGGGTTATCCAGGTTGGCCGGCATGACCATTTTCAGAGATTTTTCTGTGATTGTCGGGCCAAGTGGATAACCCTACCCTGACTCCCTAGCCGATCATATATCGCTCTAATAATTCAAATCATATTTTACATTTATTGTCGTATCTTATATCCAGTTCAACTTTACTTTCTGTACTTCTCACCATGCTATGATTTCATTTACTCACATGCTCTACTTGCCTTTATACTGTACTATGATTTGAGACTAAGTTCTGTTCGAAGGAAGGGTTACAACCCCGGTCCTTGTTTGGTTTAAGGGTTGTAACTCGACTTTCGAATGGTTCCCAAGTCGTCTATATCTTTGTCTTGTATTTCATTATACTGTCTCTTATAGTATTTGTCAATTTATATGGAACTGCTGTTGGTGTTTGTACTTGCTTATTTTTCTGACAGGATACCGTTGATAAATTTTACAGATGATTCAGAGGCTGATTGCCCGACCTATTATGGGGACGGGTTATATAGAGTAGACTTGGACCGTGGCTTGTTAGTAGAGCCACTAGACTTTGCTCACCCTGAGTAGTGTAGTTTAGTTAGGTTTGTCTGGCCTGCGACCCAGCTAGTACTTTTCATATTGTAGTATTATATTATATTCTGTTATGTTATGTTTAGTCTTGGACTTGTGTGGATCTCGAACTTATTTCCTGTTCTCATCATTCATATTTTCCTTTCCATACTATCTACCTTAGTTTTACATTTGTGATTGAGACTGTATTGCTATGTCACCTCCATTCGGAGTGTATATACTATACAGGTACCTTTATCTGTTTAGTTATAGTATTTCTAGATGACCTAGACAGCGTTCTACCGCTGATGCTGCGGCGTAGGCTGGACGTACCCACTTCTTGTGTCCCTAATCAGGGTGCGGGTCGTGACACATTTTTGTGGCGGCCCATGCAGGTCAGTGTCGCAATTATTGCGATCTCGTGATGGTGCTCGACTTAGAGTGCTAATTACGAGCCTGCGATTAGGACATAGGATCTAGGGTATGATAGGAGTTACTCAATCACATTTTAGGAAAATTCTGATCTTTTGATTACCTTGACAATTCTTCTTGCATTTGAATTCAATTATCCTCCTTTGATGATATCTTATCTTGTGCCATATCGATCTCTTGGGTTCAATTCGTCTTCAGGATGATAGTGACTCGTTCTCAGGCAGCAGGGTATAGTGTTCTAGAGAGGTCAGATCCGGGAGGCCTTCCACCTCCGACTACAGGAGCAGCAACCTCAGTTCCTGTCCTTCAGGCGGGAGCAGCAGCGACAGTTCCAGGAGATCTTCCACCTCCAGCAGCGGGACCGTCCATGATCGTTCCTGATATTCTTCCACCGCCGCCTCCACTACCGACAGACTCAGGGGATGATGGCCCTTCTGCAGCGGATATTGCATACTCAGAGCGCGCAGGCAGATCTGTTGCGACGGAGCATGGAGAACTCCCATCAGCTGGCGATGGCAGCACTTGAGAGGGTTGTACCGAGTACAATTCAGGATACCCCAGTTCAGCACCAGGGACTAGGCCAGAGGCAGGTTACTCGGTGTGCTTTCTGCAGGAGGCCAAGGCACACTAGAGAGGTTTGTAGGAAGAGGTTGGGCGTCTGCCTATACTGTGGGGCGCCCGATCACCAGCTGAAGGATTGCCACGCTAGTGGAATCCAAAAAGACCAGGACAGAGTACATCAGGCACCAGCATGTGACGACCAGGGTCAGGGCAAGAGGCAGGCCGTCCAGTGTGCTTTCTGCAAGAAGATGGGGCACACCCGGGATGTTTGTAGGATGAAGCTGGGAGTTTGTTTATTTTATGGAGCTCCAGACCACCAGATGAAGAACTGTGCTGCCCGTGCATCCAGACAGGCAGGCCAGGACAGAGTGCGGCAGGCTAGAGGAGGCCAGCAGGGGCGAGCTTTCGCCATGACAGTTGAGCCTACTCAGGCAGTAGCAGAGCAGATAGCAGGTTCCAATATTTCGAATCTCCTTTTCGTATTTGCCTTCTTATAAACTGTCTTGAAATTCGATTCTATCTGTTCTTAATCGATTGGATGAAATTGTTCTGTGATGTAATTTTCTTCTGAGATAAGTCGTATGGGCTAGGTCGCCTCAATTATGAGATTTTAGAATCCTCTAGGGTCATGCTAGCAGGCAGAGTGAGGACATATAGTCGGACTATGGACGTATTTCTCGGGTGTGGGAATTTACGGTTTTCGCTGCCAAGCTAGCGGCAATGCAAAAATTTTAAATACCATAATACTAGAGGTAGTACCGTAGTTGAGAAATCTGTGATTATCGTAGCCTTGCTCACTGGCATGATGGAGATTCTGAGTATCATGATTGGACAGACGCATACGATTATCGATCTGCATGATTTTCCTGTGTTTATTTTGTTTTAATTTTGAGGATGAAATTTTTAAGGTGGATAGACTTGTAGCACCAGGTTTCTAATTGAGAGTGATTTTAAATTTTATAGTTTTAGTCATTTAATTATTGTCATTTAAATTCATGCTTTGATTTTGGAGATTTTAATCATTTTAAATTTTTATGCCATAATTTGTGATTTTAATGTTTTGCTAGTGAAACCTTAGAGACTGTTTGACCTAGAGCCTAACCATGTGATTAGGATGTTTCCAATATCATTTCTGGCCCAAGGGTATTTTGGTCATTGGACCTCTTTGATTTATTTGGATATTTTGCATTGGTGATTGTTGATTTGGCTTTTGATAGGTGAGATTTTGATGGTTTCGTGTCCGTGTCGGACACGTAACAGTTTTATTTGCAAGTGTTTTTGTGTCTTAAGAGATTTTTATTTTGTTGAATTTTTTTTGGAAGTATTCGAGAGGGATTGTTTTCTGCGTGTGTTTTTCTGTGATCGCTTTGTTTTAATTTCGAGGACGAAATTTTTTAAGGTGGATAGATTTGTCACCCTCAGTTTTCAGGAACAGGGGTATTTTTTTTATTTTGTATTTTTAAATATTTTTGAAATTTATTTTATTATTTATGATATTGTTTTGGGGTTACTAGAGTCGGGTTCGAATTTCAGCTCATTCCGACTTGTATCGGAGACCCGGGGTAGCTTAGACTCTGATCGGGACCCAACTAGAACCGACCAACTTGTCATGACCAAACCCAGATATTTATATTTGACTAATCCCATTTGATTTTAGTGGGATTATGGATTAGAATTAGATTAGAACTTGAAATTAGGAGTTTTCAAGTTACCATTTTGACCCCAACTTAAACCACTCATTTTTTGACTTGGAGGTCATTTTGGTAAATTGTCAAGTGCCCCCAACCCTCTATAATATGGCCGGCCATGTGTGGAGCACCCCCTCTCCTTTGCTTCACTCCAAAGCAAACCTCTCTCTCTCCATTTTTATTTCCCTTTTTGAAGTTTCTTCTCCTTCAAGAAGATCATTTAGGTATGCTTTTAAAACCTTCATTAATTCTCTTTTGCATTTATTTCCTTCACCATAAAGAGGAGATCACCCTCTACATTTTGCCCATAGAATTTGTAGGTTTTTCTAGAAATCTAGTTTAAGGATTTAATTGGGGGTTTTCATTTAGAGAGGAGTATATATGTATATATATGTATTATATATATGTATATATATATATTTTTTATAGTATTTGAGTGTGTGTAGAGAGTGGTGGTGGTGGTATTGGTGTCATGAGAATGGTGGTGGTGTCATGAGAATAGTGGTAGCGGTGTTGAGAGTGTGTATTTATATATATGTGTGTGTGTGTGTGTCTGTATATAATATAGATATGTGTGTGTATGTAGATATGTATATGGAGAATGAGGAGAGGAGAATGAGAAGGAGAATGAGAAGGAGAATAAGAAGGAGGAGAATGAGGAGGAGAATAAGGAGGAGAATGAGGAGAGAATGAGAAGGAGAAAGAGAAGGAGGAGAATGAGGAGGAGAATAAGGAGGAGAATGAGGAGGAGAATGAGAAGGAGGAGAATAAGGAGGAGAATGAGAAGGAGGAGAATAAGGAGGAGAATGAGAAGGAGAAGAATGAGAAGGAGAATGAGAAGGAGAATGAGGAGGAGAATGAGAAGGAGGAGAATAAGGAGGAGAATGAGAAGGAGAATGAGGAGGAGAATGAAAAGGAGAATGAGAAGGAGGAGAATGAGGAGGAGAATGAGAAGGAGAATAAGAAGGAGGAGAATAGGAGGAGAATAAGGAGGAGAATGAGAATGAGAATGAGAATGAGGAGAATAAGGAGGAGAATGAGAAGGAGAATGAGAAGGGTAAATGTAGGAAATAGGGTATTGATGGGATATTGAGTTTGACTTCTAAGATGGGATTAGAAATAAGTTATCTTGGTAGGTAATGACTATATGAGGGTAGTTTAGGCTAGTCTTGACCACCGTTGACCAAGAGTGGACTTTTTGACCAAAAGTCAACTTCAAGTCAACACTTGACTTAGAATTGACCAAAATCAAACCAGAGTTGACCAGTTGACTGAAAATCAACTGTTAGTCAACATTTGACTTGTTTGACCTAGTGTTGACTTAGTGTTGACCAGAGTTGACTTTTTGACCAAAAGTCAATTGTAAGTCAACTTTGACCCAATTGACCTAGTTTGACTTGGATTGACTTCCTGTGACCTTGTTTGACCTTGGTTGTCCTAGTGTGACCTAGTTTAGCTTGGTGTAACTTAGTTTGACCTAGTTTTGACTTAGACTTGCATATCATGATTAGATTAGCTTTCCTTTTTATTATTAAACCATGTTTTGACTTGTAGCATCTCATCTTTAGGTCTGTGATTACTCTGAGCGTCTGTTCACCTTATCAGCTCAGGACCACAGGCGAGTACATTCACTGATAGTTTTCATTGTCTTGATATCTACTATATCCAATTCAGTTGTAGTGTCTTACTTGATTCTCGACACGATAGTTCACGGACTAGTATACGTTGGATCCTGTCATGAGATGTTATTTTCGGATTTTCCTTGGTATGTTGGTATGTGATATCCATGTTCATATACTTATAGATATCGATTTGGGAGTAGGCTGATCACCTGCTTTCGAATCTATGTCATGACGTGCCATGTCCGGATCCATGATACTATTCGGGGATGGAGGAATTATTAGGGGATATGTGATCAAAGCCCCATGTCCTTATTTTGCTAGCGCCACCCTCACCTCACGTAGGGTATAGCAGACTGTCACTCCCCGTTCCCGAAATGCGTATTTTATACGTATATCGCTTGCCCGAATTTATTTAGTATCTGTCATGCATTTATTTTATATTTAATTCTTTTAATTTCATGCTAATTATTTTTCTGTATTTTATTTTCTGCTTTTTCTTGCTGGCTCTTGGTTCATTTCGGTTCATGGTAAACCAACTTGGTTCGGTTTGGTTCAACATGGAAAGGAATTGATGGCTTGGATTTGGTGGAGAGAATGAATGGTGGAGATCCACTTGACCTTGATATAAAACTTCTTCTTTCATTCTCTCTCTTCATTCATTCACATTTACTCCTCCACCAAACCCTAACCCACCTGTGAGAGGCAAGTACATCTTGCACACCATGAGAGATTTCATGCATCCCCATTTATTTTAGTCTATGTTGTTCATCTTCTCATCCTCTACAAGTTTAGGTCTTGAAGTTTTTGATTTCCATGGATGGTTGGGTGTAGATCTAAGTTTTAAGTTTTGGTTTTCATATGGATTTTATGGTTTTGATCTATCAAACTTTGTTATTTTCGAAAATAAGTGGTTCCATGTTGTAGAGAATTTAATTCTACCAAAGTTTGGCTTTTGAAAAGTTAGATTCCGATTTATTTTGAGGAAGTTATGGCCAAAACAATTTTGGTCAAACTTCTATGTTCATCTGCAGCATGAGGCACATGTCGCAGTAGAGCCGCATAGATGTCGCGGTTGGGCTGCATGAGGCACATGTCGCAGTAAAGCCGCATAGATGTCGCGGTTGGACCGCATGAGCCGCATGTCGCAGTAGAGCCGCATAGATGTCGCGGTTGGGCCGCATGAGGCACATGTCGCAGTAGAGCCGCATTGATGTCGCGGTTGGGCCGCATGAGCCGCATGTCGCAGTAGAGCCGCATAGATGTCGCGGTTGGGCCGCATGACCGCATGCGCAGTAGAGCCGCATAGATGTCGCGGTTGGGTCGCATAGGCCGCATGCCGCAGTTGAGCCGCATTGGTGCCGCGAATGAGCCGCATGGGGCACATGTCGCAGTTGAGCCGCATATGGTCGCGGTTGGGCCGCATAGGCCGTATGTCGCAGTTGAGCGCATATGGTGTCGCAGTAGGGCCGCATGAGCCGCATGTCGCAGTAGGTCCGCATGCATGTCGCATAATAGGCCGCATATGCCTATTTTGGTTGTTTCTGACTGTTATATGTCCTATTTTGACTGAATTATGGCTAGAATTTCTTTCAACTCCCAACATGAAAGTTGTAGATCTTTTTCTTGGCTTCAAGAATGTGTTACCAACTATTTTATGCTAGTTATAGAATCGACCATGCTTAATACTAATTTGACTTTCATGCCTTGTCACGAATTGACCCCGACTGTTACTTTGACTAATAATTGATCATGCGTTCCTAGTTGGAACTAAGAGACTGGCTAGTCGTCTTATTGAATTGAATGAATGAGACACGTTCATATTAATTATGAACTATTGTAATCGACTGGCTGATCCCGAATATTGACATACAGGCACATGCAGGCTTCAATTTATTTATTTTATTTATTTATTTTACAAAAGCATCATGTGTACTTTATGGTCAAGGCATGATTACTCCGTGGTTAGTTCTGATTGTTGCATTACGCTATGTAAGACCTGCAACCTAACCGCACTGGTATCGTTGTAGAGTTGTGCATATCGTACCCCATACGAAAGTACTCATTTGAATGACCATGACCCACGGCATGGGATTTTACTTAACGTAGAGACTATTAAGTTAAATAAAATAATGATTGCATGGAGAGAATGGATTCTCGAGTTCTTACATGGCAGCCCTCTTGGGACTAGTAGTGTCCGACAGGCCGGCTGGTCCCCACAGATACTGCAAATCTGCCACACGCAGGGAGCGGCTGGTGGTTATATTATCTATTGTATATTGTATATTGATGAAGGGCGTCCTGCTGGGACTCTTCTAATTCATGATTGGCGCAATTGATTGACTGGGTAAACTAGCCTTGCTTGCACATAGTAAGAACTGAGGAATCTCTATTGCATAATTCCAGGATAACTTGGAACTCACAGTAGCAAGTAGTAGTTAAATGGCCATTTAAATTAACTTGTTTGTGTACTGTGTGTCCTCTGTTACCTAACTGAGATGATCAGAATGTCAGGACATGACGTGCCAACTTCTGTCCTTGTTTGGTTGGGAGGTTGGTTCGAAGTGTCGTGATACTATGTGAATCCCAGTAGAAAGCAGAGATCTATTTATCATATTTTCTCATTACTGGTTTTAATCCCTCATATCGTGCTTCCTTGCGGTACTTGCTGTTAGAGGTCTAACCTCTCTGGTTTTGTATGGCCATATTTAGAGCCGGTCTCCGAGGATCCAGCTTACTTCTACCTCCACGATGGTCAACACTAGAGGGATGATCGCAGGAGGGCTCGAGTGGGTTTTCTTACTTCCCCTCGTTTTGTTAAATACTTTATACTTTGCCGTTTGGCACCGACATGTTAGTCGGATTGTCTTGTACCTACTTTTGCATAATTGTAACTAAGTCAGGATGCAGCTGATAACAATTGTGTATACTGACTACATCATCTGGCTGTGTTTTGTAAAGCCAGATATCAAGAACATTTTGACTGAGCGTTTGGGACGCCTTACTGCTTTATCTCACATGTTCTCTATTTCTGTTTCTTGTTTGAATAATTGAGACAATAGATGTGAAGTGACCATAGGAGACTTTCATGTAGTATGTACCCCCTCGTCTTGTTAGACAGTATTGATCGTATTATACGGTATTCATCTACCCGTAATACGTAGCTGGCTGAGTCATTCTTTCGCTCTCCAGTATTCTGGTTCTGGGGCGTGACAAGATTTTAGTGGTGGCCCATGCAGGTCTGGTTTTAGATTTGTGGGGTATTTTAATTTATAGGATGTCTCAATCACACATGTTTCCCCTTGATCTCATGATTCGTTACTCTCGACTCTAGCTTGACATTCCGGTATCCTTTGACTTCATTGATCTTTCCAGTCCGATCGTTTGATTGTTCTCTTGTCCCTTTTCTTAGGGGAACCTCGTCCGCATCTGTCAGGACTGGACAACAACAAAAAGGGCAATACGGACAACCTGACCATGTTGGTCAGCAACAAGGGCCGGTACTAACTCAAGAGACCATCCAAGAAGAAGTAATAGTGGAAGCAGCAACTGGACCGCAGTATCCGGATGTTCCACCACCACCAACAGTTCCACCTACCCCTGTGGAAGTAGACACACCGGCCCTTCTGGAGATCATGAGAGGAATGATGGCTACTCAGCAACACCAGATGTTAGCCCAGCAGCGCATGTACGCTAAGTTGCAGGAGCAGAACGTACTACTCAACCAAGGGTTACAGACGGCATTGGAAAGAGGGTGAGGCCAGATTCAGGAGCATCAGCCAGGTTTTGCAAGTACAACCCCCGTCGTTTCGAGGGCACGGAAGATGCCATCTCAGTAGATGCATGGCTTAAGGATATTGAGGTTATTCTGACAGCAGCTAAGGTGCCGCCAGAAGAACGTGTGGATCAAGTGAAGTTGTTACTTCAGGATCTCGCACGTGATTGATAGGAATCAGAGGAAGTAGGTATCAGACGTCCCGTTGCTTGGGACGATTTTACAGCAAGATTCAAGACGAAGTACTATGGAGTTGTGGCGCAGTTTGAACTACAGCAGAAGTTTATCAACCTCAAGCAGGCCGGCAAGACGGTAGATGCTTATGCAGCGGAGTTCTGCAGATTGAGCAGGTTCGCCCCAGAGATGGTAGTAACGGAGCGCCAGAGGGCGATGAGGTTCCAGCAAGGGTTTCATCTTGAGCTCTTGCAATTGATAGAGGGGCACAACTATCAGACTTTCGACGAAGTGTTAACGGCAACCCGAAGGCATGAGATCACCATTCAGAGGATCACGGCAAGGACTGGGGGTCAGAAGAGATCTCACAGTCAGATTGAAGGAGGAGGGGGACAGCACCCCGGACAACAGCACCACCCCCTGGCATTCGTATCCACGATGTGGCGATACGAGGGCCAGCACCACCATCCAGGCAGCAACAACAGCAACAGAGGAAGAACCAGCAACCCCCGGCGGGCTGCACTTATTGTGGGAAGATAGGGCACACTAGAGATGTGTGTCAGACATTGAACGGACTGTGTCTGATATATAGAAATCCAGATCATCGGGTTACCACATGTCCCATGAATTCAAGGTCAGGAGGACCAGTGCAGCAGTTTCCTGCTCTGCCAGCACCAGGGGCAGGACAGTATCGAGGACCCGCAGTGGCAGTGAGACCATTGGCCCAGCGTCCGTTAATGCCGCAAGCTCAGATGTTTCGGCAGCAGGGACCTCCGATGCAGCAACACCAGCATAGACCACCCCAGCATCATCAAGGAAGGGGCCAGCAGCAGCACCAGGCTAGGCCGCAGCATGGAAACCAACAAGGAGGTCGAGGGCAGGCATTCACTCTGTCCTTGGAAGAGGCATTAGCATCGGGAGATGTTGTGGCAGGTAACATTCTCGTCGCCTCATATCCCACAGTAGCATTGTTTGATTCAGGAGCATCACACTCATTTATATCTGCACAATTTGCGACACGGCTAGGAATGGAGTTCGTGGCATTGCCAGGGAGGCTGAATATACTCACTGGTAATGGGCTCGTAGGAGTTAGTAGAGTTATTCTAGCGTGTAGCGTTGTAGTTTGCAGGCATTCCTTACCCCCCAGTTGATAGAATTTCCTGTTGGAAATTTCGACGTTATCTTAGGCATGGACTGGCTGAAAGACAGTCATGCGACAATAGATTATCGTAGTGGGAGTGTATCTTTTGATATTCCAGGCATAAAGAGATTCACCTTAGTCCGATCCATGGCAACTCAGCAAGAGCAGGGAGTAATAACGACAATGGAAGAAGTTCAGGTTCCGCAGGTAGTTGAAGAGTTTCTAGACGTATTTCCTGAAGAACTTCCAGGTCTACCACCGGTTAGGGATATTGAGTTTAGTATAGAACTGGCACCTGGAACTAAACCGATATCAGATCGAGTTTACAGAATGGCAGATTCAGAGCAGGCCAAGGTATCAGTACATAGAGGAACTGAAGGAGAAGAAGTTCATCCAAGCTAGCGTATCACCGTGGGCAGCACCAGTGGTACTTGTGGGGAAGAAGGATGGGTCATCCAGATTATGCATTGACTACAGGAAGCTTAACGCGGCAACAGTAAAGAACAAGTACCCATTACCCAGGATCGACGACTTATTTGATCAGTTGAGCAGGGCTAGAGTTTTCTCCAAGATAGATCTTCGTTCAGGGTATCATCAAGTGAGGGTTCGGAAGGAGGATATTCCCAAGACAGCATTCAGGTCGAAGTATGGGCATTATGAATTCTTGGTAATGCCGTTTGGTTTGACCAATGCTCCAGCAATATTTTATGGATTTGATGAACCGTATCTTTATGCCATACTTAGATCAGTTTGTCGTTGTATTTCTTGACGACATTCTCGTATACTCTACTAGTGAAGAGGAGCATGAAGACCACCTCAGGAAAGTGTTACAGGTTTTGAGAGAGAACCAGTTGTATGCCAAGCTCAGCAAGTGTGAGTTCTGGACGGATCACATTTTATTTTTGGGTCATATCATATCAGGAGCTGGAGTAGCAGTAGATCCCAAGAAGGTAGAAGCAGTAGAGAGCTGGCTAGTACCCAACACCGTAGCTGATGTACGGAGTTTCTTGGGATTGGCAGAATATTACAAAAGATTCGTATCAGATTTTGCAAGACTTTCAGCACTCATGACCCGCTTGACATGGAAGGATGTGCCATTCGTCTGGTCGGCAGAGTGCCAGGCATTATTTGAGACCTTGAAGCAGAAGTTGATATCAGCGCCTATTCTTACATTGCCAGTTGGACCCGGAGGTTTTACAGTATATTGTGATGCGTCAGGTAAAGGACTTGGATGTGTCCTCATGCAGCATTGGAAGGTGATAGCGTATGCATCTAGGCAGCTTCGGGACCACGAGAAGAATTACCCAACTCATGACTTGGAGTTGGCGGCAGTAGTATTTGCTTTGAAGCTATGGAGGCATTACTATATGGTGATCGAGTGGATATGTACACGGACCATAAAAGTCTGAAGTACATCTTTACTCAGAAGGAGCTGAACATGAGACAGGGAAGATGGTTGGAGTTGATCAAGGATTATGACGTGGAGCTTCAGTATCATCCAGGCAAGGCTAATGTGGTAGCAGACGCTCTTAGCAGGAGAGGTGGCACATTTATGTTGACAACACAGAAGCACATCTTAGAGGACCTTCAGGAGATGGGCATCGAAGTTATACTTCCTAGTGATGTAGGAGTTCTAACAAGTTTATAAGTTCAATCTGACTTGGTAGACAGGATCAAGGCAGCTCAGGCACAAGACCGAAGGATTCAGAAGCTTAGGACAGAATGTGAGTCAGGACTCAGGAAGGAGATACAGATTCATGAGGATGGTACACTTAGGTTTGGGTCACGTCTATGTGTGCCTAGTGGAGATATCAGACAGGAGGTTATGACAGAAGCTCACAGTTCTCAGTATTATGTACACCCTGGAGGGACCAAGATGTACCAAGATATCAAGCAGCACTTCTGATGGAACGGGATGAAGAGGGAGATAGCTAGATTCGTTTCCCGTTGCTTGGTATGTCAGCAAGTGAAAGTAGAACAGCAGAGGCCAGCTGGGTTATTACAGCCACTTCCTATCCCGGAATGGAAGTGGGAGCACATCACAATGGACTTTGTGACCGGTTTACCGAGATCACCAAGTGGTAAAGATGCTATTTGGGTGATAGTAGATCGGCTTACAAAAGTGGCATACTTTCTTCCTTTCAGAGTAGGGCAATCTACAGAAAAGTTGGCAGAGTTGTATATGCAACAGATAGTCAGGCAGCATGGAGTCCCTGTCAGTATTGTGTCCGACAGAGATACCCGTTTTACATCACATTTCTGGAAGAGCTTACATCATAGTCTGGGCACCAAGTTAAGATTTAGCACGGCTTACCATCCACAGATGGATGAGCAATCAGAAAGAACAATTCAGACTTTAGAAGATATGTTGCGAGCTTGTACCCTAGATTTTGGAGGATCTTGGGAGAGCCACGTGCACTTAGTCGAATTCTCATACAACAACAGTTATCAAGCCAGTATCCAGATGGTACCATTCGAAGCTCTATATGGTAAGAAGTGTAGATCGCCACTAGCATGGGATGATATCGGAGAGAGGAAGATGTTAGGCCCAGAAATGATTGTTCAGACAGTTGAATTGGTCAAGGGAATTAGAGAGCGACTTCGAGTTGCACAGGACCGGCATCGTCATTGGACGGACCAGCATCGTAGACCGCTAGAGTTTTCTGTTGGGGACCACGTATTCTTGTGAATCTCACCTACCCGTGGGGTCATTAGATTTGGCGTTCGCAGGAAGTTGAGTCCGCGATACGTAGGACCATTCGTTATCCTTGATAGGGTAGGTGATGTTGCTTATCGTTTATCCCTTCCACCTTCGTTATGAGAGGTGCATGACGTGTTTCATGTATTTCAATTACGAAGGTATGTATCGGACCCCAGCCATATCCTTGATCATTCTGAGTTGGTTGTTGGTACCAACTTGTCTTACGAGGAGCAGCCGGTGTCCATTTTGGACCGGAGAGAGATACTCAAGAACCAAACAATTAGCCTTGTCTGGGTTGCTTGGGGTCATCACTCATTAGGAGAGTCAACGTGGGAACGTGAGGATGATATCCGATTACGGTATCCGCATCTGTTTGACTCACAAGGTATATTTCTTCCCGTGTACCTTGATTGCCTTAACCCCTCATGCTTGTCACCTCATAGATAGAATTACTCGATATCATAGATTGTTAATATAGATATGTTATCTGCTAGTTAAACATTGAAGAATGATTGCTTGCTCAAGTTTCTTGTACCTAGATCAGCTCGGTTTTCCTATCCTGCTTGGATTTGAAATTCCGAGGACGGAATTTATCTAAGGTGGGTAGAGATGTCACTCCCCGTTCCCGGAATGCGTATTTTTATACGTATATCGCTTGCCCGAATTTATTTAGTATCTGTCATGCATTTATTTTATATTTAATTCTTTTAATTTCATGCTAATTATTTTTCTGTATTTTATTTTCTGCTTTTTTTTTGGCTCTTGGTTCATTTCAGTTCATGGTAAACCAACTTGGTTCGGTTTGGTTCAACATGGAAAGGAATTGATGGCTTGGATTTGGTGGAGAGAATGAATGGTGGAGATCCACTTGACCTTGATATAAAACTTCTTCTTTCATTCTCTCTCTTCATTCATTCACATTTACTCCTCCACCAAACCCTAACCCACCTGTGAGAGGCAAGTACATCTTGCACACCATGAGAGATTTCATGCATCCCCATTTATTTTTAGTCTATGTTGTTCATCTTCTCATCCTCTACAAGTTTAGGTCTTGAAGTTTTTGATTTCCATGGATGGTTGGGTGTAGATCTAAGTTTTAAGTTTTGGTTTTCATATGGATTTTATGGTTTTGATCTATCAAACTTTGTTGTTTTCGAAAATAAGTAGTTCCATGTTGTAGAGAATTTAATTCTACCAAAGTTTGGCTTTTGAAAAGTTAGATTCCGATTTATTTTGAGGAAGTTATGGGCAAAATAATTTTGGTCAAACTTCTATGTTCATCTGCAGCATGAGGCACATGTCGCAGTAGAGCCGCATAGATGTCGCGGTTGGGCCGCATGAGCCGCATGTCACAGTAGAGCCGCATAGATGTCGCGGTTGGGCCGCATGAGGCACATGTCGCAGTAGAGCCGCATAGATGTCGCGGTTGGGCCGCATGAGCCGCATGTCGCAGTAGAGCCGCATAGATGTCGCGGTTGGGCCGCATGAGGCCGCATGTCACAGAAGAGCCGCATAGATGTCGCGGTTGGGCCGCATAGGCCGCATGCCGCAGTTGAGCCGCATATGGTGCCGCGAATGAGCCGCATGGGGCACATGTCGCAGTTGAGCCGCATATGGTGTCGCGGTTGGGCCGCATAGGCCGTATGTCGCAGTTGAGCCGCATATGGTGTCGCAGTAGGGCCGCATGAGCCGCATGTCGCAGTAGGTCCGTATGCATGTCGCAGAATAGGCCGCATATGCCTATTTTGGTTGTTTCTGACTGTTATATGTCCTATTTTGACTGAATTATGGCTAGAATTTCTTTCAACTCCTAACATGAAAGTTGTAGATCTTTTTCTTGGCTTCAAGAATGTGTTACCAACTATTTTATGCTAGTTATAGATTCGACCATGCTTAATACTAATTTGACTTTCATGCCTTGTCACAAATTGACCCCGACTGTTACTTTGACTAATAATTGATCATGCGTTCCTAGTTGGAACTAAGAGACTGGCTAGTCGTCTTATTGAATTAAATGAATGAGACACGTTCATATTAATTATAAACTATTGTAATCGACTGGCTGATCCCGAATATTGACATACAGGCACATGCAGGCTTTAATTTATTTATTTATTTATTTTACAAAAGCAGCATGTGTACTTTATGGTCAAGGCATGATTACTCCGTGGTTAGTTCTGATTGTTGCATTACGCTATGTAAGACCTGCAACCTAACCGCACTGGTATCGTTGTAGAGTTGTGCATATCGTACCCCGTACGAAAGTACTCATTTGAATGACCATGACCCACGGCATAGGATTTTACTTAACGTAGAGACTATTAAGTTAAATAAATAATAATTGCATGGAGAGAATGGATTTCCGAGTTCTTACATGGCAGCCCTCTTGGGACTAGTAGTGCCCGACAGGCCGGCTGGTCCCCACAGATACTGCAAATCTGCAACACGGGCAGGGAGCGGTATCTGGTTATATTATCTATTTTATGTATATTGATGACGGGCGTCCTGCTGGGACTCGTCTAATTCATGATTGGCACAATTGATTGACTGGGTAAACTAGCCTTGCTTGCACATAGTAAGAACTGAGGAATCTCTATTGCATAATTCCAGGATAACTTGGAACTCACAGTAGCAAGCCGTAGTAGTTGAATGGCCGTTTAAATTAACTTGTTTGTGTACTGTATGTCCTCTGTTACCTAACTGAGATGATCAGAATGTCAGGACATGACGTGCCAACTTCTGTCCTTGTTTGGTTGGAAGGTGGTTCGAAGTGTCGTGATACTATGTGAATCCCAGTAGAAAGCAGAGATCTATTTATCATATTTTCTCATTACTGGTTTTAATCCCTCATATCGTGCTTCCTTGCGGTACTTGCTGTTAGAGGTCTAACCTCTCTGGTTTTGCATGGCCAGATTTAGAGCCGGTCCCCGAGGATCCAGCTTACTTCTACCTCCACGATGGTCAACACTAGAGGGATGATCACAGGAGGGCTCGAGTGGGTTTTCTTACTTCCCCGTTCGTTTTGTTAAATACTTTATACTTTGTCGTTTGGCACCGACATGTTAGTCGGATTATCTTGTACCTACTTTTGTATAATTGTAACTAAGTTAGGCTGCAGCTGATAACAATTGTGTATACTGACTACATCATCTGGCAGTATTTTGTAAAGCCAGATATCAAGAACATTTTGACTGAGCGTTTGGGACGCCTTACTGCTTTATCTCACATGTTCTCTATTTCTGTTTCTTGTTTGAATGATTGAGACAATAGATGTGAAGTGACCATAGGAGACTTTCATGTAGTATGCACCTCTTCGTCTTGTTAGACAGCATTGATCGTATTATACGGTATTCATCTACCCTAATACGTAGCTGGCTGAGTCATTCCCCGCTCTCCAGTATTCTGGTTCTGGGGCGTGACACAGACACCCCTTGCCGGGTTATCCAGGTTGGCCGGCATGACCCTTTCCAAAGATTTTCCTGTGATTGTCGGGCCAAGTGGATAACCCTACCCTGACTCCCTAGCTGATCACATATCACTCTAATAATTCAAACATATTTTACATTTATGTCGTATCTTATATCCAGTTCAGCTTTACTTTCTGTACTTTTCACCATGCTATGATTTTATTTACTCACATGCTTTACCTGCCTTTATACTGTACTATGATTTGAGACTAAGTTTGTTCGAAGGAAGTGTTACAACCCCGGTCCTTATTTGGTTTAAGGATTGTAACTCGGCTTTCGAATGGTTCCCAAGTCGCCTATATCTTTGTCTTGTATTTCATTAACTATCTCTTATAGTATTTGTCATATTCATGGAACTGCTGTTAGTGTTTGTACTTGCTCATTTTCTGACAGGATACCGTTGATAAATTTTACAGATGATTCAGAGGCTGATTGCCCGACCTATTATGGGGACGGGTTAGATAGAGTAGACTTGGACCGTGGCTTGTTAGTAGCCACTAGACTTTGCTCACATTGAGTAGTGTAGTTTAGTTAGTTTGGCCTGGCCTCGAGCCAGCTAGTACTTTTCATACTGTAGTATTATTTATATTCTGTTGTGTATGTTTAGTCTTGGACTTGTGTGGATCTCGAACTTATTTCCTGTTCTCATCATTCGTATTTTCCTTTCCATACTATCTACATTAGTTTTATATTGTGATTGAGACTGTATTGCTATGTCACCTCCATTCAGAGTGTATATACTGTACAGGTACCTTTATCTGTTTAGTTAGTATTTCTAGATGACCTAGACAGCGTTCTACCACCGATGCTGCGGCGTAGGCTGGACGTACCCACTTCTCGTGCCCCTAATCAGGGTGCGGGTCATGGCACTCAAACTTCAACAACTTCTTACAATGGTCAATTTGATGAGCGAAAGGTGTGGTCCAAGCTCTGGCTTCGACCGGTGCTCTTTTGTACCAAACTGTTGAAGGTGGAGGAATCGAAGAATGACCGATCATCTTTAGTATGACGAAGTGATCACCGATGTGACCTATAGTACATAGGTTAGAATGTCCGTGGTCCGCGGAGGTGCGCACATCGGAAAGAATGTTTCTCTAATACCCATCGAGAAAATTACGAGGTATCATGTACCTATTGGCAAATAAATAGTCAAAACTAACAACTACATAAAGCCAAAATGTATAAGATAAATGCGTCACAGAGGAGTCTGTACTTGGTCACAAGTTGAGACACTTCAAGCGTATCTGTCTGCAACATATAATCCTTAGTTCTCTAAAATTTAGTTATAAATGTAATATGTTGCTACTTGAAAGTAACATCAGTATTTGGATCAATGTTCATATTTGGATTATATATATATATATATATAATATAATATATATATTATAATGGACAAGACGTGATACGATTGATCCCTATTTTTTTTTACTGTTAAAATGGTTTTGTATTTACTCTTTATGTGATATGTCTTCATTTCTCCACTTAAGTGAATGGAAAATGATCTCATATTATTATTTATAGAGTTACTAGAGGATCATGTTAAAATATTGGTGATAAGTTGGTAAGGCGGCTGCTTCAAGATAAATGACTTGGACACAGAGGACTGCCCAGATATGACAGTCCCTCACATACAGAGGAATGCCACAAATGTGGCAGTCCCTCACATATATGGACTGCCACATCTCTGGCAGTCCTATATATGGAGGAACTGTCACATTTGTGGCAGTCCTCTGTGTCAAAGTCCAATTTTCACCCGAAGTAAAGTTCAAAGTGTAGGTACCACGAGGGTTTCCGATGCGTTAAAGTGTTCTTCGAACGTTGTGGGAGGAGAGTATCCAGCATTTGATGGTCCGGCTTGTTCCATTTTCTATTTCTTTTTACATTAAACACAAAATTCCACTTTTATATGTAAATTTAGGTTAAAACTTAAAATATTACACAAAATAAATTCGACGACTTACAAATAAATGGGAGAGTGATTGACACTGTTACTAGATATTCTACCAAAAATCTTCAACAATTTTAGGTTGGGGGACAATTTTACC
>JANAVB010001800.1:26243086-26743844 GCA_029216955.1 Iris pallida
TTCCCAAATATGCCATACTAACGAGAGAAATAGCAGCATCATTCCATGGCTTATCAAATCCTATGACAGATAGATTTCCTTAGGTTTTTTCTAAGGGCACCACCATTTTTGTTAGGGACAACCCTTACTTGGGGCAGCCCAAGGAGGTGGAGATTTTGCTAGGGGGCACCCACATTTGGCTAGGGGGCAGCCCAACCCCCCAAACCCTTCATTCCTTCCCATAACCCATTCTACACTCTCTCCACCAAAAGGAAAAAAAAAAAAGAACTCTCCCTCTCCCTCTCCCAAAACCCTACTTTCTTCTCCTCCACACTCCACTCCCAATTCCTCCACCAAGATTTCTTCAACAACATTCGTAGATTCGAAGAGATGACACGCAAGTCGAAGCAACCGGAATCTAGGTACGTTCTTCCCTAATTTCTTCAAGAATTTTGTACACTCTATTCAAAACCCTATAATATTTTAATTCTAAAAAGTTTTGATAAATTAGGTTTAGAATCTCTTTATATTCATGAAAGGAATTTTCGAACACGACAAACCCACATTTTTTTCTTGAAACCCTAACCCTAGAAGACGACAAACGAGCATCTTGTTTTGGTCGTTCGGCTACAACAATCGGGTTGAATATAGTAGGACTGCCAGGCCTGTGGCAGTCCTAATGTAAAGCAGGACTGCCACAGTCCTGGCAGTCCTCTTGTGAAAGAGGACTGTCAGGACTGTGGCAGTCCTGCTTTACATTAGGACTGTCACAGGCCTGGCAGTCCTAATGTAATAAGATATGGGAGTGGAAATAGGGGGAGGGGGGAGGTTGGTACTCTATGTTGCTCATATGGAGGAGAGGTGGGTAACTGCATGATGCTCATATGCGGGAGGGAAACTGCATGTCCTATACTCTCATGTTTGTAGACTTAATTCACTTATACTTTCATTTACAGTCTCAAAAGGTGAAGAAATTGGCCCAGACACTCCGGAGAGGTTGCCAAAGTGACACTAGTGTCGCGGTCGCCAACGAGCTTGATCGCATCGACGACGTGGTCGAGTTCCCCTTCATGAATAATAGGGAGTCTCGTTCAAAGGTCCGGCATGTTATGTAGTTGGATGTGGAATGATCATTAGTTGGATGTAATCTGGATGTTTTTGTAAAGATGTTTTGTTGTTTGAAACTTGAAGGATATATTGTTGTTTGAAAACTTAAGTTTTTGGGCAGACTTTTGAAGGATATGTAGTTGACACTTATGTTGTTTGTTTGAAGTTGGATATTTTGTCTGATATGTAGTTGTGATTTATGTTGTTATTTATGTACTTGTTGGATAGTAGTTGTCTAATATGTAGTTTTATTTACGTTTGTAAGCTTAAGTTGTTGGCCAATTCTTGATATTCTTGATTTAGTATCAGGACTGCCAGCACCCTGGCAGTCATACACTTATGTAGGACTGCCAGGGTCCTGGCAGTCCTAATTGAAACCCTCTGTGATGAGAGTTTCAAAATGAAACTCTCTGTCACAGAGAGTTTCAAATAGGACTGTCAGCACCATGGCAGTCCTACTTAAGTGTAGGACTGTCAGGGGTGGCAGTCCTATTTATAACTCTCTGTGATGAGAGTTTGAAACTGAAACTCTCTGTCACAGAGAATTTCATTAGGACTGTCACCCCCCTGGCAGTCCTACGCAAAAGGAGACTGCCAGGGTGCTGGCAGTCCTAATTGAAACTTACTGTAACAGCAAGTTTCAATTAGGACTGCCAGCACCCTGACAGTCCTACATAAGTGTAGGACTGCCGGGGTGGCAGTCCTATTTATAAAGGAAAAATTTATGAAATGTCCAAAAAAACGAAAAAGTGCTAAAACGGAGGTCCAAACATCATTTTTTTTTGCGATTCTAAAATTTTGGAAGGCCGACTAACGAAGAAGCTGTTAATCTCCTGCTCCTCGAAGATACGCTCATTTTGCGACAAACCGGGCCGTTTCGACCTCCCAGTCAAAAGTTATGGCCCTCCAAAGTTTCAACTAACCATAAAATGCAGGAGAATGACCATTCTTCGTGTTAGAACACGAAGAATGTTAATTTCGCATGAGGGTAGCCATTCTCCGTGTTAGTAACACGGAGAATGGCATTCTCCGTCTTAATTTACACGAGAATGGCCATTCTCTGTGTTAGTAATACGGAGAATGGCATTCTCCGTCTTAATTTACACTGAGAATGCCCATTCTTCGTGCTAAATTACGGCCATTCTCCGTCTTAATTTACACGGAGAATGGCCATTCTCCGTGTAATTTAGCAGGGAGAATGGCCATTCTCCGTGTTAGAAACACGGAGACTGGCATTCTCCGTGTTAATTTACAGGGAGAATGGCCATTCCCAGTGTTAAAACGCAGGAGAATGCCATTCTCCGTGTTAGAAACACGAAGAATGGCCATTTCCAGTGTTAAAATGTAGGAGAATGGTCATTCCCAGTGTTAAAACGTAGGAGAATGGCATTCTCCGTGTTAATTTACACGGAGAATGGCCATTCCCAGTGTTAAAACGCAGGAGAATGCCATTCTCCGTGTTAAATAACACGGAAAATGGCCATTTCCAATGTTAAAACGTAGGAGAATGGCATTCTCCGTGTTAAAAACACGGAGAATGGCATTCTCCGTATTAATTTACACGAAGAATGGCCATTTCCAGTGTTAAAACGTAGGAGAATGATTCCCCGTGTAATTTAGTACGGAGAATGACATTCTCCGTGCTAAATTACACGGAGAATGGCCATTCAAATGTTAAAACACAGGATAATGGCCATTTATAAAACTCTGTGATGAGAGTTTCAAACTGAATCTCATCACAGAGACTTACAAAGGACTGCCACCCCCCTGGCAGTCCTACATTCAATTAGGACTGCCAGGGTGCTGGCAGTCCTAATTGAAACTAGAAGTAACATCAAGTTTCAATTAGGACTGCCAGCACCATAGCAGAGTGCTGGCAGGGTGCTGGCAGTCCTAATTGAAACTAGAAGTAACATCAAGTTTCAAAACTCTCATCACAGAGACTTACAAATAGGACTGCCACCCTCCTGGCAGTCCTACATTCAATTAGGACTGTCAGGGGGCCTGGCAGTCCAGAGAGTTTGGGTATGAAACTCTCTTCACAGAGAATTTTATACAGGACTGCCAACACCCTGGCAGTCCTTTATTAAGTAAGGACTGCCAGGGACCTGGCAGTCCTAACTTAATGTAGGACTGCAGAAAGTCTGCCAGTCCTACTTTACATTAGGACTGTCACAACCCTGGAAGTCCTAATGTTGTAAGCCACGACTGTAGCAGCCGAACGGCCACAACGATTTGTCGTGTTATAGGGTTAGGATTTCAAGAAATATGTGAGATCATGTTCAAAAAATTCATTCATGAACCCTAAAGTGATTCTAAACCTAATATTTATGTTTATGTTTTCTGATTTTGAGTATGAGTGAAAACTTTTTTTGGTAGCTGATCTTAGACAAATTTGGGAGAAAATTTGTGCCAAACATGATTGAGATAGGAGAACTCATGATTGAGATAGGAGAAATTTTTTGGAGATAATTCTCGGAAAGAAAGGAAGAAAAATTTGGACTAGGGTTTAATTCTATGACCTAGAAATGTTGGGAGAGAAGAAAAAAGTTGAGGGAGAAGAAAAGAGTTGAGGGAGAGAGGAAAAGAGTATAGGGAGGGAGAGAGAAAAATTAGAAAAGTTGTCTTTTATACCTAATGTTGGGCTGCTCCCAAGTAAAAAAAACTGATGGCAAACTTGTAATATTTGCAAACATTTTTGGGCTGCCCCCAAGTAAAATTGGTGGTGCCCTTAGAAAAAACCATCTCCTTAATGTTAGATAGTTCAAATTATGTACAAAAATAGACAAAAGAATTCATACATACACAAAATTATATGTATGTGACCATGTAAAGAACACAAAAAATTTAGGAGTTAAAGAATCACTAGAAAAAAAACATATTATAAAAGGAAACATTTACAACACATACCACTGCAGGCCTGGCAGTTCACCGCCTCCCTGTGTAAGCGAAAGAGAAGTATAAGTTAGATAACCTGTTAAAGACCGAAGAAGAAAAAAAGAGCAGAGTGCAAATACAGATTCCACAACAGTACAATTGCCAAACAAATAATATACCTGATGAAACCTCACATTGACTGAACTTTTTGAATTAGAGATGTGTATAGAGTCAATAGACAAATATTCTTATGTTTGCAGATACGTGTATAGTCAATAGACAAATATTCTTATGTTTGCAGCTACGTGTATACCTACCATATATTACAAGAAACAAAGTTTCGGGTAAAAATAGATACTCACAATCTTTGCCTGTAAAGCAACCAGTGCAGGATTTTTGCTTAAGGATCAGCACTAGTACTGTGTAAGTAAAGCAGTACAAATAACCCAATCTGAATCCAATTCCATGTGCATTGATTAATATATACCAATATCAGCCCCTTAACATTCGAATAAAATCAGGATCCTGGTCTATACCAGTATGCAAGGTTGTAAAAGGCGCTAGGTGCTAGTCAGGCGGCGTGCCTAGGCGGGCGCAGTTTTTAAAAAAAAATAAAAACCCAAAAAAACCCTACGGAAATTTGCAAAAAAAAAAGTCCATAAAATCCAAAAACATGCATAGTCGGGGGTCAGGGGGCCTAGGTGGGTGTCTAAGCGGGAACCAGGCGCCTAGCGCATAGGCTGATTTTTAGAACACTGTCAGTATATGCATCCCATAATAAAAATATCAGAATATATCTACCAGGACAGATTAACATTAATATGTTACTTGAGGACGTGTCTTCTGTTACTTGAGGATGTGTCTTCTAGAAACAGAAAAATAAATCAGCAATAGATTATTTAATATTGATGCAATCCCATAATCAATACGCACTGTTTTTTAAGCTTTCCTATGCAAGCAGCAAAAAGAAACTAAAACATGGATTTACAAATCAAATTAAATAAAATCTGGTTGGCAGAAGTCCTTATCTATATAAAAAGAACTGCCCTCATTTCTAATACTCGCAATACTAGTCTGGTATCAATCACCATTGGAATTCATCATAATATCAAATTTGATATATATATATATATATATATATATATATATTATATATATATATATACACACACACACACACACACAAACAAACAAACAAACACTTGAAATTGTAAGTCTACAGCTATAGCCCGACCTAAGCTAGCTCGGGTCTTTTTCTTACATATCTTCTCGGACTTTGTCTAGGTCTAATTCTATGCACGTCTTCCTTGATTCTTGTGTGTGTTGTAGCATTCCTCAATCTACCACTAACTTAACAGGTGAATGGAAGAAGAGGATTCAAGCAGTTGGCCCCAAAATTTTGGGAAAAGGCTTTGTTGTTGTTGTATATTTTTCTATAAACCAACCAGCTCCACCGTAGGATCGCAGTTTCACAATTATCCGTCTTATTTCCTCAATATACAAAACACACATCAGCCATAATAATAATGCATCAGAAATACTACCTGAAGTTCTGTGTATAATGTGCGACTTAGAAGCTTAAGAAATTCCCAACAAAATTTACAATTCACTATGATGAACTTATTTTACTATCATCCACCAGATTCTAGAATGCACTTTTACAAGCATCTTAGTTTTTACAAGCATCTTAGTTTCCTTGGCAAAAAGTATATCCATCACTAGTAATAATGTGGCTTAGCCTCCTCACCTAATGAGTTGTGACTAGAGCAGTTAAAAGATCCTTCTGTTTAAATGGCTAGAATTTGTGAGGTTTAAGTTTTCTTTATTATGAATCTCTGTTAATAGTTCAACACACGAGCACTAAACATACCAGTTAATAAAAAATAAGACGGGAAATGAACTCAAATAAAAGACTATGTCCACATACCTGACCAGTACGTCTTTGTTACAATGTCCACAAAGTTCTGTCGCAAATTTCTGTATTCTTGACATAAGGTAGGAAAATCCTTTCGGTCTGTCTTTTTTCTTCATTTCACATTTGCTTCCATTTTCAGAATGTGTTCCCAAGTCTATCTTTTTCAGTGACCTAGCTATTCTTCGCTCTTCATAGGATTTCAATATATTTATAGGAACAAGGGTTTCATTCAACCAGTAACGTTTTCTTCCGTTAGAGGATTCTTCAAGCAAGACGCCATGCTTAGTAACAACTGCAGGAAGTGTCTCCTTTTTGCCAAAATCAAGTAGATATTTCACAAGGGTTCCCTCAGTACACTTTCTGCGTAGTATAACCTTCTTCCATAACCTTGCTACTTTGTTAGATACCGTCTGAGGGAAAAGCCCAGTCTCAGACAGTTCCATCCACTTAATATTTGCATCAAACTCTTGCACCTGAAAGCACACAAAAGGATATTTTTCAGGCCTCCAAATTAAAGGCATACTTCATTCACTTTTTTTGGGAAATATTCTACCACAAACCTAAACAAATACCTGGTATGAGCTGGGCCACACTTTGTGACATCTCAACAGCAGCCCGCCAAGCAACATATTTACTTCTCTTGGCAAACTCTGAACCTTCAGAATATGATATATTTGGGATCTTTGTACACCCAGCTGTAAAAGTTTAACTCAGCTAACAATTTACATTCATGACAATTTCATGGAATTATAAATTGAAAGCAAAGGCTAGGTACTATAATATTACATACCTTGCCGACCACCCTTTGAAGCCAATGGTCGAGGCAACATCTTCAACTGAAACACTTGCCGTGCAAGTTTTCCACCCCTCCACCAATAAATAGCAGATGCTTTAGCAGCATGGGAGATTGAACTAAATTCATCTCCAGAACTCATCTTCTTTGCTTGTTTTCTACTAGAACCAAAATTTGAAGATGCACGCACTGGCGTGCTCATGAGAATAGAACCTGAACCGATGGTGCAAGGATAATCCACTGGTTTTGACCAATCTACTGATAGTGCAATGCGCCGCAAATTTAATTCTAACTGCAAGCAACATTTCCCTATTAAATTGAATATAAAACAGTAAACATAATCTGAAAAACTTATAGAAGTACACAGGCAGCATCATTTCTAGGCCACTATTGTAACCACAAGAAACACTTACAGAAAGAAGCAGGGGCTTTAGTGATGCAGCATCAGAGACCTTCGAAACAGCCTCTCTCCAATTGTCACTGTAGTGTGGCTTCTCCCATGGCCCAGACATAAGACCACGCACTCGGTTTTCAATCAATAACATATGAAATATGGCAAAGGCTATATGGCTTTGCTTATTGTTCTCAGAACAAAGTCCAAGCGTACTGCTACCCGCCAACTGCTAGATTCCTGTCCTTGAAACCTTCTAGACTCTTATCATAAGCAACTTTAAACAAGCAATCTTCGTCAGTGGAAGTTCTGCAGCATACACACCAACCACAATTCTCCTTTTGTGCATATGTAACCAGATTACCATCAGTATACCGACAGCACTTGATGGATATTTTAGCGATTAACTTCAGTTGAGCTGATCTTATATCCTGACCAGACTTCGCAGGCTCATTATTTTGTTCTCTGATAATGCATGCATTAGCTCCTTACCAATGGAAGAAGCTATTCGACCAAGACTGTAATAGTTCAGATAACTACCAGAATCAGAATGCAGATGAGAAGCGTCACGACTGTCACTTGCCAATGATTTACAGCTCAGACCTGTGAGTTCAAGAAACTTCCCCGATCCCACAGCTGGTTCAGTTTGTCTCGAAGAAATAGTTCCTTCAGAAGGAGCATCCGAGTTCATACAATAATTGGTACCAGTTAACTCAGACATTTGAGCAAAGGTAGTAGCATGGACCTTTTCATCAAAGGTGTCAGAACATGCAAATGGACAGTCCCCAAATTGATGTGAAGACATAGGGTTCAATAATTCCAAGTTTGGAAGTTCAGAGTTTTTGGCCCCAAATTGTTCAGGAGTAGCAGAATTTCTAAGTTCTTCCTTCTCAACGTTGCCATCAATATCTTGCTTTGCAGGTAGCAGGGGCTCAAACTGCAGCTGGGCATCCAAACCATCATGTACAATATGATTATTATTCCCATATTCATCAGCTAAATGGATACCCCAATACATGGATATTGAATTTATAATTGCACTGTAAGAAGCATATGCTGACTTCATTACATTCATAACAGAAGCCAAATCACTCTTGTTGTAATAATAATATGAAGCATCTGAATCACATGAACCAGACCTGCAAGTAAACCAAGGAGCAAACGTGTCACATCATCTCTTCAAGCAAAAAGGTCTAATCATAATCTAAAAAAGGTTTTTTTAAAAACTGTATGTAACAGGTGGAATTCTTCCACATTGTAGAAATAATATGAACCCCTCAACTCTCATGAGGGTTTAGACTCATATATATAGGAGTAAAAATGTTACATTTACATATAGGTCCACACTTATTTAGATATTATGTAACCGCAGTAATATCTTAACACCCTCCCTCAAGCTGAAACATAGATGTCAATCATATTCAACTTGTTACAAAGAAAACGAACACGGGGGGCCTAAAAGAGACTTCGTAAAGATATCCGTTCTCCGGGCTTCACATGGTGAAATGTTATCACCCCCATTTCATAGTCATCACGCACGAAGTGGATGTCGATCTCAATATATTTCGTTCTTTCATGGAATACAGAATTGGTAGCAATGTGGATGGCAGACTGGTTATCACACCACATATTTGTTGCTTCTGATTATACTTCTTCTTCCGGTTCCTTTAGAAGATGTTGCAAATATAACACCTCTATTTTGCCATGAACAATAGCTTGGCATTCTGCTTCTGAACCCGATCGTGAGACCACACTCTGTTTCTTGCTCTTCCACAACACTAAGTTTCCACCAATAAATACTGAATAGCTAGATGTAAACCGTCGATCTGGAAGACTCGCACCCAGTCAGTATCTGTAAAATAATCAAGATGAATATGCCCCTGATTGTCCATACGAATTTCTTTTTCCGGAGTCTGAGCGCAAGATCCTGAGAACTGTCTGCCAATACGGAACTCGTGGAGAAGCCATAAACCTACTCACTACACTTACAGCAAAAAAAAAGTCTAGACGAGTCATAACCGCCAAGTAATTAAGTTTTTCGACCAGTCGACGATATTGTTCAGGATTGGTCATCAATATTCTCTCATCGGAAAAGTAACTTTACCCGTAGATACATCGGTGGGTTGCTCCCTTAGTTTGCATCAGTCCTGCTTCAGTTAGCATATCAAGAACGTACTCCTCTGAGACAGTACAATGTATTGCTCGTCCCGTGTGACTTCGATGTCCAAGAAGGACTTCAATGCTCCCATATCTTTGGTTTGAAACTGTTCGTCAAGAAACTTTTTCAGCTCGGCAATACCTTGACTATCATTCACCGTAATCACGGTGTCATCAACATAGACCCCAACCCGTCCGACTGATGTTCGTCGATAAAATACTGAAGGATCCTTCTTTGATTGGCACATACCAAACTGATTAAATACATGTGAAAATCGACCAAACCAAGCACAAGGTGATTGTTTAAGACCATATAGTGCCTTTCGCCGATGACACACTTTATCCTCCCTTACAACAAACCTAGGAGGTTGCATCGCATACACTTCCTCGCCAAGATCCCCATGAAAAAAGACATTATTCACATCCAACTGCAGTAAGGGCCAATCATATCAGACGGCTAACGACAGGAGCAATCGTACGGAACAAGGTTCACACTATCGGTCGGAATCGGTATCGGACTATTCCTATGAGTATTGGTATCGGCAATATCGGTAGTATTGTCGGTTTCGGATCAAGTATCGAATTTTTTGGTATCGAAAAACAAATAATTATTAATAAATTATTTACATTTAAAAACATATATTTTATACATTTAGGCATAATTTTAAGTATTTTCAGTGTTATTTCTTAGTAGTTTGAAATTAAATGAAACAGTAGTCACCTTACCGATTGGTTTACATACAATAGATTGATTTTCTTCTTTTACATGCTTTTACAACCTCATTATGCTTTATACCTTGCTGATTTGTCATTTTCGTTTAATTTTATTTACCGAATTGACCGGAAAAAAGACCCCCAATGTCAGTATCGGTCAGTATCGGGTATCAGTCGGTATCGGAACGGGACATGCCAAACCGTATCGGTATCGACCATATCGGATTGGCCGATACTTTAAACCATATACGGAGGTTATCCTGACAAGCGGAGAGAAAGTCTCAAATAATCCACGTCGTAAGTCTGAGAATACTTTTTGCTACAAGACGAGCCTTGAGACGATGAAAAGTGTCATCCGATTTCACCTTGATTATGAACATCCATTTGCACCCTACCGCCTTCTTGAAGGCAAATCCACCAAGTCTCATGTATGGTTCTTCCGAAGAGCTCGCAACTCCTCTTCCATAGCATCGCGCCAACTAGAATCTTGGATTCCCTCCTCGAAAGATTGCGGGATCTAAATCCATCAATAGTAGCCACCAAAGACTGAGTGCGACTCGCGAGCCTTTGTAGTTGTCAACATACAAATGATGGTCGCGACATACACGACGGGGACGAGTCAGTATATCAGGAGGGGTGAAGGTGATGAATCTATGGAGCAGAATGAGGACTATGATGACAATATCGGCCCTACGGTTGTAGGCACTATCGGTGATTCGTATTCTGACGGAGCTGGTGTTCGCGGACCGTGGGACAGTGGGACTGGCACGATGATACAGAAGAAGAAAAAATTCGCATATGAATAAGTTTAAGGGACAGATTTTTAACTGGAGATGATGACGGAAACTGATCATCGACAAAGATAACATCCCAAAACACAATATACCTCCTCAAAGTCAGAGAAAAACAATGGTACCCTCTCTGATCCTTAGGATACCCAAGAAAAATACACTTGAGTGCCTTCGGGTAAATTTGAAATTTCATGTATAAATCAAATAAAAAGATGAAAGGGTCCAATTTAGAAAGTATATTACGAGTATCACCACAAGCACCCAAAACCTTGAGGTAGAGGAAATGACATACAATCGAAATATAACCTAAAAAAAGGAGTAGTACCATTGAAAACACAAGACGGCATACGATTAATTAGATAATAAGTCGTAAGCACAGCATCCGAACAAAATTTTCTGGATGTACTAGCGTGAAACATAAGTGCTCGAGTTGTTTCCAAGAGAGGACGATTCTTACGTTCTATCATACCATTTTGTTGTGGTGTATATAAGGACAGAAAGTTGTGGATAATTCCATGTCCAGCAAGATGTAAATTGAACTCCCGAGACACGTACTCACGACCATTGCCGCTCCGAAGACACTTAATATAAACTTCAAATTGAATTTTTATTTTAGTAGAACAAATTACACCAGATATCAAATAATTTGGAACGATCTTTATTAGGTAGACATAAGTAACTATTTGAACCCTATTACCGATTCAACAGGACAGGGACCCCATATATCAAAGTGTATTAGGTCAAAGGGAGCTGAAACATTTTTATCAAACTCACTGGATAAGGTACACGATGATGTTTAGCCAAACTACATGATTCACAATTAAAAGAAACTTGAAGATCTAGTAATGGGCAATTTTTGGAGAGCTTGGATAGACGGATGATCTAACCGACAGTGCAACTCAAACAGATTGTGGTATACGCCAGCACAAGCAATAGACGAATTTAATTCAACAAGATACAAGTCTCCAGCCACATGCCCCTACCAATCGTCTTTCCCTTTTCATATCCTGAAAAACACAATCTTCAGATAAAAAATGTTACCGAGCAGTACAAATCACAAGTTATCCGACTAATGGATAATAAACTGAATCGGTTTTCAGGTGTATATAAAACTAAAGTGAGTGGCAGGGTAGGAAAAAAATTGGTACTTCCTTTTCCACGAACTTTCAGAGAACTGTCATTCGCAACAGTAATATCTATTACACAACCTACAGATACATAATCACGCAACATATCTGCATCGTCTGTCGTGCGATCAGACGCACCTGAATTGGTCAATTATTTCTTCGGTCTTACCACACACGTCGTTGAGTATCCGGTGTGGATCCAGATGTAAAGGCTCCACCAAGACGTTGACTTTAGAATTCAGCAAATTCAGCATAGGTCTTTGCAGTCATCTTCATGATCACTCTTTATCATGAGCATCTGATATAACATTGACAGTAGTAGCTTTGGGACATTGCCACTGAAAATATCTCGTTGACCACAATTGAAGCATGTGCGTGGTCGCCCTCCATCACGACCGCCATTACCTAGTCCACCATCACGGCCAGCATTTCGACCACCATGTCTACCTCCACGACTCCCATGGAATCCACCACGAACAGCACCAAAGGCAGATTGATCAGCAGGTGCATTACTCCTCAGTACCAACTACTTTAGCTGCCCGTATAACACGAAAGTATGCTTCCATCAAAGATGAAACCTCAACCTCGCAATAATATGAGACAGTGCATAATCTGCATGGGACAAAATGAGACTAGATAAGCCATGATATAGAGTTGCTGATGTTAAGTCATCGCCTCATTAAAATCCATTGTTAAGATTAATACGTAATCCACCTGATCAGTCAGGCCTTAGGTACGAAAATGATCCTTATATGACTTGTCTCCTTGGTCATCTCGGTAGACACCGACAACCAAGTCATAAATGCGAGACAAATTGCGCTTTCCATCAAACGCAGCCGCTAGAACCTCCCACAATTCCTTTACCGAATCCATGTTCTGAACCATGTCCTTGATTGATGGTTCTATCGAATTCATCAACTGTGTAAACAGTCTGCTACCATATGTCTCTCATCGCTCCTATGTGGGATCATCTGCCTTCGGATGGTGTTAGTGACATTTTTAACAATTGCATTCCTCGAAGAGTCTTCTCGACCTTCTTGCGCCACGTAATAGCCATCTGGACCCTCCAACCTCCGATCGATAAGTCGAAGCGATGAAATCATCGTACCAGTGCTCGGTGTCCCCGCTCTGTATTCCCGACACTGGTATTATTAGCAATGGTATTCACCTTGGTGCTCGACATCCCTCAGTTTCTCGATTAGACTATCGTTGCTCGACGCAGCTCGATATTCACATCAACTCCGCCATTGTGTGATGTTTACATCAACTGCTCGTGCATTATTGGCGGAGATCGAAGATGATCACACAAGCCAGGAACAGAGGTTCACGCAAAACTAGTTTGCTCTCTTTGTCAGATCCTGATGTGGATACCGAGTTAGGAACGAAGATTCACACAAACTATCATAGTTCGCTCTCTGTTAACTCCTGACGTTGTTGTCGAGGATCAGAGATTCACACAAAATATAGTTACTCTTTGAAGAACTCAACTCCAACAATTTTTTTTGGAGAGCAGCTAGGGTTAGGATTTATGGAGGGCGACGACCAGGGGTGCTGCTAGTTTAGGGTTAGGGTTTGTGGGGCAGGGGCGGAGGTAGCGGGGGGCGCTGGGGAGGGGGGAGCAAGGGGTAGGGGGGAATAGCAGCAGGGCAGGGGGGCAGGGGGGCAGGGGGGCAGCAGGAGGGGGCAGGGGGCGGAGCAGCACGGGGCAGTGGAGCAAGGGAGGGGAAGGGTAGTCGGCTAGGATTAGGGTTAGGTTTGAGAAAAAGAGAGGCGGACGATGGCTAGGATTTTGGCTCTGATACCATGTAGAAATAATATGAACCCCTCAACTCTCATATATGGGTTTGGACTCATAGATATAGTAAGAATGTTATATTTATAAATAGGTTCACAGTTATTTAGATATTACGTAACAGCACTAATATCTTAACACGCATAAAGAATGACTTAGAAAATTAATAATACCCGACGCACAGTTATAAAGTTCAACCCGGAGAGCAGTAACCAAGGAAATACAATAAGATAGTAAGCAGTAAGCACTAAACTGCTGATACACGTAACCAAATTATGGAAATAATTATCATATACGTAAGATAAGTATGAAACTCCTTTTATACATTCATATGTAATTCTTCGACCCCTTGTGCTCACCCTTTATTAACAAATTTGGGAAGCCGATATGGATTATGACTTGGATCAAATCAATAACTTTTTTGAATTTCTATGCGTGCAATTCCTTCGAAACTTGAGGATATGTTTCTATTTTTTTTTACATAGTTCTTGATATAATTTTGTATTTTCTCATCTTCTTGTAGACCCACGAGAGAAAAATTGGTTGGGCAAACCAAAAATGAGTTTGGGTTGTACCAAGTCTGAAACCAAGTGGATTTATTTTGTCCAATATTTTGTATCTTTCCGTTCTTTTTTTCTAAATAGAAATTTACATTTTTTAGATGAATCTAAGATTCAGATTATCTTTTAATAACATGACATAATATTATAATGTTATGAATCCATTTAATGGGTATCACATTGTCACGAGGCTTCTGCTTATGCAGAGTCTAGGAAGGGTATGCAAATGGTACCATCCATAGAAGTGCCACGAGGCGTCTGCTTATGCAGAGTCTAAGAAGGGTATGCAAATGGTACCATCCATAGAAGTTACAAAATAATATGAACGAAGACATAATAGATACTAACAACCACAACTGGGTCAGGAAAGTAAAACTGAAATTGTGCATCAATGCTAACAATGTTCTCACTAATAAAATAAATTTTACCATAATTCCATCCTGTAAACTAATACAAAATCATTCTTACCGGATGACTTGCATATTCCACTAGATGCCATAGAATATGCTAATGTTGTTTGGTGACTAAGTAATAGGAATTACAGAAAGCAAGGTTTGATTTTATCCTTGCTGCTTTAGAATTATTCCTTTATTTTCTGAAAACAGTATATATTCTCCACACCGATGTTTTAATCTTTCTTTCAATAGAAATGTGACTGATACCAATGAAGTACTAAAACAACGAGAAGGAAATAAATTAATCAGAGAAAGCATGGACCATTTTTAGATCCAGAAAATGTAAGTTGAAGTTCGAAAAGAAAGGTATCATAACATGTTTAATTTACAGGTATGGCCTTAAATTCAGATAAGGTTTCTGTTTTTCATCCCTTTCTATGATTTTGACACATACCAAAATATTTAAAACCTGAAAGAAGGTACCTACTTACTTGAATGACTTCTCTGCATTCACTCGACAGTAGGCAAACATATGAACAGGTATGTAAACAGGCACACACACACAACCACATACCTTACCAGAGGCATGTGTAAATAACCCCCCACCCCCAAAAAGAGATATTTACCTATCAACCCAAAATCAACCAAATTGTAATCCAGCCCCCCCCCCCATCTCTCTTCCCTGTGGCCTCATTTTAACAACAGCCAGAAAATCAGGAAAAGTAGGGAGTCTGAAGAACCTTTTGGCTAGTGTACCAAAAATGTCCAGTTTTTGTACAACTTTAGAACTTCATTCTATTGTGTGTTGTGCTAAGATGGCTTGACAACTATAGGTCCACTACTTAATGCTTGATAGACTAAGCTTTTAGGATATTGTAATTCGCAACAAAAATCCAAAGGAAGGTTTCTGGAGGTCTTAATTGTGAGTGGGGTGAAAGCAGTGAACCAATTTATTTTTGTCTACCCATGTGATAAGGTACTTACATGAGAAGTTGGTTGGACCTAAATATGCTTGAGATAATAAGTATCTAAGGCATAAAAGATGTGATTGTTTCGTGATATCTACTACCATAAATAAGGTACAAGGGTTTACTAATCATTCTCGGAATCAAGGTGTACAGGGAATCCTTCCTCAAATGATAAACAAAGGCCACATCATCTAGCGACACGTTACAGTGATTCTGACATTTACAAATGAAGAAGGAACAAAAGATGTAACTGTATGGTGTTACATACTACCAAGGTTGTAAAAATCGCTAGTCAGCCGCTAGTCGGTTTGTGGGGACTACGGATTAATCGGACTACTCGAGGACTAGTCGGGGACTGGTCGGTTTAGAATTTTTAATGAATATATATATGTAATATGTTATAAAAATATTTTTAAAAATAATATGTTAATTGTTGAACTTTTAGTTATTGCAGTGCATTTTCTTATTCATTATTTGCACAAATTTCTATTTCGATAAATCTTTAAATAATATGTTAACAACTTACTATTTTGCACGAAGAGTTACAGCTGCAGTAGCAAGCAAAAGCAAAAGCAAAAAAAAAAGTAACAAGCAAAAATTAAAAAAAAGAGCCACAACAACAGTAGCAAAGAGATAACAAAGAAAAAGTAAAAATAAAAAAAGAGTAGACTAGTCACTTTTTTCAAAAATAGAAAAAAGGCAACAACAAAGTAAAGAGTCGACGGCGACTGCCTTGATGAAGTCGACGGCAGCCCAGACTAGTACCAATTTAGCCAATTTTTGGATGGACCAGCCCCTAATCGAGTCGACGGTGGCCGACAAGTGACTAGTTGGGGGCTAGCCCCTAGTCGAGTCGGCGGCGGCCGACTAGCGACTAGTCGGGGACTAGTTGGCCGCCTAGAGGATTTTTACAACACTGCATACTACAAATAAATAAGGCAGAAAAGATACGAATTACGCTTAGGATGTATTAGAATTCTTGGTATAGGACAGTGAAGAACTGGGAATCCACAACAAACTATGTTATCAGATGACATGGCCTGCAATGCTGAACAACTACTCGGTGCAAGTTTTCAACAACACAAATCATCAGCTAAACTTGTATGGAGACCATGGTGAAGTGAGTTTCTAAACTAAGTCGAGAAGTTTCCTCATAGGATGCTTCTAGCCAAATATTGTGTAGGCATCATTTTTAACAAAGTGGATTGGCTTGAGCTTGAGGTCTCGGATTTTGTTGTAAAAAAATAGATTTATACTTAATAGTTATCTTATGGCTATCCGGTTGTTGAATTCTAAAATAGAATTTGAGTTTTGCATGAAGCCCTTGCTATATTTAGAGAAAAAGTTGTTTGCTTTGGAATTGTTGTTAGTTGGTAGTTAACTAGCGGAGATGTTGCTCAACTGTTTCATTGATTACTGTTATATGCTTACATTATATCATCTCTTCGGGCTAGTTGTTATGTTGTTCTCTATTGTAGATTATCTAATGAGGACTGTAGTTCGAGAATTGATTACAAAAGGAGAGTGAACTATGAAGTGCTCCCATGCTTTCCTTTATCACCCTGAGAGGGATGGATAATGGGGATGTCATTCTTTTCTCTCTTCGGCTTAATGTGCCATGGATATGAATGCAATACCCTATAGCAAATTCTATCGTCTTACATCTTCTTCTAAACTTTTAGTCTAGGGGAACTTGGAGGATGCTCGTCAGTTGCATGAAGCTTAAACTGCTTAATCAAGAGGTAGGTCTACTACCCGCCACATGGTCGTTTAGGTTTTATGTCATACCTCCCATGCTCATAGCAATCATGTAGGAATTTGGCACCTGTTAGAGATGACAATTGTTACAGATTATGTTTAATCCCATTTCGGCTAGAGGTATGCCTCACTCCGATCGTACCCATGGCTCAAGCCGCCCCATTAATATTCACTCATTCCACTATTCACGAACTCTTCACATGTTTACCGACGTTGTGATCGTCCACTACTATTGCTAAGTCTACACCTGGACCTATTGTACATGTCCCTGTGGATCACGTACCTTTGCGCCGCTCCACTCATTCGCATCACGCTAATGATCGTTTCTCTCTCTTTACCACCTTGACTCGTGCACTTCAGTCTTTTCTTGTTACTACTTCTAGTCATTGGGAGCCACAGGCTTACACGGAGGCTTCCACTAAACCACCTCTCTTTACTACCTTGACTCATGAACTTCAGTCTTTTCTTGTTGCTACTTCTAGTCATTGGGAGCCCCAGGCGTACATGGAGGCTTCCATTAAACCCAAGTGGCAGGTAGCTATGTCTGAGGAGTTATGAGCCTTGAAGCATACACATACATGAAGTCTTGTACCTTTACCCAGTGGCAAACTTACTATTAGTAGCAAGTGGGAGTACAAGATCAAGACTGGTTGATGGAACTAACAATAGTTACAAGGCCATGCTAGTTTCCGTGATTTTATTCAGTGTATGGTGCTGATTAAGATTACCTTCACTCATGTTGTGAAGATGACTATTGTTTGAAATCTTCTAGTTATTGCTTATATCCGTATTTGACCTATATCTCAGATGGATGTGAAGAATATTTTTCTTCACGGTGATTTGTCTAAGGATGTTTACATGACTCCTCTTGGTTTGTCTCTTTCTGAAAGGACAGGTTTGTTAAAAATATTAGGTCTTTACTTCTGCTTTATATTGATGATATGATTATTACCGGTGGTAATTTTGAGCATATTATGCAAGACATGCAGTACTTGCATGCTCAGTTTGAAATGAAGGATATTAGTCTTTTACTCTATTTCTTGGATTGGAGGTTGATAACTCTCCTCGTGGACACATTTTCTCTTAGTAGAAGTTCATTGGTGAGATACTTGATAGAACGGATATTACTAATACTCACACGGCGCCTATGTCTCTTGAGTTGAATCTCAATATGCACTCTGACGATGGAGATAGCCTTTTTTTTATCCTTGTCAGTAAAGACAGCTAGTTGGTATGTTGGTTTATCTCACTGTCAGTAGTCCTAATATTTTTAATTATGTCCATGTTATCAGTCAGTTTGTTTTTGCGCCTCATACTACACATTATGCTACTTTGTTGAGGATTCTTTGTTATATATGGAGCACCAGCACTAGATCGTTGTTCTTCTCAGCTACTTCGTCATTGGATCTTCGTGATTATCTCGATATTGATTGGGTTGGTGATTACTGATTGAAAGTCTACTAAAAGATTATGTGTGTTTCTTGGTGATTCTTTGATTTCATAGAAATTAAAGAAGCATGATGGTTTCTAGATCTAGTATTGAGGCTGAGTATCGGGCTATGGCTATTAGTGTTGCTGAGATCACTTGGCTTCGTTGGTTCGTTACTAATATGGGTCTTACAGTTTCTGGTCCCACCCCTCTGCATTGTGACAATACTAGTGTTGTTCAGATTGCTTGCAACCATGTTTTCACGAGCGGACGAAACATATTGAAGTTGATTGTCACTATGTTAGACAGCAATATCTCATTGGGACGGTCTCATTACCACATGTTACTTCTCAAATGCAAATCACAAACTTCTTCAGGAATGCCCATATTATTATTCTTCCTACTCGACAAATTCTCGATGATTAATCCTTGTAAGTTTGAGGGGGGGTTAGCTAGTACATTATTTATTGTAGTTAGTTGTTCTTTGTTTTTCTCAATTGTCCAAACTTACGTTTTGCTACTATCTTGAGTTTGAGAGCGGTGTCGGAGATGATAGTTTGAATACAAATGTATGTTTAGTCTCATATCGGTTGAGAGGTATGCCTCCCTCCTGTCATCGGGTATATATGCCCCTGGCTCATGCCCAGTATTATTCATCATTCCACTATTCACTAGCTCTGACAAGACCAAAATAGAGGGTTGACAGGCGGTCATAAAACTTTGTCGATTATTTTGCAGGCTTTCTATGCTCCATCCCCGACCCATTCTAATGGGAGAAGGCTTGATGATAATATATTGGAATTCTACCTCCAACAAAAAATTGACATACCTATGGGTCCAGTGGTCCAAAAACAAAATGAGGAGATGCCACTCACTTCGCTCACCTAATTAATACGAAAATGAAGGCGTTGTGAAGCCCAAACATCAGAGTGAATCAGCTATAACTTAGATAAGAGTAATTATTGTAATAGCATATTAGACTGATTACTTCAAGAAGTAACAGAACTAGGGGTAGCCCTAAACAAACTTAAGCTTGTAAAGAATATGGTACTTGCTAATGTTGATGAGAGCATGGCCTTTGAGAGAGTTGATTGCAATAAAAGGATTCCGAATAGCCTACCACAATAATTTGGGTAAAGGTTTGACGTTGTTATAAGATAGAATATACTCCCAACAGAATATACAATGCAACAAGATAATATCTTGAAGCTGTGCAAAAATTTAGATGGAGTTAAATCAAATATTGGAAAGTTAGCCATTAACTGCCACCATCATGAATTTTCAATCATGTCACGTGTACATAAACTAGATTCGGCAGACTGCTTCAAAGTCCAAACTAATCCACCAAAGGTATACAAGCAGCAAAAAAGATTTATAAGACACATGACAAGGGCTATATTCTTTTAACATTATTTCACAGACAGAAGCACTGACTCTAAAGGAAAATAATTATTTTTTCCTGTGACAGTTTGTCACTTTATGTTAGTCAATTTTAGGATAGAAGTTGTCGATTTGTAAATCTAGTTCTTTAAGTATGTTATCACTTTTTGTCTTTGGTGGGAATGTTATTCCTTCTTGCTTTTTGGCCTAACATTCAAATAGATGTATGTGATTCCCCATAGAAAACCATATCTTATCCGAGAAGGTTATGACGATAATGATGATGATTATAACAAATAGAGCATGTGAGTAAGATAGATGATAATGTATTTACTTTAAAAAAACAGAAAATTATGAGGATAAATTAAACATACACCAAAAGGCGGTCACAAGTGGCGAAATATAGGCGCCCGTGAGGATCAATTCCCAAAACCTCAGCTCCGCGGAATGGCTTTGACAGCTTTACCATTTTACCCCCTTTCTCTACTATACACTCAGGGCAGTACCACTCGCCCTCAGGCAAACGATCTTTGGCAACCCCCACACATCTAGAATGAAAAGCGGCAGGACATCCATCACAGCATATCAAGCTACCATCCATCGCGCAAAGACAGCACTCATCACTGTTACCATCATTAGTTTCCTCAAGCGCCTCCTGATCCAAGAAGCTTCTTGGATCCATAACTGCAGAAGATTTCCTTTTCTTTCCAGCACTAGTGGCATCTATGTTAACCTCATAGTCCATCATCCTTCTATTAAGCTCCAATCTTATGGCTTCCACCTCAATAACATCATCGCATAGGCAACGAAGTATCTCAAGCTTCACACCAGCTGGTTGTTCGTAATACTCAACATGCAAGAGTTTCAGTTGATTGAGCTTGAAGCTCAACTTCATCCTCGAAGCATGAATTAGTAAATACTCGGCAAGAAACACCGGCCACGTAACTAAGTCTAACAAGTCCCAATTAAGACTCCTACAAAATAATTAAGCATATTCAAGACCTCGAAAGGATAATTCGAAAAGGAAGTGTATGACTCGGTAGGTACAGGTATAATACCTGAGGCAATTAACAGCAGATTCAGACCCCTCCTCGGAAAGAAATTCCAAGTGCGGTCTCAATGCTTGTAAAATTGAATAATGTACAGAATCGAGCAAAAAGTTAGTATCTTTGCATCTCAATGCCTGCACGAAAGCTTCCACTGTGAAGGGACTTAAGAACAACAACCTACTGAATGACCTCAAGCACGTGTAAACCGAGAAGAAATCGAAGACGTTTAGACCGTCTATATCCAAATCGGTCGAAGATGGCGGCAATGCCGGCATCGCCAAATCGTCACGAACCGAAAAGCAACCGCTCCCTCCCAAATCGGCGTCCTCAGAAACCGATACATTCTCGAGTGGAACAGTATCGGGAGTAGATGGTAGCACTGCGCTCGGTCTCCGGGCACTCCTCCTCACAGACATCTCCGGAGTGGAAAGGCGTCCCCTTTTCCTTCCCTTTTCATCGCCCAATTCCATTTCCTCCATCTTCACATCTGCCAGTGGACCGCCATTAGCTTCCGCCTCCTCTAAAACCCTAGACGTACCGTTCTCCGTAGCTAGGGTTTCAATGTTCCCACCTTCAACCCGAAAATTCTCCGAATCGGAACCGGTTTCGCCTCCGGCAGCCCGATCCGTCCCCATTTTCTGCCGCTTCTTCGGCGGGCGGCCGCGGCCGCTCCGCCGGTTCTGATCCGGCGAGATCGGAGGGGACTCCCATGGCTCCGAAGATCGAGGAGATCTCCTCGCGGTCGACATCCTCCGAGTCCCCGTCCTCGTACTGGATCCTGAAGTAGCCGGCGGCGGCATCGTAGGAGCGGACGACGCCGGCGAACGTGCCGAACCCTTCGAACGTCTTCTTCACCTCCGTTCCCACCAGCTCCATCTGGGAATTAGGGTTAGGGTTTCTGTCCGAACTGAGGTTAGGGTTTCTTCTTCGACGAGTGGGGAAGAAATGGTGGTGTGAGTATTGGTCGTGTGTGTTGCACCGCGGGAAGAGAATAAGTAGGCGGATCTTTCGCGTTGACGGCTGATGATGCGTTGATTCTGATTCGGATTCGGACGGCTGCGATTTGCCAGAGGGGAAGAGTTCCGAGCGATGTTGGGGATTGGGGGCAATTTGGATCGTATAAAGTATGGGAGGCTCCAACTTTTACTGTAGTTAAGAGAGATGCATACGGCTGGGTGCTCGGAGTTCGATCCCCAATAGGGGCGAGTTCGGTTCTAATTACCACTTCAAAAAAAAGGTTTTTTTTAGGGACACCACCACTTTTACTAGGGGGCAGCCCTTACTTAGGGGACAGTCCAAAAGTGAATTTTACTAGGGGGCAGCCCAAATTTTACTAGGGGCAGCCCAACCCCCCAAACTCACATTTCCTTCCCATTTCATAACTTCCTCTCTCTCTCCTCCAAAAGAAAAAAAGAAGAGCACTCTCTCCCTCTCCCAAAACCCTAGAAAATTCTCCTCCACCACTATAATCCTAATTCCTCCACCAAATTTCTTTCAAGAACACTCCCACATTCGACGAGATGACCGCAAGTCGAAGAAATCGGATTCTAGGTACGTTCTTCCCTAATTTCTTCTATAATTTTCTACATTCTATTCGAAACCCTAAAATAGTTTTAATTGTCTAAAAACTTTTGATAATTTAGGTTTAGAATGTTTTAGGGTTTATGAATGACATTTTCGAACACGACAAACCCACAATTTCTCTTCAAACCCTAACCCTAGAAAACGACAAACTAGCGAGTCGTTTGTCTGTTGGCCGAGTACAGTAGGACTGCCAAGCATGTGGCAGTCCACATGTAAACAAGGACTGCCACAGTCCAGGCAGTCCTCTTTCAATAGAGGACTGCCAGGCCTGTGGCAGTCCTTGTTTACATGTGGACTGCCACATGCTTGGCAGTCCTATTGTAACAGTTCTATTTTAGTTTGCAATGTATATTAATTGTACGGTCGCACAATCCATTGTTCTATAGGGGTAACAGTCCTCCGGACGCACCAAAAAGAATACGCCCCACGCCAAACCGAAGGAACGGAACGCGCGAACGTTCTCTTGAGCGTCCGATTACAATTTCCAAACCGGAGCGCCAAGGTCGGGCTGGGACACGGAGACCCCCACCGGTTGCGCAAGCTTGGTCGAAGCAACGAGCTCGTACTCCTTCTCCTTCTTCCAGTGATGACGACGACGTGCCAATTAGCCAACTCCGACCACCACGTCAAGGTGGTTCTGCTCCATCTGAGGAGGTCGGTCCTTCTGAGTCGCATGTCCGGCCGCCAGGTTGCTCAATGTTGGCTTCTTTTGAGAACCATATTGCATATGCAATATGGAAGGACCCGGTATGTACATTACTTTTGTAAGCTACCAGTTTAGTATATGATATCTATATGTATTTCATATTTTTTATGTTTGTAGACTAAATTCAATTATACTTTCATTTACAGTCTAGAAGGACGAAGGAACTGGCCAAGATACTTCGGAGCGCTTGCCAAAGTGACACTAGTGTCTTGGTCGACACTAGTGCCTTGGTCGCCAACGAGCTTGAGCGCATCGACGACGAGGTTGAGTTCCCATTCATGCGTAATACGGAGTCTCGTTCGAAGGTCCGCTGTCACGACCCGGTCCCAATTTCTTGGGTCGAATCGGATCATGTCCAGCCTGCACCGTTGTTGAGACGACGGCAGTAAGCTGTTTCCACTTGCAGGTAATTCAACAACACGGTATAATTTGCCACAACTTAAATATTTCGAATAGTTTAAAACTTTTACAACAAAATGAAAGATACAACTGAAATCCATACAAATATCATAGAAAAGAAAATCTAGGCAACCAGCTTCAGTCTCGAGATCATCGTCTTCTAATTGGGACCTCGAAAAATACCGCGGAACAAAGCATCATCGATGATACCTAAAAATGTTGGGTCTCCAGTCAAGAGTGAGCAAATACAATTTATGCTAATTTAACAATTGAAATAATAAGAATTATGCACTTCTAAACAGTTTTGAAATCAACAATTTAAGCAGTTACAGTTTTAAAACAGTTACAGTTCTGTGATGTGAATAGGCAATGAAATATGACCGGCTTGGATTTGTTACAGTAAAGGATATAGGATTTGTTACAGTAAAGGATATGAGATTTGTTACAGTAAAGGATATGGTCATACTCATTACACTATTCCCCCAGTCCCCAATAGTTACAGTAGTTACAGTCAGTGCTCTCAGAGAGAGTTCCGTGTTGCATCGTGGTTTAAACTTGCAATAAAACGATTACTAAATAATTGTAAACTAACACAAAATGTACTTGCCTTTGATTATGACTGGATTTGGAATGTCTCTGGGATTGAATTCAGACTTGTCCTCGAAATCCTACAATCGAGAAGTCTGCCTTAGATTTCCAAAATTGTCATGCTAGATGTGCTAGTTACAATCTCTAAAATTGATCCTAGTCCAGTTTTATGTTATTTACAATTATACTTCTGAAACACGCTTATCGATACAATTTACTATTAATTTATTTACGAAGGAAAAGTCAATATAATATTTTATTGAAAAAATGGTATTTACATGTTATTTGGCAAAACTTGGTATTTTTTATATAATATATAAAACTAGATTTTTCTTTAAATGAGAAAATGTGAGTTTGTTTAAATAATACAAACTTATACTTATTGTTAACTTAATGTGAGAAAACTAAAAATATTCTACTTATTATTCTACACGTTTATCGATAACTAACAAAACCAGAAAACCAAAAGAACCTAAACTACACTACACAATTACAAAACCACCGAGAAAGAAAAGAAAACTGGGCTTATGTCCTTACAGACCATTTTACATGAATTTAAATAAGACGAAAACTTTTGTTAGTCTCTAAAAAATTTCCTACGAATTAATCACAAAATGAAATTAGTAATTAATTTAAATTAATTTCGAGTCTCAGACTTTGGTCTAAAAATCAAAAATAGCTAATGCCTCAACGTCCGGATAAAATCGGTTTCGTTTGCATTTTGCTAAGAGCCCATTGACCAATAAGGTCGTCGCCCAAAAATCCACTTTATAAAATATTTCCGAATCTGATATAAAATATTCTTTTATAAATTTCTATAAAAATTTTGGCAGCATTTCCTCTATTTTTGGGACAACCCAAAACTGGAAAAATGTGCCACAATCACCAATATAAGTCCCATACTCAAAAATTATTCCCACCATTTAAAACCCGAAATAATATCGAACCCGAAAATACCATAAAACCAATCTCCAGAATATATCCGAACATAACTCGGAATTTTCGAGAAGCCCAGGAAAAACCACAGAACATAATAGTTTCGAAAAATCCGAAACTAATCAACAGAACTAAAATTCTCCAATCACAGCACAACCCAAAGAGGATTTCGGAATTTTTTCCCAAATTGAACTCATCTAAACCGAATCCCGCAACGGGATCGGAAAACCATATCATCATCGACTCGGGACGGAAACGGGGAAGCAATTATACCTGGGTTGCTCGGCTAGAGCTCTCAGATGTATAAAAATAGAGGAAATACCGCACGGTCCGCGGAATCGGCTCGGGACAGCACGAACGAAAACGCGGAACAGCAAAATGGGAACGCTTAGAAAGGACAGAGGCAGCGTCTCCGCGGATCCACGAAATAACGGGTCGAAGGGGCACAGCGGTCGGATCAGGGCACGAAAGTGCTGCGGTTCGGGACAGCAAACCGAAACACGACGACCACGGAATCGGGGAGCACGCCGGGAGATGAACGCACGGGCAGCGCCCGAGAAAGGCTGGTCGCACGGGTCGGTCGAGAGGGCGCGGGTCAGGGGCGCTGACCTGGGCGGCGGCCTGGGTGGTCGGCGGAGCACGGCCGCGCCTGGTGGTCGGGCGCCAGACTCGGGAAGCAGAGCGCAGCCAAAGGCGGCTCGGGGAAACGGGCTCGGGATCGACGGCGGGTGGCGCTCGGTCAGTTCTCCGAGGTGAGGCGGAGCTCCGGCTGGCTAGGGCACGATTGGGGTTGGGAAAAGTGGGGGAGAATGGTGAATGGAGAGATAGGAGAGGGAAGAAGTTATATAGGGTGGTAGAGGAGGTTACGGAAGAGGAGGGGTGCACGGCCGGCGGGGAGGCGAAAAGCCGGCGGCGGCGGTTCGGGGCGCCAGCTCTCCAGGAGAATTACAGAGAGTGAGAAAGAGTTAAAGAATGAAATGAATGGAAATAATGTTTCCATAAAGGATGTTTAATATTTATAATATATAAAATAACTTTAAAGAATATTATACGAAACCGAGTTCGGTTTCGGAATTTGGTTTCGGGAAATAAGAACATTTCGGGTTTGGGTTCGGGACACAACAAAAATCCATTTATATATTTTTTTTATTATAAAAATAGTAATTTTTCTCACCAACTAATAATATAATAATACTATTAATATAATAATAATATAATAATAATAATAAATAATAATAATAACTACTATAATAATACATGCAATAATAATAATATAAGCTAAATAAGAAAACTAAATAATAATATTAACAATAATGTTAATAACCTAGTTTAACTAATTATCGTTTAATAAATCCACCAAAAATTCTATAATAATAATAAAATAATTAAACCAGATTTTATGGGTTTCACAACCTTCCCTCCTTAGGAAATTTCGTCCTCGAAATTTAAAGAATATGGTAGGATAGGATTACTTCAAATCAAGCAGGTACGATACTGCGCCCGTAACTCAGGTCCAACAATAAGAATTGCCAAAGCAGTCGTGGATGAGACGTTTAGGGACAAGTTTTAACTATGTCACAACCACGTAGAAAATAAGATATAAGCGAACCAAAGTGTACAAGGTTGATCAGACCACATGCACCGGTTCTGATTAGATAATATATTAGTGGAGGCCTCCAATAAAATACTGTCATGATCAAGCTCGATAAAGAAATAAGCCTGCAAAACTTGGCTAACTTAGCAGCATAAGTCAAGTTTAGTCCAAAAATATCAGAACGAAAGATAATCTTGCAAGAAAATAGGAGAATTCTACCAAATGCAAGTGATCTTTCCAGTATCCTGCACAAGCTCTCAGTATGTCTTCTAGCGTCTGAATCGTCCCCTCAGATTATCCGTCAGTCTGGGGATGTTAGGCGGTGCTGAAACTTCAGTTGCGTTCCCAAACTCTCATGCAAACTCTTCCAGAAGTGAGAGGTGAACCTGGTATCTCTTTCAGATACAATACTTATCGGTACTCCATGAATCTGGTAAATGTGCCACAGGTACAAAGCCGCCAACTACTCGTGGATAGACCAACCTTGAAGGAAATAAAGTGATCTGACTTTGTCAGTCGGTCCACGATAACCCAAATAGCATCCTTCCCTCCTTGGGATCGAGGCATTCCTGACACAAAGTCCATTGTTATTGTTCCTACTTCCATTCCGGAATGTCAAGCAACTGCAACAATCATGCTGGTCTCTGTCTGCTAGCTTTCACTTGTTGACAATCAAGCATCTAGTCACAAATCTGGATACATCTTCTTTCTTCATTTCGTATTACCACACTACAGTTTACATATCCCGATACATCTTATTAGCTCCTGGATGTGCGACTGGTGCGCTTCTTGCATTAGCTCATTCCTCAGTTCGCCAGTCGGTACGCAAAGCCTCGTACCATTTTTCAGTGCTCCGTCACTGGCGATTGAAAATCCTTCAAGTGTTCCTGCCAACACCTGATCTCTGAGTTTGTAAAGCGTCTCATCCTGGAATTGTGTCTCCTTGACTTTGTCCATCAGACTTGAACGCACTTGCAACTGCATCATCGATTGATCAACTCCTGGTACACTGGCTTCTCGTCCCAGTTTCTTCATTTCTTCCTCAGGTAGTATAATCTCCAGTCCAAGCTTCTCTATGTCTTCCAGCAAATGCCGCTCCTCGACTAAGTGCATCTACAACAATATTAGCCTTACCCGTGTGGTACTGCAGGTCGATGTCAAAATCCTTCATCATCTCCATCCATTGTCTTTGTCGCATGTTCAGCTCCTTCTGAGTGAAACATATTTAAGATTTTTGTGGTCTGTAATATTTCCACTCTCTTTCCATAGAGATAATGCTTCCATAGCTTTAAAGCAAAGATGACTGCAGTAAGCTCCAGATCATGTGAGGAATAGTTTTTCTCATGAGTCCGTAATTGCCTAGATGCGTAAGCAATTACTTTCCCGTGTTGTTGAAGAATGCAACCCAGTCCTTTTCCAGAGACATTATTGTATATTAAGAAACCTCCGGTACCTGCGGGTAGCGCAAGTATCAGTGCTGTTGTAAGTCTCTCCTTCAGTTCCTCAAATGCTAACTGGCAATCTTCAGTCCACACAATTTCTTCATTCTTCCTTGTGAGCTTTGTCATTGGCTCATCAATCCTGGCAAAGTCCTTCACAAACTTCTGTAGATATGCCAGCTAAGTCCAATAACCTTCTGATTTCAGCAACTGATCTTGGGGTGCTCCACTTCTCGATAACAACATTCTTCTTAGGATCTACCGAAATTCTTTCTTCTGTGACAACATGGCCTAGAAAATGCACCTTTGTCTAATAAGAATTCACTTTTAGATATCTTACTATACAACTTCTCCTTCTTCAACTTTCCTTAGGTGCTCTTCATGCTTTTCTTCAGTCTTCGAGTATATCAGTATGTCACCAATGAAGATGAAAACAAAACTGATCCAAATACTCATGAAAGACTCTGTTCATGAGATTCATGAACACGTAGGAGCATTCGTCAGTCCAAACGACATGACCAAGAATTCGAACTACCCATACTTGGTGTTGAATGCCGTCTTGGAAATGTCCTCTTTTGACCTTGATCTAATATGATCAGGTCAATCTTCGAAACACCTTAACTCCACTTAAATTGATCAAACAGATCATCAATCCAGAAAAAAGGTACTTGTTCTTTAGTACCTGATAGTCGACGCACATCCGTATTGTTCCATCCTTCTTGGGCACAAACAAGATAGGTGTTCCCTAGGGTGAAGTTCTATCTTGGATAAATCCTAGAGCCTTCATTGATCTGGTCCTTCATCTTCTTGGCCTTCTTCGGGTTGACTCTATAGCGTCCCTTAAAGATAGGGAAGAGCCGGGGACTAGGTTAATGATAAATTCTATGCCTCGAACTGTGGTTATCCGGGAAGACTATCGGGGAAAACATCTACCATAAAAGTATAACTAAAAAATTTATTCATATTGGAGAATTACAGCAACACTCTCATGAATGTTCTAAGGACATCATGTTACAACTTCTTACAATAGCAGTCCTAAGTATTAATCTTCATGGCTCTGGATCTTGCATGAGCAGTCTCCAACTTCTTCATCTTCTATGATCCTCGAGTCTGCATCATGCCTTCCTGCAGTGGGTGTAGAAGGCAAGGTCTGCTGGATGGGAAGAGTCCCTAGATTGCGGTTAACAGGTGTAACTGGGATAGGTACTCTGGTATGATAGAAAGATAAGGGGCAATCCTTTACCCGATGTTCAGCAGATCCACATACCAAATTTCCCCAATCTCTTGCGACAAATGTTGGCTTGGTGACCAGGCCTTTTACAGTAGTCACAAACCAATAGCTTCTTATGATATGACTGCCGGATAGTAGGGCTCCAACATCTTCTATATTCAGGGGCATCCCTCCTAGGATAGGTTCCGCTCCAACTCGATTTAGATAGCTAAGGCTACATCATTGACGTTCTTCATGACTTCTATCGTGATATCCATCTGTTCCTGCTGGGCTTCAGCTGAGCCTTCTGGGACTCCATGATTTCTTGAAATAGGGCAACCATTTGGGAGGTGTTTGCTGGTACTGGTGGAGCAACATGAATGGGTACTTCCCCAAGGAAATACAACTCAGTTTGAGAAGAGGTAGGAATCGCCAGTGTAGTGAAAACATCACTGGATGATTATGGGGACGGTCATCAGCTGCGAGGGAATAAACCCTGGACTTGGTGAGGAGGTAGGGTGTGATCCGGAGATGATACCTCATCGCCAGCAGGATTGTCTTTCAGTGGTCATTCTCTGGAAGGTTTAGGATGCACACATAAGCAAGGTAGCCTATCAGTCTATAATCAAACAAAAATATTTAACATATATATTATATATATAGGCCCTATGTTGTGGCAGTTTGATGTTCTAGTGTGTCTAATTGTTTCTAAGTTGGTTCTGTCACGACCCGCTACCCAAATTGTTGGGCCAGGCCGAGTCATACCCAGCCTACGCTTGAGATAAAACTTAGTAAGCTGTTCTAAAGACAACAGGATAAGACTAAAATGTGCTAACAGTTCTATAAGTGAATAAAGTCATAAATGCTCCAAACACAAAAGTCGTCTCATATAGAATAAGTCCAAAGTACAAGTGATCTGAAATGTAAAACTGGATACATGTCCAGTTACAAAATATGTAGCCTAATACATACTACTCTAATATCCCAAACAGCTAAGCAAACTAGACGAGTCTCCCCAGGAACTCCTCGTATAACAAAGTCGGGTCCTCGACAATATCTCCATAATATGAGTCGCAGAGTAACTCCTCCTCAGAAGGACACCTACAACGTTATCCTGTCAGGACGGGAGCAAGTACTGAATCTAGCAAACTAGTATGAAACATGGAAATGAACATAAGAGGAATAACTGGAAACATGACATCACACAATCTATCATGGCAAGGACACATATGTCATAGAGACAGATGTATATGTAATGTTTAAAATGTAGCAGTACGTGATCGGTCAATGATGTACAAAGTGCTGGGGCACTATAAATAAAATATACATACGTACAAGTGTACAGGCATAGGTGTACCTCCGTACAGAAATGCTGGATAATGGCCTACGGTGCAGTATCATATAGAATGAAACTTTGCTCGGTACGATAATGGGGGCATGATCACGTACTCAACTACTAGTTCCCCATAACCCATATTCTATCATGTGAGAGATACATAAAGACTGTTCTAAGCATGGTAGTAACTGGAAGTACAACATGTAGAGATCTAATTTGCTACCCAAGGATCAGCATTTAACATGGTGGGGTTGCAGTTCATTTATGTGACATTATGTAAAGTTTGTAGAAAGTACTTGCCTCTAGCAAAGCAAACAAAACAAGCTGCATAAAAGTGCTATGGATGTCCGGTAACTCGTCACTGTAGAAGTAAATGCAATAACTTAGTTTTTTACACTAAGCTAAATACTAAGACACTAATTGGTGAAACACGACTTGTGACTGGGCACCTAGCCAAAATGATGATTTTAGCATAGAGACCAATGTGGGGTGACACACTACTTTAACTAACTTTCTAGGGTCTTTTACACTAGTGAGGGGTGAGGTTCAATACGGCTAAACTTAAAATAACACAAAAAGTTACAAGTCGTAATTAATCAATAAATAAATCAAAAGATCATTGTGTTTCAACAATTTTGAGATAGACAAAAAGCTTAATTTTACATAAAATAAAGTACCAAAATGATCTTTGCTAATTGTAGAAATTTATAATTTTTCTGGAATTTATTAACCGTACAAGTATTTATAAAAATCAGTTTTCCTAAGTATAGAAAATGAGTTTTGGTTTCATGCCAACTAGTGGCAGAACAGTAAATTAAATATTATAAAAATTATACTAAATTAGCTAAATTAACATAGTATCTAAATATATTTTCCAGAATTTTAACAGTACTTTGAGTATTTTTAGAAATCTAAAAACAGCATTGCACACAAGAAATTAAATAATTAATTATCTGCGTATTTTGTCCATGTAGATAATTTGAACCAAAGTTCAATACAGGACCCAAGGCCATGAATCAAGTCCAATATGACTTGTACAGGTCTTGAATGTATGAAAACATATTTGGGCCCAAAACTCATGCTAGTCTTGGACACCAAATGGTTGCAGTAATTTAAATATACAAACAACAATTGGTAAAAGTGCAAATAAATATTATATTTTAATAAGGCAAATTATATAAAAAATATAAGTATATTTACATAGAAAAATACTTACACTAGTATAGTGAAATACATATGAAAAATGGTATACATATATCATAATATATATATACATAATATATGGATATTTACATAATGGATATATATATGTTGAAAATTACTATATATATATATATTATATATATATATATTTATAATATTATATATATATATATTATAGTATATATAATATATATATATATTATATATTTTTTATATATATATAGATATATTATGTATATATATTATAATAATATATTACAAGAAAATATAACATATATACATATGTGTATATACATATATATATATACATACATAATAAAGTACTAAAATGAAGTATATATATATATATATATATATATAAACATACATATATATATACATAATATAGTATATATAATAATACATATATATACAATACATGTATACATAATATAATAAATATATATATTAAAAAAAAAGAAAAAGAAAAGGAAAAGAAAAAGAAAAAGGAAAACACACAGAAGTAAAGGGGGGGGCTCAAACTCGGCCAACTTGGGTCGGGTTTTGAGTCGGGTCGGGCTGGCCAGGGGGTCAACCCGAGCTCTATGTTAGGGTTTGGACTTAGGTTTATTTTATTCCTGTTTTAGTTTAATAATAATAACCCGAAAATCAACTCTGTGTCCTGACTGTTTGGGACACAGAGTCTACGTGTCCGTGCTATGCACGACACGTACGAGTCATGAAACGCGTGTCCAAGCACAGCGTTAGGTTCGTCGTGTCCTGGAGAGTCTTGTGCGTGAAAACGAGACACGCACGACACGATTCGAGTCATGTTACTTACGTGTCCGATGGTCAATGGGGGTTTCGAGAGTCGTGGACGGCGGAGGAGTGGTCGTGGTCATGGCGGGGTGGTGGCGCTGCGGTCGTCTCGTCGAGGCGGAGCGAATGGTGGTGGTGGCGATCGACGTCGACGGTCGGTGAGGCGGTGGTAGGATGTCGCCGGAGTTAGGGTTAGGTCTAGGGTTTTCGTCGGAGACGAAAGGCTGCGGCGGTTGTGGTGGGGTGTAGAGCTAGGGTTTGGGTCTGGGGAAGAAGGAGGGTTTATTTATAGGTAGTTTGAGACGGTGGAACGGCCGGGAAAGACGGGAAAAGATCGGGGTCGGTCGCCGGCGATGTGGCTGGTCGTCGGGGGTAGGTGACAATGCTTTTGCAAATAAACCCTTAGACTTTAGGAATTTAGGTTTAGGTCCCTAAGTCACTAAATGCAAATATAAATTTGCATTCCACCATTAAAAACAATTCATTAATTACAAAATGCAATTGTAACAATTAAATAAATTGCATACTGATATAAAAACAATTCTAAAAAATTATAGAATGATATTAAAACATTTTAGAAAATTGCAAATTGATATTTTAATATTTAAAACTCATTTAAAATTCATTTAAAAATTCTAGAAAAATTCCTAAAAATTATAATAAATATTTTAAGGCTAAAAATGACATTAATAATTAATTAACACTAATTAAATAATTTTTGAAAAACAGGGGCTTACAAGTCTTCCCTCCTTGAAAAATTTCGTCCTCAAAATTCACAAGGATTGAAGACCCTACAATATTCTAACATAGCAAGCAATGCAACACAAAGACTAAGGCTGCGATCGAAACTAACCTCTAAGGTATCAAGCGGGAACGGGTGGTTCCCTCGCAGCGGTTGGATCGAACAAGTAAAGGTATCTCTCCCTCATGTCCGATCCCTCTCCCAAGTAGATTCACTTGGAGAGTGACGGCTCCAAGCTACTCGTACTAAGGGTATAACCTTGTTCCTCAGCCTCTTCTCTCTCCTGTCTAATATCTCCACTGGCTGCTCAGAAACTGTAAGGCTCGGTCCGACCTCCAACTCTGAATGATCTAGCACATGACTGGGGTCTGGAACATATCTCCTCAGCTGAGATACGTGAAAGACGTCGTGAACTCTGCTAGGTTGGGTGCAAGTGCAACCCTGTAAGCTGCCTCTCCGATCCTGCCAAGTATCTCGAATGGCCCGATGTATCTGGGGCTCAGCTTCCCTCCTCGTCGGAACCGGATCGTGCCTCTAGTAGGTGATATCTTCACTAGCACCATATTACCGTATGCGAACTCCATCGGTCTGCGACTAGCATCAGCCCAGTGTTTCTGTCTATCCTGAGCTACTCTGAGCCTGTCTCTGATCATCCTGACCTTCTCTGCTACATCTGTGATCATCTCTGGCGCAAGCATAACTCTGTCTCCAACGTCATCCCAAAAGAGCGGTGTGCGGCATCGTCGTCCATAAAGTGCCTCGAAAGGAGACATACCGATATTGGTTTGGTAGCTGTTGTTGTATGAAAACTCTACCAAGTGCAGATGGCTCTCCCATGATCCTTCGAAGTCCAGCACGCAGGTCCTCAGCATATCCTCCAGTGTCTGTATCATCCTCTCGGACTGCCCATCTGTCTGCGGGTGGTACGCTGTACTGAACTTGAGCCTACTATCCAACTCCTCCTGCAAGCTCCTCCAGTAGTGGGATGTGAATCTGCTGTCTCTGTCTGACAAGATGCTCACCGGCACTCCGTGTAGGCGAACTATCTGCTGCATGTATAGCTCCGCCAACTTCTCGGTGGAAAGCCCCACCTTGAAGGGTGAAGTGCGCACACTTCGTCAGCCTGTCCACGATGACCCAAATGGCATCCTTCCCTCCTTGGGAACGAGGAAGCCCTGAGACGAAGTCCATCGTAATATATTTCCACTTCCACTCGGGAATGGGTAACGGCTGCAACAAACCAGCTGGCCTCTGGCGCTCCGCCTTGACCTGCTGGCAAACTAGGCATCTCGAGATGAAACGCGATACATCCCTCTTCATCCCGTGCCACCAAAGATGTTCCCGCAAGTTACGGTACATCTTGTTAGCACCAGGGAATAGAATATCTCGATCGGTGCACCTCCTGCAAGACTGCCTCTACCAGCTCTCCCTTCGGCACGCACAATCGGCTGCCATGCCTCAAGGATCCATCCTCTGCTATAATGAAGTCATCTAGCAATCCAGCTAAAGCCTGGGGTCAAAGTCTGCGAAGGCTCTCATCTGTAGACTGTGCCTCCCGGATCTGCTCCATCAAACCTGACTGAATGTCAAGTGCCATCATCTGTATCACTGATCCTGGCCGAACTAGCTCGATACCAAGCTTCTCCAGATCCTCCCATAAATACCGATCAATCATCAGGTACCATGCCATCGGATGCCTGCTCAGCGCATCCGCCACCAATTTGCCTTCCCGGGGTGATACTGTAAATCGATGTCGAAGTCCTTCATCAACTCCAACCATCGTCTTTGCCTCATGTTCAGCTCTTTTTGCGTGAACACATGCTTCAAGCTCTTGTGGTCAGTAAAGATTTTCACACGCTCTCCGTACAAGTAATTTTCATAACTTGAGTGCAAAGATCACCGCAGCTAACTCTAGGTCATGGGTAGGATAATTCCACTCATGAGTCCGCAATTGCCTAGATGCATAAGCAATCACTTTCCCATGCTGCTGTAGGACACATCCTAGCCCCTTCCAGAAGCATCGCTGTATATGGTGAAACCTCCAGAACCTGAAGGTAAAGTCAGAACTGGAGCGGTCGTCAGCCTCCTCTTCAGCTCCTCAAATGCTGCCTGGCAGTCCTCTAACCAAATGTACTCTGCGTCCTTCCGCGTCAGCTTCGTCATGGGTTCAGCTATCCAAGCAAAGTCCTGGACGAACTTTCTATAATAGCCTGCTAAACCCAGAAAGCTCCTGATCTCTGAAACTGACGTCGGAGCCTTCCATGTCTCAACTGCAGCAATCTTCTTGGGGTCTACCGAGATTCCATCTCCAGTGACTACATGGCCGAGAAACTCCACTCGGTCTAAAAAGAACTCGCACTTCGGCAATTTGGCAAACAATCTCTCCTTCTTCAGAATCCCCAAAACTATCCGCAAGTGCTCTGCATGCTCCTCTGGCATCTTCGAGTATATCAGGATGTCGTCGATAAACACTACGACAACTTATCCAGATACTGGTGAAATGTCTTATTCATCAAATTCATAAAGACAGCTAGCGCATTTGTGAGGCCAAATGGCATCACCAGAAACTCGTGCTGTCCGTACTTCGTGTTGAACACCGTCTTCTGGATGTCTGCTGCCCTAACCTTCACCTGGTGGTACCCGGATCTCAAGTTTATCCTGGAAAACACCTTCGCCCCGCTCAACTGGTCGAACAAATCATCTATCTTGGGCAGAGGATATTATTCTTGATGGTGATGGCATTCAAGGCCCAGTAGTCAATACACAACCGAACTGTACCATCCTTCTTAGGCACAAAGAGCACTGGCGCTCCCCATAGAGATGCACTGGATCGAATGAAACCCTTTTTTAACAGGTCATCAATCTGCTCTTTCACTCTACTACCTCCTTGGGATTCACTCTATAGCAAGCCCGGGATACTGGTGATGAACCCGGCACTAAATCTATGGTGAACTCCACATCTCTGTCAGGCAGAAGCCCTGGAAGATCCTCTGGGAATACATCCATAAACTCCCTGATGATAGGGTGTGGCGGTGCTACGTCCCCAACTGTCGCACAGTTCGGCTCTAGGCTGATCTCCGGCCCTGTCCTCCTGACACTGAATGGTGCTGTGCCTGGGGGACTGAACAAAATACTACCCTCATGACAATCTATAGATGCATGGGCATAGCTAAGCCAGTCCATCCCCAATATGATATCATAACCGGGGAGTGGCATCACAAAGAATCGTCCCCTGAACTCTCTCTCGGCTATAAAAATAGAACATCTATAGATAGATCTAATAGGCACTGGTCCTCCTCCCGTCATCACTCTACTAATCTCCGCAGTAGGTGAAGCTACTAGATGGTGTTTATGCATAAACTCTAATGATAGGACTATGAGATGCACCAGAATCAAACAAGCATAGAGCTAGAAAAGTATGCAAATAAACATGACCTGTAATGACGTCAGCTAAGTAATCTGGCTCCGAAACCTGCTCCGGCTCCGGCTCAAGGGCTAGGCTATAAACCTTCCCCTGAGGTCCCTTCTGCTGCAGCAGATGTTGCCCAAACCTCTGCTACTGAGTCGGGAGTGGTCCTCTAGGCTTCGCTGCTGGGCAGTTCCGAAGCTGATGGGTGGCTGACCACAAACTAAGCACTGACCCAACCTCTTCCTGTAGACGGCGAAGTCATGACCCGGTCTTCCGCAGAAAGAACATATAGCTCCCTTCTGCTGCTGCTGTCGGGGTCCCGGGGCTCTAACTGGCGGGGTCTGATGTGGTGTAGGGGGACGGTATGTCTGCTGGTGCGGCGTCGGTGCTCTCTGCTGGAAAGCCTGACGCTTGGACGGTCCCTCATGATGTACAGAAGCCGGCCTATTGCTAGACAGAAGACGCTCCTCAATGCTCCGGGCCAACTCTAGGCTCTGGTAGTAGTCAGTCGTACCGTTCGCCACTATAAGAATGCCAATGTCTGGAACTAGACCATGGCAAAACCTACGGGTCATCTCCTCTAGATCTGCAACCAGACTAGGAGCAAAACGGCTCAGGCGACTAAACTCTGCCGCATAGTCATCAACAGAATGGTTCCCTTGCTGGATGTTCTGGAATCGTAGCCCCATGGCTACTCTAGCAGTGGTCGAAAGAATTTCTTCTTGAACTGGGTTTGAACTGATCCCAAGTGGCTCTCCCTCTCGCAAACAACGGCTCATTCCGGAACCAGACTCCTGCCAAGTCTATCAGCAGAAATCCCGCTGCCTCGACCTGGTGGTCATCCGGCATCCTAACTCCGAGAAGCTTCCTCTCTACCGAGTCTAGCCAGTCATCTGCTACTACTATGCCCTCAGTCCCTGATAACTCCTTGGGATTCAGACCCATAAAGTCCTTGATCGTCCCCGCTCTCTATCGTGGCTCTACAGGTGGTGGGACTACGGGACGTCCCTCAGAATGCTCCATGCTCTGGCGGAGTAGGGTAGTCTGCTCCTGATGGGTTGTTTGGAACCCCTGGATCATAGTGAGCAGCTGGTTCCCGTCGAGTGTGACGGAAGCCTGGTGGGTATAGTGATAGGGGGTGGTGGAAGTATCGGGCCTGCTGGACTGGGATGTGGAAGATGGTGGAGGCATCTGGGTCTGTGGATCTGTGGAGTGGAGGAATGTGGTAGGTGGAGGTGGGGGTGTATCAGTCGACTGGTCAGCTGACTGGATATGGGTGCACCATTCTCAGGTGTAACATACTGGGACGAACGAGTAAGCACCATCTAATAAAAGTAAAAAGGACTATATAAGGACTTGTTTAAAGTAAGCAATCATAGGCAAAACTAATTATATAGCAAACATGTGATGTTTCCTATCTTGCAATCCTAGCATTCCTCTAGGTGTTCTAAGCGTCATTCTAATGTTGTCTAATTACCTTAAGTTCCTAATTGCAGGCATGCTTGGTACAATAACGTAACCAAACAATTTAGTCACGACCTGCATGGGCCACCACTAAAAACATGTCACGACCCGCTACCCAAATTGTTAGGCCAGGCCGAGTAAAATGTGCTAACAGTTCTATAAGTGAATAAAGTCATAAATGCTCCAAACACAAAAGTCGTCTCATATAGAAATAAGTCCAAAGTACAAGTGATCTGAAATGTAAAACTGGATACATGTCCAGTTACAAATATGTAGCCTAATACATACTACTCTAAATATCCCAAACAGCTAAGCAAACTAGACGAGTCTCCACGCAGGAACATCCTCGCATAGCAAAGCCGGGTCCTCGGCAATATCTCCTAATATGATAGTCGCAGAGTAACTCCTCCTCAGTAAGGACACCTACAACGTTATCCTGTCAGGACGGGAGCAAGTACTGAATCTAGCAAACTAGCATATGAAATGGAAATGAACATAAGAGGAATAACTGGGAAATGGCATCACACAATCTATCATGGCAAGGACACATATGTCATAGAGACAGATGTATATGTAATGTTTAAAACTGTAGCAGGTACGTGATCGGTCAATAGATGTACAAAGTGCTGGCGCACATGTAAATGAAATGTACATACGTACAAGTGTACAGGCATAGGTGTACCTCCGTACAGAAATGCTGGATAATGGCCTACGGCGCAGTATCATATAGAATAAAACTTTGCTCGGTACGATAATGGGGGCATGATCACGTACTCAACTACTAGTTTCCCCATAACCCATATTCTATCATGTGAGAGATACATAAAGACTGTTCTAAGCATGGTAGTAACTGGAAGTACAACATATAGAGATCTAACTTGCTACCCCAAGGATCAGCATTTAGCATGGTGGGGTTTTGCAGTTCATTATGTGACATTATGTAAAGTTTGTAGAAAATACTTGCCTCTAGCAAAGCAAAGCAAAACAAGCTGCGATAAAAGTGCTATGGATGTCCGGTAACTCGTCACTGTAGAAGTAAATGCAATAACTTAGTTTTTTTATACTAAGCTAAAATGCTAAGACACTAATTGGTGAAACACGACTTGTGACTGGACACCTAGCCAAAATGATAATTTTAGCATAGGAGACCAATATGGGATGATACACTACTTTAACTAACTTTCTAGGGTCTTTATACTAGTGAGGGGTGAGGTTCAATACGGCTAAAACTTAAAATAACACAAAAAGTTACAAGTCGTAATTAATCAATAAATAAATCAAAAGATCATTGTGTTTCAACAAATTTTGAGATAGACAAAAAGCTTAATTTTACATAAAATAAAGTACAAAAATGATCTTTTCTAATTGTAGAAATTTATTATAATTTTTCTGGAATTTATTAACCAGTACAAGTATTTTATAAAAATCAGTTTTCCTAAGTATACAGAAAATGAGTTTTGGTTTCATATGCCAAACTAGTGGCAGAACAGTAAATTAAATACTACATAAATTATACTAAATTAGCTAAATTAACATAGTATCTAAATACTATTTTAACAGTACTTTAAGTATCTTTAGAAATCCAAAACAACATTGCACACAATTGAAATTAAATAATTAATTATCTGCGTATTTTGTCCATGTATATAATTTGAACCAAAGTTCAAATACAGGACCCAAGGCCATGAATCAAGTCCAATATGACTTGTACAGGTCTTGAATGTATGAAAACACATTTGGGCCCAAAATCCATGCTAGGCTTGGACACCAAATGGTTGCAGTAATTTAAATATACAAAAATACAAATTGGTAAAAAGTGCAAAATAAATATTAATTTTTAATAAGGCAAAATTATATACAAAATATGATAAGTATATTTACATAGAAAAATAACTTACACTAAGTATAGTAAAATACATATGAAAAAGGGTATACATATATCATAATATATATATACATAATATATGGAAATTTACATAATGGATATATATGTTGAAAATTACACACCACACACACACACACACACACCACACACACACACACATATATATATATATATATATATATATTATAGTTAAGTATTTTCTTATACATAACTATAATAATAACCCACTTGGGTCGGGTTTTGAGTCGGGTCGGGCTGGCCAGGGGGTCAGCCCGAGCTCTATATTAGGGTTAGGACTTAGGTTTATTTTATTCCTGTTTTAGTTAATAATAATAAAACCCGAAAATCAACTCTGTGTCCTGACTGTTTGGGACACAGAGTCTACGTGTCCGTGCTATGCACGACACGTACGAGTCATGAAACGCGTGTCCAAGCACAGCGTTAGGTTCGTCGTGTCCTGGCGAGTCTCGTGCGTGAAAACGAGACACGCACGCCACGATTCGAGTCCTGTTACTTACGTGTCCGACGGTCAATGGGGTTTCGAGAGCCGTGGACGACGGAGGAGTGGTCGTGGTCACGGCGGAGTGGTGGCGCTGCGGTCGTCTCGTCGAGGCGGAGCGAATGGTGGTGGCGATCGACGTCGACGGTCGGTGAGGCGGTGGTAGGATGTCGCCGGAGTTAGGGTTAGGTCTAGGGTTTTCGTCGGAGACGAAAGGCTGCGGCGGTTGTGGTGGGGTGTATAGCTAGGGTTTGGGTCTGGGGAAGAAGAGGGTTTATTTATAGGTAGTTTGAGGCGGTGGAACGGTCGGGAAAGGCGAGAAAAGATCGGGGTCGGTCGCCGGCGACGTGGCTGGTCGTCGGGGGTAGGTGATAATGGTTTTGCAAATAAACCCTTAGACTTTAGGAATTTAGGTTTAGGTCCCTAAGTCACTAAATGCAAATATAAATTTGTATTCCACCATTAAAAATAATTCATTAATTACAAAATACTATTGTAACAAATAAATAAATTACATACTGATATAAAAACAATTCTACAAAATTACAGAATGATATTAAAATATTTTAGAAAATTGCAAATTGATATTTTAGTATTTAAAATTCATTTAAAATTCATTTAAATATTCTAGAAAAATTCCTAAAAATTGTAATAAATATTTTAAGGCTAAAAATGACATTAATAATTAATTAACACTAATTAAATAATTTTTGAAAAATAGGGACTTACAGGTTCTCCTAAGTTGTTGATTCGACCTGTATGGGCCACCACTAAAAACATGTCACGACCCGGTCCCAATTTCTTGGGTCGAATCGGATCATGCCCAGCCTGCACCGTTGTTGAGACAGCGGCAGTAAGCTGTTTCCACTTGCAGGTAATTCAACAACACAGTATAATTTGCCACAACTTAAATATTTCGAATAGTTTAAAACTTTTACAACAAAATGAAAGATACAACTGAAATCCATACAAATATCATGAAAAAGAAAATCTAGGTAACCAGCTCATCAGTCTCGAGATCATCGTCTTCTAATTGGGACCTCGGAAAAACCGTGGAACAAAGCATCATCGATGATACCTAAAAATGTTGGGTCTCTAGTCAGGAGTGAGCAAAATACAATTTATGCTAATTTAACAATTGAAATAATAATAGCATTATGAACTTTTAAACAGTTTTGAAATCAACAATTTAAGCAGTTTTACAGTTACAGTTTGTGATGTGAATAGGCAATGAAATATGACCGGCTTGGATTTGTTACAGTAAAGGATATGAGATTTGTTACAGTAAAGGATACGAGATTTGTTACAGTAAAGGATATGGTCATACTCATTACACTATTTCCCCAGTCCCTAATAGTTACAGTAGTTACAGTCAGTGCTCTCAGAGAGAGTTCCGTGTTGCATCGTGGTTTAAACTTGCAATAAAACGATTACTAAATAATTGTAAACTAACACAAAATGTACTTGCCTTTGTTTATGACTGGATTTGGAATGTCTCCGGGATTGAATTCAGACTTTTTCTCGAAATCCTACAATCGAGAAGTCTGCCTTAGATTTCTAAAATTGCCATGCTAGATGTGCTAGTTACAATCTCTAAAATTGATCCTAGTCCAGTTTTTGTTATTTACAATTATACTTCTGAAACACGCTTATCGATACAATTTACTATTAATTTATTTACGAAGGAAAGTCAATTTAATATTTTATTGGAAAATGGTATTTACATGTTATTTGGCAAAACTTGGTATTTTTATATATATATATAAAACTAGATTTTTCTTTAAATAAGAAAATGTGAGTTTGTTTAAATAATACAAACTTATACTTTATGTTAACTTAATGTGAGAAAACTAAAAATATTCTATTATTATTCTATGCGTTTATCGATAACTAACAAAACCAGAAAACCAAAAGAACCTAAACTACACTACACAATTACAAAACCACCGAGAAAGAAAAGAAAACTTGGCTTATGCCCTTACAGACCATTTTACATGAATTTAAATAAGACGAAAACTTTTGTTAGTCTCTAAAAATTTTCTTACGAATTAATCACAAAATGAAATTAGTAATTAATTTCGAGTCTCAGACTTTGGTCCAAAAATCAAAAATACCTAATGCCTCAACGTCCGGGTAAAACCGGTTTCGTTTGCATTTTGCTAAGAGCCCATTGTCCAATAAGGTCGACGCCCAAAAATCCACTTTATAAAATATTTCCGAAATCTGATATAAAATATTCTTTTATAAATTTTTATAAAAATTTTGACAGCATTCCCTCTATTTCGGGACAACCAAAAACTGGAAAAATGTGCCACAATCACCAAATATAAGTCCCATACTCAAAAATTATTCCCACCATTTAAAACCCGAAAATAATATTGAACCCGAAAATACGTTTCCGGTATTCATAAACCGAAAATACTCAAAACCCGAAAATACCATAAAACCAATCTCCAGAATATATCCGAACATAACTCGGAATTTTCGAGAAGCCCAGGAAAAACCACAGAACATAATAGTTTCGAAAAATCCGAAACTAATCAACAGAACTAAAATTCTCCAATCACATCACAACCCAAAGAGGATTTCGGAATTTTTCCCGAAATTGAACTCATCTAAACCGAATCCCACAACGGGATCGGAAAACCAATATCATCATCGACTCGGGACGGAAACGGGGAAGCAATTATGTCACGCCCCAGAACCAGAATACTGGAGAGCGGGGGCAGACATAGCCAGCTACGTATATTGAAATGAAAACCACCTCGATATACGGTCACGGCTGTCTTGAAATATGATGGTTTACTACAAGCCAATAGTCTCTTATGGTCATGAACAAGCCTAATGTCTCAATCACAAGCAAGTAAGTCAGGTCGCAAGATGTATGATCATTAAATATACAATAATAAGGCGTCCCAAATATCACATATTCAGCTGATCATGAAGCTAGTCATTACAAAATGTTAGGACTAGCAAGAGTTAAGTCATACATGATCAACCCTAGGATTTGTTAATCATGTTTACAGCCCGTAGGCAGACAGTAAGTAAAGTGCATCGAGCTAACAGGTGCTCGTCGGTTAAACGCCTCAAAAGAATAACTTTACAATAGAGTGAGCGAAACAAAATAGAAAACCCACTCGTAGCTCGGGTTCCTTCTAGTCGCCACCATCGGGCTGGAGGTTCGGAAGATCCTCGGGAGCTGCTCCGAAATCTGGCCACACAAAACCAGCTGGGTCAACCCCAGAAAGAGCAAATGCCACAAGGGGGCCACGAAATAAGAACAAAAGCCAGCAATTAGCACAAGAAAATTCTAATATTAAAACTAGAAATTACGAAAACATGGCAGGATGATATACGATGAGATAACCATGGAACTATTTCGATAGCCAGGTTACAACCCGTAAACCAAACAAGGACCGGGGTTGTAACCCTTCATCTGAACAGAACTTGGTTTTCCACCATTTATCGATAAGATAATAATGTAAGAAATCAAGACAGAAAGCAATCTTGTACTGGATCAAGACATGGCTAAACTGGTTATACCTCACTCAATCAATCACAGCCAAGCAGATACTACGGCTTACTACTTTAACTAACTAGGGTTATCACAGGCCTAATTACTAACAAGATGCATTAAGATTGTTCTACAGCCACAAGCCCTGCAGACCATCCAGGTTACCCAAGTCGAAAATTAGGGGTTGAATTCAGGTGGGTACATCGCCCGGGGGACAAATGTACCCTTAGGTGACTTAGAGGGTGCAACACGCGACGGTGTGCTGGAAATGTGCCCTACTCGACGGCAGGCTACATATCCCAAGAGCGCCCAGGTAACGGGATTGCCCGTAGCTGTGTCATCTCTTCATGACTACTGTGTTATTCTAGTTATTAACCTTAATCCATTTTAGTAGGTACTCCTGACCGTGGTACTCAGGAGTCCCATTCTTGACATGATGCAAGACAGGACAAGTGGATTTAATAAGCAAGTAAGAAAGAACCACCCACTGTGTCAAGACAGGTCAAGTTAAATTAGCCGTCGCAACAGCGTTAAGATAAATCATGTCAGGGTACTTGTCAGGAGTGCGCCACGACGGGCCACTATCATGTCAGGTTGGTCATGTCAGGAGTGCACCACTACGGGTCACTGTCGTGTTATGCTAGTTCCTGGTCATACCATGCCATGTACAATAGTCATTCCAAACATATTAAGTAAAATCAAGTTCATGACAAAAGGCGTAAGGATATAAAATGGGCGTAAAATATCTAATAAAATATCAATATACAGGGCTATAGAAGAGCCAAGCTTAAAGAAATAAGACAAAACTCCAAGAGCCAATGGGTTAAGCAAGGGGTCAGGGGAGCAGCGTACGCACAAGGGCACACACGCAGGGGAGCAGCGTACGCGAAAAGTCACGCACACAGGGGAGCTGCGTACGCAAAAAGTCACGCACGCAGGAGAGCGGCGTACGTAAAAAGTCACGCACACAGGGGAGCTGCGTACGTGAAAAGTCATGTACGCTGAGAGCTGCGTACGCGAAAAGTCACGCACGCTAGAGAGCAACGTACGTAAAAGGTCACGCACGCCAGAGAGCAGCGTACGCGAAAAGTCATACACGCCAGAGAGCAGCATACGTGAAAAGTCACGCACGCCAGAGAGCAGCGTACGTGAAAAGTCACGCACGCCAGAGAGCAGCATACGCGAAAAGTCACGCACGCCAGAGAGCAGCGTACGCGAAAAGTCACGCACGCAAGAGAGCTGCATACGTGCAAAAAACGCAAGCAGAGAGCTGCGTACGCGTAAAAACACGCACGCAGGGTCTGGGTCTTCTTCTCCATGGCTGAGAAGAAGCTCCAATGGCTCCCAAAACTTCAAGGCATCACAACTTGGCCATCCGAACTCCAAATCCAGATTTCCAAAGTTCTAACCATGGTGGAATTGAACTCTCTTCCACATGGAAGCATCAAAACCCATAAAAATCCAAGTAGATCAAAACCATGCAAACCGAAAATAGGAAAAACTTAGATCTAGAACAATGGAGACTCCAAATCACAAAATGCTAAGTTCTAATGTTGATCACCAAGTCCTAAACAAGCAAATGGACAAATAAAAGAGGGTTCTCATGTGGTGGCAAGGTGCACTTGCCTATGGGTGGGTGTTGTGGAGAGGAAGGAGAAGAGTGTTGTGTAGAGGAAGGAGAAGAAGAAATTAATGGAGGTTTATAAGGAGAGAGAAAAGGTTGGTGGAGTTTTAAAGAGGGTGGGATGTGGTGTGTTGAGGGTGGAGTATAGGCTAAGGTGTTGTAACACCCACTTTTCTGAAAATGGGTTTTTTTGAAATTTTATTAATTTATTAATTAATGGTATTTTAGTCATGACATGATTTTTGATAAATTTTAGTTTGATTTAAAACTATTTTCTAAAGTCATGACTTATGACTTTGTGATTTTGGTTAGTATAACTTAGTGTAAACCCTGGTTTTCTCTAACCTAGAAGTTGCCATGACCATGAGAGCTTAGCCATAGGCTTAGAACACCAATTAGTGGTTTTTGGCCAAAAGGGTATTTTGGTAATTTTCTAGAAATTATTTGGAATTATTTAGGTTTATGTGTTTTTATTATTGTTTAATTATTGTTAAGTGTCATGTTAGCTTCTAACCTAGTTTAGCCCTAATCTAGAGGTTAGCCACTAACCTAGAATGACTAAAAGGAATGATATTTGGTCATGGGATAAAGTGAAATAAATATCTAGTTACCTTTATTTGATATTTTGCTTAAACCATGCAAAATATCTTAAACCTTTACCTAAAGTCTTGCCTTAGCCTAGAAGAAAGCCAAGGACACCTCCCCTACCCCCCCCATGGCAGCCAAGGACCCCCCCTTGGCAGCCCACAATTCTATAAAACCTCATTGAATTAATTCATGAATGATTTACATGAATTTAATTCCTAGAAATTCCATTTTTCATCAAACCTTGATAACTTGATTAATATTGATCCAAATCACCTCTAGTTTCTTGCATTGGACTCCCCTACACTAGAGGGTACTAGTTAGGGCCTGCTATCAAGGAATTTGGAAGCTTTTGGGCATCACCAAGAGGAAGAACACCCCCCTACTTGGGTGTTTTCAAGGATTTTTGCACAAATAGGTAAATGCCCATAAACCTTGTTAAAATTGTGTTTTCTCTTCATATTAGCATGCATCTAGGTACTAGGGTACTGTGGGTAAAATTTGGTGAAGGTTAGAGTCGGTTTGGTGTCCGTATCGGACACGTATCTAGGTTTTAATTCAAGTGTTTGGTGAATTGCCTCTGTAAATTAAATGTTATTATTTTTGAAAACTATTTGAACAAGTTTTAGCTCTATAGGTGTAGGTCATAGAACCATAACCCTGAGCACACCTCGAGTCGTGTCCGTGTCCAAAACAGGACACGAACACACTGTAAAACAACACTGTGTACACTGTTAAATCCCAAGTGTTTGACACTTTGTATTGTGTCCACACGTGTCGTGGACACAATACAGACACATGGACACACACCTAGACCCTAGGCCTACCCCCTGACACGAGCACGTGGCCCCACGTGCCATGTGTGAAGTACACGAACCCCCGACACTTGTGCACGAGGCACTGCGTAGCTCCCCTGCTACCAGACCCCTCGTGTGGACACGACACGACACGTGGACACGTGCCACTTGGCACAGACCTAGGGGCAGTGTCTGATAAGACACCCCTAAAGTCTTGTGTCATGACGTGTCGTGTCGAGGGAGAAAATCCACTCGCACGGGTCGTAGACTGGCAAAGCACACGCGTTCAGACCTCTCTGATACGCACGTAGAACTCGGACACGCGGACACTTGGACACGAATCAGGTTAGTGGACACCTAGTAGACCCCTAGGCGAACTTTCCTCCACGAGCACGAGACACATGGACACGTGTGTCGTGTCCTAGAGTGAACTGCACGCGTGCACGACGCTGTACACGCGTGGGTGTATCAGGAATTTACCCGTGTGATGTTTTGAGTGTTTGGACACATTATTTCGTGTCGTAGTGTCGTGTCAGTGTCCTAGGACACTAGAGTATCTACGGGGTGTCAGTTACCAACCCTTGGTTGAGAGTCTTAGCTCGATTAGGTTGTGTGTATTCGAATTTCCCCATTCGAGTGCACTGTGCACTGTCACAGTTTTTGGGATTATTTTTAGTTTTTAGAAATCGAATTTCGATTCGATTTTGTTAATGATTTATACTTAGGACTAGTGTATTTTAGTGTGTAGATGTGAAGTATATGTGTATTTGTGGGTGTGGGTCGATTTTGAGGAGTTTTGGTAGTGTGTGTGTATAGTTATATGTATATATGTATTCTGTTATGTGTGTGTTTGGGGGTATTTGGTTCCAGGTTCTGGAAACCCCCCCTGTTTACTGGTTCTCTCTCTCCCTCACTGTCTACTCTCTCACAGTCTCTCTCTCTCACTCTTCTTTTCCCTTCCCTATATATATATATGAAATATATATAGTTATATATATATGTATTGTATATATATATACATGATATATATATGTATATTGGTATTAGGTCTCTATATGTATATGTAGTGTATTATATACATGTGGGTGTATTATATATGTTATTCCTATTTTGGGTATATGGATAGTATATATCTATATATGTAGATATATATATATATATATATATATATATATGTGACTTTTTAGTTTTAGGTTATATGAGAAAACCCATTATTGGCCTATGGCCAGGGTTATTGGCCTATGGTTGGGGCTAGCCCTAATGACCCAAAAACCCATGCCGTTTACATGTTGATCTCAGTATTTTAAAACACACTGTTAGAGTATAGTCTGGACTTACCCTGGAATCATGGATCACTTCTGGACTCATTTTTACTGGACTCATCTTGTACTGGAATCATCTAGTATTGGATTATATGGACTGGACTCACACTGGGATTACATTTTATACTGTCTGGACTTATACCATGTTATTCTAGTTCAGCTAGTTTACTACAGTCTTCTTTGCCATGATTTCTTCTCTTGTTAGTTACTTTACTTTCCTTGTACCCTCACTATTTCTCTACATCATTATCTGTATAAAACTGTCATGCTCATCTGTATAACTGTCTAAAAACTGCTTTATAGTCCTTGTCATTTACTTGGGATTTCTAGATGAGATGTGCTCGTTCCTGTCCTGATTGGACCTGTTGAAAATATTACAGAGGATGAGGATGAGGCCCTGGTGTCTACCTATTACGGAGCAGGACTAGATGACACCTATGTTGTGGACCCTCAGCAGGTTCCACCTACAGCTGAGGAGGATGTTCCAGTAGTCTAGACCAGTTTAGTCTAGGCAGTCTTTTCTATATCTTTTTGTCTCACATTCTGTGTTGTATTTTGAGATGTGGAGAAGTATAGACTCTTAGACTTTTGTATTATGAGTTGACAGTTCTGGATATTATGTTGTACTAGACACTTAGACCTTTTTCATCTATGCTATGGTTCTCCTTGAGTTACTATCTATCTATCTGTTCTTCATTCTTCTACCTTAGATGTGATTGAGACAGCATATTGTTATATCACCTCCATTCGGAGAGTATATACTGTGCAGGTACTTTTATATTGTTAGATGATTGAACTAGGACAGCGTTCTACCGCCGATACTGCGGCGTAGGCTGGGCGTTGTTACGTTCTCGTACCCTGACAGTGGGTGCGGGTCGTGACACGTTTTTAGTGGTGGCCCATGCAGGTCGAGTTTATGTAGTGGTATTCGAACTAGAGTATCACTACAGCCTGCGATAGGATTAGAGGAATAGGCTTAGAGAGAATGGATACTCAATCACTGCTAGGATACTTTGAAAGATTCCTGGGATGACCCTTGAGAATCTCATTGAAATTTCGATTTAAACTCCTTTTTCCTTAATTGAATTTGATTTTGGAGGATTCACTGTAGAACTTTGAATCCTGGTATTAGTTGATGTTTTTAAAAATTTTGTAGTTGTTGTTTTTAATTTCTTAGTGTTAGATTAATATCCTTTATTTTTAAGGTACTCAATCACATTTATGAGAAAACTCTTATCTGCTTCTTGCCATCTAATCCTCTTGCTAATTGCTTTTCATTGAAAAGAACTGTCCCCTCTATTTTTTTGCATCTTGCTTAAACTCTTTCTACCAAACTATGTGACTGTATCCCAAACCTGACTTACTCGACATTTCCCTCAAATAAAGATTTATTGAGACCTTTTAACCTTGACCCTTGATTGGTCGAACCCTAACTATATTCATCTAGTAGCCTATCTATCCCTAGGACTGTGTTCCTAAATTATTTACCAGATTCCTGATTAATTTTATTCCATGAGTTAAATTGATCTTCTTCAATTTTTGCATCAATTTGTCACGTCTCGAACTCCCACTTTCTATCCTAGACCATTGGATGTCCTTTACCGTGACTTAGATATTCAGAGTATAATACTAGCTGTTACCTCCCAACAAACTTTACATGTAAGACCTTGACTAGCCTACCTTCATGTAGGTATTCCATGTCCTACTAAAACCCGTCTCCTTGTACTCTATTTTCTTAATATGATTTTCTGGTCAAATGGCTAAACTATAACCTCTGCTATGATACTAAATTAATTCTTATTTCAATTAGAGATCCACCTTGGCTCAATCCTTTCGACCTGGCATGTGATGGTGTTCTGCTTGAACCCTCGAATGCTTAATCTTGTACCTTATCTTGAAAGCTTGACCCGATTGGTTAAGGATCTTGGACTATATGTCTTCTTTTATCATTTCCACCCTTACTTATATCTTATGCTACAAATCTATCCTTAGTTTTACAAGCTTATCCTTTTTGAGCTTGATCATGATATATTTATTGGGTGCGCACCCACTAACATATTATCTAATCAGAACCGGCGCATGATGGTCTGATCAACCTATTGCGTTTTGGTTCGCTTTTTCATATATTAATCTACGTGGATGAAGACAGTTAAACTTGCCTTAGAATCTTATCCGCAACAGCCTTGACAATTCTTCTTGGAATTATTTTATCGCCTATGAACCTCGTATTCGTATCCAGTTAAATTAACTTTAATCATGACCTAGATCTTCATCATTGGATGCTCGTGCTCGTACTCGATTTCATTGATTTTTCATCTTGCCCAAGTCTCAATTTATCCTGAAATTGATCAACTTAGATCGTGTCAAGACTAAAATCTAATTGTGATTGTTTGTACCTAAATTTTTTTAATTTTCTTTTATAGAATAGTAACTTTTAATGATTTCTCACTTACTTGTTAATGACCAATTTTCATATAGGATGGTAGACGGCCCTATAGCCTTGATGATTGTTGTTTCCTTACCTTCCCAATTTGGACACCTTAGATTGCTTGTACGTTTTGATACCATAGGAACAGTCTTGATCTAGAATGACTAGTGCACCCAGATGAGACCACAGACTGTTCCATTTAACCTGTCCCCCTGGTACCACTATTGCATCACAATTTCTGACTTAATTTAGGCCATAGGCCTTCCCCACTCTAAATTGTGATTATCGTAGGCACATTACCGTGACTTTTAAATTAGAAGCACAAGACTAGTTGTTTTCTCAAAACTGACTTCGCATACATGACCTAGACATGGCACTCTATACCCATGACCTTAGTGTCCCACTCAGGCATACCAATGTGTGCTTCATTTTCTTAGTACGATTTTCCTGACCCAAGACTTCATCCTGATTTACCCCATGGAGTTACTTTTGGCTTCAATTTAAATTCAGGACACCTTATGACCTAAAACTGCCAACCAATTTTTGGACATGACCCAGTATGGGTCTACTACCCATATTTTGCTTGTTGACCTTGTATGTTGCCTAGGCAGTGGCTTCGTCCTTGATTGTTGGAGGTTTGACCTAGAAGGAGTACGACCATCTAAATTTCGAGGACGAAATTATTTTAAGGAGGGTAGACTTGTAACACCCACTTTTCTGAAAATGGGTTATTTTTGAAATTTTATTAATTTATTAATTAATAATGGTATTTTAGTCATGACATGATTTTTGATAAATTTTAGTTTGATTTAAAACTATTTTCTAAAGTCATGACTTATGACTTTGTGATTTTGGTTAGTATAACTTAGTGTAAACCCTGGTTTTCTCTAACCTAGAAGTTGCCATGACCATGAGAGCTTAGCCATAGGCTTAGAACACCAAATTAGTGGTTTTTGGCCAAAAGGGTATTTTGGTAATTTTCTAGAAATTATTTGGAATTATTTAGGTTTATGTGTTTTTATTATTGTTTAATTATTGTTAAGTGTCATGTTAGCTTCTAACCTAGTTTAGCCCTAATCTAGAGGTTAGCCACTAACCTAGAATGACTAAAAGGAATGATATTTGGTCATGGGATAAAGTGAAATAAATATCTAGTTACCTTTATTTGATATTTTGCTTAAACCATGCAAAATATCTTAAACCTTTACCTAAAGTCTTGCCTTAGCCTAGAAGAAAGCCAAGGACACCTCCCCTACCCCCCCCATGGCAGCCAAGGACCCCCCTTGGCAGCCCACAATTCTATAAAACCTCATTGAATTAATTCATGAATGATTTACATGAATTTAATTCCTAGAAATTCTATTTTTCATCAAACCTTGATAACTTGATCAATATTGATCCAAATCACCTCTAGTTTCTTGCATTGGACTCCCCTACACTAGAGGGTACTAGTTAGGGCCTGCTATCAAGGAATTTTGAAGCTTTTGGGCATCACCAAGAGGAAGAACACCCCCCCCTACTTGGGTATTTTCAAGGATTTTTGCACAAATAGGTAAATGCCCATAAACCTTGTTAAAATTGTGTTTTCTCTTCATATTAGCATGCATCTAGGTACTAGGGTACTGTGGGTAAAATTTGGTGAAGGTTAGAGTCGGTTTGGTGTCCGTATCGGACACGTATCTAGGTTTTAATTCAAGTGTTTGGTGAATTGCCTCTGTAAATTAAATGTTATTATTTTTGAAAACTATTTGAACAAGTTTTTAGCTCTATAGGTGTAGGTCATAGAACCATAACCCTGAGCACACCTCGAGTCGTGTCCGTGTCCAAAACAGGACACGAACACACTGTAAAACAACACTGTGTACACTGTTAAATCCCAAGTATTTGACACTTTGTATTGTGTCCACACGTGTCGTGGACACAATACAGACACATGGACACACACCTAGACCCTAGGCCTACTCCCTGACACGAGCACGTGGCCCCACGTGCCACGTGTGAAGTACACGAACCCTCGACACTTGTGCACGAGGCACTGCGTAGCTCCCCTGCTACCAGACCCCTCGTGTGGACACGACACGACACGTGGACACGTGCCACTTGGCACAGACCTAGGGGCAGTGTCTGATAAGACACCCCTAAAGTCTTGTGTCACGACGTGTCGTGTCGAGGGAGAAAATCCACTCGCACGGGTCGTACACTGGCACAGCACACGCGTTCAGACCTCTCTGATACGCACGTAGAACTCGGACACGCGGACACTTGGACACGAATCAGGTTAGTGGACACCTAGTAGACCCCTAGGCGAACTTTTCCCTACGAGCACGAGATACATGGACACGTGTGTCGTGTCCTAGAGTGAACTGCACGCGTGCACGACGCTGTGCACGCGTGGGTGTATCAGGAATTTACCCGTGTGATGTTTTTGAGTGTTTGGACACATTATTTCGTATCGTGGTGTCGTGTCAGTGTCCTAGGACACTAGAGTATCTACGGGGTGTCAGTTACCAACCCTTGGTTGAGAGTCTTAGCTCGATTAGGTTGTGTGTATTCGAATTTCCCCATTCGAGTGCACTGTGCACTGTCACAGTTTTTGGGATTATTTCTAGTTTTTAGAAATCGAATTTCGATTCAATTTTGTTAATAATTTATACTTAGGACTAGTGTATTTTAGTGTGTAGATGTGAAGTATATGTGTATTTGTGGGTGTGGGTCGATTTTGAGGAGTTTTGGTAGTGTGTGTGTATAGTTATATGTATATACATATATATGTATATATGTATTCTGTTATGTGTGTGTTTGGGGGTATTTGGTTCCAGGTTCTGGAAACCCCCCCCCTGTTTACTGGTTCTCTCTCTCCCTCACTGTCTACTCTCTCACAGTCTCTCTCTCTCACTCTTCTTTTCCCATCCCTATATATATATATGAAATATATATAGTTATATATATATGTATTGTATATATATATACATGATATATATATGTATATTGGTATTAGGTCTCTATATGTATATGTAGTGTATTATATACATGTGGGTGTATTATATATGTTATTCCTATTTTGGGTATATGGATAGTATATATCTATATATGTAGATATATATATATATATATATATATATATATATATATATATATATATATATATATATATATATATATATGTGACTTTTTAGTTTTAGGTTATATGAGAAAACCCATTATTGGCCTATGGCCAGGGTTATTGGCCTATGGTTGGGGCTAGCCCTAATGACCCAAAAACCCATTGTTGACCCTTGTTGACTGAAAGTTGACCAAAGTCAACTATAGGTCAAAATTGACCTAGTTCACCTAGAAATGACTAGGAATGACATAATACAACTAGTTGACTAGTTTGACTAGAACCCTAACTAGTTAACTAGTGTTGACCTAGCTTTGACTTAGAGTTGACCATTGTTGACCATGGTTGACTAAAGTCAACTATTGGTCAAACCATGACCTAATGGACCTAATAAATGACTAGTTCAACTAGTCAGACCATGTTTGACCTAATTACCCTAACTGACTAGTCTTGTTTGACCAATGCCTTAGTTGGTCTAAGTTTGATCTAGACTTGATCCAGATTGATCATGTTGACTAGTATTTGACTAGTTTGATTAGAGTGTTGACCAGGAGTTGACTTTTGACCAGTTTGACCTAGAATCATATAGTATGCATTGTATACTTTATTTTTATCATTGTGGATACTTTGTGACTTGTATTGCTCTGACTAGGAGCCATACACCTCTCCTCAGACAGTATATCCTCTTCAGACATTCAGTTATCAGGCGAGTACATTCTCTGATAGTTCTTTCATTACTTGTCATTTACTGTATTCAGTTCTAGTTAGCTATATGTGATTCTCTGTACAAACACGATTAGTATTGCTGGATCCATTACATGCGACACTCATTTATTCATGTCTGGCCTCTATTTCTGGAACCACTACTGGAACCACCTACTGGAATCACTACTGGCATCACCCTACTGGAATCATTTCTGGAATCATTGGCTGGACTCATACTGGTTGTAGTGTTGGATTATGGATTCATTTGTGGGCGGGGAAATACTTGAGTAGACATGTGAACATACCTAAAATCTGGAACCACCTCCCTTGGAACTATTCTGGAATGCTAGCCATCCCACACTTAGCCGAGTGTGCGATGTGCCTGATTACCCCTAGCCGTTTACATGTTGATCTCAGTATTTTAAAACACACTGTTAGAGTATAGTCTGGACTTACCCTGGAATCATGGATCACTTCTGGACTCATTTTTACTGGACTCATCTTGTACTGGAATCATCTAGTATTGGATTATATGGATTGGACTCACACTGGGATTACATTTTATACTGTCTGGACTTATACCATGTTATTCTAGTTCAGCTAGTTTACTACAGTCTTCTTTGCCATGATTTTTTCTCTTGTTAGTTACTTTACTTTCCTTGTACCCTCACTGTTTCTCTACATCATTATCTGTATAAAACTGCCATGCTCATCTGTATAACTGTCTAAAAACTGCTTTATAGTCCTTGTCATTTACTTGGGATTTCTAGATGAGATGTGCTCGTTCCTGTCCTGATTGGACCTGTTGAAAATATTACAGAGGATGAGGATGAGGCCCTGGTGTCTACCTATTACGGAGCAGGACTAGATGACACCTATGTTGTGGACCCTCAGCAGGTTCCACCTACAGCTGAGGAGGATATTCCAGTAGTCTAGACCAGTTTAGTCTAGGCAGTCTTTTCTATATCTTTTTGTCTCACATTCTGTGTTGTATTTTGAGATGTGGAGAAGTATAGACTCTTAGACTTTTGTATTATGAGTTGACAGTTCTGGATATTATGTTGTACTAGACACTTAGACCTTTTTTATCTATGCTATGGTTCTCCTTGAGTTACTATCTATCTATCTGTTCTTCATTCTTCTACCTTAGATGTGATTGAGACAGCATATTGTTATATCACCTCCATTCGGAGAGTATATACTGTGCAGGTACTTTTATATTGTTAGATGATTGAACTAGGACAGCGTTCTACCGCCGATACTGCGGCGTAGGCTGGGCGTTGTTACGTTCTCGTACCCTGACAGTGGATGCGGGTCGTGACAGGTGTTCCAATACCAAATAAACCAAACCAAACCAACCCAATCCAATTAAAACCGAACCATGTCAAAATCCAAAATACGAAAAATATCGAAATTCCACAAGTTGCAGAAAAAAAAAATACATGCCAAAATCCAGATACGAGTATAAATACGAAATACAGGAAATACGGGAAATGAGGGTGACAAATTATACTTGGTTGCTCGGCTAGAGCTCTCAGATGTATAAAAATAGAGGAAAGATACCGCGCGGACCGCGGAATCGGCTCGGGACAGCACGAACGAAAACGCGGAACAACAAAATGGGAACGCTTGGAAAGAGGACAGAGGCAGCGTCTCCGCGGATCCACGGAAACAATGGGTCGAAGGGGCACAGCGGTCGGATCGGGGCACAGAAAGTGCTGCGGTTCGGGACAGCAAACCGAAACACGAGACGACCACGGAATCGGGGAGCACGCCGGGAGATGAACGTACGGGGCAGCGCCAGAGAAAGGCTGGCCGCACGGGTCGGTCGAGAGGGGCACGGGTCAGGGGCGCTGACCTGGACGGCGGCCTGGGGTGGTCGGCGGAGCACGGGGCCGCGCCTGGCGGTCGGGCGCCAGACTCGGGAAGCAGAGCACGGCCAAAGGCGACTCGGGGAAACGGGCTCGGGATCGACGGCGGTGGCGCTCGATCAGTTCTCCGAGATGAGGCGGAGCTCCGGCTGGCTAGGGCACGATTGGGGTTGGAAAAAGTGGGGTAGAATGGAGAATGGTGAATGGAGAGATGAGGAGAGGGGAGAAGTTATATAGGGTGGTAGAGGAGGTTACGGAAGAGGAGGGGGTGCACGGCCGACGGGGAGGCGAAAAGCCGGCGGCGGCGGTTCGGGGCGCCAGCTCTCCAGGAGAATTACAGAGAGAGCGAGAAAGAGAGTTAAAGAATGAGAAATGAATGGAAATAATATTTCCATAAAGGGTGTTTAATATATATAATATATATATATAATAACTTTAAAGAATATTATACGAAACCGGGTTCGGTTTCGGAATTCGATTTCGGGAAATAAGAACGGATTCGGGTTTGGGTTCGGGACGCAACAAAAATCCATTTATATATATATATTTTTTATTATAAAAATAGTAATTTTTCTCACCAACTAATAATATAATAATACTAATAATAATAATAATAATAATAATAATAATAATAACAATAACTATATAATAATACAGGCAATAATAATAATAAGCTAAATAAGAAAACTAAATAATAATATTAACAATAATGTTAATAACCTAGTTTAACTAATTATCGTCTAATAAATCCACCAAAAAATTCTATAATAATAATAAAATAATTAAACCAGATTTTATGGGTTTCACATCCGCCATTATATGTAGTATGATTGTCTGATTGTCTGAAGTTGGGTATTTTAGATGTTGATATTTTTGGGTGTCGAACATGTTGTTGGATACTTGTGTTGAAATATTTTTGGATGTTGATATTTTTGGGTGTCGAACATGTTGTTGGATACTTGTGTTGAAATACTTGTGTTGGTTATGTGTTGGATACTTGTGTTGAAATACTTTTGTTGGATACGCCACCCCTGGCACTGAGAGTTTCAATTAGGACTGCCACCCCCCTGACAGTCCTACACAAAAGGAGGACTGCTAGGTGCTGGCAGTCCTTCATAAGCGTAGGACAGCCAGGGGGGTGGCAGTCCTATTTGTGAGTCATTGAATTAATATTTGTTTGCGATTCTAAAATTTCGACAAAACTGCTAAAACGGAGGTCCAAACATCATTTTTTTGCGATTCTAAAATTTTGGAAGGCCGTCTAACGATAAAATCGTTATTTTTAGGCTTCTCGAAAATACGCTCATTTTGCGACAAACCGGACCTCGTTTCGACTTTCCAGTCAAAAGTTATGTCCCTCCAAAGTTTCAACTGACCATAAAATGCAGGAGAATGACCATTCTCCGTGTAAATTAACACGGAGAATGATATTCTCCGTGTAAATTAACACGGAGAATGATATTCTCCGTCTTAATTTACACGGAGAATGGTCATTCCAGTGTTAAAATGTAGTAGAATGACCATTCTCCGTCTTAATTTACACGGAGAATGGCCATTCTTCGTGTAATTTAGCACGGAGAATGGCCATTCTCCGTGTAATTTAGCACGTAGAATGGTCATTCTCCTTGTTTCTAACACGGAGAATGGCCATTCTCCGTATTAATTTACACGGAGAATGGCCATTCTCCGTGTTAATTTACACGGAGAATGCCATTCTCCGTGTTAGAAACACGGAGAATGCCATTCTCCGTGTTAATTTATACGGAGAATGGTCATTCTCCTACGTTTTAACACTGTAATGACTATTCTCCGTGCTAATTTACACGGAGAATGACAATTCTCCGTTTTAACAACAAGTTTCAATTAGGACTGCCAGCACCCTGGCAGTCCTAATTCAATGTAGAACTGCCAGGGGGTGGCAGTCCTAATTCACAGAACAATTCATCTAGGACTGCCACACACAGGGCAGTCCTTCACATGTGTTGGACTGCCCTGTGTGTGGCAGTCCTAGATGAATTATTCTGTGATCAGATCACATAACATTTTAGTAAGGACTGCCACACACAGGGCAGTCCAACACATGTGAAGGACTGCCCTGGGTGTGGCAGTCCTAGAAAAGACAACACCTGGATAAAAGTAACACACATGTATGACACACATGTATAACACCCAAAACACACAAAACACACATGTATAACACCCAGATAAAAGACATATAACACATGGATAAAAGTAAGAAACATATATTGGACTTCATAATTCATACTTTAATGTATACAAAAGTGGTCCTCTATAACCAAAATGCCAAAATGTATACAAAAGTGGTCCTCCATATAACACATTGATACTCAGTCGATTTCGACGTCACAGTGGTCAGCAGGTAAGTCTCTTGGCTCCTCTTTGTCACCCCCAGTTTTCAGGAACATGGGTATTTTTGTCATTTTGTATTTTTAAATATTTTTGAAATTTATTTTATTATTTATGATATTGTTTTGGGGTTATTAGAGTCGGGTTCGAATTTCAGCTCATTCCGACTTGTATCGGGGATCCGGGGTAGCTTAGACTCTGATCGGGACCCAACTAGAACCGACCAACTTGTCATGACCAAACCCAGATATTTATATTTGACTAATCCCATTTGATTTTAGTGGGATTAGGGATTAGAATTAGATTATAACTTAAAATTAGGAGTTTTCAAGTTACCATTTTGACCCCAACTCAAACCACTCATTTCTTGACTTGGAGGGCATTTTGGTAAATTGCCAAGTGCCCCCAACCCTCTATAATGTGGCCGGCCATGTGTGGAGCACCCCCTCTCCTTTGCTTCACTCCAAAGCAAACCTCTCTCTCTCCATTTCATTTCCCTTTTTGAAGTTTCTTCTCCTTCAAGAAGATTATTTAGGTATGCTTTTAAAACCTTCATTAATTCTCTTTTGTATTTATTTCCTTCACCATAAATAAGGAGGAGATCACCCTCTACATTTTGCCTATAGAATTTGTAGGTTTCCCTAGAAATCTAGTTTAAGGATTTAATTGGGGGTTTTCCTTTAGAGAGGAGTATATATGTATATATATGTATATATATATTTATTTATATGTATTTGAGTGTGTGTAGAGAGTGGTGGTGGTGGTATTGGTGTCATGAGAATGGTGGTGGTGTCATGAGAATAGTGGTAGCGGTGTTGAGAGTGTGTATTTATATATATATGTGTGTGTGTGTCTGTATATATATATATATATATATATATATATATATATATATATATATAGATATGTGTGTGTATGTGGATATGTATATGGGAGAATGAGGAGAAGAATGAGAAGGAGAATGAGAAGGAGGAGAATGAGGAGGAGAATGAGAAGGAGAATGAGAAGGAGGAGAATGAAGAGGAGAATAAGGAGGAGAATGAGGAGGAGAATGAGAAGGAGGAGAATAAGGAGGAGAATAAGGAGGAGAATGAGAAGGAGGAGAATAAGGAGGAGAATGAGAAGGAGAATGAGGAGGAGAATATGAAAGGGAAGAATAAGGAGGAGAATAAGGAGGAGAATGAGAAGGAGGAGAATGAGGAGGAGAATGAGAAGGAGGAGAATGAGAAGGAGGAGAATGAGGAGAAGAATAAGGAGGAGAATGAGGAGGAGAATGAGAAGGAGGAGAATGAGAAAGGGAATGAGAAGAAGGAGAATGAGGAGGAGAATAAGGAGGAGAATGAGAAGGAGAATGAGAATGAGGAGAATAAGGAGGAGAATGAGGAGGAGAATAAGGAGGAGAATGAGAAGGGTAAATGTAGAAAATAGGGTATTGATGGGATATTGAGTTTGACTTCTAAGATGGGATTAGAAATAAGTTGTCTTGGTAGGTAATGACTATATGAGGGTAGTTTAGGCTAGTCTTGACCACCGTTGACCAAGAGTGGACTTTTTGACCAAAAGTCAACTTAAAGTCAACACTTGACTTAGACTTGACCAAAACCAAACCAGAGTTGACCAGTTGACTGAAAATCAACTGTTAGTCAACATTTGACTTGTTTGACCTAGTGTTGACTCAGTGTTGACCAGAGTTGACTTTTTGACCAAAAGTCAATTGTAAGTCAACCTTGACCCAAATTGACCTAGTTTGACTTGGATTGACTTCCTGTGACCTTGGTTGTCCTAGTGTGACCTAGTTTAGCTTGGTGTAACTTAGTTTGACCTAGTTTTGACTTAGACTTGCATATCATGATTAGATTAGCTTTCCTTTTATTATTAAACCATGTTTTGACTTGTAGCATCTCATCTTTATGTTTGTGATTACTCTGAGCGTCTGTTCACCTTATCAGCTCAGGACCACAGGCGAGTACATTCACTGATAGTTTTCATTGTCTTGATATCTACTATATCCGATTCAGTTGTAGTGTCTTACTTGATTCTCGATACGATAGTTCACGGACTAGTATACGTTGGATCCTGTCATGAGATGTTATTTTTGAATTTTCCTTGGTATGTTGGTATGTGATATCCATGTTCATGTACATATATAGATATCAATTTGGGAGTGGGCTGATCACCTGCTTTTGAATCCATGTCATGACGTGCCATGTTCGGATCCATGATACTATTCGGGGATGGGGGAATTATTAGGGGATATGTGATCAAATCTCCATGTCCCTATTTTGCTAGCGCCACCCTCACCTCACGTAGGGTGTAGCAGACACCCCTTGCCGGGTTATCCAGGTTGGCCGGCATGACCATTTTCAGAGATTTTTCTGTGATTGTCGGGCCAAGTGGATAACCCTACCCTGACTCCCTAGCCGATCATATATCGCTCTAATAATTCAAATCATATTTTACATTTATTGTCGTATCTTATATCCAGTTCAACTTTACTTTCTGTACTTCTCACCATGCTATGATTTCATTTACTCACATGCTCTACTTGCCTTTATACTGTACTATGATTTGAGACTAAGTTCTGTTCGAAGGAAGGGTTACAACCCCGGTCCTTGTTTGGTTTAAGGGTTGTAACTCGACTTTCGAATGGTTCCCAAGTCGTCTATATCTTTGTCTTGTATTTCATTATACTGTCTCTTATAGTATTTGTCAATTTATATGGAACTGCTGTTGGTGTTTGTACTTGCTTATTTTTCTGACAGGATACCGTTGATAAATTTTACAGATGATTCAGAGGCTGATTGCCCGACCTATTATGGGGACGGGTTATATAGAGTAGACTTGGACCGTGGCTTGTTAGTAGAGCCACTAGACTTTGCTCACCCTGAGTAGTGTAGTTTAGTTAGGTTTGTCTGGCCTGCGACCCAGCTAGTACTTTTCATATTGTAGTATTATATTATATTCTGTTATGTTATGTTTAGTCTTGGACTTGTGTGGATCTCGAACTTATTTCCTGTTCTCATCATTCATATTTTCCTTTCCATACTATCTACCTTAGTTTTACATTTGTGATTGAGACTGTATTGCTATGTCACCTCCATTCGGAGTGTATATACTATACAGGTACCTTTATCTGTTTAGTTATAGTATTTCTAGATGACCTAGACAGCGTTCTACCGCTGATGCTGCGGCGTAGGCTGGACGTACCCACTTCTTGTGTCCCTAATCAGGGTGCGGGTCGTGACACATTTTTGTGGCGGCCCATGCAGGTCAGTGTCGCAATTATTGCGATCTCGTGATGGTGCTCGACTTAGAGTGCTAATTACGAGCCTGCGATTAGGACATAGGATCTAGGGTATGATAGGAGTTACTCAATCACATTTTAGGAAAATTCTGATCTTTTGATTACCTTGACAATTCTTCTTGCATTTGAATTCAATTATCCTCCTTTGATGATATCTTATCTTGTGCCATATCGATCTCTTGGGTTCAATTCGTCTTCAGGATGATAGTGACTCGTTCTCAGGCAGCAGGGTATAGTGTTCTAGAGAGGTCAGATCCGGGAGGCCTTCCACCTCCGACTACAGGAGCAGCAACCTCAGTTCCTGTCCTTCAGGCGGGAGCAGCAGCGACAGTTCCAGGAGATCTTCCACCTCCAGCAGCGGGACCGTCCATGATCGTTCCTGATATTCTTCCACCGCCGCCTCCACTACCGACAGATACTCAGGGGATGATGGCCCTTCTGCAGCGGATATTGCATACTCAGAGCGCGCAGGCAGATCTGTTGCGACGGAGCATGGAGAACTCCCATCAGCTGGCGATGGCAGCACTTGAGAGGGTTGTACCGAGTACAATTCAGGATACCCCAGTTCAGCACCAGGGACTAGGCCAGAGGCAGGTTACTCGGTGTGCTTTCTGCAGGAGGCCAAGGCACACTAGAGAGGTTTGTAGGAAGAGGTTGGGCGTCTGCCTATACTGTGGGGCGCCCGATCACCAGCTGAAGGATTGCCACGCTAGTGGAATCCAAAAAGACCAGGACAGAGTACATCAGGCACCAGCATGTGACGACCAGCAGGGTCAGGGCAAGAGGCAGGCCGTCCAGTGTGCTTTCTGCAAGAAGATGGGGCACACCCGGGATGTTTGTAGGATGAAGCTGGGAGTTTGTTTATTTTATGGAGCTCCAGACCACCAGATGAAGAACTGTGCTGCCCGTGCATCCAGACAGGCAGGCCAGGACAGAGTGCGGCAGGCTAGAGGAGGCCAGCAGGGGCGAGCTTTCGCCATGACAGTTGAGCCTACTCAGGCAGTAGCAGAGCAGATAGCAGGTTCCAATATTTCGAATCTCCTTTTCGTATTTGCCTTCTTATAAACTGTCTTGAAATTCGATTCTATCTGTTCTTAATCGATTGGATGAAATTGTTCTGTGATGTAATTTTCTTCTGAGATAAGTCGTATGGGCTAGGTCGCCTCAATTATGAGATTTTAGAATCCTCTAGGGTCATGCTAGCAGGCAGAGTGAGGACATATAGTCGGACTATGGACGTATTTCTCGGGTGTGGGAATTTACGGTTTTCGCTGCCAAGCTAGCGGCAATGCAAAAATTTTAAATACCATAATACTAGAGGTATGTACCGTAGTTGAGAAATCTGTGATTATCGTAGCCTTGCTCACTGGCATGATGGAGATTCTGAGTATCATGATGATTGGACAGACGCATACGATTATCGATCTGCATGATTTTCCTGTGTTTATTTTGTTTTAATTTTTGAGGATGAAATTTTTAAGGTGGATAGACTTGTAGCACCAGGTTTCTAATTGAGAGTGATTTTAAATTTTATAGTTTTAGTCATTTAATTATTGTCATTTAAATTCATGCTTTGATTTTGGAGATTTTAATCATTTTAAATTTTTATGCCATAATTTGTGATTTTAATGTTTTGCTAGTGAAACCTTAGAGACTGTTTGACCTAGAGCCTAACCATGTGATTAGGATGTTTCCAATATCATTTCTGGCCCAAGGGTATTTTGGTCATTGGACCTCTTTGATTTATTTGGATATTTTGCATTGGTGATTGTTGATTTGGCTTTTGATAGGTGAGATTTTGTGATGGTTTCGTGTCCGTGTCGGACACGTAACAGTTTTTATTTGCAAGTGTTTTTGTGTCTTAAGAGATTTTTATTTTGTTGAATTTTTTTTGGAAGTATTCGAGAGGGATTGTTTTCTGCGTGTGTTTTTCTGTGATCGCTTTGTTTTAATTTCGAGGACGAAATTTTTTAAGGTGGATAGATTTGTCACCCTCAGTTTTCAGGAACAGGGGTATTTTTTTTATTTTGTATTTTTAAATATTTTTGAAATTTATTTTATTATTTATGATATTGTTTTGGGGTTACTAGAGTCGGGTTCGAATTTCAGCTCATTCCGACTTGTATCGGAGACCCGGGGTAGCTTAGACTCTGATCGGGACCCAACTAGAACCGACCAACTTGTCATGACCAAACCCAGATATTTATATTTGACTAATCCCATTTGATTTTAGTGGGATTATGGATTAGAATTAGATTAGAACTTGAAATTAGGAGTTTTCAAGTTACCATTTTGACCCCAACTTAAACCACTCATTTTTTGACTTGGAGGTCATTTTGGTAAATTGTCAAGTGCCCCCAACCCTCTATAATATGGCCGGCCATGTGTGGAGCACCCCCTCTCCTTTGCTTCACTCCAAAGCAAACCTCTCTCTCTCCATTTTATTTCCCTTTTTGAAGTTTCTTCTCCTTCAAGAAGATCATTTAGGTATGCTTTTAAAACCTTCATTAATTCTCTTTTGCATTTATTTCCTTCACCATAAATGAGGAGGAGATCACCCTCTACATTTTGCCCATAGAATTTGTAGGTTTTTCTAGAAATCTAGTTTAAGGATTTAATTGGGGGTTTTCATTTAGAGAGGAGTATATATGTATATATATGTATATATATATATGTATATATATATTTATTTATATGTATTTGAGTGTGTGTAGAGAGTGGTGGTGGTGGTATTGGTGTCATGAGAATGGTGGTGGTGTCATGAGAATAGTGGTAGCGGTGTTGAGAGTGTGTATTTATATATATGTGTGTGTGTGTGTGTCTGTATATATATATAGATATGTGTGTGTATGTAGATATGTATATGGGAGAATGAGGAGGAGGAGAATGAGAAGGAGAATGAGAAGGAGAATAAGAAGGAGGAGAATGAGGAGGAGAATAAGGAGGAGAATGAGGAGGAGAATGAGAAGGAGAAGAATGAGAAGGAGGAGAATGAGGAGGAGAATAAGGAGGAGAATGAGGAGGAGAATGAGAAGGAGGAGAATAAGGAGGAGAATGAGAAGGAGGAGAATAAGGAGGAGAATGAGAAGGAGAAGAATGAGAAGGAGAATGAGAAGGAGAATGAGGAGGAGAATGAGAAGGAGGAGAATAAGGAGGAGAATGAGAAGGAGGAGAATGAGGAGGAGAATGAAAAGGAGAATGAGAAGGAGGAGAATGAGGAGGAGAATGAGAAGGAGAATAAGAAGGAGGAGAATAAGGAGGAGAATAAGGAGGAGAATGAGAATGAGAATGAGAATGAGGAGAATAAGGAGGAGAATGAGAAGGAGAATGAGAAGGGTAAATGTAGGAAATAGGGTATTGATGGGATATTGAGTTTGACTTCTAAGATGGGATTAGAAATAAGTTATCTTGGTAGGTAATGACTATATGAGGGTAGTTTAGGCTAGTCTTGACCACCGTTGACCAAGAGTGGACTTTTTGACCAAAAGTCAACTTCAAGTCAACACTTGACTTAGAATTGACCAAAATCAAACCAGAGTTGACCAGTTGACTGAAAATCAACTGTTAGTCAACATTTGACTTGTTTGACCTAGTGTTGACTTAGTGTTGACCAGAGTTGACTTTTTGACCAAAAGTCAATTGTAAGTCAACTTTGACCCAATTGACCTAGTTTGACTTGGATTGACTTCCTGTGACCTTGTTTGACCTTGGTTGTCCTAGTGTGACCTAGTTTAGCTTGGTGTAACTTAGTTTGACCTAGTTTTGACTTAGACTTGCATATCATGATTAGATTAGCTTTCCTTTTTATTATTAAACCATGTTTTGACTTGTAGCATCTCATCTTTAGGTCTGTGATTACTCTGAGCGTCTGTTCACCTTATCAGCTCAGGACCACAGGCGAGTACATTCACTGATAGTTTTCATTGTCTTGATATCTACTATATCCAATTCAGTTGTAGTGTCTTACTTGATTCTCGACACGATAGTTCACGGACTAGTATACGTTGGATCCTGTCATGAGATGTTATTTTCGGATTTTCCTTGGTATGTTGGTATGTGATATCCATGTTCATATACTTATATAGATATCGATTTGGGAGTAGGCTGATCACCTGCTTTCGAATCTATGTCATGACGTGCCATGTCCGGATCCATGATACTATTCGGGGATGGAGGAATTATTAGGGGATATGTGATCAAAGCCCCATGTCCTTATTTTGCTAGCGCCACCCTCACCTCACGTAGGGTATAGCAGACTGTCACTCCCCGTTCCCGAAATGCGTATTTTTATACGTATATCGCTTGCCCGAATTTATTTAGTATCTGTCATGCATTTATTTTATATTTAATTCTTTTAATTTCATGCTAATTATTTTTCTGTATTTTATTTTCTGCTTTTTCTTGGCTCTTGGTTCATTTCGGTTCATGGTAAACCAACTTGGTTCGGTTTGGTTCAACATGGAAAGGAATTGATGGCTTGGATTTGGTGGAGAGAATGAATGGTGGAGATCCACTTGACCTTGATATAAAACTTCTTCTTTCATTCTCTCTCTTCATTCATTCACATTTACTCCTCCACCAAACCCTAACCCACCTGTGAGAGGCAAGTACATCTTGCACACCATGAGAGATTTCATGCATCCCCATTTATTTTAGTCTATGTTGTTCATCTTCTCATCCTCTACAAGTTTAGGTCTTGAAGTTTTTGATTTCCATGGATGGTTGGGTGTAGATCTAAGTTTTAAGTTTTGGTTTTCATATGGATTTTATGGTTTTGATCTATCAAACTTTGTTATTTTCGAAAATAAGTGGTTCCATGTTGTAGAGAATTTAATTCTACCAAAGTTTGGCTTTTGAAAAGTTAGATTCCGATTTATTTTGAGGAAGTTATGGCCAAAACAATTTTGGTCAAACTTCTATGTTCATCTGCAGCATGAGGCACATGTCGCAGTAGAGCCGCATAGATGTCGCGGTTGGGCTGCATGAGGCACATGTCGCAGTAAAGCCGCATAGATGTCGCGGTTGGACCGCATGAGCCGCATGTCGCAGTAGAGCCGCATAGATGTCGCGGTTGGGCCGCATGAGGCACATGTCGCAGTAGAGCCGCATTGATGTCGCGGTTGGGCCGCATGAGCCGCATGTCGCAGTAGAGCCGCATAGATGTCGCGGTTGGGCCGCATGAGGCCGCATGTCGCAGTAGAGCCGCATAGATGTCGCGGTTGGGTCGCATAGGCCGCATGCCGCAGTTGAGCCGCATATGGTGCCGCGAATGAGCCGCATGGGGCACATGTCGCAGTTGAGCCGCATATGGTGTCGCGGTTGGGCCGCATAGGCCGTATGTCGCAGTTGAGCGCATATGGTGTCGCAGTAGGGCCGCATGAGCCGCATGTCGCAGTAGGTCCGCATGCATGTCGCATAATAGGCCGCATATGCCTATTTTGGTTGTTTCTGACTGTTATATGTCCTATTTTGACTGAATTATGGCTAGAATTTCTTTCAACTCCCAACATGAAAGTTGTAGATCTTTTTCTTGGCTTCAAGAATGTGTTACCAACTATTTTATGCTAGTTATAGAATCGACCATGCTTAATACTAATTTGACTTTCATGCCTTGTCACGAATTGACCCCGACTGTTACTTTGACTAATAATTGATCATGCGTTCCTAGTTGGAACTAAGAGACTGGCTAGTCGTCTTATTGAATTGAATGAATGAGACACGTTCATATTAATTATGAACTATTGTAATCGACTGGCTGATCCCGAATATTGACATACAGGCACATGCAGGCTTCAATTTATTTATTTATTTATTTATTTATTTTACAAAAGCATCATGTGTACTTTATGGTCAAGGCATGATTACTCCGTGGTTAGTTCTGATTGTTGCATTACGCTATGTAAGACCTGCAACCTAACCGCACTGGTATCGTTGTAGAGTTGTGCATATCGTACCCCATACGAAAGTACTCATTTGAATGACCATGACCCACGGCATGGGATTTTACTTAACGTAGAGACTATTAAGTTAAATAAAATAATGATTGCATGGAGAGAATGGATTCTCGAGTTCTTACATGGCAGCCCTCTTGGGACTAGTAGTGTCCGACAGGCCGGCTGGTCCCCACAGATACTGCAAATCTGCCACACGGGCAGGGAGCGGTATCTGGTTATATTATCTATTGTATATTGTATATTGATGAAGGGCGTCCTGCTGGGACTCTTCTAATTCATGATTGGCGCAATTGATTGACTGGGTAAACTAGCCTTGCTTGCACATAGTAAGAACTGAGGAATCTCTATTGCATAATTCCAGGATAACTTGGAACTCACAGTAGCAAGCCGTAGTAGTTAAATGGCCATTTAAATTAACTTGTTTGTGTACTGTGTGTCCTCTGTTACCTAACTGAGATGATCAGAATGTCAGGACATGACGTGCCAACTTCTGTCCTTGTTTGGTTGGGAGGTTGGTTCGAAGTGTCGTGATACTATGTGAATCCCAGTAGAAAGCAGAGATCTATTTATCATATTTTCTCATTACTGGTTTTAATCCCTCATATCGTGCTTCCTTGCGGTACTTGCTGTTAGAGGTCTAACCTCTCTGGTTTTGTATGGCCATATTTAGAGCCGGTCTCCGAGGATCCAGCTTACTTCTACCTCCACGATGGTCAACACTAGAGGGATGATCGCAGGAGGGCTCGAGTGGGTTTTCTTACTTCCCCGCTCGTTTTGTTAAATACTTTATACTTTGCCGTTTGGCACCGACATGTTAGTCGGATTGTCTTGTACCTACTTTTGCATAATTGTAACTAAGTCAGGATGCAGCTGATAACAATTGTGTATACTGACTACATCATCTGGCTGTGTTTTGTAAAGCCAGATATCAAGAACATTTTGACTGAGCGTTTGGGACGCCTTACTGCTTTATCTCACATGTTCTCTATTTCTGTTTCTTGTTTGAATAATTGAGACAATAGATGTGAAGTGACCATAGGAGACTTTCATGTAGTATGTACCCCCTCGTCTTGTTAGACAGTATTGATCGTATTATACGGTATTCATCTACCCGTAATACGTAGCTGGCTGAGTCATTCTTTCGCTCTCCAGTATTCTGGTTCTGGGGCGTGACAAGATTTTAGTGGTGGCCCATGCAGGTCTGGTTTTAGATTTGTGGGGTATTTTAATTTATAGGATGTCTCAATCACACATGTTTCCCCTTGATCTCATGATTCGTTACTCTCGACTCTAGCTTGACATTCCGGTATCCTTTGACTTCATTGATCTTTCCAGTCCGATCGTTTGATTGTTCTCTTGTCCCTTTTCTTAGGGGAACCTCGTCCGCATCTGTCAGGACTGGACAACAACAAAAAGGGCAATACGGACAACCTGACCATGTTGGTCAGCAACAAGGGCCGGTACTAACTCAAGAGACCATCCAAGAAGAAGTAATAGTGGAAGCAGCAACTGGACCGCAGTATCCGGATGTTCCACCACCACCAACAGTTCCACCTACCCCTGTGGAAGTAGACACACCGGCCCTTCTGGAGATCATGAGAGGAATGATGGCTACTCAGCAACACCAGATGTTAGCCCAGCAGCGCATGTACGCTAAGTTGCAGGAGCAGAACGTACTACTCAACCAAGGGTTACAGACGGCATTGGAAAGAGGGTGAGGCCAGATTCAGGAGCATCAGCCAGGTTTTGCAAGTACAACCCCCGTCGTTTCGAGGGCACGGAAGATGCCATCTCAGTAGATGCATGGCTTAAGGATATTGAGGTTATTCTGACAGCAGCTAAGGTGCCGCCAGAAGAACGTGTGGATCAAGTGAAGTTGTTACTTCAGGATCTCGCACGTGATTGATAGGAATCAGAGGAAGTAGGTATCAGACGTCCCGTTGCTTGGGACGATTTTACAGCAAGATTCAAGACGAAGTACTATGGAGTTGTGGCGCAGTTTGAACTACAGCAGAAGTTTATCAACCTCAAGCAGGCCGGCAAGACGGTAGATGCTTATGCAGCGGAGTTCTGCAGATTGAGCAGGTTCGCCCCAGAGATGGTAGTAACGGAGCGCCAGAGGGCGATGAGGTTCCAGCAAGGGTTTCATCTTGAGCTCTTGCAATTGATAGAGGGGCACAACTATCAGACTTTCGACGAAGTGTTAACGGCAACCCGAAGGCATGAGATCACCATTCAGAGGATCACGGCAAGGACTGGGGGTCAGAAGAGATCTCACAGTCAGATTGAAGGAGGAGGGGGAGCAGCACCCCGGACAACAGCACCACCCCCTGGCATTCGTATCCACGATGTGGCGATACGAGGGCCAGCACCACCATCCAGGCAGCAACAACAGCAACAGAGGAAGAACCAGCAACCCCCGGCGGGCTGCACTTATTGTGGGAAGATAGGGCACACTAGAGATGTGTGTCAGACATTGAACGGACTGTGTCTGATATATAGAAATCCAGATCATCGGGTTACCACATGTCCCATGAATTCAAGGTCAGGAGGACCAGTGCAGCAGTTTCCTGCTCTGCCAGCACCAGGGGCAGGACAGTATCGAGGACCCGCAGTGGCAGTGAGACCATTGGCCCAGCGTCCGTTAATGCCGCAAGCTCAGATGTTTCGGCAGCAGGGACCTCCGATGCAGCAACACCAGCATAGACCACCCCAGCATCATCAAGGAAGGGGCCAGCAGCAGCACCAGGCTAGGCCGCAGCATGGAAACCAACAAGGAGGTCGAGGGCAGGCATTCACTCTGTCCTTGGAAGAGGCATTAGCATCGGGAGATGTTGTGGCAGGTAACATTCTCGTCGCCTCATATCCCACAGTAGCATTGTTTGATTCAGGAGCATCACACTCATTTATATCTGCACAATTTGCGACACGGCTAGGAATGGAGTTCGTGGCATTGCCAGGGAGGCTGAATATACTCACTGGTAATGGGCTCGTAGGAGTTAGTAGAGTTATTCTAGCGTGTAGCGTTGTAGTTTGCAGGCATTCCTTACCCGCCCAGTTGATAGAATTTCCTGTTGGAAATTTCGACGTTATCTTAGGCATGGACTGGCTGAAAGACAGTCATGCGACAATAGATTATCGTAGTGGGAGTGTATCTTTTGATATTCCAGGCATAAAGAGATTCACCTTAGTCCGATCCATGGCAACTCAGCAAGAGCAGGGAGTAATAACGACAATGGAAGAAGTTCAGGTTCCGCAGGTAGTTGAAGAGTTTCTAGACGTATTTCCTGAAGAACTTCCAGGTCTACCACCGGTTAGGGATATTGAGTTTAGTATAGAACTGGCACCTGGAACTAAACCGATATCAGATCGAGTTTACAGAATGGCAGATTCAGAGCAGGCCAAGGTATATCAGTACATAGAGGAACTGAAGGAGAAGAAGTTCATCCAAGCTAGCGTATCACCGTGGGCAGCACCAGTGGTACTTGTGGGGAAGAAGGATGGGTCATCCAGATTATGCATTGACTACAGGAAGCTTAACGCGGCAACAGTAAAGAACAAGTACCCATTACCCAGGATCGACGACTTATTTGATCAGTTGAGCAGGGCTAGAGTTTTCTCCAAGATAGATCTTCGTTCAGGGTATCATCAAGTGAGGGTTCGGAAGGAGGATATTCCCAAGACAGCATTCAGGTCGAAGTATGGGCATTATGAATTCTTGGTAATGCCGTTTGGTTTGACCAATGCTCCAGCAATATTTTATGGATTTGATGAACCGTATCTTTATGCCATACTTAGATCAGTTTGTCGTTGTATTTCTTGACGACATTCTCGTATACTCTACTAGTGAAGAGGAGCATGAAGACCACCTCAGGAAAGTGTTACAGGTTTTGAGAGAGAACCAGTTGTATGCCAAGCTCAGCAAGTGTGAGTTCTGGACGGATCACATTTTATTTTTGGGTCATATCATATCAGGAGCTGGAGTAGCAGTAGATCCCAAGAAGGTAGAAGCAGTAGAGAGCTGGCTAGTACCCAACACCGTAGCTGATGTACGGAGTTTCTTGGGATTGGCAGAATATTACAAAAGATTCGTATCAGATTTTGCAAGACTTTCAGCACTCATGACCCGCTTGACATGGAAGGATGTGCCATTCGTCTGGTCGGCAGAGTGCCAGGCATTATTTGAGACCTTGAAGCAGAAGTTGATATCAGCGCCTATTCTTACATTGCCAGTTGGACCCGGAGGTTTTACAGTATATTGTGATGCGTCAGGTAAAGGACTTGGATGTGTCCTCATGCAGCATTGGAAGGTGATAGCGTATGCATCTAGGCAGCTTCGGGACCACGAGAAGAATTACCCAACTCATGACTTGGAGTTGGCGGCAGTAGTATTTGCTTTGAAGCTATGGAGGCATTACTTATATGGTGATCGAGTGGATATGTACACGGACCATAAAAGTCTGAAGTACATCTTTACTCAGAAGGAGCTGAACATGAGACAGGGAAGATGGTTGGAGTTGATCAAGGATTATGACGTGGAGCTTCAGTATCATCCAGGCAAGGCTAATGTGGTAGCAGACGCTCTTAGCAGGAGAGGTGGCACATTTATGTTGACAACACAGAAGCACATCTTAGAGGACCTTCAGGAGATGGGCATCGAAGTTATACTTCCTAGTGATGTAGGAGTTCTAACAAGTTTATAAGTTCAATCTGACTTGGTAGACAGGATCAAGGCAGCTCAGGCACAAGACCGAAGGATTCAGAAGCTTAGGACAGAATGTGAGTCAGGACTCAGGAAGGAGATACAGATTCATGAGGATGGTACACTTAGGTTTGGGTCACGTCTATGTGTGCCTAGTGGAGATATCAGACAGGAGGTTATGACAGAAGCTCACAGTTCTCAGTATTATGTACACCCTGGAGGGACCAAGATGTACCAAGATATCAAGCAGCACTTCTGATGGAACGGGATGAAGAGGGAGATAGCTAGATTCGTTTCCCGTTGCTTGGTATGTCAGCAAGTGAAAGTAGAACAGCAGAGGCCAGCTGGGTTATTACAGCCACTTCCTATCCCGGAATGGAAGTGGGAGCACATCACAATGGACTTTGTGACCGGTTTACCGAGATCACCAAGTGGTAAAGATGCTATTTGGGTGATAGTAGATCGGCTTACAAAAGTGGCATACTTTCTTCCTTTCAGAGTAGGGCAATCTACAGAAAAGTTGGCAGAGTTGTATATGCAACAGATAGTCAGGCAGCATGGAGTCCCTGTCAGTATTGTGTCCGACAGAGATACCCGTTTTACATCACATTTCTGGAAGAGCTTACATCATAGTCTGGGCACCAAGTTAAGATTTAGCACGGCTTACCATCCACAGATGGATGAGCAATCAGAAAGAACAATTCAGACTTTAGAAGATATGTTGCGAGCTTGTACCCTAGATTTTGGAGGATCTTGGGAGAGCCACGTGCACTTAGTCGAATTCTCATACAACAACAGTTATCAAGCCAGTATCCAGATGGTACCATTCGAAGCTCTATATGGTAAGAAGTGTAGATCGCCACTAGCATGGGATGATATCGGAGAGAGGAAGATGTTAGGCCCAGAAATGATTGTTCAGACAGTTGAATTGGTCAAGGGAATTAGAGAGCGACTTCGAGTTGCACAGGACCGGCATCGTCATTGGACGGACCAGCATCGTAGACCGCTAGAGTTTTCTGTTGGGGACCACGTATTCTTGTGAATCTCACCTACCCGTGGGGTCATTAGATTTGGCGTTCGCAGGAAGTTGAGTCCGCGATACGTAGGACCATTCGTTATCCTTGATAGGGTAGGTGATGTTGCTTATCGTTTATCCCTTCCACCTTCGTTATGAGAGGTGCATGACGTGTTTCATGTATTTCAATTACGAAGGTATGTATCGGACCCCAGCCATATCCTTGATCATTCTGAGTTGGTTGTTGGTACCAACTTGTCTTACGAGGAGCAGCCGGTGTCCATTTTGGACCGGAGAGAGAAGATACTCAAGAACCAAACAATTAGCCTTGTCTGGGTTGCTTGGGGTCATCACTCATTAGGAGAGTCAACGTGGGAACGTGAGGATGATATCCGATTACGGTATCCGCATCTGTTTGACTCACAAGGTATATTTCTTCCCGTGTACCTTGATTGCCTTAACCCCTCATGCTTGTCACCTCATAGATAGAATTACTCGATATCATAGATTGTTAATATAGATATGTTATCTGCTAGTTAAACATTGAAGAATGATTGCTTGCTCAAGTTTCTTGTACCTAGATCAGCTCGGTTTTTCCTATCCTGCTTGGATTTGAAATTCCGAGGACGGAATTTATCTAAGGTGGGTAGAGATGTCACTCCCCGTTCCCGGAATGCGTATTTTTATACGTATATCGCTTGCCCGAATTTATTTAGTATCTGTCATGCATTTATTTTATATTTAATTCTTTTAATTTCATGCTAATTATTTTTCTGTATTTTATTTTCTGCTTTTTTTTGGCTCTTGGTTCATTTCAGTTCATGGTAAACCAACTTGGTTCGGTTTGGTTCAACATGGAAAGGAATTGATGGCTTGGATTTGGTGGAGAGAATGAATGGTGGAGATCCACTTGACCTTGATATAAAACTTCTTCTTTCATTCTCTCTCTTCATTCATTCACATTTACTCCTCCACCAAACCCTAACCCACCTGTGAGAGGCAAGTACATCTTGCACACCATGAGAGATTTCATGCATCCCCATTTATTTTTAGTCTATGTTGTTCATCTTCTCATCCTCTACAAGTTTAGGTCTTGAAGTTTTTGATTTCCATGGATGGTTGGGTGTAGATCTAAGTTTTAAGTTTTGGTTTTCATATGGATTTTATGGTTTTGATCTATCAAACTTTGTTGTTTTCGAAAATAAGTAGTTCCATGTTGTAGAGAATTTAATTCTACCAAAGTTTGGCTTTTGAAAAGTTAGATTCCGATTTATTTTGAGGAAGTTATGGGCAAAATAATTTTGGTCAAACTTCTATGTTCATCTGCAGCATGAGGCACATGTCGCAGTAGAGCCGCATAGATGTCGCGGTTGGGCCGCATGAGCCGCATGTCACAGTAGAGCCGCATAGATGTCGCGGTTGGGCCGCATGAGGCACATGTCGCAGTAGAGCCGCATAGATGTCGCGGTTGGGCCGCATGAGCCGCATGTCGCAGTAGAGCCGCATAGATGTCGCGGTTGGGCCGCATGAGGCCGCATGTCACAGAAGAGCCGCATAGATGTCGCGGTTGGGCCGCATAGGCCGCATGCCGCAGTTGAGCCGCATATGGTGCCGCGAATGAGCCGCATGGGGCACATGTCGCAGTTGAGCCGCATATGGTGTCGCGGTTGGGCCGCATAGGCCGTATGTCGCAGTTGAGCCGCATATGGTGTCGCAGTAGGGCCGCATGAGCCGCATGTCGCAGTAGGTCCGTATGCATGTCGCAGAATAGGCCGCATATGCCTATTTTGGTTGTTTCTGACTGTTATATGTCCTATTTTGACTGAATTATGGCTAGAATTTCTTTCAACTCCTAACATGAAAGTTGTAGATCTTTTTCTTGGCTTCAAGAATGTGTTACCAACTATTTTATGCTAGTTATAGATTCGACCATGCTTAATACTAATTTGACTTTCATGCCTTGTCACAAATTGACCCCGACTGTTACTTTGACTAATAATTGATCATGCGTTCCTAGTTGGAACTAAGAGACTGGCTAGTCGTCTTATTGAATTAAATGAATGAGACACGTTCATATTAATTATAAACTATTGTAATCGACTGGCTGATCCCGAATATTGACATACAGGCACATGCAGGCTTTAATTTATTTATTTATTTATTTTACAAAAGCAGCATGTGTACTTTATGGTCAAGGCATGATTACTCCGTGGTTAGTTCTGATTGTTGCATTACGCTATGTAAGACCTGCAACCTAACCGCACTGGTATCGTTGTAGAGTTGTGCATATCGTACCCCGTACGAAAGTACTCATTTGAATGACCATGACCCACGGCATAGGATTTTACTTAACGTAGAGACTATTAAGTTAAATAAAATAATAATTGCATGGAGAGAATGGATTTCCGAGTTCTTACATGGCAGCCCTCTTGGGACTAGTAGTGCCCGACAGGCCGGCTGGTCCCCACAGATACTGCAAATCTGCAACACGGGCAGGGAGCGGTATCTGGTTATATTATCTATTTTATATTGTATATTGATGACGGGCGTCCTGCTGGGACTCGTCTAATTCATGATTGGCACAATTGATTGACTGGGTAAACTAGCCTTGCTTGCACATAGTAAGAACTGAGGAATCTCTATTGCATAATTCCAGGATAACTTGGAACTCACAGTAGCAAGCCGTAGTAGTTGAATGGCCGTTTAAATTAACTTGTTTGTGTACTGTATGTCCTCTGTTACCTAACTGAGATGATCAGAATGTCAGGACATGACGTGCCAACTTCTGTCCTTGTTTGGTTGGAAGGTTGGTTCGAAGTGTCGTGATACTATGTGAATCCCAGTAGAAAGCAGAGATCTATTTATCATATTTTCTCATTACTGGTTTTAATCCCTCATATCGTGCTTCCTTGCGGTACTTGCTGTTAGAGGTCTAACCTCTCTGGTTTTGCATGGCCAGATTTAGAGCCGGTCCCCGAGGATCCAGCTTACTTCTACCTCCACGATGGTCAACACTAGAGGGATGATCACAGGAGGGCTCGAGTGGGTTTTCTTACTTCCCCGTTCGTTTTGTTAAATACTTTATACTTTGTCGTTTGGCACCGACATGTTAGTCGGATTATCTTGTACCTACTTTTGTATAATTGTAACTAAGTTAGGCTGCAGCTGATAACAATTGTGTATACTGACTACATCATCTGGCAGTATTTTGTAAAGCCAGATATCAAGAACATTTTGACTGAGCGTTTGGGACGCCTTACTGCTTTATCTCACATGTTCTCTATTTCTGTTTCTTGTTTGAATGATTGAGACAATAGATGTGAAGTGACCATAGGAGACTTTCATGTAGTATGCACCTCTTCGTCTTGTTAGACAGCATTGATCGTATTATACGGTATTCATCTACCCGTAATACGTAGCTGGCTGAGTCATTCCCCCGCTCTCCAGTATTCTGGTTCTGGGGCGTGACACAGACACCCCTTGCCGGGTTATCCAGGTTGGCCGGCATGACCCTTTCCAAAGATTTTCCTGTGATTGTCGGGCCAAGTGGATAACCCTACCCTGACTCCCTAGCTGATCACATATCACTCTAATAATTCAAATCATATTTTACATTTATTGTCGTATCTTATATCCAGTTCAGCTTTACTTTCTGTACTTTTCACCATGCTATGATTTTATTTACTCACATGCTTTACCTGCCTTTATACTGTACTATGATTTGAGACTAAGTTCTGTTCGAAGGAAGTGTTACAACCCCGGTCCTTATTTGGTTTAAGGATTGTAACTCGGCTTTCGAATGGTTCCCAAGTCGCCTATATCTTTGTCTTGTATTTCATTATACTATCTCTTATAGTATTTGTCAATTCATATGGAACTGCTGTTAGTGTTTGTACTTGCTCATTTTTCTGACAGGATACCGTTGATAAATTTTACAGATGATTCAGAGGCTGATTGCCCGACCTATTATGGGGACGGGTTAGATAGAGTAGACTTGGACCGTGGCTTGTTAGTAGAGCCACTAGACTTTGCTCACATTGAGTAGTGTAGTTTAGTTAGGTTTGCCTGGCCTGCGAGCCAGCTAGTACTTTTCATACTGTAGTATTATATTATATTCTGTTATGTTATGTTTAGTCTTGGACTTGTGTGGATCTCGAACTTATTTCCTGTTCTCATCATTCGTATTTTCCTTTCCATACTATCTACATTAGTTTTATATTTGTGATTGAGACTGTATTGCTATGTCACCTCCATTCAGAGTGTATATACTGTACAGGTACCTTTATCTGTTTAGTTATAGTATTTCTAGATGACCTAGACAGCGTTCTACCACCGATGCTGCGGCGTAGGCTGGACGTACCCACTTCTCGTGCCCCTAATCAGGGTGCGGGTCATGGCACTCAAACTTCAACAACTTCTTACAATGGTCAATTTGATGAGCGAAAGGTGTGGTCCAAGCTCTGGCTTCGACCGGTGCTCTTTTGTACCAAACTGTTGAAGGTGGAGGAATCGAAGAATGACCGATCATCTTTAGTATGACGAAGTGATCACCGATGTGACCTATAGTACATAGGTTAGAATGTCCGTGGTCCGGCGGAGGTGCGCACATCGGAAAGAATGTTTCTCTAATACCCATCGAGAAAATTACGAGAGGTATCATGTACCTATTGGCAAATAAATAGTCAAAACTAAACAACTACATAAAGCCAAAATGTATAAAGATAAATGCGTCACAGAGGAGTCTGTACTTGGTCACAAGTTGAGACACTTCAAGCGTATCTGTCTGCAACATATAATCCTTAGTTCTCTAAAATTTAGTTATAAATGTAATATAGTTGCTACTTGAAAGTAACATCAGTATTTGGATCAATGTTCATATTTGGATTATATATATATATATATATATATATATATATATATATATATGGACAAGACGTGATACGATTGATCCCTATTTTTTTTTACTGTTAAAATATGGTTTTGTATTTACTCTTTATGTGATATGTCTTCATTTCTCCACTTAAGTGAATGGAAAATGATACTCATATTATTATTTATAGAGTTAGCTAGAGGATCATGTTAAAAATATTGGTGATAAGTTGGTAAGGCAGGCTGCTTCAAAGATAAATGACTTGGACACAGAGGACTGCCACAGATATGACAGTCCCTCACATACAGAGGAATGCCACAAATGTGGCAGTCCCTCACATATATAGGACTGCCACATCTCTGGCAGTCCTATATATGTGAGGAACTGTCACATTTGTGGCAGTCCTCTGTGTCAAAGTCCAATTTTTCACCCGAAGTAAAGTTCAAAGTGTAGGTACCACGAGGGTTTCCGATGCGTTAAAGTGTTCTTCGAACGTTGTGGGAGGAGAGTATCCAGCATTTGATGGTCCGGCTTGTTCCATTTTCTATTTCTTTTTACATTAAACACAAAATTCCACTTTTATATGTAAAATTTAGGTTAAAACTTAAAATATTACACAAAAATAAATTCGACGACTTACAAATAAATGGGAGAAGTGATTGACACTGTTACTAGATATTCTACCAAAAATCTTCAACAATTTTAGGTTGGGGGACAATTTTACCTGGGTTGGTTAATTATAGGTTTATATGAGGAGGAGAAAAAAAGAGTGACGGAAGAGAAGTAGTAGAGGAAGAAAGAGAGAGATGAAATAAAATCACATTGGCTTTTATAGTGTTTTTTGGGCTGCCCCCCTAGTAAAAAAAATCCTGGAAATTGCTGAGAAACCCAATTTCTGGGTGGACTTTTATGTAATGCCCACCCGCTGGATTATTTTTATGAAATAACCAGAATTAAGTATTTTCACGTTAAATATTTCAAGATTCTCTATAGATGCTCGGTATTTACAAAATTTGCCATTATCATAGTTCCAAAAATACCCCTTCGTGCAAATTTGGACATCTATATATAATTTTGAATTCGCAAACTCAGATTTGGATTGGGAAATTCGTATTCTTCTTCTTCACGAGAAATTTGAAATCCATTGGTATCATCTTTATCAGAGATCGCAAAATCGTTCGTAGTTCATTGTGGTTTTCGTGAGTTGAACGTCGATCATCCTTCATCATCATCGATCATCATCATCATCATCATCATCATCATCATCATCATCTTCGTGGTTTCCGGCAATTAGGTCAATTGTGGAGAGAAGATCTTCTTCTTTTCTTTTTATAGATCTTAAAACAAGGTGAGAGTTCAGATCTGTAGAAATTCATCCATCAGCTTCGTATATCTCAAAATTTATGCTGAATTTGAATTTGTTATGCAGATTATTAACTTAGAAAATGTTAGAGAGATATTTAATCTTGTTATTTTGTGCGAATAACATTCTCCGTATGTTTTTATACGGATAATGAGCATTATCCATAAGTTACAGACAGATAATAATTATTCTCCGTTATATTTGGACGGAGAATGTCTATTCTACGTGTGTTTTAGACGGAGAATATCATTCTTCGTTTTACTTTAAACGGAGCATGATCATTCTAAGTTAGTTCCGAACGGAGAATATTTATTCTCCGTTATATTTAGACGGAGAATGGTCATTGTACGGATAATGAGCATTATCCATAAGTTATAGACAGATAATAATTATTCTCCGTTATATTTAGACGGAGAATGTCTATTCTCCGTGTGTTTTAGACTGAGAATATCATTCTCCGTTTAACTTTTAAACGGAGAATGATCATTATAAGTTAGTTCCGAACAGAGAATTTTTATTCTCCGTTATTTTTAGACGGAGAATAATCATTATTAGATGACAATTTTATTGTTCTATTTGTGACCTCTTATGTTTTTATGTTATCAGGGGGGAAGGTATGGAATCAAGTTGTTTAGTTAACATTTGTTTCAAGGGAGACATAGTTTCCTGCCGTGTCACACATGAAAGTACCGTAGATTTTTTAAAGATTAAAGTGTGCGATCGATGGACTTCTTTGGATCCACTTTCCTTCCGTTTCAGGTTTTTGCACTCTGATGGGACTGAACTGTATGTTGAAAGTGATTTTTGGCTTCGCTCATTGGTTGGTGGTTTTAACGGTACTCATGATGTGAGTTTTGATCTATTTGTGGAGCAAATATACTCTCCATGTTCTTCATCAACATCTTTTCCTTGTCAAAGCTTTCACATGGGACCTTCGTCTTCCTCCTCTAGTTCTTTGAGTAGATGTTCTCCTACTGTAAAGGACAAACGAGTAGTACAATTTTATGAGGGCTCAACTGAGACAGTGAAGAAGAGGAAATCGGATATGTGGCCTGGATCAATTACTGGTGTTGGTCAGATTTTTCTAAATGGTGTTGAAGAAGTTAGGAATGCTGTTAGAAAGGTATGTTTTGAATCTCGTCATCCATTCCACATTTTAAAATCTGAGCCGGGGAGGTATACTGTTTGCTGCAAGAATTACAAGACACATGCTTGTTTGTGGAGCTTCCATGCTATATCTATTTCGAAAGATAATCAAATTTTTTAGGTGAAGAGGTATGTGGGAGAACATAATTGTGGAGCTGGCTATATGGATAAAGGTAATCTGGTTGTTCCAGCAAAGTTTGTGAAAAGTTTGGTTAGTGACATTGTTCGAATGCATCCTAAAAAGTATGCAAAATCTGTTGTCGATGATTTCAAGGTCGACTACGGTTTATCTGTTACATATGGACAGGCATACCACGGAATTAGGCTGGTGCACCAGGAAATGTACGGAGATGATGTTAGATCTTACAGTGACTTGTGTTGGTATGTGAACAAGGTAAAGAAAACCAATAATGGTTCCGTTATCGACTTCCAGAAAGATGATTCATCAATGAGGTTTGAGCGGCTTTTTCTTTCATATGGGACTTGCGTAGAAGGCTTTCAATATTGTCGCCCAATGCTATATTTGGATGCTACTTTCCTTACAGGGAGGTTTAGAGGATGTTTGATGTCTGCTACAGCAAAGAATGGTAACCAACAGTTCTATCCTATTGCATACGGTATAATCTCAGGCGAAGATGGTGACAATTGGGAATGGTTCCTTAGAAATCTAAAGAATGTTGTTGGATGTAGTAGGCGTATTGTTTTTCTTTTGGATCAAGGCACTGGTCTAGTTTCTGAAGTCCCTAAAGTGTTTCCTAATGATTACCATAGCTATTGCTATTATCACATGAAGAATAACATACCGATGAAAGAGAAAGGAAATGAAAGAGTGTATCCGCATGTACTTGAAGCTTGGAGGCAAGCAGTATATGCTCTAACTCCAGGTGTGTTAATGAGACAGATATATGCACATTTTCTATGCATTTACCATTAATTTAACAAGGAGAATGACCATTATCCGTGTCAGTAAGACGGAGAATAGTCATTCTCCGTTTCCATCACACGGAGAATGGACATTCTCCGTCATACATAGAACGGAGAATATCATTCTCCGTTAGCTTTGAACGGAGAATGGTATTATCCGTCTTACATAGTACGGATTATGACCATTCTCCGTGCTGCAAAGAACGGAGAATGGTATTATCCGTCTTGCATAGTATGGATAATGTTCATTCTCCGTTTCCATCACACGGAGAATGGTCATTATCCGTCTTGCATTGAACGGAGAATATCATTCTCCGTTAGCTTTGAACGGATAATGATTATTATCCTTATTGCATAGTACGGATAATGTTCATTATCCGTTTCCATCACACGGAGAATGATCATTATCCGTCTTGTATTAAACGGAGAATATCATTCTCTGTTAGTAGCTTTGAACGGAGAATGACTATTATCCTTGTTTTAAACACGGAGAATGTACTTATTTTTTTCATAATTTTGTGAATTGACCTAATTCTTTATTAATTATTATTTTTCTGTATAAAGGTGGGTATAGAAAAGCAATCAAGAAGATTTATGATCTGAATTGTGGTCATGTTGTGAATTGGATGAATAAACAAAAACCTGAACACTGGTCAAACGCATTCTTCCCAGGATGTAGATACGGTGAGGTTGCTTCTAGTTGTGCAGAGTCATTCAATGCATGGATAAAGGCTGAGAAGAAAATGCCTATTTCAGCACTTGTAAATGTCATCCGTGTGAAGATGATGATTTCGGATCGCCACAAGGATGCAATTGGTTTGAATAGCAAATTGACTCCATACGTTGAGGATATGCTGAAGCAGCTTACAGATGATGGCATGTGTTATACGGTATATCGGTCCGGTGATTTCGAATTTGAGGTGATCGCAGATACTTCCTCCCACATGGTGAATCTTCTTGATTGTCATTGTAGTTGTCGTAGATGGAAGGTATATGGATTCCCATGCAGCCATGTAATACAATACATCAGAGTTGGTTCAGATAAATCTGTTTACGACTTTGTGGAGCTGTATTGGACATCAGATTATTACCAAAAGTTATATTCATGTGCTATTCGTCCAGTTCCAGATTCTGAAAAATAGTTTGAAAATAATCCCACTGATGTTGTTCTACCCCCTGTTCCGAAACGTGGTCCTGGACGTCCAAAGGCGGACCGTTATAAGAGCAAATATGAGAACAAGGGAAAAGAGAAGAGAAAGATAAGGTGACAGAATTGTTTTGAATTATGCAATCACAATCGCACCACTTGTCCTCTGCCTCCACGTGCTGCTACGGTGGTCGATGGGGCAGCGCCCCCTCGTTAATACATACACATATATTCCTTCTTTTATATAATTATTTTTTGAATACATATGTTACATTTTTTGATATTAATGGTAATAGTTTGAACTATGCATATCTAATGTTTCACATATATACTAACAGCATAAGAACTTATTATCCGTTATACTCTCTGATTTTATAATGCATTGAATGTCATTCTCCGTGTGTATTAACACGGAGAATGACCATTCTCCGTGTAATCTAACACGGAGAATGACATTCTCCGTATTAGAAGCACGGAGAATGATATTCTCCGTTTAATTTGACACGGAGAATGACATTCTCCGTGTTAGATACACGGAGAATGGTCATTTATAGGTCAAAATACAAGGAGAATGTCATTCTCCGTGTATTTTAACACGGAGAGAATGACATTCTCCGTGTTAGAAACACGGAGAATGCTTATTTCTAGGTCAAAATACAAAGATAATGTCATTCTCCGTGTATTTTAACACGGAGAATGGTCATTCTCCGTGTGTTTTAACACGGAGAATGACCATTCTTCGTGAATTTTAACACGGAGAATGATATTCCGCTTCAGTTACATTCACAGGACTACATCTCATGAGCAAAACAAAAGGTTCTTCATATCTTCATCAGGGCAAGAAGTAGAGGATTACATTTGATGTCCAAAAGGAGTGAAACATAAACCTAAAGACAGATAGAAATACCAAGACAAAATACGGAAATTTATGGAATATGCGGACCCTATCTGTGTCGAGGGATATACCATTCCCTCAACCATTTCGCATATGTAGGATGTAATTGATCAAGGTCGTCGGCCGGGGCTGGATGGTCAGAACTCCCAGTGCTAGTACCCTCAAACTTGGGCTCTTCCTTCACAGCAGCTTCAATCTTGGGAGTAATTCCTTCTCCGATCATCACCAATTCTTCTTTTACTTCAATTTTTTGTATCACATCCTCCTTAACGAACCTTGACCCTTGTTTGATGAGAGAAGGCAGCATCTCCTCCTTCACCACTGCCGAGGACACTGCCGCAGGAGGAGAGTCACTCGGCGCAGCCCCCTTGCCCTTCGCAGATCTCTTGGCGACCTTTGGAGACATGGTTATGAAAGAAAAAAGACGAAGAGTTTTCTGAAAAACTAAAAAAGAAGGGAATTATGAAATTTCTCTCTCCTCCAGGACCTATTTATAGGCACGGGCCACTTCCTATAAGATCACTTGTTGTATGCGTCCATTCGCCCATTGCGTTGTATGTGCTCACAATGGCCTATGCGCCCACGTGAAGAATCAGCTTACTGCACACTATGCTAACACGGAGAATGGTCATTTCTAGGTACACAGAAAATGACATTCTCCGTGTATTTTAACACGGAGAATGTCATTCTCCGTGTAGTTAGACGGAGAATTCCATTCTCCGTGTATTTTGACACGGAGAATAACATTCTCCGTGTTAGAAACACGGAGAATGACCATTTCTAGGTCAAAGAAAATGTCATTCTCCATGTATTTTAACACGGAGAATGTCATTCTTCGTGTATTTTTAGACGGAGAATTATCATTCTCCGTGTCAAAATACACGGAGAATGACATTCTCCGTGTTAAAATACACGAAGAATGACATTTTCTAGGTCAAAGTACAAAGAGAATGTCATTCTCCGTATATTTTAACACGGAGAATGGCCATTCTCCGTGTTAAGAATGATCAGTGTCCGTGTTAGATACACGGAGAATGATATTTCTAGGTCAAAATAAACAGAAAATGTCATTCTCCGTATATTTTAACACGGAGAATGACATTATCCGTGTGTATTAAGACGGATAATGACCATTTCTTAGCCGTGTATATTCTCCGTGTCAAAATACACGGAGAATGTCATTATCCGTGTTAAACTAAACGGAGAATGACATTTCTAGGTCAAAATACAAAGAAAATGTCATTCTCCGTGTATTTTAACACAGAATCAAACAACAGAACTTTAACAAAACAGATTTACATATATAGAACAAAGTAAATTAGTTGAAAAACTGAGTTTCATTACAAAGGACAACAAATACATTACAAAAGAAACCTGATAGCCAGAATATATATAAGGAATTTCTTAAACAATTTACATTGTCATTTTATTTTATGATACAAAGGGAATTGCACAGTCACCCATAAGCAAAAGCTTAGCCAAAGTTAGCCTGCTCTGTACAATAATATCATGAACTGCTTTGTTTGTTTTCTTTTGTAAATCAAATGTTGCTTTCGACAAGTTTTCAATATAATACGCAACATACAGCAGGCAGCTGGGTGATAGTTGCTGTGGGCAATCTTTACACACCTTGAGCGCTGTTGTTTCGTATTCCTGAATTGCTGGGCTTTTGTCCCTCATCAATGCAATCTTCTTCATTACAATTGGCTCGATTTTATTCTTCATGTAATTTGTATCCTCGATTCCCTTAGTGCCCGTGTTTTTCCTCAATGAGTTGTAGTGTGTCCAAACATAGGAGCTGAAGTTGAATGCCAGCAGTGTATAGTGTTTATTCTCTTCACGGAAGAGTGGCACGAATAACCATTCGATGTCATCCTCCAACTCCATGATAAAATTTTCTATTTCTGCTTTGAAATTGTACAATGCTCCAGATGTTGGGTTTTCATCGGCAAACTTAGCGGTACGCTGTTTTGCAGAAAAAAAAACAAAACAAAAAACAAATCATGAGTTAGTTTTTTACAACAATATTAGTAGGTGTACACATCAATATTTATTTTTCAGTTTTGATTCTTACCAATGCATGGGGCATCATGATTGCAAACCAATTACATTGTGCACCCTGCGAGCTTGACTGAACGGTACGTCTTCTTTCGGCTTGTACTTCGTTCATAATCTTTATTGTGAAGTTCATAACATTGGCCTCTATTTCATCCATATTTAATATGTCTTGTATTTCTTTAGCATTAAAGAGCAAGGTAACATCATTGTTCCTTCTTCTTATTTTACAACTTTCTGGAGCAGTTGGAAAGTATTGGTATACATTTTCACTACACATAAATTTAGTTTCGATTATGTTAATAATATAGGTTAATGATATAATTGTAAAAAAGTAACTCCAACAGAGAGAATGATCATTCTCCGTTATGAATTGGACGGAGAATGGCTATTCTCCGTGTATTATAACACGGAGAATGATTATTCTTCGTGTATTTTTATACGGAGAATGATCATTTTTAGGACAAAATACACAGAAAATGTCATTCTCCGTGTATTTTTACACGGAGTATGATCATTCTCCGTTTACTTTGATACGGAGAATGGACATTCTCCGTGTTAATATACGGAGAATGACCAGTTCTAGGTCAAAATACAAGGAGAATGTCATTCTCCGTGTATTTAACACGGATAATAACATTCTCCGTGTAAGAACATTCTCCGTGTAAGAAACACGGAGAATGCTCATTCTCAGGACAAAATACAAGAAAATGTCATTCTCCGTGTATTTTAACACGGAGAATGGTCATTATCTGTGTTAGATACACGGAGAATAGCCATCTCTAGGTCAAAATACAAGGGAAAATGCCATTCTCCGTGTATTTTAACACGGAGAATAACATTCTCCGTTTTAGATACACGGAGAATGACAATTCTCCGTGTTAAAAAACACGGAGAATAAACAAGAATGATCGTTCTCCGTTGTGAATTGTACAGAATTTGGTTCAAGTTTAGAATACTTACATTGGAGACATCCTTCTTGGGTATACGATCCTCCTGTATAGACGCTTCAGCTGATCGTCTGCTTGGTTCCAAAGCCTGAGTTTTTGATATTGCATCAGCATTTTTTCCTCTTTCACAAGCTTGGCTGTTTCAGGAGAATCTTCTTCAAGTTCTTTATTTTCTGACATCTTCTTTTTGTCTACCTTCTCGGGACTGGAAGGAGCTTTTCTTTTCTCACCAGAAGTTACTTTCTTATTGGTACTGGACGGAGCTTTTCTTTTCCGACCAGCAGCTACATTCTTACTTGTAGCATCAGTTGTTTTCTTCTTTTCCAGTGTTGTAAAATCATCATCCGCTGGAGCATTTGATTGTTTTTTAATCCCTCCAGGTTCTCTTGCTCTTGTGTAATGTTTTTGAGGAACTACTTTAGTCTCCTCCCCAAGCTGCAATGCTTTGGCCATTGCTTCAATGTTAACAATTGTATCATTCTTCTCTTTGATTTTGTCATTCAATGATGCAACTTCCTCGAGAAGTTTGTTGTTATCACTATTGAGCTTTTTATTCTCCTTTCTGAGATTGTCTGTTTCTTTCACTGATATAAAAACAAAAAACAACAAGAGGTATGATGTCAATATTATATAATCTTCTTTTTAAAAACAATGAAAAATATTATTATCCGTTTACTTTAATCCGGAGAATATCCATTCTCCGTGTTAAGATACACGGAGAATAACATTCTCCGTGCCAAAAATACACGGAGAATGTCATTACTAGGTCAAAATACAAGGAGAATGTCATTCTCCGTGTTAAGCTCAACGGAGAATGATCATTCTCTGTTAGACTTACAAGGAGAATGGGCATTCTCCTATAACATAAACGGAGAATGACTATTCTCCGTGTTAAGATACACGGAGAATAACATTCTCCGTGTCAAAAATACACGGAGAATGTCATTCTCCGTGTTAAACTAAACGGAGAATGTCTTTTCAAGGTCAAAATATAAGTAGTGACATTATCCGTTTAGTTTAACACGGATAATGACATTCTCCGTGTATTTTTGACACGGAGAATGTTATTCTCCGTATATTTATACACGGAGAATGTTATTCTCCGTGTCAAAAAACACACGGAGAATGGCCATTTCTAGGTCAAAATACAGAACGTCATTTTCCGTGTTAAAATACTAGCGGAGAATGTCATTCTCCGTGTATTTTAACACGGAGAATGCTCATTCTAAGTGTGTATTAACACGGATAATGACATTCTCCGCTAGTATTTTAACACGGAGAATGATCATTTCTAAGTCAAAACACACAGAAAACGTCATCCTCCGTGTACTTTGACACGGAGAATGACATTCTCCGTGTTAGATACACATAATTACAAATTAAAATTTTAAAAAAATAGAATACTTTACCTTTTAGAAGTAGCTCCTCAACACGTTGACGAAGCTTTTCATTATCAGCAGTAAGCTCAGATTTCTGCTTTCTAAGGGAGTCTAGTTCCTGTTCCGACCCATTTGCCTCCAGTTCTTCAACTCTTCTACGGAGTTTCTCATTATCAGCAATAAGGAGCGATTTCTCGTTCCTTATAGAGTCTAACTCCTTCTCCAAGCCATCAGTAACGAGATCCACAGCACGTTGCTGGGCTACATCTGCCTCTAGTTTTTGGGCTCTTTCTTGGAGTTGCTCATTCTCAGCGATAAGCTGAGATTTCTCCTCCAAGACACGCAACATATCTTCATTCTCAGCTATGTTTGTTGCTGGTGCTTGGGCTTCAGCTTGTGGTTCTTCTTCATCAACAGCATTATCTCCACCTTCTATACTATGCTGCTCTGCTGGGTCTTCTACTTCTTCAACAGTCAATGTAACGAAATCTTTGAATATCAATTCAGAATTCGTTTGAGCCCCTTGATATTCATTTTTGAGGAATATAGAGATTCTATTCCCATCCCATGTGTAGAATCTCGGGTATGTGCTTATTGGCTTGCACTTCCTTTCCAACAGTTGACTGTGCTCTGCAAACCAATACAAGAAATATATCGTACAACCTTCAATCTTCTTGTACGATATCTCAATGTCCCCATCTTCAGATTTTGTAACAACCCTCTTTATGCTGTCCATTACGTACCCCAAAATAATCCGTGGCCAACAGATGCTTTTTATAACATCTATGCTCTCCACCAGAGCGAAGAACTTGTACGGCAAGTTCGACCCACCCATTCTGGTGAAGAATGCTGTTTGGCACAAGTTGAATATTATTAACCTGGCCAACTCATCAGGACTTGCATTTCTGTCCCCCAACAGCTCTAAGATCCTTTTCTTAACTTCTGCATTTGATACTTCTGCATTTTTTCCCTTGGAATTTGTCAGCAGTCTTTTGAAGTGTTCTGTACACATGCTGAATGAGTCTGCTGGTGGAGGGGTCTTCTGTTTTTTAGTGATGATCTTTAGATACTTCTCATTAACTTCCCTGTCTTCATTCATTGGCAGACCGAAAATGGTCGCCATCTCATCAGCAGTTGGTGCTACCTTGACACTGCTGCTCAACTGGAAATATCCAATGCCATCTTCTTCTAAGTAAGTCACCATCAAGTTCTCCAGACCTTGTGTGACTTTAGATAGTTCTGCTTTTTTCACCTTGGATCTGTAGAATACACCTATGAAATTGTAGAATCCAACATTCTTCAAGGTTTCAATAACTGCTTCAGGCAAATGGCCACACTTTTCCTTCACCTCATCCATAAGAGAGAGTATTGGGGTGAATGTTGCACGGAAAAGTCTTTCTTCTTTGTTCTTGACATTTTTTTTCCTAAAAAAAACAACAATTAGGTTTACGTCAACATTCTTCTTTATTATAATAAGGAGAATGATCATTCTCCGTGTAAAAATACACGGAGAATATCATTCTCCGTGTACTTTTACACGGAGAATACCATTCTTCGTGTATTTTTACACGGAGAATGATCATTTCTAGGACAAAATACACAGAAAATGTCATTCTCCGTGTATTTTAACACAGAGAATGAGCATTCTCCGTTTACTTTGACACGGAGAATGGCATTCTCCGTGTTAATACACGGAGAATAACCAGTTCTAGGTCAAAATACAAGGAGAATGTCATTCTTCGGGTCAAAATACAAGGATGTCATTCTCCGTGTATTTTAACACGGAGAATAACATTCTCCGTGTTAGATACACGGAGAATGACCATCTCTAGGTCAAAATACAAGGGAAAATGCCATACTCCGTCTATTTTAAAACGGAGAATGGTCATTCTCCGTGTTAGAAACACGAAGAATGCTCATTCTCAGGACAAAATACACGGAAGAACGCCATTCTCCGTGTATTTCAACACGGAGAATGGTCATTCTCCGTGTTAGAAACACGGAGAATGCTCATTCTCAGGACAAAATACACAGAAAACTCCATTCTCCGTGTATTTTAAAACGGAGAATGGTCATTCTCCGTGTTAGATACACGGAGAATGACCATCTATAGGTCAAAATACAAGGGAAAATGTCATACTCCGTCTATTTTAAAACGGAGAATGGTCATTCTCCGTGTTAGATACACGGAGAATGACCATCTCTAGGTCAAAATACACGGGAGAACGCCATTCTCCGTGTATTTCAACACGGAGAATAACATTATCCGTGTTAGAAACACGGAGAATGCTCATTCTCAGGACAAAATACACAGAAAATTACATTCTCCGTGTATTTTAAAATGGAGAATGGTTATTCTCCGTGTTAGATACACGGAGAATGACCATCTCTAGGTCAAAATACACAGAAAACTCCATTCTTCGTGTATTTTAAAACGGATAATGGTCATTCTCCGTGTTAGATACACGGAGAATGACCATCTCTAGGTCAAAATACAAGGGAAAATGCCATACTCCGTCTATTTTAAAACGGAGAATGGTCATTCTCCGTGTTAGATACACGGAGAATGACCATCTCTAGGTCAAAATACACGAGAGAACGCCATTCTCCGTGTATTTCAACACGGAGAATAACATTATCCGTGTTAGAAACACGGAGAATGCTCATTCTCAGTACAAAATACACAGAAAATTACATTCTCCGTGTTTTTAAAACGGAGAATGGTCATTCTCCGTGTGTATTAACACGGAGAATGACCATTTCTAGGTCAAAATACAAGGGAGAACGCCATTGTCCGTGTATTTTAACACGGAGAATGGCCATTTCTAGTTCAAATGACACAGAAAGGGCATTATCCGTGTATTTTATAGACGGAGAATGATCATTCTCATTTGCCGCGTCAATATAAACGGAGAATGAACATGACTCAAAGTTTTACCCTTTTTTTTCCCTTCTTCTTGGTCTTCTTCTTCTCCTCCTGCTACTTCTTGTTGTTGTTGTTCTCCGTGTTCTTGTTCTTCTTGCACTTCTTTTTCTTTTGTGATGTTTCGTCTACGAGCAACCCTCTTAACTTTTACCCCTTGTTTCTTTTGTTTTCCAACATCCACTTGTTCTCCGTCTTCTCTAACTCGGTCTACATCCATTGATGATGATTGCGACATTGTGTGAAACTTGCGAATGGAGATTCGCTGGCGCTTTCTTGTAGGAATTTTCTAAGATTTTTGGAGGAGATGACCTAAAATCGAAAGCGAACAGAGTATGGAAGAAGAGGGAGCGAACGAAACATTTTTTTGAAGAGTTGGTGGGTTTGTATGTAATTCTCCCTCTTCTGGAATCGAACCGTTTTTCTGAAGAGTTGCTGGGTTTGTGGATATTCTTAATAAATTAGAAGGGCAAAAAGGTCATGCCGTCCCCTTTTATATATATTTTAGATAATGCTGGACACGCGATGAAAGTTTCTTTTAGGGTGAGTTTTTCATAAAACTTTTTAAATTTTTGGGCATTTCATAAATTTGTATGGCAAATTTGTAATTTTTTTCAAAATTTTTTTAGGTTTTTCTCTAGTAGAAGTGGTGGTGCCCCTAAAAAAAACCAAATAAAATTGGTGACCATCGAATTCAAAATCGAACCCACACAAAAAAGGGATTGGCGGGCTGAAGCCTGAAGTTCTCGAAAACCCTAACCATAATTTTCCCAAATCAGCCTGTCCCGAAACCCTAAAAATCTCCATCAATGGCGAGCGGGCGGCTGGTCCGGTGCCCCGAGAACGAGGACCTCGCCCTCTACCTGTGGAACAAGCGGCGGGAGATGGCGGAGCCCAACGGCCTCGCGGAGAACCTCGACATGACGATCTCGAACGCGTACCGGAACATATGCAGCTCGAAAACCCCCATCAAAACGCTGAAAGATCTTTCCAAGATAAAGTGAGCGGCAATCCGAAACCCTAATTTGTGTCTTTTCTTTGGTTTTGGAAAGTTTTGATTTTGGTATGGGAATTTGTGAGGTTTAGAGGTGTTGGGAAGTGGATCATTAGGTTGATGCAGGGATTCTTCCCAAATTCTCCTCCTCCGAATGTCGATGAGGCGTCGCCGGCTAAAAATGGAGCTCGGAATGGTAATTCTTACTTGTTTTTGCATTCAAGATTGTGTTTTTATTTAAGCAGAGGAGGAAATGATGGATTTAGACATAATGTTGCATAATGATTTGAGTTTCGGAATATATATATATATATATATATATATATATATATATATATATATATATATATATATATTTGAGAGAAAAGGATGGGATCAAGGAGATCTTAAAGCATTGGATACGAGTAGCAAGGATTACAAGTTAAGAAATGCTAATACTACAATGTCAAATTCAAAACAGATAGTAAAAAGCATACTAAGGACTTGCATGAGGTTCCAAGAACTGTATGACTCCAGATGTAGATGATATGCCATTGTAGTTGCACAAATGTATCGTAATCATAATAGTTAGTTTACTTGAAAGATTAAGGCCTAGTTTGGATTGCAATTACAGTTCATCTATCTAATAAACACCTCATTCGAGGATACTCCTTGGGCTAGTGTTTCAAGAACGTCCATTTGAGCCCCAAAATGAGTGGCATGTTTGAAAAATGCCCATCCGGAATGAAAAGCATTTGGCTTGCACCGTGCGTTTGGCACCAAATGTAATCCTGTATGAAACATAATTGCAATCCAAACTAGCGCTAAGTCAATACTCAAGATGGATTTTATCACACACTCGACCATGTATACTTGATTAGTTTTTTAGTACGAATATGCGGAACGACAATTCATTGTGAAGTAGTGTATTTAATGAAATTATTTTGTTTTTGATTGTCATGTTTACACATGACGGCTTGCTACTTATATGTACATATTAGTGGGTTTCAGAGGCTTCCAGACTGTAGTTTTATAGTCCAGATGCTATGGTGCACGGGCACAAGTACCATGATACAGACACGATGAGACTGGACTATAATTTTGGCGTATCCTAGTTTTGTTAGGAGTGTCTTGTTTTTGATTGTTATGTTTACACATGATGGGCGATAAACCTTTCGTATAAATCTGCTTGCTACTTATATGTACATATTAGTGGGTTTCAGAGGCTCTGAACTGTAGTTTTATAGTCCAGATGCTATCGTGCACGGGCACAAATACCATGATACAGACACAATTAGACTGGACTATAATTGGTGTATCCTAGTTTGTTGAGTGTCTGTATTGTGTACAATACATGTCCGACACGATGCAGCATAGGCATGGCACCAATATTTGGAGTGTTCTGGAAAACTTCTGAATTATTCTTCCCGAACACTGTTTACTTACACGCACTCGCGTGCTACAATAAGGCCACGTGCAAATCCTCCTTTCTTCACAGCCTTTTTCATAGTGAAAGATTCGGAGACTTTGTTGCTAATCCAACCATATCACCTTTTTGTAGGGAAGAAAGCGAAAGGACCGAAACGTTATGTACCACAAAAGAATTCAGTGGCATATGCCTTGTTGATTACCCTTTATAGGTTTTCTTCGCCACCTTTCCTTCTTACTTATCTTTGATGTGCTTATGGTTGAAAATTGTCCCTCTCTTTTCTAGGGCAATTGCAAATGGTAGTGACTTTATGAAGAAGCAAGAACTCATTGATGCTGCTGAAGCAAGTGGGCTTTCACGAACAGCAATTGCGTGTGTAATTCATTACATTATAAACTTTTTGTCCTATTTCTTAGATGTTCCAGAAGTGTGAAGGATGATTCTCTGGTTGGTTTCTTTTGAAACAGGCCAGATAAATCTAAAGGAAAACCGGGGGAATACAAGAGTTCAGCTAGGGACTGGTATACAGGATGGAGCTGCATGAAGACCTTGTTAACAAAAGGATTAGTTGCAAAGTCCAGCAATCCAGCTAAGTACGCTTCATTTTGTTATGTAAAGCTTGATTTTTTAGCTGTTGTTACTTTGTTGGCCTTGTACTTGATTCTCATTATTTGTGGCAGGCCAATTTTTTGTTCCTTACAGTTTCTTTTTGTTACCTTAAAATACATTTAGATAAGCTGTATGGATTCACTCTCTACTTGCTGTTTTAGGGTATAAGGTGCCACCTCCTTTCTCTAATTTTTGGAGTCAATTTCCCAGATATGTTATCTTACTAGTTTGAAGTTTAACCAGTGCTCTTGTCAATTCCACCCCAAGTTCTTTGTCAAAGGAGAATCTTGTATTTTAATTATAAAGAATCACATTACATAGATTTATAATATCGGGCTCTAGTAACTCTGCTTATTTACTTTGTCCACAACTACGCAACTGAAGAGTGTAAAAAAAAACAAGCTACAACAGTCAGCAGCAGCACCACCACCGCCACCACCACCCAGCCATTAGCTTCCACTTAAATTACTGTTGAGTGCCTGACGTGCCAACTTCTGCCATCCCCAATTAACCTCTTCCATCCCCATTTAACCTCTGCAATCCCCAATTAGTATCAGTTCCTATCACATCTCAGTGATGTCAGCCAGACAACCCTAATTCTCAATTTTATTTCCTCTAGTTGCATCAGACTTCTTCATCTCCGATTATCCATCCGTATTCTTCTTACTATCCTTGTAATACAGGAAGCTCAATAGCTTTCTGGTATGTGCCAATTCCTGTCTTCTAAAAGGCTTCATAAAGCTGGTCTGTTTGATGATTCCCCCTGTATCGACCCTTAGGTACCTCCAGCAATTATGACAGTGAATATGTATGCTATATCCTTCTCTACCTCTGTCCCTCCTTACTTCATCTTTCATATAAGATCTAATGCCATCTTTCATCTATTTATGACTTGGTTTCTTGGATTTCTCATCTATTTTACACTCTTTGGACATCCTTTTCTAGTATGACAGCATACTCTTTTGAGATTTGAACTTCACTTGTGTTGGCTGACTTTTTATAACTTGCTTCATGTTGAACAAATCCAAGATGCTTATCAAATTACGAGCTTGCCACCATACTTATATCTCTATGATCGAGTATATAAGGTGTAACATAGTTTTGACCTATGTTGTTAATCTTGAACAGTACATACCGTGTGATAGGGTAGGATACAAAAGGTTTCGATACAAATTATATATTTGTTTTGGATGGGACAAAAAATTGTGCGAGACATTTAATGTTTCCTCCAATGGTTCATTCAGACATATATCATACATATTCTTAATAGTCTCATTATAGCTAATAGGAACTTATTTTTTCTCCAAAGCCCATCACATTATCTCCATAGGAAGTTTATCAAAAGCTTTCTCAAAGTCAATAAAAACCATATGTAAATCAGTCTTTTTTTTCTCTCTAAATATTTTCATTGATCTTCTTAATAAGTAAATGACTTCCATAGTAGATCCTTCGGTCTTAAAGCCAACTAGATTCTCTAAAATTATTGTTTCTTTTCTTAATTTTTGCTAAATTACTCGCCTCCATATCTTCATGATATTACTCATAAGCTTAAGTCTTTCATTGTTGTTACAACTCTGTATATTGTCCTTATTTTTATATATCGGTACTATAATATTTCATCGAGCATCTTTTTTGTCCTTAGGATTTTGTGGAATAAATTAGTAAGTCGTATCAAGCGTTTCTCACCAAAACATTTCCAAACCTCAATAGGAACATTATCATGCCCTACCACATCTTTATTTTTTTATTTTCTTTAAAACATCCTTAACTTTATATGTTCTATTTTTTGACAATAATTATATGACACATCGCTAACTAGCTGTATTTCTAAATTAAGATCTTCTATACTCTCTCATTAAATAACTTCTCCACATTATCTTAATATTATTTTCTTTTACTTGTATCTTTTGGTCAAGGTTATAAACGGAGTTAGGCGGGTGCGAGACGGAGTGAGTCCTCCTACCGCTTAGGTGCCTAATACATCTTGCCTATGTCTGTATGATATCTTGGCTATGTATGTTGACACTAAATAGAATTCTCAAGAAGCAGAAGTTAGTGCTTTGTAATTCGAAGATTTCAAGTTTATTCAGATTGACAATGGCTTTGGTGCAGATATTAGTTATAAATTAGAATAAAGAGCGTCCAGAGTCTAGAAACTGTGACGTTCCCTCTTCTTTCAGTTTTTATATATATACAGTATGTAGTTTTTTTTTCAAGATAGGCGTCCGCCTACGCCGCCAAACCGCCGTCGCCAGCCTACTTTACCGTCTACGGCAAAAGTGGTGCGGAGAGCGGCCGTCTAGCGCCTAGGCGCCGTCTAGATGGCCGCCTCGACCGTTGTTTAGAACATGTTTTTTGGTCTTCCTCTGTACATTTGATATTACCTTTCGGTCTTCTTTTCCTATTCTTAGCAAGCATATACATGTCTTTCTTTCTTTCTTAGATTCTAACCTACGATCCAAATAATTAGAAGCCTTAGATTTAGTGTCACTAGCTCCTTTCTTAGCTAAGTGTATTTCTTTTGACGGGTAGTAGCCCCTTGATCCATCGTACTTGAGAGATCCGAGAAAAAAGATGAGTCATATTTGATCCTTTCTATAATGTGAATAAACACATCTTTTAAAGTACTCATTTATGTAGTTTTGCCGATATTTATAGGAAATTATTTTTTCCTTAATTACCTTTGGACTTTCTCGTTCCACTACCAACTTTGTTTCAAAGTCAGACCACTGCCTTTAGAATCTTCTAGAATATATTTTGCTACTTTCTTGATACAAATTGACATAGTATACCACATAGGATTAGAATCTTCTTCTATGTTCCATTTTTCTTCTTTTATCATTTTATCCTTAAATAGTGCTAAGTTCTCTCCTTTCAAAGTTACATCATCTAGTTATTGGCCTCTTGTCTATCCTAGTCTCTCTGCCATTTCCTAATACTAATATGTAAGACCACCAACCAATAATGAGTGGTTAACCTCTCTTGTATAATTTTACAATTTTTACATGCTCTTCTATCAACCTTTCTAGAGAAAGTAAGGGTCCGTTTGGATATGCTTTCTGAAAATTTGTTCTGAAAACAGTTTTTTGAAAGTAAGTTATAAAATTGTTTTCTGAGTATATAAATTTTGGCTTTGCGTTTGGTTATTTTCATCTGGGAAGTGATTTTAAGAAACAAAATTTGAAGATTCTGTTTGGTAAATATTTTTAGAAAGTGTTTTTTTAACTGTGTCCACACTATTCGTGTCCAACTGTGTCCGTCCTAAAACTGTTTGTGTCCAACTGTGTCCGAGTTCCCTCCGGCATCTATTGCTCGAGTTTCCTGCGGTCGAGTCGTGTCGAGTTCGACGTCTAGCGCTCGAGTGCGTCGTTGTCGTGTCATCCTATGTCCTTGAGGTCGTGGTCGAGTTGAGTCCACCATCGTCGTGTCCTTGAGGTCGACCTTCGTCATGTCCTCGAGGTATTCGTGTCGAGGTCGACACTGTGCTCGGCCGCGGATGATGGTTGAGGTCCACGTCGATGAACTCGGCGGTCGACGACGAAGGGACCCGCTCGAACTCGACGGTCCAACGATGAGTCGCTCGAGCTCCAACGTCGATCAGGCTCTCTACTTCGACAGTGAGCCGCTCGAGCTCTCGACGTTGCCATATCCGCCCTCTTCGAAGCTACCGGCGCCGACGTCTCGGAGTTCGCCTATACGGTAGAGAAGGAAGAAATGGTAGAGAAGAAGAAGAAGAAATGGTGGAGCTGTCAATGTGAGAAGAGAGAGCATGTAGAGAGAGAGAGAGAGGGACCCCTCACATGTGAGGCTCAGGTCCCAAGAGATAGGGGGAAAATGTGCTCTCCGAAAACATCTATGACCTACTTTCTGAAAGTAGATTTATAACGTCAGTTAACCAAAAAATATATTCTGAAAGCTTTTCCTTAGTAATTTGAAGCCAAACATTATTTCTAAGTGCTTTTGAGTTTAAACTCAAACTGTTACCCAAAAAAGACAACCAACAGACCCTAATCTACTTGGCTAATATTGGATCCACTTTTAAAAGTAATTAAATGTCCATCCCTCTTCCTATGGTAGTTCTTTGCTATTATAAGTAAGGTCACGTGAGACTGCAAAATCAAGGATCTTATCGCCCCTTTCTTTTCTAACTCTATACCCATAATCTCAATGCACACTATCATAATCATTTTTCTTCTTTCCAACATGACCATTTAACTCTACAATACGATATTTCGGATACGATATGTGTGTGTGTGTGTATATATATTCTTTCAACTTTTTTTTTAATACCTTTTCTATTTTCTTTATCTATTTATTGAGTTTTCTTCTCCTTTGGTTTTGAATTACTTTCCTTTTTCTTTTGGGTGTTTCATTGACCATTGTTTATGTCATGGACTGTAATGTGTTGAATGAATAACTTTATGGATGTTAAAAACCTATGATGGTTGTTTTACTGTTTTAGTGTCACTTAACTTGTGTTATAGTTCCACTTTTACTTCTCACTTTATAATGATTGTTAGTTAGATGCTTAGATGATACTCTTTATTGTTGTTTAATGTGTTAAATTTATCCTTAATGTTAATATCAATTTACAATGTAATTATCAATTGAATGATGTATCTTATGAGTTATGATACATGAAACGGTACAATAATTAAGCAAACTAATACACAATCCCTCTCTCGATATGACAACATAGGTTTTGACTTTACTACTTTGATATGGATAACTGGGCTTCTGAAGCTTAAATGAGGCTTCTATGTGAAGTTGTAGATACACCAAATTTCAAAACGGAATAAGTTTCTTAATGGGTTTGGACTATAGATAGGGAATTTAATTCAGGTTATTGTTTGGTTTATGGGCTGAAATTGTATTAAGAACTTAGAACATAAGAATGTTGGAAATGGAAAAAAGATGTAAGAGTGTAATACGTTATTTTTGATTTATTTATTATTCATTTAGTTTTTTTAATTTATAATTTTACTTAAATCTATTTGGTCATTACTATCTAGCTGTATGCTATAGACACCTAACACCTTTTAGTTACGGAAATCTGCTTTACTCTTTTGAAGGTACATGCTAACTCAAGAAGGACAGGAAGCTGCACGTGAATGTCTCCTGCGATCCGGTTTAAGTGATTCCACTGGACAAGTGACTGCACTTTGCAGATCTAATAATCCTCTGGATGAGCAAAGTGCATCAAAAATTGATTCCACCACAAGAGAAGCAGCATTTCCAACTATTAGTATAAGCTGTGAAGAGGAACTAAATGATTATGCGACTAAGGTAAGTTGTACTCAGCAGGTGCTCTTTTAATTTTTGAGATTTTGATACTTCTCAGAAGACATGTTTTGGCTAAGCAGATGGGTGTTTTGTGCTTGATTATTTATGCCATAACTAATTTATGTTTGTTACTCTGCTTGCTCTGGTCTGATTTTGTTGAAGTATGTTGTGCTATATCAGCACAATGACACCTGATTATACATATCGATGTACGAATAATGCCAAAATGTTTGGTAGCCTTTATTATCAAAGAATGCTTCATGATTTGCTTAAAGGGACTGGTTAACATTTATTAAACATTTAAAAAGGATTGTGGAAACCTTGATCAAATCAGGCAGTCAAAGTTGTATTTGGTCTCTGTTTTTATTATTGGCAAAGCTCTTATCATCTGTAAAAAATTGGCTCGAGATTTAAGTTGGAATCAAATTATCAGTCTTCAAAGCTTTATAATTTTAGTCAGTTATCCATACGACTTTTGAACTTTAGTGGTTTAAAACTTATTTAGACCTTTATTTGGTGGAAGACTAAAAAGAGCATAATCAACAAATAGTGTCCTGACTACATTGGGTAATTTCTTAATAGCGGATGCTTGCAGTATCTGTAAGTTACAACTCCATCCATGCTATTCTTGGTAGGACTGATGGGTTGGGATCATGCTGAATTCACGTAACGACCAAACTGAATACTCTTAAGTTTTTCAGGTTCAGGTTAAGTACTAATCCTAATCTATGTGGATAGGGTTTACATAGATGCACATATTGTTTTTTGGAGTTATTGTTTAACGTAATTATTTAAATTTCAGATATAGAAACTATCTTATAGTATCTCATCTATAACTTTACTTTTCAATAATGATCAACATGGTTTTCACCCATGATATGACTCATGAGATATTATCAACTTATGATTATCAAGAATTTGATAACCAAAATTTACTAGAAGACCTTAGCAATAAACTCAATAACTGGGATATGCAAATTAGTATATTATTTTCTTGTCCGAATTTGGTTCAGAATGAGGCCATATCGAAGCACTATTTACTTAGGTTTCTTTTTTATTTTGGAAACTGAACAGTATAACTTTTCAGAAAAAATATCGGGTCATTGCTTACCATTTACAGCCCTAACTCCAGGTATTTCGTATCCTCCTTTCTACCCTTTCAGTACAAATTCTTTATCCTCTCCTTATCAGTCCTTTCTTGCTCTCCACCGTATCCACAATTGTCAGTTTCTATTGCTAAGTTGGCTTGGCAAACACAATAATCTGCCACTGGATGTCACGCCCCGACCCGGAATCATCCGAATCATCGTCCTCACAGGGGACGTGATGCCGCACGAGCCTGGTGTTGCGCTCGTGCAAGGCAAGATGACAAGTTCTCAAAATGGTTATCTTTAAATTGATATTAGCAAACTGAAGAAAACATAGTATACGAAACAATTCTCTTTATTGATAATGAACTGAGATTACAAAGACTTTCTATAGCCCAACTGAATTTGCCAGATTGGCTACAACACTCAAGTTCTCTCTTGCCCACAAAGGATTTCACCGTTCCATCATGCCTTCTATATCTCGGCCGCATCAATCCTGTTGCAAGTTCGAGCGTCAATGCGATCGCACGCTTCAAACGCTACGGCATTTCATGCCTCTGCGCAATCAAGCGAAGCTTCGCCGCGAGCAATCCATTTCCTACACCCTGCATGAAAGCTGGTGGGGGATCAGTACGTTCGTCCTCGCATGTACTGACGAAAAGACCAACTTTCTAAACCGATATTTTAGTATTTATGTTCAATTATGCAACTTAGCTTATGATCTTGCTATATTCTCCTTAGGGTCGGTTTCATGGCATATTCGAAAGCGGTAAAGCATGTTATCATGGCAAGCATGTTATTCGAATTGAATAGGCAAGCAGGTAAGCAATCTCGTGTTTGTTTCGTGGCGCGACTTCTTACCAGCATAGACGCACTCGTCCTTGCATCGACGTAAGGTGAATACGCCCCATTCCTTCCCTGTCATGTTATAAGTGCTCTCTATGCATGATCTATGTGTGCAGGATACATACGTGCCTGCACTTTCAACCCATCGTCCCTTAACTATATGAAGGTCGTTGGCGTATCCGCGCCAAAATAGACTAAAGGCGTTTTTCTTTTTTTTTTCTTTCTTTTTTTTCTCGAATTGGGTAGCCCGACGCCTCTCGTAGTGGGTTGATGTCCCAATTACGGAGATCTTCTGCTGCATACCATCATTTGCGGCTTTTCACATCTCGCTAAGCGGTCGCTAATCGTCTTACGGATGTGCGCCTATCAAAGATTATATCCCTCCTAGGTCGAACGGTCCCGGTGTCCCGGCGCAGCCCGTTCGGAGGGAACATTCCCGTGCACGGGAGATTATCGCAATTATCTCAAGTCCATTCAACCATGCAAACACATTATTATTCAAACAACCAAACATAGTCCCGAGTCTGAGACTCAGACTTTATCATCTCGTATTTCTTCCATTAATTTTCTATGTTCTTACATTTCATACTTCGTTTCAATGTTCAATAATATCATGCCTTAACTCAATGTTCGTCAACCGAACGACCCGAAGGTTCCGAACACCTTTCAAGGCATCATGTCATATCTGACAGTTCCGTCACCTACATGCCACAACTGTTCTCTTCGCAACGAAGCCATCTTTTATGATCTCGTGCACGTACGCACGTTTTGACACGTTTATCATCTTTTCCTTCGCGTCGTGCACTTGCATGCATCGAAGCCGTATTTCCATGTCTATGCCTTAGTGTTCAATGTACATGGCTCGTGCACTAGGGCGCTCGCCTATATTGTCTTTTGATGTGCTAGCCTTTCTAACTCGTGCGCGAAGGCACGGAATGGCTCGTGCACGAAGGTACTCTCCGAATACAGTTATCCCATGTTCTTGCGGCTTGCGCACCGAGGCGCTCACCTTTGCGATATCCATTGTTCCATAGCGACTCGTGCATTTGATGCACGTTTTATTTCAATTGTCCTAACTAGTGTTCGACACACACTATGATTTATCTTCCGATCGGACCACGTCCGTGGCATCGATAGGTTAACTTAGCATACAAAGATATATTCTGACTTAAGCATGAAGCAATAAAAAGAAGAGTCAATCCCACCTTAAGCCGATACGCCTTGTTGTTTGTCGAGCCGATGCGGCTCGATTTCATATCTTTGTTGCACGGCCAAATCTCCTGACTTGGCTATTCAAGCACTTCTTATTTTATTGAGCTACTCGATCGATTTCGGCCTAACGTGCCCAAGTCCCAGCCCGTTGCGAGGCGGTGATTTGGGTTTTGCGGATCCATTGCGAATGAGGCAAAATGTCGACCTCTAATATTTCAGCGTAAATGGATAGCCTGCACATGAAAACAACTAAAATCAATACTTGCATCGATTCGGACTTGCGCCTTGGTCGATTCGATTTCTTGGAATCTTCGAGCCAACTCAACGCACTATCCTTCGGGGCAATGTAGCGCTTTGCATCGATTCAACTCGATGCATTTTTTTGGAACAATGCAATTCTTCTCATCGACTTAGTTAAATGCATTTCTCGGGACAACGTAACTCTCGTATCGATTCACATAGATACATTTCATTCGGTCAACGCGACTCTTTGAGTCAACGTCTCAGCGTAATGTGCCGTGCGGAGCGGGACATTACAGAATATACCACTCAAAACAAGGTTCGTCCTTGAATCAAAACCAACACTCCGATTAAGTGTTTTATAGATCGTTTCACGATCTCGTCCCACCAATGTTGTCCAGTTTCACACTATCTTGCAAGCTTTTCATTAACATTTCAAAGTCTTTCTGCAGCTCGATTTGAATTTTTGTATACAACTCGATTCGGATCTGTACCTATATTCAAGGCGTCCCAAAGATATATGTATTTTGACCAAGTCCAGTGGTAGCAAATTGGAACAAAGCTGACAGAAAATTTTCAATCCTATGCTTGCCATCTCGTACTCCCTATCGGACTTATCTTTAGCAATACATACGTGATTCATTCAATAAGTCACTGCACGCGACGCGATTCAAAATCGCATTTCTCATTTCGTATGTTTCGTATGGACTATCAATCCTATACGTTGCGTCGAGCCGTCGCATATCCGATCGCAACGATCCTCCGCGACGCCTTGCGTTCGAAGTCGTCACCCAACTATTTTCGAAGTCTGGCTATGCAACTTATCTCGATACGATTTTCTTTGTTGACTTGCAAATGCATCAACATTCAGGACTACGTCCGCTAGGTTACTTACCTAGACACCGTGCTTAAATTCTCCCAACGTAACTTTTAAATTGACATTGCACAAAGGCCACAATCTATCCGACACAACAGCTTACATCGAGGCGACGGTGCTCAAGGCAACAATCGCTTTGACTCAAAGTCTCAACGATGCATTTTACTTTCGATTCCTAACGAGTAGGATTTCACTAGCCAAATTTCCAATTTATCCGTCTCGCAACATCGAACATAATTTCGATTCACGCAAGCTCAATTGCAAGGTGAATCCAAATCTAACGACATAACTCGTAAGTCATTCTTTTACCACTCGCGCTCGTGCATAGCACGATTCTCAAAATCGCCTAGACTTATCATCAACATGCACCGCATTATATTTGTTATCGATGCAATTTCATATGCGATATCGCATGAGTTATCTTACGGTCTGCAACATCCAATTTGATTTGGCGGTCAAGTCTTCTAGGGTCAACTGCCCCGAAGCTACACTCGATAATTGTGGATCATTAACGAAGGACATTTTTACTACGAACCATGCTATATCTTATTTCGCAGCCAAATCACGTTCCGATGATTTCTATGCGACTACCCAATTTCGGACAAGACCATTTCTATCGGCGCAACTGATTCACAACTATCCTCTGAGTAAAGTCATGCACTATCGTCGATGATTCTGAAATTCACGAAACATCTACTCGCATTGAGTTCGAGTCTATCTCATTTGCGGTCGACACACGAGATGCTATACGCATCGAACAATCGTCGATGACATATAGTCTCATCTTGATCAATCACAAAGTTCATGATCAACCAGTTCGTTCATTCTCCTATCGTTATTTACAAGATTTTTGATAGCGCGAGGCACACTCCATTTTGTATTCTCACATCATGCTTACGTTTCCTTACGTATCGATCTCGATACGTCGTATCAATTTCGATAGCGTAAGGGTCAACTTTGATTCTGTTTCAACGTCGACAACTTGCATTGTATACGTCCAAGTTCTCCACAAACATTTTCGTACGTCTCGAATCGTTTCTCGATTCGTTGCATTCCGTTTGATTTGATGGCGTAACCGAGTTACCGATTTTCCAACATCGTGCCCTCTAAGTTTCATATGACTTCGTTGTGCTCACGGTGAGTCTCATCTCGACATAACCAACTATCTTTCTTAGGCGCGACTATCCGAATCAACTAATATTTTCATCGAAATCACAAGTCATGCGATTCGATTACACTTTGCATCGGCTAACATTTCTATCGAGATCGCAAGTCATGCGATTCGATTATAATTTGTATCGCCCAATATTTTCATCGAGATCGCAAGTCGTGCGACTCGTTTATAATTTCAAGTTTCCTATCGGTTTGATCCGATCATTGCCTCAAGGCATAATCGTTTTGTTAGTCTCGGTTGTCTGATCGACTTATAATTTCCGTCTGACGTATCATTTATTGATACGAGTCCCGCCTTATCGTCCCAATCGATTTTCGAAGAACAATTGCATTAACATACCGACATACAAATTTTCAATCGAGTCTCGGTACTCTCCCGTCCGTTGCGGACAAACCTTTTGCAATTCTCACAACGCAGCGATGTAATTCATCGCACAAGTGGTATATCATATACCACTCAGAATCGAGTCATTCATCGCATACATGGTATGTCATATACCACTCGGAAATCAAGTCATTTCCCTCGCATTATGCTCAGTATGAACCAACAATCTCTTCCGACTCACGATTTCCGCAGTGATCGTGCTTGATCACAACCGTAACTTTGATTAAATCAAAATCCGACACAACTCGACCAATGTTTTCATTTGCCAACACAAGTTCGGTGTGCAATCGAACGATTCGTTCTATCGATTTATGATTTTCAGTTCCTTCCGTTGCATCTCGTGCAACGATTTATTTCCAATATCCTTGCACTTTGTGCAACGATTACTTTCACATGCGTTGCACCACGTGCAACAATTTACTTCCGACACGCATTTCACATCGTGCAACGACTTATTTCCGACATTCATTGCTCCTCGTACAACGATTTATTTTCGACATCTGTTGTAACTCGTGCAACAATTTATTTCCGACATTCAAAGTCAATGCTCAAATCCGTTCAACACATTCGATATTAACTTATCACTTTCATTGCAACACACATTCACAATCAACTCGTTGCACTTCCTGCAACGCATTATTTAAGTTTCCGCATTGGTGCAACCAATATTCACAACCCATTGCACTTCATGCATCGTTTCATTTCTCATTCAACATGTTACATTGCAACAACAACATCTCAAATCGTATTTCACAATTTGTTGCGCTTGCAGCAACTAACATTTCACGGCTCGTTGCATTCAATGCAACGAAACGTTTCACGACTTTCTCCGCAACATTATGTAAATTCGAAGTACTTGCGGCAACGTTACCCGACTTTGTATTAGACTTATTGTATGGAACATCCAGTGTGTAGTGCCCCGTCCCGCTTATGAAACGGGTTGAACCAGATTGAGTAAGCAGGATGACTATCGATAGGGATACTATCGAACGACGATATCGTCGGTACGATATAGATGAGCGTGCTTGGAAATTGAGGAATGGTTCGAACGGAAAAATTTGAAGAAGTCGATTTTGATTCGAATGATAGTGTTGAGGATTTGTTGAATGACTTCATCCCTGAGTGGTGTATGCGATAGCCTCAGGGACGTCGATCGATTGAGGATACGGGGTGTCAATGAGTCTATCAGCAAGCGTCGCGTTATGCAAAGCCGTAGAGTGAGTATCATTGAATAAAGTTTAGCCTTGAAGTTTGACGTGTTGATTTGCACAGATTAGAAATGACGCGCATGGAACGTACACGGGATTGAGGATTGTGCGAAGTATGAAACGCGATTATGAATGAGTAGGTGAAGTCGAATCGAGAAAAAGTTAGGGTGTGCGAATGAATGACTTGATTGAGGAAATTAATACGGATCGTATACGAAAAGTTAGCACGATGGAAAGATAGCGTGCATGAAAAGTTGAATTTCGAAGTTACGTAATGACTCTAGGATTGGATTGAATGTCGTTCGATGAATTGAGTTAGCAAAGGAACGATGCGAATTAAGGAAATACGTTGGTCGATGACTTAAGATAAAGGGATGAACGAATACGCGAATTTGAGTTGAGGAATTTGATGTTGTGAATGATTCGAGGGATAATGATCGGACTTGAGTTTGAATGTCGAGAAGACTATCCAGTCGGACGATAGCATCGTTCGCACGACTCGAAATTCGTTGCAAAGGAAGATCGTCTGGTTACGCATATTATCGATGGTATTGAGGCTTATCAAAGATCGATATGCGATAACTCGGGGGCACTCTAATTCGGCGAAAGACGATCGTGCAAGTGTTATTGTTCGGTTGGATGCTATACTTAGAATTTTGATTGAGATGAATGTAAGATGAAAATGATCGTGTCTTGATGGTTACGTTGATAATCACAACGTCGACGATCTTGTCTTGCGCGAGTGCAACTCTATCCTCGCAGGAATGATCGAACTCGAAAAAATCAGGATGCGGCAACTTTGATTGTCTCGACTTGTCGGTTTGATGCGAAGGAAAATTCGAGGATGTTTAGACTTGTGATTGACGAATGAATGAAACTTGAGGATTGAGTAGGTCCAATCCGCGCATCGAAAATGAACTAGTCTAGACGCAAACAAGAGTTACGTCCCGATGAGAATGATTATTCCGCGGGAGCGTTGTATGGTGATTCATGCCCACCGTGGATAATCTGACTCGCGTGAGATCGGGGCGCAACGTATTGTTGAGCTGGACGACCTCATGATCGATTACGTGAATTGGAATAGATGACTTAGAAAATGTGGAATATGAAATTTTGGTTCGCGATTAATTGTGTCATAGCGTGCTTGAATTGAGAAGGATTGATAGGCGAACTATATTGAACGTGTTTGAAGGGATAGACTATACAAGATGACTTATTGAATGAGCGATTTTGATACGTCGTGAAATTGGTTGAACGAGAGTTGTCGTAGGATGGCTTTGCTGAATGACTCAGACCCCGTGCGACGAATATTGGGATGTGCGTAAGGAATCGATGCTCGAAGTTTAGAAATCGGAGTGATGCGAGCTTGGGTAGAAAACCCCGTACTATCAATTTGGTTTGACCTTAGGATTGGGTCAGTGTTGATATTGTTGTTTGGGAACTATGATTCCAATACTGACGGAAAGACATAGCCTAGCGGTTAGGCAAGACGTCCATGTTGCGGGAGTTAGTATCGGTGCGAGTGATCTTGAGGATTGATGGGTTGGGATATTGGTATTGATGAATGGAATGATTCGGGAATATGAAAATACCACTCATGAGCCTCGGCTGATATGCATGTATATCAAGGACGCTTGAATGCATGCACGATCCGACTCGAGTGGAAATGGCGAAATTTGCTATTACGAGGCTTGGCTGAAATGCATGTATTTCGGGGACGCCTGGAATGTATGTACGATCCAACTAAGCGATACGTTAAATTCAAGTGAGACTTGAGGAACAGGAAAGTGTCGAGGATTTTGATATTGTAAGTTTTGAAGAAAAGATTGTGGGGGAACGCATAGGAGAAAGTGTGTGCGAGAGTTCTTAAACGTTGAGTAAAAGTGATAAGTCGATAACTGTACTCAGTTAGTTTCGAGGACGAAACTTTTTCTGAGTGGTGTATGATGTAGTGCCCCGTCCCGCTCAGTCAATCGGAGGAATAGGAACGCCGACGGCGTTCGGACTTAGCCTTGCAACGGCTGCATGAAGACATCGCTCGGTCAAGGCGACCGCTCGCTCAGGTGGGATAGTTTCGGTGAACTTGTCTCATCTTAGCCTTCACATAATAAATCGCATGTTTTCAACTTGCACAAGTAGGTTTGATAATAAAAGAGACGAATCCACATAGCTAAAGGGAATAATTCCGACGGGTCAAATTGAGTTAGAATATGGAAAGATCCAAAACGATCGTCTTAGAGTTGGTGCACGGCGTGCTTTGAAAATGACACTTGGTCCTTCGTCCCGTGGCTTGGGAGAAGGAAAAGTTGGTATTCGCCACAAGCTAAGAGTTAGCCAAATTCATAGGCGTCGCCCGCACAAATGCTTCATAAAGCATGCACGGTCTCTTTGCCCAAGGCGTGGCATAGCCTCTGCTCGCCGACGGGTTAAGTTATATTGCACGGCTTGTGGCATAAGTCTAGGCACCTCAAATAACTTGGTTGTTCAAAGTCGAATGCGTGCACGGCACGTTCCCACGACGCAAGCCTTGACGCAGCCTTTGCTCGTCAAGTTGTTGCAAAGTAAGTTATGCAAGTTACGCCAAGCTATCAGGAGTAGTAGCAGGCACGGCCCTATGAGTTCTACGACCGGGTATAACCACATAGTCTCACGATCGTAAGGCCCGTCATATAGAGTATGACTTGGGCGGTGGTGTCACATAGAGTTTCAAGTTGGTTTGAGACACGGTGGCACGGATTTAGTGTTTTAAGGCACGGGCCACGGTTGAGTCATTGAGTTTGGAAAGTGTTTCGATAGTTGTTCTTGAGTGAGTGAAATGATAGGGCAAGAAAGAAAGAATGCTCGCGACTGGGTCGTCGAGGCAAGAAAGAAAGAATGCTCACGACTGGGTCGTTGAGGCAAGAAAGAAGAATGCTCGCGACTACGGGTCGTCGAGGCAAGATCTCAGATGTGAGATGTGTTGAACTTAGCCCTGAAAGAGATGGTAACACTAGAAGTAGCTTTGACTGTGTGAGACGTCAGTTTGAGTCGAGTCTTGCTTTTGGTTATTGGACAACTTGTACAAGGTAAAATAAATCTGTTTCTCGAACGGCGACCCCGGCGGCCCAGGGGAACCGTTGCGATGGAGACATTCGAAGCTGTGCTGGATGACCGCACGGGTTAGGCGGGGACTTGCAGCGGAGCTAGCTACTCGCGCTGGCAAGGAGCGTCCGTCTAATCAAAAGCTCAAAAGGAGTCCATTATAGGGCTGGGCCCTAGTGACTAGTTCATATAGATGAGTCGGCTTGGGCGGCGATCCGCGTGTATGCCTTTGGATTGAGTCGAGTATTGAGTGTAGTATATCGAGGAAGTTGAGTTGAATGTGTGTGTACAGTTGGAACACAAAATGTTGGGCCTAAGATTTGGCTGCAACGTAGGCGACGTGCTTCGACACGAGATATAGCGTCGAGTCTTGAGTTGTCGGCATATAAGTTGCATAAGTTGGTTGAGTTGTTTGAGTTTAAGTCGAAAAAACCGTCGCAGGGCAAAGTTGATCGAGTGACACTAACATTCACAAGTCTTAATTGGGTCAGTTGGTGATCAAAGTAGTAAAGGCCGCGAGGCGGCGACATGGTTTAGTCACCCTGAGTTGCGAGGCACGGCACGATGGATTCCTAGCACGATCACACGGAAATGGAGCCTCATCGCGTAGTTGCGTCTCTGATTAAGTACCGTAAGGCAAACACGACTCGATAGGTTAACGTCGATGTTGCAAGCACGGGATGGTCTTGAAACACGAAATAGGTCAAGGCGTCTGTCCTAAAACTGATCCTAAGGCAAGAGTAGGAAGACAATTGATAAGAAGGGACTATGTTGTACAAAGTAAATCAAACGTGTTGGGTTTATATGGGTGGGCGAGGAGCTCATTCCACCAGTACAGTTGAGTACTGACACCCACATAGTTTTCATGTGCAGGCACAGGTAGAAGCTCGTGGCGCGGAGCTCGCTTGGATGCGTCGAGGCATGGAGTTCCTTGGCGATTCGAAGCGTGCGGCCGCATGGAGTAAAGACTTATACGGGACATAATGTATGGACGTCGCCTTCCGAAGCTTCCGCTGGCTCAAGACTTGAAATTGAGAGATGAGAGAGAGTTGAGTGATTGTAATGTGAGATGAGTGGATTGGAGTGATTGTAATCTTGGCCTTGCGCCCCCATTGTAATCTTTGTTTCAATATCAATACAGAGCTTTTTTTGAATAACTTGTGTTTGTTCTAAAAATTTTCGCTGCTATTATTCAATGTCTCTGCATGGGACTTCTGTGCGACGACCCCGTCGCAGCAGCTGAAATCGGCCGTTATGGAACCCGCCTTGCACGAGCGCAATCTAGGCTCGTGCGGCATCACGCCTTAGCGAGGACGATCGCTCCTACGGGAGCGGGGCGTGACACAGTGCGGCATCGAGTAGAGTCAAGAGTGATTCGATTGGTGGTGGGCAACTCTTTGGAATTGAAAAACGTCCTAAGGAAATTGAGCCTGGAGCTCTGATACCAATCTTTCACGCCCTGACCCGGAATCATCCTAATCATCGTCCTCGCAGGAGGGCGTGATGCCGCACGAGCCTGGAGTTGCGCTCGTACAAGACAAGATGACAAGTTCTCAAAATGGTTATATTTAAATTGATATTAGCTAACTGAAGAAAACAGAGTATACGAAACAATTCTCTTTATTAATAATGAACTGAGATTACAAAGACTTTCTATAGCCCAACTGAATTTGCCAGATTGGCTACAACACTCAAGTTCTCTCTTGCCCACAAAGGATTTTACCGTTCCATACATCATGCCTTCTATATCTCGGCCGCATCAATCCTGTTGCAAGTCCGAGCGTCAATGCGATCGCACGCTTCAAACGCTATGGCATTCCATGCCTCTGCGCAATCAAGCGAAGCTTCGCCGCAAGCAATCCATTCCCTACACCATGCATGAAAGCTGGTGGGGGATCAGTACGTTTGTCCTCGTATGTACTGACGAAAAGACCAACTTTCTAAACAGACATTTTAGTATTTATGTTCAATCATGCAATTTAGCTTATGATCTTGCTATATTCTCCTTAGGGTCGGTTTCATGGCATATTCGAAAGCGGTAAAGCATGTTATCATGACAAGCATGTTATTCGAATTGAATAGGCAAGCAGGTAAGCAATATCGTGTTTGTTTCGTGGCGCGACTTCTTACCAGCATAGACGCACTCGCCCTTGCACCGACGCAAGGTGAATATGTCCCATTCCTTCCATGCCATGTTATAAGTGCTCTCTATGCGGGATCTATGTGTGCAGGATACATACGTGCCTGCACTTTCAACCCATCGTTCCTTAACTATATGGAGGTCGTTTGCGTATCCGCGCCAAAATGGACTAAGGGCGTTTATCTTTTTCTTTCTTCTCTTTTTTTTTCTCGAATTGGGTAGCCGGCGCCTCTCGTAGTGGGTTGCTGTCCCAATTACGGAGATCTTCCGCTGCATATCATCATTTGCGGCTTTTCACATCTCGCTAAGCGGTCGCTAATCGTCTTACGGATGTGCGCCTATCAAAGATTATATCCCTTCTAGGCCGAACGGTCCCGGTGTCCCGGCGCAGCCCGTTTGGAGGGAACATTCCCGTGCACGGGAGATTATCGCAATTATCTCAAGTCCATTCGACCATGCAACACACTATTATTCAAACAATCAAACATAGTCTTGAGTCTGAGACTCGGACTTTATCATCTGGTATTTCTTCCATTAACTTTCTATGTTCTTACATTTCATACTTCGTTTCAATGTTCAATGGCATAATGCCTTAACTCAATGTTCGTCAACCGAACGATCCGATGGTCCCGAACACCTTTCAAGTCATCATGTCATATCTGACAGTTTCGTCACCTACATGCCACAACTGTTCTCTTCGCAACGAAGCCATCTTTTATGATCTCGTGCACGTACGCACGTTTTGACACGTTTATCATCTTTTCCTTCGCGTCGTGCACTTGCTGCATGCATCGAAGCCGTATTTCCATGTTCTATGCCTTAGTGTTCAATGTACATGGCTCGTGCACTAGGGCGCTCGCCTATATTGTCTTTTAATGTGCTAGCCTTTCTAACTCGTGCGCGAAGGCACGGAATGGCTCGTGCACGAAGGCACTCGCCGAATACAGTTATCCCATGTTCTTGCGGCTTGCGCACCGAGGCGTTCGCCTTTGCGATATCCAATGTTCCATAGCGACTCGTGCATTTGATGCACGTTTCATTTCAATTGTCCTAACTAGTGTTCGACACACTATGATTTATCTTCCGATCGGACCACGCTCGTGGCGTCGATTGGTTAACTTAGCATACAATGATATATTCTGACTTAAACACGAAGGAATAAAAAGAAGAGTCAATCCTCCCACCTTAAGCCGATACGCCTTGTTGTTTGCCGAGCCGATACGGCTCTTTGTTGCACGGCCAAATCTCCTGACTTAGCCATTCGAGCACTTCTTGTTTTATTGAACTACTCGATCGGTTTCGGCCTACTGTGCCCAAGTCCCAGCCCGTTGCGAGGCGGTGATTTGGGTTTTGTGGACCCGTTGCGAATGAGGCAAAATATCGACCTCTAATATTTCAGCGTAAACGGATAGCCTGCACATGAAACCAACTAAAATCAATACTTGCATCGATTCGGACTTGCGTCTTGGTCGATTCGATTTCTTAGAATCTTCGAGCCAACTCAACGCACTATCCTTCGGGGCAATGCAGCGCTTTGCATCGATTCAACTCGATGCATTTCTTTGGGACAATGCAACTCTTCGCATCGACTTAGTTCGATGCATTGCTCGGGACAACGTTACTCTCGTATCGATTCGCATCGATACATTTTATTCGGTCAACGCGACTCTTTGAGTCAACGTCTCAGCGTAATGCGCCGTGCGGAGCGGGACATTACACTGGATTTGGTTGTGTTTGTACCTAATGTAGCATCAGAGCACTAGGTATTGATTCAGTGCATTTTCTGTTTTGTAACCATCCAGTTTGTTGGGGACCTCTTTTCACTTTCCCTTCCACCAAAATTTGTATCAAGTATCCCATATAAGCTTTACCCGCTTACAATATTTCACTTCTTATAGCTTGTCGTTTCTCTACAAATTACAGACGGAGGAGTTGTTGGATAAATGCACTTAAGGACCACTATATCATTAGCTCTGATGTTTCTTGGGTAAAGGGTTTGGTCAAGACAAGGATACTCGATACTCAATGATGAGAAGAACACCCGGAATTATTGAAGCTGCATACAACTTTGCTACAATGAACTTAGATTATTTAGTAACCATCAAATATATGGTTTAATTTCTGAGACCACATTAGGATACATCTTTCCGTCTTCCTTAACCGTCTCGTGCTATTTACGTTGCCTTTACGCTTCGATCTTAAATCAGCATCGTAGTGAAGCTTCTACATCTGGATCCACATGCAAATATTCAACGACATGTGTGGTAAAGTCGAAGCAGGCAGTGGTCAACTCGGGTGCGTCTGATCACATGACAGGTGATGTCGGTATGTTGCATAAATATGAATCTGTGGGTCGTGTGTCAGATATCACTGTTGCGAATGACAGTTTTTTGAAAGTCCGTTCTAGAGGAAGTGCATGTCTTTCTCCGACTCTACCACTTACTTCGGTTTTACATACACCTGAAAATCCGTTCAACTAATTATCTATTAGTCGGATAACTCGAGATTTACACTGCTCAGTAACTTTCTTTTCTGATGGTTGTGTTTTTCAGGATCTGAAGATGGGAAAGACTATTGGTAGGGGACATGTGGCTGGAGGCTTATACTTGGTTGAGTTGAATTCATCTGTTGCTTGTGCCTGTATGTGCCAAGATCCCTTTAAGTTGCATTGTCGGTTTGTTCATCCTTCTATCAAAACTCTCCAGAAATTGTGTCCAACACTAGATCTTCGCGTCCCTTTTCATTGTGAGTCGTGTAGTCTAGCCAAACATTATCGTGCCTCTTATCCAGTGAGTTTAGATAAATCTGTTTCCGTCCCATTTGAATTAGTCCACTCTGATGTATGGGATACATGTTCTGTTGAATCGGTTATAGGGTTAAGATATTTTGTGTCTTTTGTTGATGATTACTCACGAGTCACCTATGTCTACTTGACGAAAAATCGCTCCAAATTATTTGATATTTGGTGCAATTTTTATGCGGAAATTAAAACCCAATTTGGAGCTTCTATTAAGTATTTTCGGAGTGACAATAGTCGTGAGTATTTGTCTGGTGAATTCAATTTTCATCTGGCTGGACATGACATCATTTACCAAACTTTCTGACTGGTGTGGCCGAACGAAAGAATTGTCACCTTTTGGAAACCACACATGCTCTTATGTTTCATGCATGTACTCCCAGAAAATTTTGGTTGGATGCGATCTTTACGGCTTGTTATCTGATTAATTGTATGCCGTTTCGTGTATTCCATGTAGCTACTCCTTTTTTCGGTTATATTCTAATCGAATGTCATTTTCCTTGCCACTCAGTTTTTGGATGATTAAGTTATGTTCGGAATACTCGACCTACCCTTCTAAAATATACCCGAAGGCAATCAAATGTATTGTCTTTGGGTATCCTAAGGATCAGAAAAGGTATCGTTTTTCTTCGACTTTGAAGAGATATTTTATTTCTCGGGATGTTACCTTTGTTGAGACCAATTTTCCACCACCTCCTCCACATAAAGATTCTGCTCCAACAGTTTATCCAGAAGATAACTTCCTCTTGTACCCTGTTCAACTACAGGAGCCTCCCGTACGGGTATCCTCCCCTACCAAGCCAGTCTTATCGTCCAATGATCTGCAAACACCAGCTCCGCCAGAACAAGATCATCAATAGTGTCCACAACTATAGAGCATGTATCATCATCCGAGTCCTCCTCCAACTCTACTGCTCTACCACCTCCTGATATACCGACTCGCCCCCATCGTGCATGTAGTGACCATTCTTTGTACGTTGACAACTACAAAGGGCTCGCGAGTCATACTCGGTCCTTAGTGGCTACTATTGATGGGAATCAAATCTCCAATTCTACAGAGGAGAGACTCAAACATCCTGGTTGGCGTGTTGCTATTGAAAAGGAAATGCGAGCACTCCGAAAAATCATATATGGGACCTGTTGGATTTGCCTATGGTTAAGAAGGCAGTATGATGCAAATGTGTGTTCACAATCATGGTGAAACCAAATGACAATTTTGATCGTCTAAAAGTTCTTGTGGCAAATGGATATTCTCAGACGTACGACGAGGATTATTTTGAAACATTCTCCCAAGTTGCCAGTATAACTTCTGTGCTAATGCTCCTAGCCTTAGCTGTCCGCTATAACTGGTCCCTATTTCAGTTGGATGTAAAGAATGCATTTTTTATGGGGACTTTGAAGAGGAGGTATATGTAGTGCAATCTCCTGGATACGTTGCTAGGGAGGGTAAAGTGTGTCATCTGTGGAAGGTCCTCTACGGTCTGAAACAATCACCTCGTGCTTGGTTTGGTCGATTTACACATGTTATCCGGTTTTGCATGTGTCGATCGAAGAAGAACCATTCGGTATTTACTGACAGACGTTAGTTGGAAGAATATTACTGGTTGTCTATGTCGATGACGTTGTGATTACTGGAAACGACACTCAGGGTATTGCGGAGCTAAAGAAGTTTCTAGGAGAATAATTTCGGACCAATGATATGGAATCGTTGAAGTACTTCTTGGACATTGAAGTCACAAGGGGAAAGCGAGATATTGTAATATCTCAGCGGAAATATGTGCTTGACATTCTAACTGAAGGAGGAATGATGCAAGCTAAGGGAGCAACTTCACCCATAGATCAATGGGTAAAGTTACTCCCCGATGAGAGGATAATGATGATTAATCCTAATCAGTATCATCGAGTGGTTAGAAACCTCAACTACTTGGCAGTCAAGGTTCAACCAGATTTTTTTTTTGTCATCAGTTTCGCAAGTAGATTTATGGCTTCTTCACGAGTTTCACATTGGCAGGCAGTTCTCAGAATCTTGCGCTATCTTGTCCAGAATCATGGGCATACTCATCTTGAGTGTTTTACAGATGCGGACTGGAGTGCGAGTTTTACTGATATACGATCTACATTCGGATACTCAATATTCATTGGTGGAAACTTGGTATCGTGGAAGAGCAAGAAGTAAGAGTGTGGTCTCATGATCAAGTTCGGAAGCAGAATATCGAACTATTGTTCATGACACTGCAGAAGTGTTATATCGGCAACATCTTCTACAAGAGCTAGGAGAAGAAGCATGATTGAAAGCAACAGAAATGTGGTGTGACAATCAATCTGCTATCTATATTGCTACCAATCCTGTATTCCATGAACGGACTAAACACATTGAGATTGACATCCACTTTGTCCGTGATGAATATCAGAGGGGGATGATCACATTTCACCATGTGAGAACTGGAGATCAGATAGCTGATATTTACGAAGTCTCTTTTGGGTCCTCGTGTTTATTATTATTATTTTTTGGTAACAAGCTGGACATGATTGACGTATATGCTACAGTTTGAGGGAGGGTGTCAGGAGTATATTCGTTATGGGCTTTAGTCCCACATCAGGTAGAGAATAAGGAGGAGGCTAGTCCTCCTCCGGTATATATGTAATCCTTCGTTCAATAGTAATCTATCCCATTATTCTATTTTACAGAAGAAATTTCTCTGAGTGCTTTTGCATTGATTCTCTTAATTTTGTCAGCACACAGATATAACTTATAAGGGAAATGCCATTCTTGGTCCTAGTTACACAGGTTCTGGTGGATATATCATATGGTCTGTCATTCTTTTCACAGAAGTAGGATGTTTCTTTTCCATAGTAGATCTAGGTAAGGAAGCACTTCATATTTGTTCATTCTCATGTTATATTCTCCAGAACTCAGAAGTCAGAACCTGGCATTTCTTTATAAATTTTATTCAAACAGCAAACGCAATTGTTCTAGCGGAATTCCATTCATGGTGACAGTATCACCTTAACTGGTTTGTAAGTGTACATCATGTTATTTATTGTTGACTACTAGTTTTTCCATGATTTTATGATCACAAAGCTTTCAGGCCTAAAGTATGGAGATTTTAATTTTGTGTTAATTCTATAATCTACAATGCATATGATGATCAAAATATGAAACTATATATGTTTTTTCTGCGTCATTTGTCTTTGCTTTTGAACCACTCTTCTTTATGCATAACATATTTTTGGGAACCAAGACCAAACTTTTCTATTGTCCCAAAACTTTCAGAAGATGAAATAGTTCCTGACCTGCTTTGCAGAATTTTGGAGGTGATGAACTTGATTCCTATAATTCTGATTCTTCGGAATTTCTTGGAGATGGTCTTCCTGCAACCGCAACATTGAATGATTGCTCCTACATTAACATGGGTACTTTCCCCCTTTTTATCTTATTACAGAAGAATTTTGCTCTAGTCCAACAGCAAATGCTACTTCATTAGACTATAATTTTATCTTACTGTTTCCTGTATCAGTTCCAGTTTATCTTGATTGCAGATTGTGGGACAAGTTCTTGTTCTGTTGAAGCTGTCCATAGCCGAACTGTTAGTTCTACTAATCCAGCTCAGATTTCTTGCGGTCTAAGACCTTGCACTTCATTTGTATGTTTGTCTGGACACCTCATCTTCTCATATAAGCTAGATTTACCTGATATCTATCAGTTCATGTTTTAATTATATAATTTAATTGTGTTTTTCTTCCTGGACTATTCAGGATCTTCATGTTGCAGAACAGGATACAATGGTGCTGGCCATGCCACCTCGTAGTTGTGGGAAATTTGAGGAACTATATGATGTTATCTTGATATTGGATGACCGAGAGAACTTCGGGTCAGTATTAACTTATTTGACTTGACCTTTTCTTTTTCTTGTTTAAAAGACTGCTTGCTTCTTTTCATTGTTTTCATTGTTTCCCATGCACCCGCTGCTTGACATTTTTGATGTCAATAACATCTGATTGGAAATTTCATTCAGGAGTCCATGAATGATTTATGATGTACTACGTTCGAGAACCACTATTATAGACTTAAAAAAAGTTAAATATAAGTTGCATCTTCTCTGATGCTATAGTGTCTGCTGATGCTTTTGATACTTTTACTGCTTTGATATTATTCTGGAGAAACTATTTCTTGCTTTTTCTCCTCCAACTAACCTATCAATTTTTGTGTTGTCTATGTAAATCTAAATCAAACCCAAGTAAAGGATATTGGGGTTCTACAATATTCATCCAATATATGCCTCTGCATTGTTCGACTCTTTCATTAATTCAAGCACCAAGTATATGTCAGTCAAGCAAATTAAAGGGTAAATAATTTGACAACTATGGACAAATTAAAAGGTAAAAAAGCATGCAACAAATTACCAAAGTTATCACCAGTCATTTAAGCAAGATAACAAAATAACTAATTATTGTTCATAACAATATGTTGTACCAGGCTAAGTCTGGGTTCAGGAGGACTAAATCTAGGCTAGACGGGACCTAAACAGGTGCATAGTAGTATAGTACCCAAAAAATAGGTCGGTCCGCCCACGACAAATAGCAGGTATAGGAGAAACACATTTGATTCGAAGAGGCCGAAAAGAGGCCTAGTCACCTTAGATGACTGCTTTTTAGAAGTGGGCATAACTACCAACTAAGATTTATGTTCCAAGAAATTTATAAATTTGAAGGTTTTTTCTGTGTTGACGAAGAAAGATCAAATTAAATATCAAGGAGCCATGAGTTTCGGACAAGGAATAACATGGGTTTGCATCTTTAAATTTGTTAGCCGTTATTTTTAATTTTTTCATAGACATTTAGCAATGAAGATGATACAATTCTTTGGAGAATTTTTTGCCACCGGTGGTATATGCAAGACATCTTAGTTTTTCTAAGTTTGAACGCCATTCAGAATATGCATGTAACTGTGGCATCTATATCCAATCCTTCTATAACCTTCGATAATATTTTAAATGGTAATCTTGAACAATAAGATTTACTTACGTATCTTGAAGAAAATAACATTCCAAATATATATATATATATTTATATATTTATATATATATATATATTGGAAAAAGGGTAAATTTTATTCCAAATGCGACGCAATAATCTTACAACATACAATCATGGTGGGGCTCCCACACTTCAGTTTTCCATAGCATTTACATCGAATTCAATGTTATGGAGGATGCCTACAGGAGGGGTGATTAACCCCTCGAAGATACGACGGTTTCGTTCCCGCCATACATGCCAAACAACGGCAGCCAGTCTGACTCTGGTGGTCCGGAACCAGTCCTGCCCTCTTCCTCTGCTATCTCGGAGCACAGTGATAATGTCCCCAACCTCCTTTTCGGAGTCACATCCACCCAACACCCTGCTTTGCTCAGATCAGATCTGCCATGACAGGTCACACTCAAAGAAAATGTGCCTTATAGATTCATTCTTCACATTGCATTGCACACACTTAGGGTCAGGGACCTGAACCCCAAAAGCACTAAGTCGATCCCTCGTCAGAAGACGACTAAGAAGAAGTCGGTAAACACACAATTGCATCTTCCTTGCAAGTTCCTTACACCATACGAACTCATAGTCAGTACTCAGAGGAAAAGTGCGCCTAACGAGATTATAGCAGCTCCAGAACTGGAACTGTCCAGTCCCAGTAGAAATTCCAGGCGGGTCCCAGACCCATCGATCAGCTGACAATACTGGGTCCAAGGCAACTGTCCTGATAATCTCACCAAGCGCCTCGGTATAGCGGTACGACTCAGGCCTCCACTCCATCTCGGATGTTCCGTTGGCAAGTCAGACCCCTTCTGTCCTCCTGATGCAACGGTGCTCCCCTGATCTCTAACAGAGATTGACGATCAATCCAAGGATCCTGCCAGAGGTCCGTGCCAGCCCCATCCTTCATGACCCTTCGGATTGCAGATTTGAGTACCCCCCTATGTCTTAAAATAGTCTTGAAAGCGACGAAATGATTGTTGTCCATGGCACAGTCCCAGAGGTTGCCATGTTTCACATATCTGTTATGCATCCAGTCAGCCCAGAGGGATCCCCTATTGATGAATCTCCATGCCAGCTTCAACGCCTAGGCCTCCCTGATCTCCAACAATGACCGTAGCCTCACTCCTCCCTCCTTCCTGGGACGACAAAGCTGCTCCCATGAGATTGCATGCATACCACCCCTCCATATGAAGTCTGCACAAATCCGCTCCACTTTCCTGATAGTGGCAATAGGAAGTAAGATGGATTGCAGCCAGAAATGGGCCACAGCTGATATCACCGATCTAACCAGCTCGATGCGTCCTCCAAAGGATAAACCAGCAGCTTGCCATCCTTCAACCCTCCTCTGGACATACTCCACCAGACTATGGCAGTCCTGATCCCGCGCATAGTTAACTGTGAGAGGAACCCCTAGATACTTCACCGGTAAATCGCTCCTCTCGACTCCCAGCGCGCCGGCCAGCTCCTCCTTCTGGAAGCAGAGGTAGCTAAAATACACCCTGCTCTTCTCTCTGTTCATTTGGAGGCCTGAAAGGGATTCCAGCTCTCCCATAATCTCCGCAATCGTGTGCATACCCTCCGTAGATGGCTGGATGAGCACCAAGAGATTGTCTGCATAAATAAGGTCCAACCGGGAGATCAATCCTCCTGAACAATGGAACCAGTCTCCCACGATGTACTGCCATGTCCATCAAGCATGTGAAGTATTCCATGACAAGCGTGAATAGGTAAGGGGACAGAGGATCGTCTTGCCTAAGTCCACGGTTGCTCTGGAAATACCCAAATGGGGTGCCCTGGATGAGGACAGAGAATAGCCGGCCAGCTCCTCCTTCTGGAAGCAGAGGTAGCTAAAATACACCCTGCTCTTCTCTCTGTTCATTTGGAGGCCTGAAAGGGATTCCAGCTCTCCCATAATCTCCGCAATCGTGTGCATACCCTCCGTAGATGGCTGGATGAGCACCAAGAGATTGTCTGCATAAATAAGGTCCAACCGGGAGATCAATCCTCCTGAACAATGGAACCAGTCTCCCACGATGTACTGCCATGTCCATCAAGCATGTGAAGTATTCCATGACAAGCGTGAATATGTAAGGGGACAGAGGATCGCCTTGCCTAAGTCCACGGTTGCTCTGGAAATACCCAAATGGGGTGCCCTGGATGAGGACAGAGAAAGTGGGAGTCGTGATGCATTCCCGGATCCTTGCGACCCAGCCGTCGTCGAAACCCATGGCAGACATCAGATGACAAAGGAAATTCCTATTGACCATGTCATAGGCCTTCCTCAGATCCACCTTCACGCATGCCTTCTCCCCGCCAGGTTTACCGAAGCCCCTCACCATTTCATGCGCCAGCAGGCTGTGCTCCGCGATCGACCTCCCCTTAATGAAAGCGGCCTGGTTCGGAGAGACTAAGTCCTGCATGATCCCCTCCATCCGTCGGCACATAAGGTGCGTAATTATCTTATAAAGATAATTACAACACGCAATAGGTCTGAAATCTGCCAGCGATATCGCTCCCTCCTTCTTAGGCACAAGTGTTAGGAAAGTGTGGTTCAGCTCCTTCAACAACTTTCCTTTGGTGAAAAACTCCTGAACCGCCTCAAGGACCTGGAACTTCAGAATGTCCCAGTGTCGTTTGTAGAACCCACTGCTAAAGCCATCCGGACCTGGAGCTTTGTTGGGATCCGCCATCGAGATAATAGTCTCCACCTCCTCCATAGTAACATGGACAAGTAGTAGGCTATTCCCATAAGGAGTCACCAACTTCTTCGTAACTACATCCGGAAACACAGACATATAGTCAGTATGAAAATATAACTCAGAGTAGTACCTGACAGTCTCGTCTTGGATCTTTGCCGGCTCCCCCACCAGATTACCCTCCGCATCAAGCAGCTGAAAAATGTTGTTCCGATGCTGTCTGGTCCGAATGACATCATAGAAGAACTTGGTGCAACGGTCACCATCCTTCAGCCAGGAGCATTTAGCGCGCTGTGCCGCACTAACCTCCTTCTGGAGACGCAGGATGTTGACTTCCCCTATCAGCTCCTTCTCTCTCGCTGCCAGATCCCCGTTCATCATGTTAGATTGCATATCATGCTGGATGGTCCGGAGCTCTGCCTCCTTGTCTTCTAGCGAAGTCTTGGACGAACCCTGCACCCAGCTTCGTAAGGATCTCTTCATGGCCTTGAGCCGGTGCACCATACGGAACTGAGTCGTACCATCCTGGCGGCTAGAAAGGTCCTCCGTAACAGCTTTCAAGTAGCCTTCTGAGAGATACCAGCTGTTGTTGTACCAGAAGGGACGCGACCTCACAGTAGGCCGGTCTGTGAAGCCAACCCTGATGGGGGAGTGGTCACTCGTCCCGGCGGCCAGACTCTCAGCCGAAGAGTTGGGAAAGTGCCGAAACCACTCCCCATTGTCCAGGGCTCTATCCAGCTGGCAAGCAACCCTGTTACGGATTGCTTTGTTATGCCAGGTCCAGATAAATCCCGAACGCGACAACCCCTGAAGCCCCGCCTGAACCAGGCATCTCTGGAAGTCATATAGGACTGGATCAGGGACCGGCCTGCCTCCCACCTTCTCCCCTCTGTGTAGTAGGGCATTGAAGTCCCCCATCAGTAGAAGCGGTAGGTGCGAAGAAGCAGCAGCGGAGGCAACCCTGGATATGTCGCTCCACAGGGTCTTCCGCCGTCGCCTGTCGTTGTGGCCGTACACCGCTCCCAGTAAGAACCGAAAATCACCCTTGTTCGTAAAAGAGATGGTAATCAGTTGATCCGTCATCAAGATCAAGTCCCCATCCCAACAATTAGAATTCCATCTAACCCATATCCTAGCCATGTCGCAGAGTGCCAGGTTGTGGAGTTGGACCCAATTAGGGGTGAGCATCGGTTTGGTTCGGTTCAAACTGAACCGAATTTGTGAAAACCGAAATAACCGTAAACCGTATTTCTCAAAACTGAAAACCGAACCGTTTTTATAAAAACTGAACAAAACCGAACCGAATTAATTCGGTTCGGTTTTCGGTCGGTTCGGTTTCATGGACCAATGTGCATGGCCTTCAAGTTTTTAGCAAAATAAGCCTATTTAAATATTTTTTTTAAAAAAAAATATATGACATTATTGTATTTATGAATTGTTATATTACATAGAGTGAAAGATATTAGTATATATATAGATTGAGGGTAGATAGAGAGAGTGCTCAAAGAAGCACCGACATAGAATAGGAGAAGAGAGTGCGCTCAGTTAGGGATTAATAAACATTAGTATATGTATATTGTGGGTAGTTTGATAAATTACTAAATCTAAATCGGTTTTCGGTTCGGTTCGGTTTTTAGGATGAAGAACCGAAAACCGAACCGTTATTTCAAATTTTCAAAATTTTAAACCGTAAACTGAACCGATAACCGAAAAACCGAACCGTTTGTCATATTTCGGTTCGGTTCGGTTCGGTTTTCGGTTTTCAACCGTTATATGCTCACCCCTAGACCCAATGGGATGGGGTCCGACGAGCTAAAGTCTTCTCCCCTTTAATATTCGTCTCCAGCAGGATAGAGATGTCACACTTCTCTCTGTGTAAGACCCCACAGATCTTCCTCCATCTCCCTAACGAACACGCGTCCCGCACGTTCCAGGCGATTACCGCCATTAATTATTTAGAGATATGTTTACCTGAATATCACCTGGATTGGCACCTGGGGGTGGTACCACATCCGTCGCTGTCATGTCCTCCATCCCAGCAGTAGGGGACTGCTGGGTCGCTGCCTGGGAGAGCACCAGAGCCCAGGCCGGGTTGTCCACACAGAGCGCCTCATCCCTAGCAGGGGAATGTCCCCCCACACTGGAGGGACCATCTCACAGTGGTCCAGCACGTCTCTTCCTGTTATAGACCATCTTCTCAGAAGAACCGCCATCGACCCGCTCCTCTCTCCCCAAGGCCACCATACCTCTGGTGACCATACTCCTCTGCGCTGAGAAGGTGATCATAGTCCCACTAGGAGGAGCCGGCTGGGGCGAGATAGTGAGGCACAGCCCCCAGCCTCCTCCATCGGTCGGTCCCCCTCCTGCATGATATCCTCCGCTCCGTCATCCCTGGATAGAGACTCCATCGCCCGTGGTGGGCCAGGCACCTCAAGAGGGGAAGCATACGGCGCTGACTGTGATCCTCCTGACGGGCATGAACTGTCCAGATGTCCGAAACACGCACACTGTGAAAGGTTGGGGGAACCCATTCATACTCCACCTTCTGGGCTAGAACCTCTCCAGAAGGCACTTCATACTCCGGTAGACTCGGTAACTACCCTCCAGCCTGGATCTCAACGAATATCCGAGCATACATCAGCCTCGTCCGAAAGGCTGTAACATCATCAGCCTTGATCGGGGTGTCCACTAAGCTGGCAAGTCGCATCAGCAATGGGATACTCCAGAACCGAACGGGAAACTCAGAGAAGCGTATCCAAACCGGGATGGCATTCAAGACTTCCTTCTCACAGCGTAAATCTGGGGTACACTCTTTCAGAATGATCAACCTGCCATCAAATATCCACGGACCACCTTGCAGGATCCTGGTAACATCTTCTGCCAGCCCAAACTTCACATAGTAGAAGCCATTTTTCCTAGCAAATATCTCCATACTACCTTTAGGTTGCCAGGCGCGTGCCGCATACCCCCTGATCTGCCCATAGTATGGCTTGTTGTCCAGGACGTACAGCACCAGCGTGTTTTCCCAGAAGGCAATCACCTTCTCAATCTCCTCTGTAGAGAACGAGGCCCGGAAGCCGCTCCCTACCTTCTTCGGTGGCACATACTCCATAGAAGTGGGACTTTTAGGCCCCACCGGAGTGCAGATCTCAGCCCAGGACCGTCCCGCTGGGCGGGGAGCCGTTCCCTGTGAGCGGGTGGCAACCCCAGGGGTAGGAGACCCTGACCCCTGACCTCCCCGGTCCACCACTTTGCCCTTTCCTTTTTCCGTCATGGTCGTCTTGGGGCGCCAGCCCACTGTTCTCGCAGTAGTCACCGCAGGGCTACGAGCCGACGTCATCAGTCCCGATCCCTCTCCCGGTTTCCTCCCAGCAAAATGGCGCGTCTTTTGGAGACTCTGTGCGCCCCCCACCTTGCTCCCCGCCTTGGCCCCTCGACGTCTCGTAACCGTCGTCCAGCCACCTCCCTCCTCTTGCCTCCCCTGAGACAGTCCCAGATCCAGGTTGTTGATCTGGAATCCACCGAGTCGCCCCACCCGACGATCCCCCCCTACAAACGCCATCAGGCCACAGTGCAGCCGACTACGGGACCATCGGCGCTGCCTGACCCGGCGCCCGTGCTGTCAGCGACAGCAGGCCGCACCTGCGCCCGGCCGCCTACCTGTATGCCGACGCTCAGGCCTGCACGCCGACCTGCACGCCGACCTGTGCGCCCACCTGCACGCCCACCTGCGCGCCCACCTGCGCGCCTACCAGCGCGCCCACCAGCGCGCCCACCTGGCCGCCCTTTGCGCTGCTCTTCGCTCTGATCGAACCGTCGCTGCCGCCTGCCTGGCCGCCGACGCCCTCCTGTTCGCCGCCCCCCAACCGCCCACTCCCTCCACCGGCGCCGGGGTCCCACGGTGGGGCCCCACTCAGGCTGGGACGCGAAACCCTAACAGAGCTCTTCGGATCCATTATATATATATATATATATATATATATATATATATATATATATATATATATATATATATATATATTTTGGAAAAAGGTGAATTTTATTCCAAAGTAAAAGCCATAATCTTACAACATACAACCCGAGTGGGACTCCCACTCATCAATTCTCCATAGAATTTACATCAAACTCAATGTTATGGAGAATGCCAACCGGGGAAGTGACCAGTCCCTCAAAGATCCGGCGGTTTCGCTCCCGCCATACATGCCAGACCGAAGCAGCCAGACGAACTCTGGCTGTGCGGAACCAGTCCTGCCCTCTACCTCTGCTATCTCGGATCACCGTGATGATGTCCCCAATCCAATGTCCAGTAGCGCCCACTCCCAATACTCGACCCTGCTCCGCCCAGATCTGCCATGTCAGAGTGCACTCGAAGAAGATGTGCTTCATAGATTCAGGCTCCAAACCGCAAAGCACACACTTGGGGTCCGGAACCGGCACTCTAAACGATCTTAGACGATCTCTAGTCAAAAGGCGACCCAGAAGAAGCTTGTACATACACAACTGCATCTTCCTGGCTAGGCCCTTGCACCAAACGAACTCGTAATCAGAACTCAACGGAAAAGTACGCCTGATGAGGTTGTAGCAACTGCGGAATTGGAACTCCCCATCCCCTGAAGATCCATCAGTCGGCTCCCAAATTCACCGGTCCGCGGGCAACGACGGATCAATAACAGTAGCCATAATGCTTCCCTCCAGTCCCTCTGTGAACCGATAAGAATCTGGCCTCCACTCCCCAGTACGTATGATCCGGCTGCACAACAGCCCACGCCTGTCCTCCTGGTGCGTCGGGGCCCCCCTAATGTCTAATAACGACCGCCGATCAATCCAAGGGTCCCGCCAGAGATCCGTACCCGATCCGTCCTTCATGACCCTCCGGATGGCAGACTTGAGCACCCCCCTGTGTCGCAAGACAGTCTTGAACGTGACTGAATGGTTGTTGTCAGTAGGACACACACACATATATATATATATATATATATATATATAAAAGAAGCTTATTACATATGTACTGGTCGCTGAAAGGGGCAATAAAATTGGAATGAACCAATCTGTCGAGTTTGCTAAATTTAGTAAAAAGTGAATTTGTCCTCAGAGAATAGACCCTCTTCTCACTCAAAATTTTCCCTCTTCTTCTTTGTTCTTGCCAGTGATTGAACAAAGGAAGAACCCGCATATCATCCGCTTGCGCCCTTTTCCCCTTTCACTCTCAGTCTTTCTCTTTGTTGGTCGTCCTTTATTGCACACATGAAGCCACACTAAGTGCAAGAAGGTGGAAGCAACAAGAGAGGGAAGAGGAGGGACAGTCGAGGGCTGGTGCGGATGAGTCGGCCACAACAATCCACCCTCTTCTCCTCCATTAGTACTGTTAACGCCACCATGTTCAGTGTGGGTGGGATGAGGAGAGAGGACGAAGATGACATAGATGTTAATAGCTAGACTGACAAAGGGATTGGCGCTTTCCCCACCATTTTTGTTGCTTAGCGATGCCTCAACTGTTATTACTATCGAGAACGGCACTTTTTTTGTCCCACATGGGACAAGGAGAGTTAAAGATAGAGAGAAACAGGCTCTTTTCAAAGAAATTCATTTTTTTCATGTAGGGGTGTTTTTGTCCCTGTAGAAGTTCTAATAGAATTTTGTAACTATATGGGAACATGGTTCACGTGAATATGAAGGGGATTATTCATATTTTCGTAAAACATTTGGAGGATTTCTGGTAGTTTACCCTTTCATTGACGATTAAATTGGAATCAAGATGGATTTGAGGTTTGGCTTTTGTTAGTTGTGTCTGTGCATTATTAATTTCTGAAATTATCTAAAGTTTATTCTTCATTCCGTTGGTTTTGGAAATGTTAGATGGTCTCCACATATCAGATATTCTTCTTGCGACCATTGGTGCCCTAGGAGAGAAAAAAATTGACATTAACCAAACTTGTAAGTCTGCTTTACCATCTGTTTGCTGGAAGCTTAATATGATAATTCAGTGAACACTTGGAGTTGCAAGAGAAATATAATCTCTATTTGACTGAATCGGTATATCAATATATACACTATATACCATATTTTGGTTAGAATCACTCATTTATACCTGTTTTCACAATTCTACTTGCATTCGATGTCTTATTTCGGTTATAATTATATTTCTATACCCATTTTAACGAATCTAAGCCACTTCTGTACCTTATTTCGGTTAGAACTTAGAATCACCCATCTATACTCGATTTCACTATTCTACGTCCATTCTACACAATATTTTTTGGTTATAATCACTTATTTATACTCGTTTTCACCATTCTATGCATGTTTTATACCATATTGTGGTTAGAATCAGCCACCTCTACTTATTTTCATTATTGTAGGCTCATTTTATACTATATTTTGGTTAGAATCACTGATTTATACTCGTTTTTTCTCCATTCTACGAGCATGTGATACCTTATTTCGGTTAGATTCACATTTCTATACTCATTTCCACAAGTTTAGGCCACTTCTATATAATATTTCATTTAGAATCACCCATGTATACTCGGATTCACCATTCTACGCCTGTGCATCTTTTGGTGCTAGGTATGGGGTAGGTTCCAATGAGGTCTTTTGGCTTCCCAATTTTTCGTTTTTTGCATATATATATATATATATATATATATATATATATATATATATATATATATATCCTTGTGTTTAAGCAAGCTTACATGTTTATTCTCATATCCATCTATTTCCATAATATCCTTTATTTTCAACATTATTTGCACATATTTTTTTGTGCTCGTTGTTTGACATAATGAAATTTCTTGACAGATAGTAAGAATTATGTCAGTTATGGTTATCTCTGCCGTATTCGATATTTCAATTAATGTAGAATATAGTTCTAGAGTCTATAACATAGCCAGCCACAGTAGATTCAACTTAAATAATCAAATCTAGTAACTTCCATCTGGCTTCTCTATTTTCATATCTTTGTGAGTAGATTTTTGCCTTTTTACTCCAACTGGATGTTAATTGCAAAAGTATTCAGAATGTCAGAATACTGAAATATCGTTGACTAGCTCCTAAGGAAGGAAGTATATGCATATAAACTTAAATACGTAAGGATATGTTAGGAACCAACCATAATTAAGAGTAAGGGTGTTGGGTATAGAAGTCCCTTAACTTGTAATTCTGCATCACCATCTGTTTGCCGGAAGCTTAATATGATAATTCAGTGCATTTGGTGGAATCTTTAACTTTACTGAACACTTGGAGTTGCAAGAGAAATATACTCTCTATTTGGCTGAATCGGTATATCAGTATATACATTGTAACACATCCTATTAAAAAACTCCCTCTATTTTCATATTAACTCAAAGTAACTTATTTCCAGATACGCTTGTCTAGTTTAGATCTTTACTTCATCTAGAGGCCGAAGGATGATTGAAAGCCCAGTTGAATCAGTCTCGAACAACCATTGCTGGATTTCTTCACTTCAACATAACTGCCTACCACATTTCTTGTTTTTCCGAAGTCACGTGTATATGTACTTGCAAAAGCACTTTCTACTATACTGCAATATCATCACCTTATATTTGGAAGTGACTTGCTTTTGTTGTTAACAACAATTAGTTTTTAAGAGTTAACAAACTAGTGTGTAAGGTTTTGAAGATTTAACAAATGTCAGGAAACTTCTGCGTAATGTCCTCTTAGCAAGTCTAGTTGATATTCTCCTAACGTAGTATTTAGAATGTAATTTTTAAATATGAACCTCGCCTCTATTCTTGCAGATCTCGTTCACGCAAAGTTGTTGACAACATCCAAACACAGTTCAAAGTTCTAGTTGAGGTCAGTATATTTAATGTTTATGCATTGCTATAGTTCTACATTAGGTACTACTTTACTGTAGCCTTGATACATTATTTTCAGTGACGTCTTAAATGTTTTTGATTCAATATCTGGTCTGTAATGAGTTGTCTACATTATTTTCAGTGATGAATTTGAATTCTTATAAAAAAAAAAGAAATATATGTATATCTTTTATTTATCCCCTTGTTTAGTCCCAGATTCAGTAAGAACTAAAGTGGGAGTCTCACTCCCTTTTATAAATATGTTCTCACTCTGCGTCAATGAATCTTTCCTATTGAGCTGAGTACCTCTATCTCGACATTGTATCAGATAAGGTCTATCCTAGGCCTAGCTCTCTACCTACCACCATAATGTTCTAGAGCATAAACCCCATTCTTAATCTAGCCAATCTCAGCTCTCCACCGCACATCTCATTGAGGCTTGTTCTTGACTGCTATTCCTACACTTCCTCTCCAAGCTGGGCTTGAACGATATCTACCCTCCAACTTGAATGGAGTGCAAGAGAGTACGTATTGGTCTCTTCTTTCTAGCGCATATTGAGTAGGAACTAAAGTGAGCACTCTCAACTATAAATATGTACTCCTTCCACATTGAAGAATCTATCCCATCGAGTTGACTATCTGTATCCCAACAGTTAAAAATTCCTAACAGTGCCAAAGGTGATGGTACATGTCACTGTTTTCACTGATATAAAATATTAAAATTATAGGTGCAACCATCTATACAATACGTCATCACATGTAAATTCTTTGAATTTAGAAATTATGTTCGTTTAATCTACACGTAATCAACTGTCTTGACCTTAGAAGCCAGAAGCGGGGACGGAAGCGGGGGTGGGAGCAGGAGCGGGAGAACACAACTACTTAGAAGAGTCTAAAGTTGGGAGCGTGTGCTAATAAATTTTTTATGTTTATTAGTTATTGTTATCCAAACTTATAAATATATTAATATTTATTAGAATTTATAAATTTCAGTTCAAAGTTACAGAGATCATTCTCATGTTGATTTTTTATGATGTCAAAGTAAATAAATTTTAGTTTCTTAGTACTTTGATAGACGTGTATTAAAAATCTTCCAACTTTCTTTCCAAATTTTATGTCATCTTTTAAAATTATGCTCATATTATGGGAAGCGTTCATGTTGTCGAAGAAACACGCTCCCATCACCGGAGAAACGAGCTCCCGTCATCGGAGAAGCGAGCTCCCAAGTAAAAATTGCCGAATCGAGGTTCTTACTGAGATTCGTTGGCCGTCTAAGAGTTTCTGGCTTCTAAGGTCTTGACATTTGAAAGATGGTGCTATTGAGAATTCAATCATGGTGCTAATTTTTGGAATGCTACAATTTTCATCTTTGGTTCCTTTTGTGCCTGTGCCCTGAAGATCAATGCATCATCTATATCATATCGTTTCCCCCTTCTAGATTTTTTGTTATCTTGGGAGAACTTTGATAGCTCCTTGGCTGCATGTAATAACAAAGGTTGGGTCTCCACTCACCCACAGGCCTTTTAGGATTCAGGGAAGGCCCTGCTACCATGGCCATATATTTAGTAATGGCTTGGAGAAGTGGAAACACGATTTCACTGTTACAGATGGTCATACTTACATAATCAACCTCCTAATTTGGTGGATGTCGGCTCTCTGATAAGGGGTTTAGATGATGAGTGCTAGCTTATTATTCGTCTGCTTTTATAAGCAACTGTAGTTTCATGAGCCGTTGTTAATTATGAGCTTATGGATCGGCTCTTTGCTTCTTCTAGCAATTTGAATGGTTTATAGCTAAATTTGGAGCACTATTCACTATTTTATATTTTATATAATTCCATTTATGATTTATTGTGGGTTGCCATGTCATAATGACATTGCATTCCACTGCAGGTCAGACGCTTGCCTGTTGGAGATGGAATTTGGATTGTTCGGCATAGACAGTCAAGTAAAGAGTATGTGCTTGATTTTATTGTTGAAAGGAAAAAAGTTGATGATTTATGGAGTTCAATCAGAGATAATCGGTACAGAGATCAGAAAATGAGGCTACAGGTATCAGTCATTTGGTTTCTTTTAATGGTAATGGAGTAAGTAATATTGCCTTAAAATATGCGGATTTTTGGAAGTACTAAATATTTCTATGTGCTTCAAGATGTTAAAGGTGACAAATTCTTTGAATTATTTGGACAAATGTGAATGAGGTGGAAATACCCCTTGTTTTTTTTGTCAATTGCAATTCACACCAACTTTGTCTATCTTGGCATGCAATTTGCATCTGATCTTGATCCTTGGTAAAGGAAACGGGTGTTTTTCATAATAAGCTGCCGAGACCAGATCCTACCTGACTAAACATTGTGCTTGAACCAAACTGAATAACTCTGATCAAGCTCAACCTGGAAGTAACCTAGGCATACGGTGGAATTTGTTCACTTACACTAATAGTCTAATAATATCCTACATTTTACTAATTTGGTAAACTTTATTCTGGTCTTTCTCTATTCTCTTCCCTGTTATTTTTTTCCGCTTTTACTCTTTCCTCAAACTCCTTTCCTTCATTGTTCTCACTCTCAACTGTATCAGGTTGCTAAGCAGTATTTCTCCTGATATCTACGAACCTTAGACATGGTTGTTTGCCACTCAAGAACAGTGACATCCTCCTGGTACGTCTGGGGCTCCCAGTGACTAGAAGTAGTAGCAAGAAAAGATTGAAGTGCAAGATGGTAAAGAGAATCAAACGATCAAAAGAGCAATGCAGACAACTGTACAATGGGTGGTACATGGGTATAGGTGGTACAATAGACTCAACAGTAACTATGGGATGAACACCATGTGGATAAACATGAATAATAGGCGGATGTGCGGACGTGCGGACGAAGCAGGTGGAGATGTGGTCTCAATATCAAGAAAAACAAGCTTTTTAGACGTGGATGGTGATGAGGGAACCGGAGGACGTGATAAAACATAATAAGGAACACTCTTCGGAAAAATAACAATGTTGAGAACTATACCCAAGACATAAACAAGCAACATACTTGGAGGACAACTTGTCTAGGTTAATCGAGAGTAACCATAGTTTTAAAAGGCGAAAGGCGCACCATGACGCAAAGGTTCATGGAGCCTGAGGCGCTAGGCGCAAGGCTCAAGACTCAAGGCGCGCCTTTTGAAAGCTAGGCGTACTTTTTTCTTTATATGTAAAAAATATCTACATTTAAAAACTTAGCTACATAGAAGTCCAAAATCCTTGAAAATATCACTAATTATAGGCACACGATTATTCTTTATATATATATATATATATATATATATATATATGGGAGAATTTATGGAATGCCCAAAAACTAAAAAAGTTTTATGTAAAACCCACCACTAAAAAAACTTTCATCGCGTGCCCAGAATTAGAGAAACTTATCCAAAGCGGATTCCAAATGACCCTTTTGCCCTTCCTTTTAATTTATTGAAAACACCCACGAAACTGCTCTTAAAAAAATGTTTCGATACTTCATCTTCTTCCATACGCTGCTCACTTTCGAATCTAGGTTTTCTCCTCAAAAATCTTCAAAAACTCGTCGGGAAATTTCGGAAAGGCCGAGACAAACGGCAAAAGTGCCAAAAACGGAGGTCCAAACATCATTTTTTTGCGATTCTAAAATTTCGGAAGGCCGTCTAACGGAGAAACTGTTACTTTCAGTCTCCTCGATGATACGCTCATTTTGCGACAAACGGGACCTCGTTTCGACCTCCCAGTCAAAAGTTATGGCCCTCCAAAGTTTCAGCTAACCATAAAATGCAGGAGAATGGCCATTCTCCGTGTTAGAACACAAAAAATATTAATTTCGCATGAGGGTGGTCATTCTCCGTGTTAGTAACACGGAGAATGGCATTCTCCGTCTTAATTTACACGGAGAATGACCATTCTCCGTGTTAGTAACACGGAGAATGGCATTCTCCGTCTTAATTTACACGGAGAATGACCATTCTCCGTGTTAGTAACACGGAGAATGACATTCTCCGTCTTAATTTACACGGAGAATGGTCATTCTCCGTGCTAAATTACACGAAGAATGACCATTCTCCGTCATAATATAGACGGAGAATGGCCATTCTCCGTGCAAAATTACACGGAGAATGCCATTCTCCGTGTAATTTAGCACGGAGAATGGTCAGTGTTAGAAACACGGTGTTAAATAAAACGGAGAATGACATTCTCCGTATTAAATAAAACGGAGAATGACCATTCTCCGTATAATTTAGCACGGAGAATGGTCATTCCAGTGTTAAAACGCAGGAGAATGGACATTCTCCGTCATTTTTTACAACGGAGAATGGTCATTCTCCGTCTTTTTCGACACGGAGAATGATCATTCTCCGTGATATTAACACGGAGAATGACCAATCTCGTGTTAACATGGAGGAGAATGGTCATTCTCCGTATTAAAAAAGACGGAGAATAATTATTCTCCGTGTTAAAACCACGGAGAATAGCTATTCTCCGTACTAAAATGACGGAGAATGGCCATTCTCCGTCACTTTACCACGGAGAATGGCATTCTCCGTGGTAAAACCCATAGAAAATTGTCATTCTCCGTGGTTTTTAACACGGAGAATGCCATTCTCCGTGGTTTTTAAAACGGAGAATATTTTTTTTAGAAAAATTTTGTCAGAAATAAAGAGTTTCGTTTTTCTTTCAAAACGATGATAATCCTTATGGAAAAGGAGAAGAAAGATCTTCTCTCCACAATTGACCTAATCGTCGAAAAACTTCAAATGTCTCCACGATGAAGATGATGATGATGACGAGCGATGATCTGAGTTCGACTGAAGAAAAGCACACCGAACTACGAACGATCTTTGCGATCTCTGCGATCTCTGCTGAAGACGAAAATCGCAATCCAGATCTGAGTTTTTTGAATTCAAATACATATAGATGACCAATTCGCGCGGAGGGGTAGTTTCGGTATTATAAAAATAGCAGTTTCCAGCGGGTGGCATCTAAAAGGGAATCTTGGAATATTTAACGTGAAAATACTTAATTCTGGGTATTTCATAAAACTCATCCAGCGGGTGGGCATTTCATAAAAGTCCACCCCGAAATTGGGTTTCTCAGCAATTTTCAGTATATATATATATATATCTTTGCGCTTGGGGCAATGACGCAGCTAGTGAGGTTATATATATATATGTAAAACAATCTAAAAGCCCATTAGATATAAATAACCCAAACTATATACATATAATATACAAACCACATATATATAAGCCTTTAAATATAGAAGTACATTCTAATTTAGAAAACAATCTAAAACCCACAATAATATTAATGACAATAATTTCTATACTTTCCTATAAAGCCCATAAACTATATAACATGTATATAGAGGGTTGGAATATATATATATATATATATATATATATATATATTAAAGTAATTTTACGCCTAGGCGTGCCTTGTTGAGCGTCTGGAGCCTGCGTCTTTCTACACTAGGCGCGCGCTTTTTTAAGGTGGTGCGCCTGGCTTGTTCTTAGGCGCTGTCCCTGCGCATCGCTGTGCCTAGACGCGCTTTTTAATTCAATGAGAGTAACTGAATAAAACCAGTGCAACCAAGGACACACGTATGGAATAATCAGGAATACGACCGTATAAACGTTGATAAGGAGATACCATCAAGACCATGAGTCGGAATCTTGTTGATAATAAACGCGCTAGTAAGCACAACTTATGCCCAAAATTGAAAGGGGACAAAAACAGACAAGAGAAAAGACCTAGCGACATCAATGATATGACAATGATGACGCTCTGCAACCCTATTATGCTAATGAGCACGAGGACAAAATAAATGTGCAAGCGTCCCTTAGAAAATGAGATAGTCAGAAAACTGATGTAATGTGTACTCCCCCCAATTATGAACGAAGTACCTTAACCTTGCAAGAGAAATGTGTCTCAACCATCTTTGCAAACTCAAGATACTTAGAGAATATCTCACACTTGCGAGATATCAAATAAAGACGAGTGAATCGAGAATGATCATTAACAAATATGATATAGTATTTGTTTCCTCTCTTTTACGTATGAGGAAAGGGCTCCTAAAAGTCAGTGTGAACAAGATCAAAAGGAGAAGAAAAACGGACTCACTCGATAGAAAATGACTAGTAACATGACGACCGTGAATGCAACAAGTACAAAGTTTCAGGGACTTTGCAGAGAAGTTTGCTAAAATATCCGAAGAAGACAATAATTGAAGTCTAGAAAGTGACAGATGACCCTGTGTTAGACATTGCAAGCGAAAATGGTATAACAAAGTCAAGAGAAGTAGCAACACTAGTAGGTATTGGAAGTGTAAGATGGTCCATGTAATAAAGACCATTGTGCCTATACCTTGCCAACGACCATCCCCGTGTGTGGATCATTTATAGAACATGTAATAGTATTGAACCTAACAATGTAAGACATGTCGGTGAACTGGAAAACCGACAAGAGGCTCATGGTCAAGCAGGAAAAATGATAAGCATCAAGTATGGTAACTGGTAAGTCAGTCAAGTGGCCACAACCAACAATAGACAAAAAAAAAGTGGGCATCGGTTGTGCAAATAGACGCGGACGAATGAACATGTGTAACACTACTAAGTTTAGAGACATTATTAGTCATATGATAAGAAGCACCAAATCTAGAATCAAGGAGGTAAAATTTATACATGGGAAGACGGGAAAAGTGGAACCAGCAGATATAACAACTAGATGGCCAAGCAGATGAAGCAGACTCAGAAGCGGCTGAAACTGATCAGATGTAACCGACGTCTGCTGTGAAGATACCGAGGAAGAACTTCCAGCCATGGACAAGGTGTTAGAAGTGATCGTGTAGAGATGTTGTGGTTGTACGTAAGGTCTCGTGTCATCTATAGCCATCTAAGGATATTGTAATGGTGGAGTGAGCTAGCAGAAGTAAACGGAGGACCGGACAACTCAAACATACTCATAAATTGCTGGAACAGACAAGCGGGCCAAGGTGCACTAATGAGTGTAAATGTTTGTGCACTACACCATAGACTGACAAGTGGCCCCCGATATAGGTGTAATTGTGGATCATGGAAGTGGGTATGGTTGTGTAAAACAATGAATGAAACTGACTAATGAAGTAGCGACACAATGTTATGAAACTTAGTAATAAACTAGCAAATGACAGGTGTGCTAGGGCGACCTAGGGTGCAGAAATTGTGTGATCAAAACACAAAATCAACAACTGTGATGATAACAGAAAAGAGTGGAGCCATTTGGATGACACCACACATGTTCACTCAACTTATACAAGTAGAAAGAAAGAGAGGATAGAGAAGAACTCTTGATCTTTCCTTTCTTCTTCTAAAGGGAAATTAGGGTTGGGACGAGTGACGAGGAATCAAGTGATCAGTAGATCGTTCATATTCAAATCTTCTAGTTTAAGCATTAAGAAGGATATTCTATTATTAAGTAGCGGCCCAAGTCAATCAAAAGGTAAACAAGCAAGTTTCTTTCCTTTCTGGTAGAAATGCAGCAAATAAAGACGAGCGTTAATGAGGAACACTTACAACGCGCTATGGTTTTCTTAAAGCAAGAGGATCTAGTGAGTTGAAGTAAGTGGACCTGGTACTGAGGTTTTCTTTGGAGTGTAGCGGGTAACTCGAGTTCAAGGTAGGGAATGGAATGAAAAAATATGCTCCTTGTAGAATATAATAATATGATGATTATTATTGAATGAATGATTACATATATATAGGAAGAGGACTAGCCCTCTCCTTATTCTCTACCCGATGTGGGACTAAAGCCCATAACTAATATATGACTAATACTCTTAACACCCTCTCTCAAGCTGGAGCATATATGTCGATCATGTCCAGCTTGTTACAAAAATACTAAACACGAGGACTCAAAAGAGGCTTCGTAAATATATCAGCTATCTACGGTTCTCACATGGTGAAAGGTGATGATCCCTTTCTGATGTTCATCACGGACAAAGTGAATGTCAATCTCAATGTGTTTCGTCCGTTCATGAAATACGAGATTGGTAGCAATATGGATAGTGGATTGATTATCACACCACAAATTTGTTGCTTTCAATCCTACTTTTTCTCCCAGCTCTTGTAGAAGATGCTGCAGTAACACTTCCGCGGTGCTATGAGCAATTGTTCGATATTCTGCTTTCGAACTTGATCATGAGACCACAATCTCCTTCTTGCTCTTTCACGATACGAAGTTTCTACCAACGAATATTGAGTATCTGTATTGAGTATGCCCCTGATTCTCCGTCTGAATTCCTTTTCCGGATTTTGGGCAAGATAGCGCAGGATTCTGAGAATTGTCTACCAATGTGAAACTCGTGAAGAAGCCATAAATCTACTCGCAACACTTACAACAAAAAAAATGTTTGGGCGAGTCATGACCCCCAAGTAGTTGAGTTTTTCCACCACTGAAGATACTGATCCGGATTGGTCATCAGTATCCCCTCATCGGGGAGTAATTTTACCCTAGATCCATGGCCGTGGTTGCTCCCTTAGCTTCCATCGGACGCAACGTTGGAGACAGGTGCTTTTGGACACTGCCATTAAAAGTGTCCTTGTTGATCACAGTTGAAACATGTGGTCGGCTGCTATCACCTCAACCACCGTTTCGGCCAGTAGTTCGGCCACCACATCGACCACTACGGCCACCACGGAATCCACCACGAGCGGTACTCAAGGCAAATCGATCAACATGTGCATCATTCGTATCAGTCCCAACTACTTTCGTTGTCCGTTTTACACGAAAGTGGGCTTCTATCAGATATAGAACCTCGGTCCCAGCAATAATCTGAGACCTTGCAGAGTCTATATCAGGAGGAAGGGAGACAATGTACGTCATGACATAAAGCTGCTGGCATTGTGTTCTTGCCTTATTGATATCCGTCGTCAAGGGTAGCACAATCCACCTCATCAGTGAGTGTCTTAAAGGTACGGAGGTGATCCTTTTGTGACTTGTCTCCTTGATCAGCTCGATAGAGGATCGAGTCATAGATGCAAGACAAATCGCGTTTGCCATCAAACGGAGTCGTAAGGACCTCCCATAACCCTTTCACCGAATCCATGTTCTGAACCATGTCCTTAACAGATGGTTCCATCGAATTCATCAATTGTGTAAACAGTCTGCTATCATCAGTCTCCCACTGCTCGAATGTGGGATCGGTCTTCTTCGGAGGGTTGTCAGTCAGATGCTTAGATAACCGCATTCTCCGAACGTCTTCTCAACCTTCTTGAGCTACGCAGAGTAGCTGTTTGGACCATCCAGTCTTCGAGCGTCCAGTCGTATCGAAAATACTGTTGTACCAGTGATCGACGTTCCCACCTTTGTGTTTCCGATACTGGTGTTCCCAGTAATGCTATTTGTCGCAGTGTTTGTCATCTTCAGGTTGTTTAGACTGTCGATGATCATTCCGACTCGATATTCACATCAACATCGTCGATACGCAATCATTGTCGCCAGAACTGTCTTGCACAATATTTGTAGAGATTCGTATATGGATCACACAAGCCAGGACATTGATTCACACAACCCATAATGCTCTCTGTTGGATCCTGATTTGGATACCGGACCAGGAACATAGATTCACATAAACAAACAAGTTTGCTCCCTGTTATCTCCATGTCGTTGTCGAGATTTAGAGGTTCATGCAAACTATAATAGCTTATCCCCTGAAGCTCTCAACGTCGATTTTTTTGAAACATCATCTAAGGTTAGGGTTTGTTGTAGGGACGAGCGGCGGTTGAAAAGAAAATAGGATTAGGGTTTGTGGCAGGGGGATCAACAGAGGGTGGGGGGTTGGGGGTGCTGTAGCCTGGAAGGGGGGGTCCAGCTGGGGAAAGATGGCGGGGGTGGGGCAACGACCTGGAAGGTGAGGGCCCAGCAGGGGTGTGGGGCTGCAGCCTGGAAGGTGGGGGGGTTCCAGCAGAGGGTGTGGTGCAACGTAGATCTCACATGTGTAATACCCGCTCCCATTGGGGCGACACACTATGTAACAGGTTCGTGGCAAGGCAGACTTGGTCAGGAACATAGATGGCTGGTCTGACTCAGCGACGAGTTTGGTATATGATAACCTTTTGGCATCAATAAAATCGATTTGGACGAATGATATGAGAACCGTTCCAACAAATAGATCGATTTCTATTGGAATAAATCCTAGATGCAACAGGTTGTGTCTTGACGAGTGAGCTCCATATAGGAGTTCTTTCGACGGGACCGGTCTGCTGTTGTTTTTCTTGGGTTTTCTTGATGTTTTCCTGCTTGGTTTTGATGAGTATGCTTTCGCGTCGATTTCTGAATGCGTCTTTCGGAATTTCGAAAGGAAAGGATTGAAGAAGGATTCTAATATGATATTTGTGCCATTATAGGAGTTCGTGTAATTAATGTTTGATCGTTGCGAAGCGATCTCCTACTCTCGGCACATGTGATTTAGGTGGGTGGTTCGACCCCTCCTTTTACACTTCCTTTCCGTCAACAAATTTTTGATGTTTAAAGTAATGTTCACAGTATCGGTATCGGAATATTCCTATGAGTATTGGTATCGGCGATATCGGTAGTATTAGCGGTTTCTGATCGGAGTATCGGATTTTTTGGTATCGGAGAACAAATAATTATTAATAATTTATTTACATTTAAAAACATATATTTTATACATTTAGGCATAATTTTAAGCATTTTCAGTGTTATTTCTCAGTAGTGTTATTTCTCAGTAGTTTTGAAACTAAATGAAATAGTAGTCACCCTTACCGTTTGGTTTACATACAATAGATTGATTTTTTTCTTTTACATGCTTTAACAACCTTATTATGTTTTAAACTCTTGCTGATTTGTATTTTTCGTTTAATTTTCTTTGTCGAATTGACCGGAAAAGAGATCCTCAGTGTCGGTATCGATCAGTATCAGGTATCGATCTGTATCGGATCGGGACATGCGAAACCGTATCGGTATCGGCCGTATCGGATCGGTATCGGCCGATACTTTAAATGTCAAACTCGATGATGCTGGTTGAATATATGTTGTGCCACTAAGATAAAGAACATGAGATAACTGTAATGTAACTAGTATAAACTAGGCCTAGAGACATTAACTTAACGCCTCGCATCGAGGCGTGCAGTTTGGTTCAAAACCGGAAAAACTGTTGAAAGGAAAGGACATTGAAATATCGATTTGTGGCATGGTGCCTCGAGATATTTGGGCCTGCGGGTAGCCAAATCAGAACATACGACTTTGAGGCAAAGGATGAACTATTGCGTGAGATATGGGTTATATTGCTTAATTCTGTTTATCTCATGCATCTGCCGCATAGATAAACCTGTTCACGCATTCGCATGATCATGGACAATTTGTGCACATGGTTAGCTTTCCTCGAAGCGGTATCAGAGGCACTGGAGCTGAATCGACCTAGGAGAAAATTATGAATCATGCTTGGCACGAGGTATTGCGAGACCACCAGCTGGGCTTGCAACCTGGGCTGTTAGGTCGCGTCATAATGCTACGTAATTGTCCTTCATGGTGTCGATATCATCAATGACCGTATATAAGATAGATTGCATGGTCACCTTCTCTTGCGTAGGTGGTAAGCATTATATCTGTTTTATGCAGGAATGAGCACGACCGTGTAAGAATTGTTACGAATTACTATGTTGTTTACTGCTTTAAGTTATGCCATCAATATAAACTGCAAATCATCTAAATAAAAAGACAACTTCGAAGCATGCAAATCCTTAATTAGCAGTGTCGGTTTAGACGAGTGGGTTCGTCCTACTCACTAGTGCATTCGCAAGTGTACTAATCCCCAACTTCCCAGGTGATGAGCGCGCTGCGGGAGCACGAGACTAAGCTGAAGTTGAAGAACGGGAGGCGGCTCGAAGCTCTCCTATTTGAAGTATTTTGAAACCCAATTCATCATCAAAGGCTTTTGTTTCAAATGTATAAAGGGCATGATTGTATGTAAAGACAATGATAATTTAATGGCGGTTTGTCGAATGTTTTTCTTTTGTTATTTCAATTAATGTAGCCGCAACGGCATATATAATGTAAAATGACCTTGTACATTGTTTGCAAGTTTTATCAAGGAAAAAGCTATTTTCTTCCTGTACTGCGTCTTTCAACTCTTTGTACTGTTTAATTTCAACTTATTCTCTCAAAAGAATTATTAAATGCACGTTCTTGTATTGTAGAAGTCCAATCTAGACTTGTACGACATCACGTCCCAGTGAGGACGATCGATTCGGCCATAATCGATGCGAGGATGAATGATTTTATGAATCGGGGGTGACAACATGGCGGTGGGGCGGTGGCCTGGAAGGGGGGGGGATGGAGCAGATGGTGGCTAGGGTTTGGTGGATGGCTCCGGTACCATGTAGAATAGAATAATATGATGATTATTATTGAATGAAGGATTACATATATATAGGAGGAGGGGTAGCCTCCTCCCTATTCTCTACCCGATGTGGGACTAAAGCCCATAACTAATATATGACTAATACTCTTAACACTCCTCAATCGGGGCTCTTTATTTGCATGGCTTCTCTTTGACATGCAAAGCAAGAGCCTGGAAAACCCATGCATGCCCTAGTTTGAAAGCATTCATGGTCATGTTGACTGTGCCCATTAATTCTTGATGGCCGCTCCTGGTGTAGTAGGCGTAGGACAACATAATGGAAGATGATCAAGACCTCCAATCTAGAGCTCGAAGTCAACAATTCAAAAGACTCCATGGCCGGATCTCGAGTACAGAGGCCTCAATCCATAGCTTGGAGTCATACCAGAGGTCACCATAGTCGGATTTAGTGTCAACTACGTTTATGAAGGCCTCATCGATGATCAGCAAGTCTATAGGGTTCCAGTGAGAAAGCAAGGGTTCCGGCGAGCTCCTATTCGAACATTTAGGCTTTTGAGTTGGATGTTTTATTTTAATTTTTTGTTGCTAACGATTTTGATAGATAATTTATGATTTTGATGGTGTGGATGATTTTGATGAATTTGGGGTTTTGAAGCAGGGATTTGTGTTTGAAGAATGGGAATTTAAATTAGAGTTTAGAGAAGGATGGGAATTATGGTTTGTGAAATGGAGTTTGGCTCTGATACAGATTGAAACGAGAAGTGCAATGATACCATGATAGAAACGAGAAGTGCAATAGAATGGAATATGATTCATCACTAGCCTGAGCCGAGTATATATAGCCCACGGTTGGTGGCCTTCGCCGTCCCGCAGATGTTGGATTATTGTATACAGAGTACAATATGTAATATACTCTGTCCCTAACAAAATTCGCTTGTTCCTTTAAGCTTTCTAAATTGGTGATTCTGTTTCTAGTGAACCCCTTGTTGTCATCATGTGCTTCCTTTATTACTTCACGGTTATTGTTTACTAAACAAGCATTTCATTTCATTTTTTTGCTCTTAAAATTGCATTGTTGCTTAATATTCGTCTAGTTATGGCTTTTTCCTCTGTTTTATTAGCTGAATTAAATGTGTGAATAACTTTCTGATTTTTTGCTGTCATCGGATTATTGATATGCACTTTGTTATTTCCTAGCAATGTGGGCTACGGAAGCTGATATATCTGGTGGAAGGTGACCTAAATGGATTTGAAGCTGCTGAAAGCATAAAGACAGCGTACATATACTTCTAGTTCTATTTCGTTACTCCATTTCTAAGCCAAGTTTTGTTCTAGTGTGTCTGATAAACTTTAGTTCATGTTGACATAGTTATTGTATCCATTATGAGCTTGTACAGCATGCTGTAGTTTGTTATTGGAAAATAAAATGGTAGAATGCTCTTTGTTTCTCGAATCTTAAACCATAGTAGTAGCTTAATTTACCAAAGATCGGGAAACATTTCGACGAGTGCCCTTCAAAATAATTCTCAGCATAGTTTCTCCCATATTCATGTTGATCACAAAGGACAAAGGGGTTTATATACACCACAACAAAGATTTGGGATATTGGCTCGTCTCTTGTTCCATGTTAGTCTGAAATGGAATATTGTCTTAGTACCCCCAACCAATCACAATGAAAGTTTGGTTCCCATTTAGAGTGTATCACGTGGAAATCGTTTGTTTTCTTTCTCTTTGATATAGAAACTCTACCATCACCCTTTGAAGCTCACAATCACTTGCTATAGCTCCTTACCTCCCGGCCCCCACCTGGTTGATGAGAATATAGATCCATAGTATGAAACAATGCTTCAGCAGGTGCTGTCTTGTTTCCTCATCTTATTCTTGAATTTCTGTATGGTGACTCTGATATTGATGCTTCATACCTGTAAGACTGTTTGATCTATGGAAGCATGGACCACTAAAAAAGATTTGGTGCCATGACCTTCTCATGCCTGTTTCTGACAAGTGTAGGACATTATTACAGTAACTCCAAAATGCACTAAGGCACCAAATTGGCACAGTGTATCTCTCTTTCTTCTATATCTTTTATTGTTACAACTGCAGAACAGTAAAAGTCCGTGTTTTAGCTTCTGCAGACGTTTCTCCAGGAACATTTTCAGATTTAATTTGGTAGTTCTTATGCCACTCACATGAAGTGGGGCTGTCTTCTCAGTATCAGAGACGCAGATTGCTGCTAGCCTGCTAATTAGATAAGTTGGACCTCTGATTATGGTAATTATAACTCACACAGTGTATATTTTCAAAGTAGGATATCCTAAGGAATGATTTGGATCCATCTACGTCGCGTGGGCCTTGTCCACATACGACAGATTTGGACACATTAACTTGGGCAGCAACACCAACTTGACATGTGTAATTTGACGCTCCGGTGCATGTTTTAACATGTACATAATACACGATTTTTAAGTCACCTTTTTTCTTTGGGTTCCTTCAGAGATGCCTTCTGAAAGTATAGGACACTCCCATTTCTAGGATGCTTTCTTGTAATTTGGACACCACTGATTGTGGTAATTATAACTCAAGTGTATATTTTCAAAGCAGGATATCCTAAGGAATGATTTGGATCCATCTACGTCGCGTGGGCCTTGTACGACAGATTTGGACACATTAACTTGGGCAACAACACCAACTTGACGTGTAATTTGACGCTCCGGTGCATGTTTTAACATGTAAAACATACACGATGTTTAGGTCACCTTTTTTCTTTGGGTTCCTTCAGAGATGCCTTCTGAAAGTATAGGACACACTCCCATTTCTAGGATGCTTTCTTGTAATTTTACTGGCTTTATTTCTGGAAAAAAACTAAATTGTGTTTGGAGAACATTGTGATAAATGCTATAAACTCTTATCAACTTGTCTAGTGATTATACTTCTCAAGGGCTTTTCCCAGAAGTCCATACACAATCTTTTGTTTTGGGCAAGTAGAACTGATGTTATGGATTCCAATTCTGACATGATTTTTTGATGATTTTTTTGATTTTTTGATTTTTTTGATTTTTTGAACTGTATACAATTAGTGTGAACAAAATAGGCCTCTTTTCGGAAGAAACCAACATACTGAGATGCAGATTTTGCTTTGGACTCCTTCGGTAGTAGATTTTAGAAATTGCTTTTTTTCCCCAAAAAAGGTTTTATGTAGAAGTTAGAAGTTAAGAGTAATGGCTGGAATATCTATATTTTGGTGATTCAATCTTTGAATCTCAGGGATGTATTAATCTACGGGAAAAAGTTTGTACTGGAGAGTAACTTGATAGATTATGTCGTAGAGGTTTTGCTTCAATGGAAGTTGAACACGTGTAATCAAATTATCGTATATGATAAAGTGATTTTACTAGTAACATGAGCCACTATCAATTGTTTAATAAATGAAAGACCAAAACCCAAATTTCACTAATCATGTTGGATAAATCGTCTTTGTGCTAATTATATTCTTATCTGCAGTTGTTTCACAACAGAAATATTGGAAGGTTTTGATGTTCAGAGGACTACTGGCATTGCAGACACTGTGAGGAAGTATGGTTATCTTACAAAATCAATCAGTCAGTATTATAGCACACATTTTTCCAGTGGGAAGGCTGGAACCACTGGAGTTTGTCCATCCTTTTGTGATTTTATTAAGAAGTGTCAGGACCTTGAGAAGATGACGGTCAGTGATGTATTTGCTCTACAACTCATGCAGGTGAAAATTCTTGCCTTTTGCCCTAGGATCCCAGTACAAAGTATTCTTTGTGAAGTTTGATATATATATATATATATATTTAATTTTGTTTCCCTCTCACAGTGCATGTATTGTATTATTGTACTTTATGCTATGTATTGTGGTACAGCTCTCTATGACCTTCTGCATACTGACTCACAATCCAATATACATATTGGTCATGATTCTGATGATATGGATAACTTCAGGTTCCACAGGTGACAGAGGATGTCGCCCTTGCTGTTACAGCCCTGTACCCAACTCTTCTTTCAATGGCTAGAGCGTATTCTCAGCTTGTGAGTATCCTGTTGATTTGCTTTATAATTAATACAAGTTCCACTTGATTAACGAAAAGAAATAAGTTTCACTTGAAGCTTTATATGCCATCTTGGGATATGCCGAAGCCTGTCTAGCGTCGGAACAACATTTTATGTTTGCGATAAGCTGATGTTAGTCCAAATTTGTTGATCGTGAATGCTGCAAGCTGCATGAAAGTCTTAGGTGACATCTGAAAGTGGGTTGAGGGGTTAACGACCCTGGAGTCCTACGTTTCTTGAAAAATGCCTGCGTAGTTAAATAGGTTAAGCTCTCAACCAGGTTGGTAACATAGGATGTCGCAAAGAAGGTTTAGTCCCCTTTGGAGCCTTGCTACTTGTATCTATATGGAACTAAGCTGTACAAATCTCACTATCCGTGTTCAAATTTAGCCTTCTTTTTGTATATGTTTTAATTTGAAATACATCACACTTTGATTATAATATCAGATTCTTTATCTTTGCTTAACTGTTTTACTTTTCCAACACATTTTTTCTATGTTGTAGGAGGGGGATGTCCGTGCTCAGGAGGAGATGCTGAAGAATCAATGCGGAATGATAAATGCGGGTGCAAGCAGGAACATCTATAAGTTGGTTTGGGGCAGTTAGTTAATGTGCCTTCGTATTGAGATTGTGAGTTAAAAACTTTTAGTCTCAATGGCTGATGCATTATATAGTCAGAACTAAGATGCATTATGATAAATGCACACTCACATTGTATATAAGTCATATATTTTTCAATCATCGTTTTAGTTGCAAGCGTTCTTTCCTCCATCCAGTTCATAGCAAAGATATATATCAGTGATAATTGTGTAGATACATCTTTAGATATCATCAGCATGGGGAGATCAAATCGAACAAAAAAAAAAAAAAATTCAGACAATTTTTACATATAATATGTTGTTATTTACTCTTCCTCATACAACACTCAAGAGATGATCACTTGGTACAAACTAGTCGAGACCACAATACATAAGTTATACACTTGATACGAAATATTAGGACTAAATACTTCACACGACTGCTTCTACACATCTCCTGCACACCGGCATCGGTTAGTTATGTTACCTACCTGTCCTTAACCTCTGAATCTATTAGTTGCAAGCTTGTATTATTCTTGCGTGACCGAAACCTGATGTGGCATGTTGCAAGGATTTCTCCCAGTCATGTAGCGGCGTCACAGTCTCGAAAGCTTGGACGAGCAGCGACACCTTCCTCTTCGGAGCCGGTGCCAGCTTCATCAAAGCCTGTCGGAGTGCATAATCTATCATCCATTCCTCTGCGTTCTTCTTCTCGTCCATCATCTGGTGCCTGAGATCAACCTTTTCTGCTTCTGGATCGGGCTCAACTGCGAGGAACCGGGGTCCCCGTGGATTGAATTCCTTCGTCTCTTCCTGTTCCTCGGTCGTCTTCTTCCGAATAATCCTCATTCTTGCTTTCATCTCGTCGTCAATGTCGACCATCTCCTGTTGCTCTGATCCCTTGTAGTTCTCCCTTGCATCTTCAACTTCAGCATTGCATTTGAAGTCTTGCATCTCCAGTTCTGTGAAGTTGTCACATGAATCAGAATGCTGAGAATGCAGAGCAACAGACGATGAACTGGTGCCATCCCCTTCTTCAATGCTGCGTTGGTAGACTACTATTACTTGTACTTCTGGACCATCGAGAGTATTCTCTGTTTCTGTATCTTCCTCTAGTTCTTCAGAAACAGCCTCTCTGGAGCTCTCAAAGACCGAGCCGACAACTCCCCAATTTCTGTGAAGATCGTAGTCTCCTTTGGACGTGGAAGCATTTGAAAGACATACATCTTCTCCTTCACTAGAATCGGCATCATCAGCTCCTCCCCCACTGCCATCGTGAAGGCCCATAGCGTCGGTTCTTTCAGCAACTTCATCGTTTGCTCCTCGCGGCAGCTCTGCATTAGCTTCATCAGTTACATATGCATCGTCTGCAGTTGGGTCGAGGGAGAATGCACCAGAGGGAGACGAAGTGGCAACAACATCATCATCTTCAGGTGCTTCTTCCTCTTTGTCAGAGTGCTCAGGAAGAAAGCTCTCTACTTCCTCATCCCAACCCAACTCGATCTCTGCCTCGACTTCGCGGCTGATTTTGCCCAGAACATCTTCGACATGTAGTTCTTCACAATCATTTGGTAGCAAGCCGCCAAGGCCGTTCTCTTCCCGAGCATCTTCTAATCGCAGGTCACACTCCACGTAGTCTAGGAATTTCTTCTCGTACATATCTTCATCCGAAGGCTCACTGTTCTGATCAGCATCATCTTCTTCTTCGTAGCGAAGCATATCTTCAGGTGTTTCTGTATCATCGTTCTGCATACTCGAATATATTTCATTTGGCGTAACACTCCTCTCGAGGCCAACGAGAGCCGTCTGGCCGGTGTCTTCCTTCTTCTCGTCCTTCCCGACGCCTCTCACTCGGAACGAAGACGACGGGTCTCCTTCCAGCTCCATGCTCTTCTTCCGGGTCTCGAGCGATTTCCTCCTCGCTGACACGATGAAGTGCTTCAGAGGAGGCAGGAGCTCGCGGTGATGGCCGTTCAGAGAGCAGTAGGCATAGGGACAAACCTTCGTGGCCGACTTCCCTTGGGCTTCGGTCCCTCCGGCGACGAGGTCCAGAGCCTTAGGGAACTTGGAATCTTTCAGAGTTGACGAACAGGTTGCTTTTGCAGGGTTTAGGCCACCGGAACGGTGAGAATCTCTTGTGTTGCTTGAACGTTTTTTCATGTCAGTTGAAGAAGAAGTTGCAGGCCGAGAATGGATGGGTACCTGCTGATTCTCCTTCCTCGCGTTGGAGCTGATCGTAGGCTTCATATAATTCGGCATCGTCGGCGGTGACGGGGACGACGCGGCAAGGGACGGGCTCTTGATATCACCACCCCCTCCTCCTCTGCTTCTGCTTCTGCTTCTGCTTCTGCTTCTGCTTCTGCAGTCTGCAGTGTGTGTGTGTGTGTGTGTGTGTGTGTGTGTATATGATTCTAGGATTATAATTCACTGGATCCTTCGTGTGTGTGTGTGTGTGTGTGTGTGTGTGTGTGTGTGTGTGTGTGTGTGTGTTGTGTGTGTGTGTGTGTGTGTGTGTGTGTGTGTGTGTGTGTGTGTGTATATATATATATATATATATATATATATATATATATATATATATATATAATTTTATTATTATTTTTTTTTTTTTGCCAATTATCGCTAGCCCAAGTGGTTAGTATGGAGGCATGTGGCATTTATGGGCGGAGTTCGAATCCCAGTGAGAGCGATTCCAGAAATTAATTACCATTTCTTCAAAATTATATATTTTTTTTTTCTTCAAAATTATATATATATATATATATATATATATATATATATATATATATATATATATATATATATATATATATATATATATATATATATATATATATATATAATATTTAAATTAACCACATTGTATTATCTAAACATAGTTTTACAAAAAATAAAATTTTAATTAAAATATATTTAATATTTAAACTAACTAAATGGTATTATCTAAATATATATATATATCTAAAGTTCTAATTTATTTATTTATTTAACATTTTTTGTATGTACCTATATTGCACGTTACTAGTTTTGTATAACTACTATTGTTAATTGAAATAATCTTTTTTTGTAACTTCCATCATTAATTAGAAAAATAATCTATTTTTTTAATAAAAACGAACCCATTAGAGCTAGGATATGTTCCCACTAGAGCTAGAGCTAGAAGGCAGCCCGTTGTTGCGTTTATGAAATGTTTGGTTTAAAGTAATGGAATTGACCACTCCATGTTTAAGCCTCCTAAGCTCCCACCTAATCTACTTAAAACTTTGGCCTCCATACAATTATAGTAAACCCCATTTTCATAACGAATACGACAACTCCATCATTAAGGATAGACAGAGGGATGTATCAAAATTCAATGGTGGAGCTACCCAAGGTTTTACAAACTAAAAAGGATCTTCCCCATCGCTAAGGCCTCGTTTGATTCGCACAAAGGAAATGAAATCAAGCTTTGCTCTTTTATTTTCCTTGGAAAATTATATTTGTCATTAAATTTTTTTTCTCCCGGCGTTTGAAAAGAACCCGAATTGAGGATAAAAAATTAATACATGGAGTGAATGGACAAACCATTTTCTTCCTTTTTTTTTTTCACTTCGGAATATTTTTTTCCTTTCTGCTCATTTTGTATGGCATCCAAATATAGGAAATGAATGAATTTCCTTTTCCAATGTTCCGATTTTACGAACCAGACATGACCCAAGGGCACTAGATAAAATCCACATAAAAAAAAAGGGTCTTCATTGAAATGCTATCACACTTACTTCATCTCCAGATTCTTTAAAAGTGCAGTCTGAGGCTTTATGCAATTGAACTGCAGACATGTTCATGCAAGGATGATCCCTTGGGAACGCAACATGACTACAGCTTCAAAAGAGATCAATCAATAGTAGTCATAAATAGCTTTCTCTACACTTTTCACCAGGACAAAAATTATGTCAAAATTGAACATGCAACTTAAACAACAGCTTTTGGAATTTACAAGAACATTCAGCTTCTGACCAGCTTTTGGAATTTACAAGAACATTCAGCTTCTGACAGTGTTCAATTTCATCATCCATGCTATTTCCAGAAAGCATTACACTGAATGACACCTACTTTGGTACTTCCCTCTCCTCTGGAGAAAATCTTCTAAGAACATGTTGCAGCTCGCCGTCGGCGACCCCGAGCTTCTCCAACCATCTGTCTAGGACTTCCGACGCCTCTTGGTCAACTGAGACGCCGTCGTTCTCCAGTTCCATCAGAAACGCCAGGGCTTTGTCCAGGCCGTTCTCCCTCTCGTAAGCACCCAGCATCAGAGCGACACATTTGCCGCTCGGTTGGAGCCCCGCACTCCTCATGTTCTCAATCACGCTGCGGGCTTTGTCGCTGTCGCCACTTACGCAGTACGCATTTACAAGAAGGGCACAGAGTTTACTGTCAGGGACGATACTCGCAAACTGAATGGCATCGAACACCCTCTGAGCCCCACTGGCGTCGCCATTGAGGGAATAAGCTCTCAGCAGTGCCTTGTAGACTTCCCTCCCCGCATACATGTCCTCGGCCTCCATCTCGATCATCATGCCCTCTGCAAGGTCTGGCAGTCCGGCCCTAACATAGGCCATGATCATCGCTCCGTATGCTCTTGTGTCAAGAGGGACGCCGAGTAGCTGGATCTCTTCAAACGCTTCCTTGGCCCGGTCGAGGTCTCCAGCCTTGCTGTACATGTGAATCATAACCGTCAGGATGACCTGATCACTCGGGAGGCCTCTGCTCTTCATGGCCTGGAGTGCATTCTCCGCGCTTTCAAAGCGGCCGTGCTTTGCGTAGGTATCGATCAGTTTGGTATAGTCATGAACGGCGGCTTCGAAAGAATCTTCCAGCAAGGCATGTTCCATTACCTGTCGGGGAACACCATTGAGAAAATGCCATCTAGAGTTACTAGTAGCGAAAAAAAATTCTCATGCTATGTGTGGGAAGCAAAACTAAATCATTAATAAGTTTTAGTCGGAAGTTTATACAATTGTTCTCTGCAATGAATTATGTGGGTTAAATTGCTGAAGACAAGTTAGGAACTATAGTTAGAAAAGATGACAAATTGATAGAGAATATAATCAGAGAAAGCTAAGTTTTCAAGGATATCGCTCTTCCGAGTCAAAACTCTATGCAAAGAACATCATGCATCATCATTCCTCCAAAAATCTAATTGCTGAAAATCCAGAGTTCATCACCATGAGGACTAGTGAGGAATAAGCAGCATCTAAGACCACAATTAAAAAAAGGCAAAATATAGGAGAAAAGAGACGAAACTCTCCACTTAGCAGAAGTCAACATGTGATTACCTATGAAGCAGGAGGTACTCCTTTGAGGAACGCGAACCTGTGCATGTGCCATGTACGTACACCTTGGTATTGGTACTCTTGGGCACTTACCATATACATTTTATTTATTTATTTTTAAAATTGTAATTTTAGGTAGTTAATGGGTACCCGATAACCCAATCCATTTCATTTTGACCAAGTAACCAAAATATAAGTGATCAGTCCTAGCATGTTGTCGATGGAGATGACAATGAAGAACAAGCGGAAGGTGTTGGTCTCTACTTAGTTATGATGATTAGAGTTAGAGACATGTTCCATACGTTGGCACTTTTTTCTTTCATATTTTGAAGCTAATTATAACTTATTATAAAAAAAGAGTTAGCAATTGTTTTGAGACTGTATTTATAGATATATGTACCGTATGGGTACTCGAACCCGTAACTATGTTTCACAGATAATTATCCAGGTGTAATGTGTCACAACAAAGCCTATTGCAAAAAATAGGGTTATCACTCATCAAACAAATGGACTGAAAAAGAGCCATCAACACGCAATCCATATGATGCTTCCTCCTTTCTCGACATCCAAACATCCAAGAACAGATGAAAATGAAAAGATCCTCAATGATCTATATAAAAGAAAGAAAACAGTAGAAACGAAAGAAAATTAGGAATAAAAATCAAGTGAAATGGTGAGGTGTGACCTAGAAAAAGAGGACAAGATATATAGCATCCGTCTTCAGTGTACAAAAGAGAGAAGAAATTTTCAACAATTTCTCTAAGCAAGGTCATATGGGCAACTCTTGGCAAGTAGTGCCACCCCCTAGTAACTAGTTTGTCAACTAGCGCGTGTATCAATTTGCTTGCGTATCATATTGTGTTTCGTATGATACAATACTCCAGGACTTTTATGTGTATACTTCTAAATTTATAAGAACATGATTCAATATATTTTTTTCATAATTTTTATTTGTTTCATCTTTATATGTATATCTAGTTCCAAAATCCATATTCTTAAGTATACACTACACGACTCAGTCTAAAAAACTACCTACAACCTATTTGTACCGTAAGATATGTATCTTATATCGTAAGATACTAACAACATAGCCTAGTAACTAGGTTTTGAAAATGGTCGTCGTTGATCATTATACATATGTTGTGACACACGATTTCTCATTTTCAGATGATTCAAAATGTTCCGCGTTACCAAGCAAATTTGATGGATGGCTGAGATATGGCAATGCTATAATACTCCAAAAAGCTTTGACTAGTCAAACAACATGACCTAAAGCTTTGCTCATCCATATGCTTCAGAGAGAGAGAGAGAGAGAGAGAGTACCAATTAGGTTTTCTTTCCTTGAATGCACACCTAAGTATCCAAGGAGCGGAGGAACTATGAGCCCAATGGGGGCTCAAACCCCAACACATCCTTATTGATGCACAACGCTCCGAACGCGACCTGTAGGTCTCGAACACATCCGTTACAACTTGCCACTTTCTACATAATCAACTATTCTCAAGTCATTCGCATAATAGCACTTTGACAATAGTGACACAACTGCACGTTTCGCGGACAAAGCATACCCTTCGATGTTACGACAGTTCCGTGGCGTTGCGCCACAACTTGTCCACTTCGCATACAGAGTCATATGTATAATTTCCGTGCATTGATGTACACTTGACACATTATTCGACGTGCTAACACTTAGTGTTCAATGTTCTATGGTCGTGCACTTGATGCATGCCACGATAAAGTCTTTCGATGTTATATATTCAATGTTCTAACATGACTCGTGCACTTGATGCACGTTCGCTTCAATTGTTTAATGTTCTATCTTAGTGTTTGACATACACTACGACTTCTATCCATCTGAACCACGCACATGGACTCGATGGTAATACAAGCACGATAGGGTACATTTTGTTAGGCATAGAGGAGTAGGGGAGAAGGGACAGAGCCCGCTCAACTTAAACCGATTCGCCTATCGCTTCGCCGAGTCGATGCAACCCGACACCTTAATTTCGTTGCACGATCATCTCGTCTGAGCTAGCCATGCGAGCACTCCGCGCTTCTTTGAACTAACCGACTGAATCGGCCTACGATGTCTATGCCTCAACTCGTTGCAAGGCGATACTTTGAATGTAAGGAACTCCGCACGATACCTACACATGAAACCAACTAAATCAATACCTCTTCAAGTTGAATTTATACCTCCTCGAATCAAACTCATACCTCTTCGAACCAATAGACTCATCGTAATGCACCGTGCAGTGCGGGGCATTACAGGATTCACAGTCACACTATGAAACTTTAATCAGCTTGATTAGCATGTTCTCATATGTGATTAGTGTTCTTGATATTGTTGTGGAGGATGCAATTAAAGATGATCAAAGATATGATGCAAAAGTTGCGATAGATTCGATGCATACCTTTGACTATGTTTTTTAGTGTATAATTAATGAGAAATGTATTGGGACTTGCAAATGAATTGTTAAAAACATTGTAAAGGAAAGACCGATATATTGTGAATGTGATGTCTCCGGTTAAGGTATGTAAGCAACGATTACAAAGGATGAGGGAAGACGAATGAGATTCGTTGCTTGATGGAATTTCTTCTTTTTGTGAGAGAGATGAAATTGATGTGCCTAATATGAATGATGTGTTCTTTGCTTCAAAAAAAAACACAGCGTAAGTCCCATAAAAAGACAATTTTGCATCATTATCGGGCTTAGTTATTTTATTCGTCGATATGCAACTTCAAGAACTAAATGGTCAGTTCAACAAAGCAAACGAAAATTATATTTAGCATGCCGCTGGGGGGTAACGGCACTGGCCCGTGCCCGCGTAGCGACTGGCCATTGCGCCCCCTGCTAGCACGGGACCACCCCGGGCCAGGGGCCAATGGCGGCGCGCCACGTGGCCGCGGGCCGGCACGGGCACCCCCAGCGGCGGGCAAAATAGCAGCGTCCTAAAGCAAATACCGAGTTACTTCTTTGTGTAGCATGCATATGCTTCGATGATGCAATCGTTGCTTTTGGCAAGCAAAAACTAGTTTGCGTCGCTCAATTTTATCCATACGAGTTTTCTACCTTGCAACTCATTGAACTTGATAACCAAATTAAGATGTGCATTCTTGATTTGCGCTTTAGTCCGAGCTTTAAAGGATTGAAAGGAATTGCTTCTCTTGCAAAAAAAAAATGGTCAAATAGAATAAATATACGGTTTACCCATTGGTGTATATGCTTGTGACCTTGGTCCTAATCTTACCAGTTGCACGAGCAAGTGTGAGAGAGCATTTTCTGCAATGAATCTCATAAAGACTTCATTGCACAATCGGATGGAAGATCAATGGATCAACGATAGCATGGTTATATACATCGAGCGAGTGAGATGTATTTCATAGTATAAAAAATTATGTTATTATGCAATGCTTCCACAATATGAAAAGTCGTCGAGGACAATTATAATTGTATTTAGCTAAATTATAATCAATATAATATCAAGCTTATATGTTTATCGTGTTCCTTAATTTTTCTAGTAGTTGTATTCAAGCCTCCACACACTCAAAATCCTACCTCTGTCCCTAAATCAAACTGTGCATGCAAATTGTGGAAAAATAAAGTACGTTTTGTTACTCAATGAGATAATCTTATTATGGCTTAAGGCCTTTATATAGCTTACAAAGACAAGTGACTAGCTAGTAAGCTTGGTCATCAAGAAAATAAATAAACCTATTTTATTTCCTACCCTCCTGCACAAGCTGGAACCTGGTGAAAGCAAGTCCAACTTGAAGATATGGAAAAGAGAGAAATTGGAGATCATCTAATAGGACACCAAAACTGAAGAAATATCGAAGGAACATGAGACATCATCTCAAGAAAGCAAGTGGGGCTTGAAAATAGAAGTGTAATCGCAAAAGTAGAAATAAAGCTGGGGCTAGAAAAAGATGAAATCTGAAAAAAGTAAAAAAAGAAAGCCAAGTTTCACAACTGAAGATATCCTGTAAGAAACATCCAAAGAGATTGCAAAGAGTCAAAGAAAAGCCGGATTTTACAACTCAAGAAATTCTGGAAGAAACATCCTAAGAGACCAAGAAAGCGGGTTGTCGGCACACGTGGATGCTCGAGAAGAGACAGCACATGAAAATGCCCGACGAACCAAGAGAGGATAAAACAAAGAGCCATTTGTTCGCAAGATACGAGATGGATAGAGTTCAATACTCCCCTGCAAGTTAGACATGAAAAAAATGCCAACTTGAAAACAAAGTTGAGGCCACACATAGTTATATGATGGTCCTGCTCACCGGGGCGGGCCGGGGGATCGGGGGCAGAGCCCTGATTTTGGTAGAAGAGCTATTCCAAAAGATATGAATCATTCTCTCATACCATGTGAAAAATAAAGAGAATACACATTTGCTACTCAATGGAATAATTTTATTATGGTACAAGGCCTTATAAATATAGAGCTTACAAAGACAAAAGTGGCTAGCTAGTAAGCTTGGCCATCAAGAAATTAAATAAACATATTTATTTCTATACATATTAAAGCTGACTGCACCATGTGTTAGAGACCCACCTGATTTGGAGAAATATTTCCAACATGATTCCTTCTGTGTGTGTGGGTAGGTGGCTTGGTAAGCTTGCTACTTAGGCTCTAATTATGATTGGGAGATTTAACCCAAGCAGACTTGTAAATGCTTGCAATTCATCAGGGGATGAATGATATCTAGCACAATATTTCATACTGGAAAATAATTTTAATTAGCATTTTGCACATGTTTTAATGGTATGTAACACATCAAAATTTCAAACATCCTTTTTCCTCAATATTAATCAGCTACCTAGAACTATCACCTTATGGTTCAACAAAATCCTTAAATCTAGCAACAGTGTGTGACCTCAAGATCAATGATTTTCTTCAATTATTGAAAATTTCGTTTCACATGTAAAACATACTAAAATCACGAACTATCTGATCTTTCTCCTTACCAGTTTATAAAAATTGAAGGTTTGTTCTTAGGGAAGTAGTTTCTATATGTAGAAGTAAAAGTTGGTGGCATGTGAATAAGGATTATAAACAAAGTGATTCTATTTGGTCCAACATCCCAGAGCAGAAAATTACAATTGTTCAATTTTTTCACAAAGATTGAAACAAAATAGTTAGAAGGATATAAACTTAAAATCTAAATGCAACTGTTAACAAGCTGGGTTGCATAGACATGGACGCGGACATGAACTCCGATAGAGAAGCTACAAATCAGACATACTACGACATTTTTTTAGGAAACACAGGATACAGGTACAGCATGGACAGTTACATATAGTCAGTCCTATACACATGAACATATATTACTCGTAGATCTTAGTACTATCTATAGTTAAGCGTGTTTTAGATAGTAACTAGGTTCCAAAAAGTTCAGAAAAAGGACCCATTTCTAAAGAAATGTTGCCTTCCCATATCTCAACTATTTTTGACACGCCCGCACTACATCACGTTTCAACCATGTATTGGACCCCCTTGGAACCTAGAAATGTGCAGGCCCTGAGAGTCAAGGAAGCATCATGTCAGATGCGTGTCAGACACAGATGTAGTCCTTTGCAGGAGTACCCCTGCACCTTAAATTACAAGTAAAGCAGAAATAAAGTATCATGCATCAAGCTATCACACTGGTCAGGTTGAAAAGTCCATATCCTAAAGAACTTCTGGATGGAGATTAAAATTCGGCTGAACAACTTTTCAAAATATGAACATGTAACAATGCATGCTCCCACAAAATAGCAAGGAATACTTGGAAAACTAAAATCAGTGCTATCTCATTATATTGCACTAAGGACCACACAGAAACCATAGATTAGCTTATGAAAGAAAAGAAAAAACATAACAGAAGGGCAAGGCAGGATCTATAACTGACCTCCAAAAGCAGAGGATTGTTTGACCTCTTCATTTCTTTGAGAATTGACAACCAATCACATCTTCTGGGCTTCATGGTCTTTACCCAAGCTGCCAATAGGAGAGACAAATTCTCGTCTTCAGAGAAGCATATGATTCGTTTCATGAGGGCCTTGCAGCGGTTGCTCATCTTAGGAGGAAGCTGAGAAATTGCATCCTTCTGCGACTCTGTTATATCAGAACCTACATCATGCCATTTTACTCCTGATTCTTCTTTTTCAACTATCTCTTCTGCTTCGCATTCCAGAGGAATGATTGTCGAATGGGATAAAGAAGCACATTTTGATTTATTAGGATGTTTTACAAGAGATGGACATGGAATGTTTATCCACAGAGAATGGTGACAGAATTTAGTTGTCGTAGTGGTTAAGATGCTAAGTGGGTAGGGGTTGGATAGCATGAGTGAAGCAACGTTAAGCATAGTCCAACCAACCAATAAATTGCAATAGTTAAGTGTTAAGAAATAAGTTATTCTTCACATGGTGTATACAGGGGGAAGTGGGAGTAGAAATTTCAAAGTAAAAGGATATCGGATAAGTAAAGGCAAAAGGAAATGTCAAATAGGAAATGAAGGGCTACGTGCACCCTTGTTCTTCTACTTCTAGATAGAAACTGAAAACCAAAAGCAGTTCAATACTAGATGCTTTCTTTGAAGATACCAACTCCTGCAGTGTAAATCAAATGAACCATTATAAATGAGACGGAACACATGATATAGATCGAGAATAATACTTAGAAAATGTCTTGACAAAGAAGCATGAAAAGCAGGTTTATTGGTAGGTTAAACTATTTTACAAGCACAAGAACTAAGAGTTGTCTGAATGCTTGTAGAGGTTGAAGAAACAAATGAATATATTTATACTATGGATGAGGAAAAACAATACAAATTTATAATAATTCATTGTCACCCTATTTAGTGTTTATTGAACAGGGGCAAGACATAATATGGGCGAGGGTAGGAAACCAACCACCCTTGCCTACGCCAATTCCTGATTGTTTGTTAGATCTGGTGCGGTTATTAGGGAGTCTGCTCGTGCTGGTTTGTCAAACTTTTCATAATAAAACAATTTTTTGACCGGGTTTATTAGACAAGTGTAAAGCATGTCCATAACTATAAAGAACTAATGTATATAAACCTATTGTTATTTTACTGTTGTGTATCTTGGTAACCATATGAACAAAGTGGAAACAATTGTAACCTTAAATTGTTGCTCTAGTGGATCAATAGAACAAAACTCATCCTGTGATCTTGCTCCTATACCTCACACCAATTCTCACTCCCACAACCCTTGAGAGGAACTACATGATGTTGTCCCGAGAAGAAACCCATGAATTCACCATGCAACAAACCTTTATCTTGGAATCTTCCTCTCAAGAGTGATCTCTCATATGAATATATGAAGTTGTTGAGACAGGATTCCAACAAATCATGTAAAACCATCATAAGTGATCCTCCCTTATCCTACACACAATGGAGATATTGACTTATCCTCAATTAGGCATGTGGGAACTAAAAGTATTAAAAATTGGATATCAGGCTCATGCCAGATTGTTCTTTGGCATGTTGGACTAGGAAGCACATACTCCAAAAATAATGGTTGTGCACGTAGGATACATATTTGACACAACCCGTACACTCCAAAATACACTAGGATACACCAAAATAGGTGCAGGTCCATGATGTCATATCCTTGCCATGTCGTGTCCGTTCGTGTCATGTCCATGCAACATATATTTTGGATATCAAATGTTAGACGACATGTTGGGAACAAATTAAAATAGCGGATATCAATATGAAGCTTATTATATATAAGTATTGATAAATTAATCCATATGCATTATCATGGCCTAAATAGTAAAAAAAAAAAATGCTCGCTATCAATTTTATCGAACAATCTTATTGCACAAAGGCATTAAGACAATAGAACAAAGAACCAAGATGTCTATACACTAAGATAGTTGTTGAATGATATAAATAGATAACTCACCATCACTCTAGAGTTTTCTTGCAATGGTAGGGTCTTTGACATGGTGTGAGAGCTACCGACGTTCAATCTATGTGCACACATTTTAAGCATTTTTCAAAAAGTTATACCACTATGAGAATTCATCCCACAACCCATAAAATGAATTTTAGGCCTGTGAGAGCATATGAGAAAGCATATTCAAATAATATATAACCCTCGTATCAATCTAGACTGTTGATGCAAGCAGTGTTTTAAAAAATTGTAGGCGCTCCTAGACGAGCTGCCTTGCCTCATCGCCTGTGAACGTCTAGGCTTGTCCGGAGAAGAAAAGTATCACCTGGACATGTTCTTAAATTCTTTTTGTAACACCTTTTATCACGTTTGCATATCATGTTAGCTTATCTAAATGTCTTATATTCCTAAAAACTCATCAAACTTGAAATTTCAGACAATAAACTAAAGAAAAGAGTCAAAACGATACAGAATTATCCAATGTTGTTAAAGGCGCCGCCCACGCATGCCTAGGTGCCCAGAAGGTGAGAGGTGATGTTTCACCGCCTAATACAAAGGTATACGACTTATCTTCTCTATGAGACGCCAAGGCGAGAAAGGCGAGATTAGACGAATGAGTAATTACATGAGCCTAGGCACACGCCTAGGTGTGTTGGGAGTTTTCTGCTCTCTTTTTTTGCTTTTTTGAAATTTTTTTATAAGTTTTATGGGCTTGTTTGCTTTTATTTGTTTCTAAAGTTGTAGGCTTAAGTTTTAAAGGCTCAAATAGAGTCTTTTTAAGTTTTCACACTATAAGTTACTGACTAAATAGCCATAAATCAAAAAAGAAGGAGAATTTGCAATGTCGAACATTGCTTCATTGATTATGTTATGTTTGTTTTTTCATTTGAACAATTTGTATTATATCGTAATGACTTATGTATGATGTTATTGTTTTTAAACTTAATGTTGTGTTTCATAGACTATTTTGTGATCATGTTAAGTTACTTTGTTCTTTTCTATTGGTAATTTGGTATTAATTTTGACTCATTTCTTTAGTTCATTGTTTAAAACTCAAGTTTGATGAATTTTGGGGATATAAGGCAAATTTGGATAATTTAACATAGGCTACAAAAATGGAAAAAATATGCTCTGAAAAGAGACTTTGAGAAGCTGTCTAGGTGACGCTTTTCTTTTCCGTGCGCCCTCCTAGGAAATGAGATGAGGCAGCTCGCCTAGGAGCGCCTAAACCTTTTAAAACACCGAAATTACCAATCAAAACAACGAATTAACTTAACAAGATCACAAAACAATCTATGAAACACAAAACTAACTTTAAAAACAATAACATCGCACATAAATCATTACGATATAACATAAATTGTTCCAATAAAAAAAACATGATATAATCAACGAATCAATGTTCCACATTCCTAAACGACTTAATGAATCCTTCTTCTTCCTACAAAAATTATTCATCATTCATCTTCATTGTCACGCCCCAGAACCAGAATACTGGAGAGCGGGGGAATGACTCAGCCAGCTACGTATTACGGGTAGATGAATACTGTATAATACGATCAATGCTGTCTAAAAGACAAGGGGGTGCATACTACATGAAGGTCTCACTATGGTCACTTCACATCTATTGTCTCAATCGTTCAAACAAGAAACAGTTATAGAGAACATGTAAGATAAAGCAATAAGGCGTCCCAAACGCTCAGTCAAAATGTTCTTGAGATCTGACTTTACAAAACATAGCCAGATGATGTAGCAAGGTATACACAATTGTTTATCAGCTGCAGTCTGACTTAGTTACAATTATGCAAAAGTAATTACAAGACGATCCGACTAACATGTCAGTGCCAAACGGCAAAGTATAAAGTAAGTAACAAAACGAGCGGAGAAGTAAGGAACCCACTCGAGTCCTCCTGCGATCATCCCTCTAGTATTGACCATCTTGGAGGTGGAAGTAAGCTGAGTCCTCAGGGACCGGCTCTAAATCTGGCCATGCAAAACCAGAGAGATTAGACCTCTAATAGCAAGTACCGCAAGGAAGCACGATATGAGGAATTAAAACCAGTAATAAGAAAGATATGATAAATAGATCTCTGCTAGCTACTGGGATTCACATAACATCACGACACTTCGAACCAACTTCCCAACCAAACAAGGACAGAAGTTGACCCGTCATGTCCCGACATCCTGATTATCTCAGTTAGTTAACAGAGTAGGTACAGTACACAAACAAATCAATTTAAACGGCCATTCAACTACTACGGCTTGCTACTGTGAGTTCCAAGTTATCCTGGAATTATGCAATAAGGATTCCTCATTTCTTACTATGCACAAGCAAGGCTAGTCTACCCAGTCAATCAATTACGCCAATCATGAATTAGACGAGTCCCAGCGGGACGTCCGTCATCAATATACAATAAATAATATAAGCAGATACCGCTCCCTGCCCGTGTGGCAGATTTGCAGAATCTGTGGAAACCAGCCGGCCTGTCGGGCACTAATAGTCCCAAAGAGGGCTGCCATGTAAGAACTCGGGAATCCATTCTCTCCATGCAATCATTATTTTATTTAACTTAGTAGCCTCTATGTTAAGTGAAATCCCATGCCGTGGATCATGGTCATTCAGAATGAGTACTTTCGTACAAAGTACGATATGCCCAACTCCACAACGATACCCGTACGGTTATGTTGTAGGTCTTACGTAGCGTAATGCAACAATCAAAACTAACCACGGAATAATCATGCCTTGACCATAAAGTACACATGCTGCTTTTGTAAAGTAAATAAATTGAAGCCTGCACGTGCCTGTATGCCAATATTCGGGATCGGCCAATCGATTGCAATAGTTCATAATTAATATGAACATGTCTCATTCATTCAATTCAATAAGACGACTAGCCAGTCTCTTAGTTCCAACTAGGAACGCATGATCAATTATAAATCAAGATAACAATCAATGTTAATTAATGCCAAGATAACAATCAATGTTAATTAATGTCACTCGGGACAAAATCAGCCAAAAGACATTATGGGCTAGAATTCATGCGACAATGGGCCATGCGGCCAAAAGAAAACAGCTTATGCGGCTGAAGGAAACTAAGTCCATGCGGCTCAATAAATCAAATCTCATGCGGCTGAATAAATCAAATCTCATGCGGTTCTATGACATGTGGCCAGGGAAGATCGGGTCTATGCGGCTAGGGGATCTAGGCCCTATGCGGCTCGGGTCTCAAACTCATGCAACTGGGGTCTCCATGCGGCCGAAGGAACTGACCCTTATGCGGCTGCGGTAAACAGAAGTACATGCGGCTGGAAAAGTTTGAAATTCATACGGTTGCGACAAATCAAGTCTCATGCGGCTGAGAATGATTGAATGCATATGCGGCTGAGATAGGAAAGTCACATGCGGCTGGAATATGAAATCTCATGCGGCTGAGAATGACCAAAGCCTATGCGGCTGAAATGACATGCGGCCATGCGGCTGAGATGAGCTCATGCGGCTGAATATGCGATATGCAGCAAGCAAAGCTCATGCGGCTGAATAGGTTATCCCTATGCGGCTGAGAAATAATTATCCACATGCGGCTGAATAGGGTGCAAGGTCTTATGCGACAATGGTTCAAGCGAGCTCATGCGGCTGAATATCGCCATGCGGCAGTTATTGCCCTGCGGCTGGAAGACTTGCCGCATGAAATTCTATGCGGTCAAGTACTGCCATGCGGCTAAGAAGTTCATGCGGCTGGACCGTGCAAGCCATGCGGCTCAGCACTGTTCTTCTTCTCTGCTGCCGAGAACAGAACCATGGAAGCCATTGCTTCCAAGCTCTCCAAATCCTTCATTCCAAGTCCAAATCTGGACTTCGATAGGTCGAAATGGGGTAGAACGAAATTCTCTACAACATGGAACCATCAAAACTTGGAAACAACAAGGTTAGCTAGATCAAAACCCAAAAATACGAAAATACAACAAGTTTAGATCTACACACAATGAGCCATAGAAATTGAAAATGCTAAGTACTAAAGTATCTAAGAATCTTGTGAGAAAGACAATGGAACAAAGAAAGTGGAGATCCATCAAGAAGCAAGTTGTACTTGCCTAGCTCTCTTAGGTTGGTGGGAGAGTTATGAGGAAGAAGAAGAGTAATGAGACGAAGTAATGAAGAGAGAGAAAGGGGATGTGACTTAAATGGGGGTGGTGGTAGGTGGATTCATGTTGAACCACCCAATGGCCGGAAAATAAACCAACTCAGGCCGAACCCAAAAGCAAAGTAAAAAGCAGAAAGTAAAATGCAGAAAAATAATTAGCGTGAAATTAAAGGAATTTAAATACAGAACAATACATGATAAATATTTAAATAAATATATTAAAGCAGTACATGTATTAAAATACGTATTCTGGGAACGGGAAGTGACATTCATAATCCAAGTCTAAGGGATCATCTTGAACATTATCAATATCATCATTGAAAATAAAATCTTCGTCCTTATTGATTGATATATTTTGTTCATCATTTTCCTCTTGTCTCATCATTCTCCATCTCTTCTTCCTAAACAAGCCCAAAAAAGCTTATACAAAAATCCAAGAAATCCAAAAAAAGTTGTATAAAACATCCAACACATGTAGGCGTGCGCCTAGGCTCGCTTAATCTTGCCTTTGGGCACATTTCTCGTCTAGGCGTCGCCTAGGAAAGATGCATCGCCTACCTTTGGATTAGACGGTGAAACGTCGCCTCTCGTCTTTTGGACGCCTATGCATGCCTGGGTGGTGTCTTTGCCTTTAACAAGACTGGGTGCAGGAGTAAGGAGTTCAACAATAACAACTAACAATAATATAGATCAATGGATGCCATAAATGATAAGAAAGAAAGAAGAACAAAGAGGACCGAACAGAGCACAGTAGTTTCCTCACTCTTGTCGGAAAAGACGAGACACGAGACCATGGTGTCGCCACTGGTGGTTGAAGGAGAAGTCGAAGTCATTGCATTCGTCAGTTTGCTTTCTAGAAAGATGCAAGAAAGAGAGAAGATAAGTGAGGAGAAACTGGCATCCTAGGGCTTCTAATCTATTGATTTGGAAATTTAGGAGTTTTGTAACAACATACATATTATACCCATGGTGACCCATTATGGTTACCGAACCATTAAGTTGACTTTGTAGAATTGACGATAATTCACTCTATCGTTGTCAGATGATATTGCGGTCAGGCCTAATATGGCGTCCGAAACATTTCCAAGACAACATAAAAGATACAAAATGCATTTGGTTATTGTTTTCTCCCAAAAACAGAGCATGCTGATGGATAGACATTTCAGACACGTCGTCCATTATCTAAGATGATGGTAAGAAGAACCAGCTACCTTATGACTAGGTCGCACCTTATCGTTGCACAATCGAGGACACTCAACTGGTGACTAGATCACAAACTCGTTGTACCACTTGTACCTACTGGATGCCTGTGAATGTCATTTATCCAAGGGCTAAATTATCATAATAGCACCCCAGCTACAGCGGTCGGACATTTTTGCACCTAACTTTCCACTGCTCGATTTTGGCACCCCAACTTTATAACTTGCTCTTTTGAAACACCTTTCATCAATTTTGAAGCACATCGACACCACTTCAAAAGCATGTCTTGCAGTACAAAAGCGCAATTTAAATACTTGTATGGTCAGATATTTGTTAGTGCCGGGGCACAATTTTTCGATGGAAAAACTGAGAATATGAAACAATTGTAAAAACAATGTTCCAACGCAACACTTCTAGGAAGCTTGCGCAAGTATAACGAAGATCTAAAAAGATATCATTATGATATTACGAGAATCTAAAAAGATTTCGTAATCACAGCAGCGAAGAAGATGACAGGCAAAATATGGAAGATGGCCTGCTGGGGTGAATGATCACCGTTGCTCAAAGCTTTATTCGCCCTACACGAACAGCTTCCAGGAACCAGCAAGTTCGTCGGAGAACTTGGAACACTCCTGCTCTTCTGACTCCTCGGATGGACACGAACTCCCGTGCAAAAGCAACGCTGGTGCGACGCCTTTCCTCTCTCTCGAAGGCTGCTGGAATTCGCAAGCAAATTCCGATCAGAACTGTGTTAAAGAACACGTCTGAATTCTCTGTTTACTTGTGCTAAAGAACACTTCGTAAACTTTCTGTGGTGGCTTCTCTTTCTATACTGTAATTCAGCCTTGAGAGAGATGATACCTTATATAGGCCCTGCAGCAACTGGTCGGTTGCCACAAAGTTAGGGATGTGGTAAAAACTACCCCGAACATGTAGCAACCGCCCAGAACATGTAAGCACACGTTCTGCTGCAAGTTGCACCAACTGCGCACACCCCGCGCTCCATGCACTCTGCGCGACAGAGCGCGCACTGAACTGCGCACACTGCGCGCACTGCACGCACTGTGCACACTGTGCACACTGCACACGCAGCGCAACCAGCGCAACCCGAGCAACCCGCGCAACCCAGCACAACCCTGCGCAACCCAGCGCACCCAAGCGCAACCTGAGGGCAACCTGGGCGCGCACCTGGGCAGCGCAACTGGGCATGCACAACTGGGCAGCGCAACTGGGCTTGCGCAACGTGGCAGAGCAAGTGGCTCGCGCAACGAGCGCAACTAAAGCGCACTATGCGCCTAGCGACGATGCTGACGTGCTAAGTGCAAAGTGCGCCAACAAAACGCCACATTACGCCTCATGAGCCCATGACTCCGAGTCCGAGTCCGAGTCCGAGTCGCTAAGCCCCTACGGGGCTTAGCTCCCATGGAAATGAATTTTCCAAGAGCAAAAAGCATGAATGCTTTTATTGTTGATTTAGTCCTTTTCCCATTAGAAAAATAACCCCACATGGCACACCCATGTGCACCTCCACACCACATGTGCATCTCTAAAATAGGAAAGCTATTATATAGAGATATAACTCCTTTGGTCTAGCCGATGTGGGATTAAAATTTACTTAGAAAAAGACCAAACTCCAACAATCCCCCACATATCTCTATATATATGGGTATAAGTGTTCCCCACAGTAACTGTCCATCATGCATTAGGAGAGATGTCGCTTACGACTTGAATCTTCCCGTGTGGGTCAAACAACAGACTATAATACAAGAATGGACTAAGCCTTGAATTATGCATCATAGCTGAAATTCTTTCCACTCACATAATGTAGTTACATGTGCTTCTGGCTACACATTAAAGGCCCTGTGCCAGCCTGGTTTCAGTGTATAATTTTGGGCGTCTACAAGTTTACCCTCAAGAGACGGCCTGATATCTCTTTGTCCATACACTATAGGTGAGTTCATTATAAAGAGACATGGCATGAAGCGCTTTGCGCTTCCCTTGCGGTGCTACGCCGCTATGACATGGCTTAAAGCTAAGGCATTACCCCTCTCTGGGAATCACCCCATATCTGGGAACCTTTGTAGTGTCATACTACTGTAGCATGAGGCAACTGCCTCTTTGTAGTGCCAAACTATCCAGCATGAAGCCTTAGGCTCCTTTGCGGTGTTACGCCGCAACGACATGGCTTGCAAGGCCGAGGCTTTATCCCTAACCGGGTACCTCATCGTGGTGTCGTGCCACTGTAACATGAGGAACTCCTCCTCTTTGTAGTGCTGACTACACCCCTCTTTATTTTAACATACAACATTAGGCTAACTGCCTATTTGCGGTGCTACGCCGCTGTGACTTGGCCTGCAAAGTCAAGGCTTTATCCTATTCCTGGGCAGCACCCCACATATAGGAACCTCATTGTGGAGTCACCCCACTGTAGCATGGAGTTTCACTCCTTGTAGTGCTGTTCTACCGTGCTTCCTGTAAAGCACACCAGGCATTCACTCTGCCTGAGAACTCATTAAGGCTATTAAGCCAACCTTCCCACAGGAACCGTTTTCCGCAGAAAATAACAGTAGACAACAGTGGTTATAGGTCCGTAACCTCTCCATGCCCAATAGAACATGTACCCACCGTTCCTGATATTCTTCCGATTAGTGGTCCTCCCTTGAACCAAAAGCTAGATGCCTAGTAGATAAATCTTTGAACTATTAGCATAAAACTTTATGGTAGGAATACAATAATACAATATCAGAATGCCTTCAAGCCAATTTTACAAGCTGTATCATCGACCAGCTGGCGCTTGAGGCCCTTGGTGAACGGATCCGCCAGGTTCTCCTGACTCCGAACATCAATCACTGCAATAACACCTCTCTTGATAAGATCGTGTACTGCCCTGTGCTTCAACCGCACAGTCCTCTTCTTCCCGTTGAAGAGGTCATTTGATGCCACCGCCGCAGTCGCCTGGTTGTCGCAGTATATCGGTATCGCCGGTATTTGCGCCCCAACCACTGGAAGATCATACATGAGCTCCCGAAGCCATTCTGCTTCCTCGGCTGCGGTATCAAGTGCAAAGAACTCAGATTCCATGGATGACCGCGATAGCATAGTCTGCTTCTTCGACTTCCACGATATAGCAGCTCCATCCATTGTGAAAATGAATCCACCTGTGGACCTCTCGCTCTCCACCTCTGAGCACCAGCTGGCATCACTGAAGCCTTCCACTATCGGCGGATCTCCGCTGTAGTACAGTGCATATGTCTGAGTCTTCTTGAGATATCTCATAACCCGTTTCACAGCTTTCCAGTGTTCAGCACCTGGGTTGCTCGTGAAACGACTCAGCATTCCCACGGCGAAAGCTATGTCAGGCCTTGTGGCAGTAGTAGCATACATCAAACTTCCGATTACGCTTGAATACTCCAGCTGCCTGACGCTTTCCCCTGAATTAGGCTTCAGCTTCAGATCACACATGTACGGCGTATCGATCCCTTGAAGATCCCGATACCCATAACGAGTGATCATTTTCTCAATATAATGAGACTGTGACAGCGCTAGTCCAGTGTCTGTCCGGATGATCTTGATCCCTAAGATTACATCAGCTTCTCCCAAGTCCTTCATACTGAACTTGCTTGAGATGAATTTTTTTGTCTCCGTGACACAGCTAATATCCGTACCTAGGATAAGCATGTCGTCCACGTACAGACAAACGATCACACCTCTTCCATCAGCGAACTTTGTGTAAACACACTTGTCCGTATCGCTGACCATGTAGCCATTTGACCTTATAACTTTGTCAAATTTCTCATGCCACATCTTGGGAGCCTGTTTAAGACCGTACAAAGATTTCACCAACTTGCAGACTTTGTCTTCAAGACCCATGATGACAAATCCCTCTGGCTGTTGCATGTAAATCTCTTCGGTCAGCTCGCCATTTAGGAAAGCCGTATTCACATCCATCTGATGTATCACCATCTTATGTATTGCTGCGAGAGCAATCAACATTCTGATGGTGGTCATTCGGGCTACTGGAGCATACGTGTCAAAATAGTCAATCTCCTGCTTCTGAGAAAACCCCTTGGCTACCAACCTAGCCTTGAACTTGTCAATAGTTCCGTCTGCTTTCATCTTCTTCTTGAAGATCCATTTGCATCCGATGGGTTTCACTCCTTCAGGAAGATCAACCAACACCCAAGTGTTATTTGAGGTGATGGAATCAATTTCATTGTCAATCGCCTCCTTCCAGAAAACTGCGTCTCTGGTCTTCATCGCCTCATCATAGGTAAGCGGATCAGCTTCCACATGATAGGTGACAAAGTCACTTCCGAAGTCCTTCGGCCTCCTCACACGCTTAGCTGACGGCTCAGCTTGTTCTGGTTCAACCGTTGTTTCAACAACATCTTCTTGGACCACATCTTCATTGAAGACTTCAGTTTCTTGCGCACCCTCATTATTCTCCGGAACATCCGGAAGAACAATATTCTTGTGCCTTGCAAATTTGTCTTCAAAATATTCTGCGTCGCGAGATTCAATGATATGATTTGACTCAATATCAAGAAATCTTCGAACATCACTCTTCTCGGCATACCCCAAGAAGATCGTCTTAGTAGTCCTTGTCCCAAGCTTCTGAATCTTCAGATCTGGAAGCTTGACATACGCCAGACACCCCCACACTCGAATGACATTCAAGTTAGGTCTGACCTTGAACCAGAGTTCATGAGGAGTAACGTCAGAAGTTGCATGAGGCACTCTATTTAGAATAAAAGTGGCCGTCAATGCAGCTTCTCCCAGTAGCACTTAGGAAGACCAGCAGTCAACAACATTGAGTTAATCATTTCTGTTAACGTTCTGTTCTTCCTCTCTGCTACTTCCGTTTGATTGAGGAGAGTACGGAGCCGTAGTCTCATTGACAATTCCATGTTCTTTGCAGAACGATGCGAATTCATGAGACCTGTACTTCCCACCTCGATCACTTCTTATCCTTTTGAGTTGTTGTCCAGTCTGCCGCTCAGCTTCGGCTCTGAACTCCTTGAACTTCTCGAATGCTTCGTCTTTAGCCTTCAGCAAGTAGACGAACGCATACTTTGAGAAGTCATCGATGAAGGTTATGAAATACTTCATCCCGGCCTTTGTAGAGAACTGTTTGAAATCACATATATCGGAGTGTACCAACTTCAGAAGATCTGTACTTCGATTAACCCGAGGAAAGGGTTTCCTTGTGATCTTTGTTTGAGCACAAACTTCACATTTCTCTACCTTACCCCCACACTTGGAGATAAGTCCTAGACTAGACATTCTGTTTATTCGTTTACAATGAACATGTCCTAGCCTATTATGCCACAACTCAAGAGTATAAGCAGAAGGAGTGATTTCATTAATCACATTAATTACATTGGACTGATTACAAGCTGAATTTTGAACATTCCTTCGGTATAGAAAGCTTTTCCGAAATATGTTTCCTTGATAGACATCACCATCTGGCCAGCATTGATGTCCATCCTGAGGCCTGCGTTGCAGAGTAGGCCTCCTGAGATCAGGTTCTTGGCGATAGCAGGTACGTGCTTCATGCCTTGAAGCGTCAGAGACTTTCCCGAAGTCGGCTTCAATACCACCGTCCCGATCCCGAACACTTCAGCTTGTGTCTGGTTCGCCATCATAACCACTTCAGAAGTAGGGGTGTAGGTGGTGAACCACTCCTTACTGGAGCAAACATGGCAGGAGGCTCCAGTGTCTGCCCACCAGTTAGAGTCAGTCCTTACCGCATCAACCTGTGCAATCATAGCAACAACATCAGTGATCATAGATACCTTACTAGGCTCTCCTTGCTCTGATTGCTTGGTCTTTGCTTTGCATTCACTTTTGAAGTGGCCCTTCTTGCCACACTTGAAACAAGGCATCTGAGATTTTGCCTTCTTTCGCTTGAAGGAAGTCCCCTTCACGTTCAGATTGTTAGGGTCCTTCTTCTTGCTGTGGGAAGCCGCCTGTTTTCCTCTTGGTTCCTTGGTATGAACCAGATTGGCGTTAGCCAATTGCTTGGACAGTGTGTCCACCTTCAGTTGAGTCCGCATCTGGTCCTCAACATAGATTTCCTGCAAGAGATCTTCCAGACTGATCTCAAGCTTCTTCCTATGCATGTTTGCATAGAACTTAATCCACCCAGCGGGGAGCTTTGAGACAATCCCTCCAACAACAAACTTGTCAGGGAGGGGCATCGCCTCGTCTTCCAACTTTTGTCGCAGCTTCAGAACTTCTTTTACCTGCGGCAGCAAGGACTTCTCGTCCTCAAAGAGCCATTTGTGATATTTTTCAACCACAAATATCTTGCTCCTGTTTTTGTCTTCTTCGTACAGTTTCTCCAGAGACTCCCATATGTCTCTGGCTATAGTCTTCTTACTGTAGGATTCTGCTAGGGAATCCTCCATAGCATTCAAGATAAGCAGCCTGCAAATGCTATTCTCCCTTCTCCACTTGGCCTGAAGTTTAGTAGCCGCAGTGATTGCGGCAGCAGACCCAGTATCTGGAACAGTAGGTTCCTCTTCAAGCAGCACGTGATCAACGTCTCTGAGTTGAAGAGTGAGATAAACCTTCCTCTTCCAGACTTGATAATGCTCTCCATCAAACTTTTCTAACTTACAAAAGTCAGTATTGAGGAGTGAAGCATTAAAGTTTTCCATCGTAGCAATAAAGCTTTGAGATTGTTAGTGCCGGGGCACAATTTTTCGATGGAAAAACTGAGAATATGAAACAATTGTAAAAACAATGTTCCAACGCAACACTTCTAGGAAGGTTGCGCAAGTATAATGAAGATCTAAAAAGATATCGTTATGATATTACGAGAATCTAAAAAGATTTCGTAATCACAGCAGCGAAGAAGATGACAGGCGAAATATGGAAGATGGCCTGCTGGGGTGAATGATCACCGTTGCTCAAAGCTTTATTCGCCCTACACGAACAGCTTCCAGGAACCAGCAAGTTCGTCGGAGAACTTGGAACACTCCTGCTCTTCTGACTCCTCGGATGGACACGAACTCCCGTGCAAAAGCAACGCTGGTGCGACGCCTTTCCTCTCTCTCGAAGGCTGCTGGAATTCGCAAGCAAATTCCGATCAGAACTGTGTTAAAGAACACGTCTGAATTCTCTGTTTACTTGTGCTAAAGAACACTTCGTAAACTTTCTGTGGTGGCTTCTCTTTCTATACTGTAATTCAGCCTTGAGAGAGATGATACCTTATATAGGCCCTGCAGCAACTGGTCGGTTGCCACAAAGTTAGGGATGTGGTAAAAACTACCCCGAACATGTAGCAACCGCCCAGAACATGTAAGCACACGTTCTGCTGCAAGTTGCACCAACTGCGCACACCCCGTGCTCCTTGCACTCTGCGCGACAGAGCGCGCACTGAACTGCGCACACTGCGCGCACTGCACGCACTGCGCACACTGTGCACACTGCGCACGCAGCGCAACCCGAGCAACCCAGCACAACCCTGCGCAACCCAGCGTCGCGCAACGAGCGCAACTAAAGCGCACTATGCGCCTAGCGACGATGCTGACGTGCTAAGTGCAAAGTGCGCCAGCAAAACGCCACATTACGCCTCATGAGCCCATGAGCCCGAGTCCGAGTCCGAGTCGCTAAGCCCCGGGGCTTAGCTCCCATGGAAATGAATTTCCCAAGAGCAAAAAGCATGAATGCTTTTATTGTTGATTTAGTCCTTTTCCCATTAGAAAAATAACCCCACATGGCACACCCATGTGCACCTCCACACCACATGTGCATCTCTAAAATAGGAAATCTATTATATAGAGATACAACTCCTTTGGTCTAGCCGATGTGGGACTAAAATTCACTTAGAAAAAGACCAAACTCCAACAATATTCACACTTTTGAAGTGGTACCGATGTATTTCAAAACTGACGAAATGTGCTCCAAAAAAGCAATTTATAAAACTGGGGTGCTAAAATCGAGCGGTGGAAAGTTAAGCCGCCATCCGACCTCTATAGTCGGGGTGCCATTAAGATAATTTAGCCATTATCCAAGATAGTCAACACAAAATGTCATATATGCTTGTGCATTGCGTGACCACTAAGCGCCAGTGAATGCCACTTATCCACCGGTACCTAGTGGTGACGTCGGCGGCGACGCCGAGCCTGAAGACCCCGTCCGACGCGTCGCCCTCCCCTCCGCCTCCGCCGACGTGGCACCTCGTGGCGGTCCTTGTGGAGGAGGAGGTGGGGAATTCTAGGGTTTCTCGAGTAGGAGGGATGCTCCTTGTGGAGAAGGACGAGATTTCAGAACCGGAACCCCATCAAAAGAGTGTGATTGTTTATTGAATGGGTCTTGCTTCTTCACTAAATTGTAAATAACAAAATATTTTTTAGAAAAAAAATATTTAAAAAAAAAACTTACTGAGTTCTGAGCTCGCTGTCGGGAGAGGAGAGGCGTGAGTAGCAGGAAGAGGACCAAGAGAAATTTGGGAATGGATTGGAAATTTGAAGAATGGAACGTGGGTTTAAAAGGCTAATTATATGGGCACATCCAAATTTTGGGTTCGACTATTGACACCCCATCTATTTCTAAGTTGACCCCAATTCTTTTTCATAACTTAAGTTGTATTATGAAATGACTGCTTTATCCTTTTCCCCTTTCCTATTTCTAATTCTACCCAAACCCAAACAGCCATAGGACCCCACCCCTTCACTAACCCCACCCCTTCAATAACTAATCCAAAAACCTTAGAAGACATTATTTGAAGCTTGAAGAAATTACAATGGAGGGCCAAAGTAATGATAGAAGATCTCCCGTACCCAATGTAAGTCCTACCAATGTTTTTTTCAAGTATTGATTCGGCTGTTTCGATTTTGAGAAGAAAACAAAATTCGCGGACTGTTCGACCATAACAAGTCGGACAAATCTACACTGTTCGACTAGGGTAGGTCGAACGTTTTTTGAACTGTCCGACCTGTACTGGTCGAACAGTGTGGATTTCTCCGGATTATGTCTGTCGAACAGTACTTTTTTTGAGTTAAATTTAAAAATTTTATTTTCCAACCTAATCCGATATTTGTATTTATCTTCATAGGAAAACACTTCAGATGACATTGCGGTTAACACTGAGATGAGTATTGTCACGCACCCGATGTACGAACAACAACTTGATTTCTCTGAAGAATTTCAAACTGATCAATTATTTGTTAGTCGAGAGTCATTGGTGAATTGGGTACGATCGATAGGAAACCTTCATAATATAGTAGTTTTGGTTAAACGGTCGGATAAAGGAGAAGGAAGACGAGCTCGAGTAATCCTGGGTTGCGAGCGAGGGGGTAAATATGTGCGACGGAAGGTAAAAGTTGATGAAGCAAATTTGGCTAATATTGCGAAGAAGCGAAGACCTGAACGGCTTACGGGCACGAAAAAATGTGATTGTCCGTTTCAGTTGAAAGGAGTACAATGCAATGATGTTGGGCAATGGTCACTTAAGGTTATGTGCGGCACACATAATCACCCAATGGGTCGAAATTTGGTTGGGCACTCCTATGTTGGTCGACTAACAGCAGCCGAAGACCAACTCGTCAAAGATTTGACGAAAAATAATACAAGGCCAAAAGATATATTGAGCACGTTGAAGGAATCCTTTGGGGAGAATGAATCGACATTGAAGACAATTTATAATGCTCGTCATAAGCATAGAGTTGCCGAGCATGGAGGGCTATCCCAAATGCAATACTTGTTGGGAAAGTTGGAGTCGGAAAAGTATTATTATCTGGTGAGGAGATGTGAGCAAACAGATAGAGTGAAGGATCTTTTTTATGCCCACCCGACAAGTGTGGACTTGTTGCGTGCTTTTTCCAACGTTTTATTGATGGATTGTACCTACAAGACTAATAGGTACAAGATGCCACTATTGGAAGTAGTTGGAGTAACTTCCACGGATATTACATTTTCTGTAGCGTGTATATATTTGGAGGCGGAACGGGAGGACAATTATATATGGGCGCTTAGTACGATTAAAGATCTATTTGCTCAATCAAGCTTACCCAATGTCATTGTCACTAATCGTGAGATTGCACTTATGAATGCTATCAGTGTTACGTTTTCCAGGGCTGCACATTTGCTATGTCGGTGGCATATAAGCAAGAATATATTGGCTAACTGTAAGAATTTATTTCGTACGAAGGAGAAGTGGGATTCTTTCAATAACTCTTGGAATTCGTTGATTCTTGCTGAAGATCAACTGAGATTCAATGAATTACTTAGAAGATTTCATGAAGATTTCCGGGATTACCCAAAAGCAGTTAATTATGCTACGAAGAATTGGATAGAGCCGTATAAAGAAAAATTTGTTTCATGTTGGACTAATAATGTCATGCATTTTGAGAACACGGCGAGTAGTAGGTATGTGTTTTCAAGCAATACTTTGTATATACATATGAATGTTTTTTTTACAGTATTACGTGAGTTTTTTGACTCCATGTTTTCGATACTCACAGGGCCGAGAGTGCACACGCAAAGTTGAAAAAACAACTTGGGACTAGTCAATCAACTTTCGAGATATCGTGGGAAAGGATACATAGTCTGCTGACAAATTCACACAACCAAATTAAGAGCTCATTTGAGACGAGCCTTAATGTGACACCCCATCGATACAGTTCTCCCTTGTTTAAGATTATTCGCGGGTTGGTGTCTCATAATGCTCTCAGTAGGATTTATGACGAGTTGAAGAGTTTAGATGATACCGGCGTCGATCCCCTACTTTGTGGTTGTGTGTTGAGAAGAACTTGCGGGCTACCTTGTGCACATGAGCTTGCACAGCTAAAACGGGATGGACAATACATCCAGCTTGATATGGTTGACAAATACTGGAGAAAGCTCGATTGTGAACCTGCCAAAACAGACAAAGTACATGATGAAGATATCCGAAGTCGTTGGGTTGAGACCATGGATAATATTAACCATATGTTTGATGTGGCTAATGATTCCCAAAGGCTCTTATTGCTTAAAAGACTCCGGGAGATATCAGTTCCTTCAACGTCTTCGTTGCTCGAACCGGTTGTCAACACTCGACCTCGTGGTAGGCCAAACAAGAAAAAAAACACACAATACAAACTCGACGAAACGTGAGCGAAGCAAATTTGAAATAGTTGAAGCCGCTCATGATAGTTGTTTACCGTTGGAGCAAACTTTAATTGTCGGTGGACCCCCTTCGGCAAAACCAATGTTTACTTCTATTCGAAGGAAGAAGGTACCGGATAAACGTAAGTCATTGCGCAATGACACCCTTATTGCATATCTGGAGAAGATTCTACCTCGATTTCATTCGTACGTGTCGAGTGTGGTAGACGTTCTTGGGGATGTACATTGTGATTTCCGATGCGTAGCCCATGCAGTAGGGTTGGGGGAGGAGTCATGGGCAAAAGTACGTAATGACCTCATGCAAGAGTTGTCATCGAGGGTCGATTTATACGGCAAGTGTTACTTGAGTAAGGGCTCTCCCGCACAATTACTTGAATCTTTGAATTACTTCTCAGCTCCGGTTATGGACAGTAACTACTGGTGGAGATATCCCGATAATTATTTGTTGGCGGCATCGGCGTACAACATGGCGTTTGTCCACATTCATGAGCTGGAGAGCGCTACGTTTCTTCCTATGGTGACAGAAGTTCCGACGAACCCTCGGCTAATCTGCATGGCTTTTGTTAACAATAATCATTTCATAGTGGTAATATTTTTCTCCTAATGTGTATTTTTTTTGTGTATACAACAACTATTATCTAATATGTTTCAATCCATCTGTATGTAGGTCAATTTGTCCGAAGACGCAATATTACCACCCGTTGTCAGCAGTTGGTCTACTTTGCGTCTTCCGTGTGCATCTGGTTGGGGCGAAATTTTGGAGCATCGGTTGCAGAAGTATCGTGCAACTGTTCCCGTACAAGTCGCGGCTTCACCGATTATATTGAATTGAATTTGCTTCAAGCTCATTAATTATTTGTAATGGAACGTTTGAACGTATAATGTACTTGTGCTAATATTTTGTGGGACATTTGAACGTATAATGAACTGTGGCTCGTATTTTGAGAAATTTATAATGAATTTGTGCTAATATTTTGTGGGACGTTTGAACGTATGTTGCATATGTTAAAACATTGAACTGTTCGACCTGGAAAAGTCGAACAGTGTACATATGTTCGACCTGTATATGTCGAACAGTTTACATATGTTCGACCTGTATATGTCGAACAGTGTACATATGTTCGACCTGTATATGTCGAACATTATTGAACTGTTCGACCTGTTATGGTCAAACAGTATGCAAATGTTCGACATATGTTTGCCGAACAGCACTGGTACAGGCAATTCACAAGACAAGATATCTAGCGTCGATGACGCATTCGAGTATATCACAAAATATCACAAAACATAACAAGATATCTAGCGTCGATGTCGCATTCGAGTATATCACAAAATATCACAAAACATAACAAGATATCTAGCGTCGATGACGCATTCGAGTATATCACAAAATATCACAAAACATAACATGATATCTAGCGTCGATGACGCATTCGAGTATATCACAAAACATAACAAGATATCTACGATCTACGTCGCCTACGTCTATCAGTCGCCCTCGTTGAAGATTCAGGTTCCTCTGGAGACTGTAGCTTCAATGCTCGATATGCTCCGACCATTGCCGTCTCATAGGTCGGAATGTCTAGCGCCTCTCGGTTTGAGATCCATGTCTGGTAGACTGGTTCCAGATATCCCAAAGCATTCCCAATCATGTCCCATGGTTGTGGCCCTGTCTGTGTAGATGTAGTCCCCGCAGCACTAGAGACGTTCTCCGGATTCTGGATAATAGGATGTGAAAACTTTTTGTACCAGTCCATATAATCAGGTGAACACTCCCATGCAGGGTTTGCAGTTCCCCCACGGGCTTCGGCAGACAGTACATGGCTGCGCCAGTATTGGAAGTAGCCTCCTAGAACATGGAACGCCAGCTTGTACTTCTGGCTCGTGTTTCCCCGTCGAACCTCATTTGGAAACAACGGAGGATAAGGAACTTTCTGTCGTAGGCCAAACTGTCGAAGGACACGGTCGGGATGATATGGCTCTACATTGTCAAATGCACGTATACATCCATGAAAAAAAGTCACCTCGTCCCGAGGAAAAGTGTCCCTCATCCCGTTATAGGGTGTCCAATTCACCTACAATAAAAATTTAAGCAATTATAGAACACATATATAGCGACAGTAAAATGGACGAAATTACACTTACATTGTGGACTTGAAGATTGTCCAATACCTCCCTGATGGATGAGATCAGGTTGGTACCTCCTCCAGCATGGGGCCTATTGGCCCACCTCATAGCAAGTGGTTCCCCCATCCGATAATTGACGTTATGGGTAGGCCTCGTGAACGGAAAGTACTCGAAGATCCAGGCCTACAAAAAAAAAATAATATGAAGCATATTGGTCGGATGTATAACATTAAATTAAAACATATAAGTAGGAGATATAGTTACCTCCAGTAAAGTCAGGTATCCACAAATTTGCCGCACCCCACTCCGAGATGCTACTCCAAGCTGTCGATACAAGAAAGCTAAAGCAGCTGCTCCCCAAGCGTAGTCATCGACGTTGTTGACATTCTCCAGAAGGGCTAGAATTTTTGTGTCAACCCGTGTCCCACTTTTGTCAGCAAAAATGGTGCATCCAAGCACATACCATAAGTACGCACGGGCAGCACGTCTTCTTTTCGACGAATCCGTGCTACTCACATCCGACTCAAATCTAGCCCGGAGCCACTCCATCCGGACCGAGCTACCTCTTTGACTCAATAGCTCATCCTGTGCCTCAATTTCTGACACCCCCAACAATCTACGAATCATCTTCTTAGGGTCCTCCGGTCCCCTTGCTGACACTGGTTCCACCACCGGTAAGCCACTTACCGGGAGTCCGGTAAGACAAAAAACATCATCTAATGTAATTGTCATCTCTCCGAACGGCATGTGAAATGTGTTGGTCTCCGGTTGCCAACGCTCAACAAACGCACAAATTAGATTCTTATTTGGCGTCTTGTACGAAAACGACCTTATGTTGGCTATACGAGAATTTTGAAGGACAGGATTTATGTTACCTTCCAACTTCCATGCGTACAGCTTGGTTGTGTGGCACCAACACCTTAACACGTCCCTCTCAATGCCATTCCAAATCTCGTACGCCACATGTGTCTTGAAACTTGGAATAAGTTGTGGATCTTCGGGTCCACCGGGACAAGGCCCTGTCAAAATGTCAGCATCCTCATCCTCTTCTTGATCAGTTCGGCGCTCTTCATCAGTGTGGCACTCTTCATCAGTGTGGCGTTCTTGCTCCTGCTCTTGGTCGGCCGTTTGAGCCGAAGCAACAAGTGCTTGTTGTTGAAGACGTGCAAGTTCCTGCTCTTCAGCCCGACGTCTCCTAGCTGAAGCATGAGTCGTTTCCCTCCTACTAGTTTGCTTTCCTACAAGTTCCACCAAAATAACATGGCTTAAAGAAATATTTTTAAAATTGTATTGTTCGGTCCCGAAGAGTCGAACTAACCCACACTGTTCGACCATAATAGGTCGAACAAATCTGTACTGTTCGACCGAAACAGGTCGAACAGTAAGCAAGGTGTTCGACTATCGTGCGTCGAACACATTGCTGTGTGTCCGACCGACCAGAGTCGAACAGATCCGTAAATTTTGGGGAAAAATTCGATCTGTTCTTTCGTTCTAACCCTAAATGGTCGACAAAACAATAGGGTTCTAACCCTAAATGCTCGACAAAACAATGGGAGAGAATGTAGTTTGGATTGAAATGTTTGATACTCACCTCGATCCATGGTGAAGAGACTTCTCGGAGTGGGGTGAACAATGGGGGACTTCTCCGACTCAAATCTGGTGTTGGAGAGAAGTCCAACAGAGATGGGGAAGAGAGTAGTGTGGAGGAAGAGAGTAGTTAGGGTTAGGGTTAGGGTTTGATGGGGAAGAGAGTAGAGTGGAGGTGTATGTAGGGAGAGAGGAGAGTGGGGTGAATGTAGAATTTTGTGTATAGAGAGGAATGGGGTGTACTTAGAAATTGGGATGTGGGGGTTGTACACTATGGTTTAAGTCATAAGGGTATTTTTGTCAACATTTGGGGTGTACTTAGTATTTTTATAAGTTAATTTATTTTTAGGTGGGGTGTACTTAGAAATTGGGGTCAACTTAGAAATAGATGGGGTGTCAATAGTCGGACCCCCAAATTTTATCATGGCTAGCCCATTTTTTTTGATTTATTTACAAGTTTATCATTGAAGAAAGCGATCATGGCTATTCCACTCTTTGGTATAAAAGTCAATTTTTCTAATTTTGTTCTTCTTCCTCAACTCATCAAAGAAGAAGAAAAAGAACAAGAAGAACAAGATAAAGAAGAAGAGGAAGAAAAGGAACAAAAATAACAAAAATGAGAATTCTGATGGGGTTTAAACTCTAATTTTTTTTTCTCAACTCATTCTCACTATCTCCAAGTATAATGGGGTTTAAACCCTACTTTTCTTCCCATTTCGAATTTCGATTTTCAATCGACGGAGAAGAAAAAAATGAGAAGAAAACATCCAAAAATTAAACCCTAATTTTTTTTCTCATTTCCAATTTTGATGGCATCCAAAGGCTCCTCATAATGCACAAACCCTAATATTTATGGAAACCATAATATTGCTGTTCAACTAGTGTAAAAAAGGACTGTCCAATTTTCTGGCAGTCCTATAAACTGAATGGACTGCCAAAAAACTGGACAGTCCTAAGTCACAGCATGTGAAATAAAGGACTGTCTATTTTTCTGGCAGTCCTTACTGTATGTTGGACTGCCAGAAAAATGGGCAGTCCAACTCACAACATGTGTAACTTTGGACTGCCCAACTATCTGGCAGTCCAGTCTGTATGTTGGACTGCCAGAAGAATGGGCAGTCCAAAGTTAGACATGCTGTGAGTTGGACTGCCCATTATTCTGGCAGTCCATTCAGTTTGTAGGACTGCCAGAAAATTGGGCAGTCCTTGTCGACGCGGAGTTTTCTCGTTCGTTCATACTTGGGTTTAATTTAAATGGGTAATTTTTTTACTCCGTATGTAGTTTAATTCATTCAAATGGGCTACAAAGAATTGAAATAAACAATGTAATTGATGCTTGAATTTTTTAAATTAATTTCTAGGATTTTGGAAATAAATTGAGAAAGAATTTGTGTGCTTGAATTAATTTCTTCAAAAGAGGAGGATGGTGGAGGAGAAGTGGAAGATGTTGGGAATTTAGGAGTTGTGGATTAGAAGAGGAAGATGTTGGGGATTGAGGAGAGGTGGAGGAGAAGAGGAAGAAGAAGAAGAGAGGAGTGAGGATTTTGGAAGAGAGAGAAGGGATTTTGCAAATGAAGGAGAAAAAATGGATTTTGGGGGGAGGGGGGGGGGGGTGGGAATTTGGGATAGCCATGATAAAAAATTTGGGCTAGCCTTGTGAAAAATAAAAAAATTTGGGCTAGCCACAATCCGGACTAGCCATGATCATATTTGGTTTTGCCCATATAAAAAGCCGTTTAAAAGGATTAATGGATACATGTATATACCCAAACCCGATCCGCTAGCTACAATATCTCCAATAATGTGTGTTTCTGCCCAAACAAACATAAAAGAAAGATAAATTAAAAGATAGAAGCTATATATGAAATAGCTTAATATATAATTTAGGGGTCAACTCGGGCGGATTTGGTCGGACTTGAGGTTAATACGAGTCCAACCCGATGAATTATAAGCTTAGTCCGGCCCAACCTCAGGTTCAACACATGAAGCCCAAAACCAAGTCTGGAGGATAGGGTTTGGCTCGGATTGGGTCAGGTACATCAGATTTATCGGACTCTAATATAATATTTGAAATAATTTTAAACAAAAGTAATATTGAAAATATAATCAAATAGAAATCAAGTCTTGGTCATTATAAAATACAAACTGAAAAAAGATTTAGGATAAAGAGTCGAAGAGTTTGGGTGGAAAAAATTAGGTCCTAAACTTTTTATTTAAGAAATATATATATATATATATATATATATATATATATATATATATATATATATATATATATATATATATATATATATATATAAGTCGGGTTTGAGATTCTTCGGGTAACCCGACACATGAATCCGAGCCCAATCCAAATTTTTGATCGGGTTCAAATATTTTAGCCCAAACCCAAGTCCGAACCCGAGTATCTTCAACCTTAACCCAACCCATTAACGGCTTTATCCAATCGGGCTCGGGTTTAGCGCGCTCGAGTTGCACCCCTAATATAACTAGTGTCATGGTACACACGCTGCGTATGCAATGTGTTTTACAATTGTTCATACTATTTTATGTAGCAAACATAACATAAAACAAAACTTATTTTAAAAAATTACTATTTTCATGGTAAGATATTTTTATGTTAGAAATGTCGATTCCATTTTATTTAACAAAGAAAACATCAAACCAAACTTAATGAACAAAAATATCCACTTTCACTATAGGAAATCACACACTTGACAAAATTATTATAATAAAATAGTATTTGTCAGCATCTTCGAGCATCATCTCCATCAACAGGACTTGACTGGTAACTCTTGCTTACCTATAAAGGACTGATAGTCACTGGTATTGGCAACATATATTATTCTGTAAGAAATAAAAAGCGACAAAGAGGTTATATGAAAGCAAAAGTAGTGACAATAATAAACAAGATGTTTAATTACATCACTTAATAGACATACAAATAAGTCAAGTACCTCATATATGATTAGTTTTGTGGGAGTTAAACTTCTTGATAAACATTATTTCTTGTATTAAATTGATGTAATCTAACGTTATCTTTATATCTTCATCTTAGAATCAAAAATAGAAAAAGAAATATTATGTATGAATGGATGAAAGAAAGAAAAATAGAGTTTATTTATAATAATTTCCAATTCTAATAGTTTTATATTTCTGTTTGGTGAACATTTTTCAATTTTATTATTTTATTATATTTTTGTTTGGTTGAACGTTACAATTTTTTCGATTTTCAAAAGGAGACAAATCTTCGTTTTGTTTTGGAATTAAAATTTTCTATTATGTAATCAAATAAATAAATGTTAGATTCTAGTACGTCACCACATAATCCAAAATGGACACGAGACTAATTTGTCGAGCATTCATATTTCCTAGCAATATAATTATCACTGTACGGAGTCGACGTTCTTTGACATTCAAGGATCCAAAAAAAATGTCCTATATTTGGCCAATATACTCCAAAACAAATATGCAAAAAAACAAATAATTTTATATTTATGTTTGGTTGAACGTTGCATTATCTTCGGTTTCCAATAGGAGACAATCTTCATATTGTTTGAAATTTTTTACTTTGAAAATTAAGAATTAAAATTATGATTATATCTTCATACTAGAATTGAAAATAGAAAAAGAAATATAAGATAAGAATGGATGAAAGGGAATTTTCTTAAAATATTTTTAATTTTATTAGTTTTATATTTATGCTTGGTTGAACGTTGTTTTTTCTTCGATTTTCAAGAGGAGACTTGAATTCGGTCTTAAATACAATTTAAAGGAGAACAAAGCTTATAATCTATTATAATTTAATTGATATAATCTAAAATTATCGTTATACCTTCATCATAGAATTAAAAATAAGGAAAAAAAATAGGTACGAACGGATAAAAGGGGGAAAACACTTATTTATAATATTTTTCAATTTTATTAATTTATATTTGTGTTTGGTTGAACGTTACATTTCCTTCACTTTCCAACATCATACAAATCTTCATATTGTTTGAAATTTTTTATTTGGTTGTATTATGTAATCAAATTAAGATTTTTTTTATTCCATTCAGATCTATAATTTAAAATCTTATTATTTTCAAAATTAGTACGGTAAATTAATTAAATCTACAGCTTGAATTCGATCGTATCTACAATTTAAAAGAGAACAAAAGTTATAATTTATTCTAATTTAAATTGATGTAATCTAAAATTATCTTTATATCTTCATCTTAGAAAAGAAAATATTAAAACGAACGGATGAAAGAAAAGAAGAAGAAGCATATTAATATTATTGATTATTTTTATATTTTTGTTTGCTTGAATGTTGCATTTTCTTTGCTTTCTGAAAGGTAATAAATATCCATATTGTTTGGGACACTAGGTTCGGTTTGCCGAGTATCCATATTTCCTAGCTATATAGTTATGACTATGCATAGTTAACTTTATTAGACATTCAAGGACTAAGAAAAGAAAAGAAAAGAAAAGAAAAAGTCATATGCTTTGACAATATACTAAACCAAATATGGCAGATTTTGATATAAAAAATTAACTTAGTATATTAAAAGACATTTTTAATACCTTTCTGAGTTCTTTGATTGTTGTCACTGTCTCGTCCCAAAAAAATTATGTACAGTTCATCTCCTCCGCTTCCTCCATCCCCACCTATGAATTTGACACACCAAAATTTAGGAAAATCGCAACAAAAAAGAAGAAAAAGAAAAAGAAGAAGAAGAAGAGTGAATCTCCAAAAGATGAAAGGAAGGCATAATTCTAGCTGAATGCAGATCATTGAAAAATTGTACAGTTCAATCTCCTTCGCTTCCTCTATCCGCACCTATGAATTTTGACACACCAAAATTTAGAAAAATTGTAACAATAAAGAAGAAGAAGAAAAAGAATAGTGAATCTCCGAAAGATGAAAGAAGACAAAATTCTAGCTGAATGCAGATCATTGAAGAAATTATGAATTACAATAAAATTGAATGATATCAAGGGAATAAATGCTCTAGTATCGTAAATCTTACAGAAATCACAACTAGAAGAGAAACTTGAAATAGTATCATGAATATAAAGGGAGATTGCAATTCAAAACACTATTTCTTAATCCAAATAAAAAGGATGAGTTAGAAGTAAAAGTTCACGTTTTTGGCATCTTCAATTGTCGAAAAATGGATACGAGAAGACGCTAGCAAATCTGAACTTCTTTCAAGTACTAGGAGGTCTGATGGTTTAAACAAATTTTGTCCTTTACTTAAAATATAGAGAGAAGTAGAGAGAAAAGAAGATTGTGTATCCTAAAAGATAGGGAGTAGTTACGATAATTTAAAATAAGTGATTTTAAATGATATTTTTATCCTTAGATGAATATGATTTCATATCTAATAATTTAGGTAAACTATATAATCCAAATATTCATGGTATTTTGATTTATAATAGTATAGATTGATATAATGAGAGTGTACTTGTAGTTTAATTTGAAAATTATAAACAATATGCATATGAGCGGTCGGGATCCCTGCACATATATTTTTCGAATAGTAACCGATGGATTGTATTTTTCTGACCATCCAGACTATATTAGAATATTATGATAAATTAGATAGTTTAAGGATCTAATCTGAACGGTTAAAAAAGACAATCGAACGACTGCTATTTCGAGAAATCGTGAAAATGATTTTTTTTTGAAGGAAGGAGAACCTTTATTCAAATCAACCTGAATTGTTCACAAATGATGAGCAGTCCTCATACAGAGCCTGATCAATACAAATAGGGGGAGAAAGAAATCTAGCAGAAACCTTATTCGAAATAGCATGCCCTGCTAATATATGGGCAACTTTGTTTCCATCTCTCCTGATAAAAAGTAACTTGATGTTTTGAAGTAAAAATAACTCTCGCTTGATAGAATGAACCAGATCCGAAAGTCTCCAGGGAATGAGACTAGAATCCTATCCTGAAAGCTAACAGTGAGTCTCCCTCAATGCTGACGTTAATGATATTCAAATATCTAGCAAGACCAATCCCAATATTGATAGCTTCTAACTCAGCATGGAGACTTTGATCAAGAGGGATCCGACAGTCAAAAAACTTGGTATCTGCCGCAACAAAAGAACCGAATGCATCCCTTGCAACCGCGACAACTGCGCAGGCTGAGGAGGAGGTCGCCCCGTCGACATTGATCTTGATGTCCCCGTAATTAGGGGGCTGCCAAGTAGTTGCAGTAATTACCGTACGCCGCAGTTCACTAATCTCATCCATATTACTGAGATGATCGCCGTCATGAATGGAAATGAAACTCAGTGCATGAGTAATAATACGTTGGGGACAAGGAGCCTTGTGTCGAAAAACGCATTCCCCTCTGGATTTCCATATAGCCCATAATATAGAAGCACCCATTCGAAGGACCTCATTGGCATGTTTATCATTGATCCAGGAATGCAACAGAGAGTGAATATTGCTGCAATCATCTGTACGCAACCCCAACTGGCTAGAAAACCATACCTCTCTTGCTATATTGCAATGAAGAAATAGATGATCAACGTTTTCCTCATGTAGGAGGCAAAAAGGGCACATAGGACTAACCTTATCATTCCTCTTGTTGATAACCGAGAATAGCGGAAGCCTATGATGCCATAATCTCCATATGAACATCAATATCCGTGGGGGGATGTTTTGCACTTTCCAAAGTCTATCCCACTTGATGTTTGGAGCAGCGACTGATGAACTGGAAGGCCTGCTAGTACGAATGGACTCGTATAGGGATTTGGATGAGAATTCCCCCGATCTAGAGCAAGTCCGGATGAGTTTATCAACACCTTCACCCTCCTGGAGTTTGATATCAGCGATGGCCTTTGCTTCCCAGGGAGGAAAAAGTGAATTGATAAGAGAAGTGTTCCAGTTTGTACCTGAAGAGTCCATCACTTCTCTAACAAACCTCGGCATGGTTGAATTACTATGGCCTGCGCTGACCCTGAATCCAGGGATACCAGGGACCCAGGGCTCGTTAATGATGTTAATCCATCCCCCACCGATCTTCCAACATATCTTTCCCTCGAAATGGCGACGGACATCGAGAATACTGGTCCAAGTAGGAGATGCGTTCCTACATTTAGATATATGCCATATGGATCTGTTTTGAAGATACGTACCAATGAGAACCCGAGCCCAGAGTTGATGTGGGTTTGTGATGAGCTGCCAAAGTAACTTGCCGACAAGCGCCTCATTGACCCAACGAGGATTCCTGAACCCCAACCCGCCTTCTCTTCTGGGCTGCAAGAATTTGTTCCAAGCTATATGATGCAGTTTCCTTTCTGAGATATCATGACCCCACCAAAAATCTCTACAGTGGCGCTCTATTGAGTTGCAAATGGCTTGAGGAATCTTATAACACTACTAAAATTTGTCAATTCAGCGACGCGCCAAGACGTCGCTAAAAAGGGCAAATACGTCGCTAATTTCTATTTGCGACGTATTTAGCGACGTTTTCAAGTAGTCGCGATTAAGCTAGTCGCTAAACAAGAAAACGTCGCCAAACGTCGCTATGGCGACGATCTTTAGCGACGTGCCCACGTCGCTAATTTAGCGACTGCCAGCGACATAAAACGTCATAATTTACCGACGTAACCTAGCGACGTTGAGCGACTTGAAATGCATCGATGCTGACCTGGCTTTAGAGCCAAATGGCGACGTTCTGCGACTTTTTAACGTCACTATATTACCGACATATAGCGACGTTTAGCGACGTCCCTGTAGCGACGTTTAGTGACGATTAGCGACAGTAATCATTAATATTAGCGACGTACTTAGCGACATTTATATCGTCGCTAGACGTCGCTGACAGTCGCTGAACGTCGCTAATATTAAAAAAAATTAAAAAAATTTACAGCAATTGCAGCATTTGCAAAATTTACAGAATTTGCAGCACCATTTGTTACAACAACGACTGTGTATCACGAACACAGTATCAAACAACACATACACACAATCACGAACACGTTTGAAACACAATGTGTCCACAATCAACACAGATTTATGAAAATTTGTAACAATGTCAAACATAATGTGTCCACATAAGAATAAAGTATGTAAAACCACATAAAAGACCCAACAATGGGCCATCACACAACAATGTATATGCCGACTACGACTGATCAAGAGGAGCATCACCGCTCCTATCACCGCTCTTGGAAAGAAGGTAAGCATACTGCTCCGATGTAAGAACCACCGACGACGATGAAGGAGGAGGCAATGCAACCGCTGGAGAAGGAGGCAGTGTAACCGCTGGAGATGGGTGCGTCCGCGTCTCCTCTAAGGCTCGGAGTCTGGCGCTGCATTACTCCATGCAAGTCGCTATCCTGGTAACGGTGTCGTGAATGGACTCCTGTGTCCCCTGTACTTGCTGCACGGTGCGCTCGAGCTCGTCAAAGCATGCGGTGACCGACGCAGCGTCCTCTTGCTCCTGAGGCCCTTGCTGCTCAGCAATCCTCCTCAGCATATCGTCGCGCAGCTCAGCAATCTGGCGGACAATGGTCTCCTCGACTCGGGACGACTCGGCCTGTGACGGCTGTGAATGCGCACTGGAAGAGGGAGCCCTGGATGCCTGCGTCGCAACAAATGCGCCGTAGGACCCCGTATCGTAGTACGTACCCCTCTGAAGACCACCAACAGCGGTCTTCCAGAGCTCGTCCTCCGACTGGGACGGAGAGGGTTGCGATGTACCAACCCCTCCCTCTGCCTGTGCACTAGCACTCGCACGCTCAACACGTAGCCTAACATACTCTTCCTAGAAATCATTGTGTATCTCTATACATCAGTACTTACCTAAATTAGCCTAATAAACGTCTAAAATATTTAATTATTATTAAGTATATGGTTATCTGTATATTCTTCAAGTTGTGTTAAAAATTAACGAAATCTAAATTAGTACTTACATAGCTCTGAGTAGCCCGGTCGTCGATGAGCTTCCCGTCCTTCCGATGGGTGGCCAGGAAGACGGTCACCATGTTTGCGTCCTCACCCCTCTTCACCTGCGTGTTTGTTATATTTTATCCTTTAGTAAAATAGAAAATTATATACTCCTACTATCAATAAATTCTTATATTTGACAATAAATTACATACCAGACGACGGAAATGCTCCGTCATAGGAATCGATCCACCACACCACTTTTCGGCCATCGTCCTAGCCGCCTTCGCCTTCTCCGACCGCTCTTTGTACTCGGGCTCCTCAAATCGAGCCCTCATCGTGGCCCACTGGTCAGGTGTGATCCAACCAGCAATCGGCTTTTCGGAGCGGTGACGTTTTTTCTGATCGTCAATAGCATCACGGATCAACTTGGCGGCGACGGCAGGAAACTGCCTCTCAATTTGCTCGGCGCGGTGTGGTGGATAAAAATAAGTCCTCTACAAGAATTACAAATTAAAATAATTAGTTCTAAAAAATACTTAAAATTATATTAATCATACTAAATTAACTATCTTTAGTTACCTTGAAGTGGGCAAACCAGAATGCCTTCCTCTCTTCCGAGGCATCCGAGTAGTTGATCCACGGACCCCCATAGTTGGACCTTAGAAATGTGCCCAACGCTCTCTGTACCGACGAGGGACGATATCTGTATACAACGATAACCGACGTATTAATGAATATATATAGATATACAGACATGTATAAAATATTGATTTAACTTACTTCGTAGGACCGTCGGCCCAAATCTCCATCCTCGTCTCGCCCTGAGGTGCGCATGCAGGGTCGCTCTGGTATGGATCCGCCCGGGCAGGACGGGTGGGAGTAGGGACTACCTCCTCCACCTGCTTCCCACCCGCCATGCTGCTGTCAGTGCTAGGAAGGCTAGGGGAAGTAGTATGCTCAGCAAGCCTGGAACTGCTCGTCGCAGGTGCACTGCCACCCGGACCTGAGACCGTATGGTACAATGGAGTGCTCGGGTCAGAGGATGGTCCAGAGCCATCCTCCTGTAACGGAGCTCTCTACCCACCTAAGGACACGGATCGTGCTGGCCTATCTCCACGTCGTCCTGAGGTGCCTCCGCGTCGTCCTGCCATGCTGATAATAACATTGGAGTTCATAATTTAAGACTACAGAAATATGAATACATCGAAATCACAGTTTATGATTGAAAATATAAATAAATACAATGACAGTTTAGAAATATCTGCATACATTAGAATTTATAATTTAAGTTTTCAAAAGTGATCATAGTTCATAATTTAAGATTACAGAAGTATGAATACATCAAAATCATAGTTTCTCAATCATCCTCTGAAAATTCATCTTCTTCGTTTGCCTCCTCCTCCTCATCCTCTTCCTCTTCCTCCTCATCGTCACTAGCATCTCCTTCGTCTTCCCCTTCGGATACTTGTACCTCTTCTACACAAGTAGATATTGAATGGGGAACTTCTGCTGAGTCGACATCAACTGTATTAGGTACAAGAGGCAGCCCGTCCTCCTGATAAGCCACTTCGTCGACGTCGTAGGTATTTCTGGCTTTAGTCTTGCATACTGCCCACCAGTCGTACCTCGTTGTTCCCCGTCTAGGATATGTTGTAAAATATATGAGTTGAGCTTGACTTGCTAGGATAAATGGTTCGTATCCTTGGTATCGACGACGGTAGTTAATATCTACAAGACCATGTTTGTCAATTTTCCATCCTTGATCTTGTATGGGATCGAACCAATCAACTTTGAACAACACGATCTTGGCAGGCTCTATGCCATAGTTGTACGTCAATTCCACGATCTCACGTAAGACGCCATAGAAATTATTGCCTGGAGTGACATCTTTGTAGTTTGTAGATTTGATACACAAGCAACTGTTTTTTGTGGAATCAAGATCCAGGAAGCTATCTCTGATGACAGCATTTGTTGACTTGAACTTAAACCCATTCACGCAATAACTTGGCCATACTTTGACGGCATAAATTGGTCCCTTGGCAAGAGTTCTAATAGATTCATTCTCAAGAATGACGTCCGGACGATCGACCTAAACACGAAAAGATACGAAATTAAGTTTAATGTTAAGTTATTTCTTGTGCAGTTGTGAATGGAGGAAGATTCTAACTAGCTTCTTACGTACATATACAGTCAACCAAGACGGGAAATGAAGTCTCATTTCTTCTTCTGCTTCTTCATCTGCAATGTATGGTCTACTTGACCTCACCTCATCATTAAATTTGCTGAAAACCAATAAATATCGGGATATACTCGTTAAATTATAATAACGGAATCAACAAATAGATGACTTGAATGTTGAAGATTTTCACTTACCACTCTAGCTTTTCCACTTCATCCTCTTCGCAGTTGAGTAATATATATAATTGGGCCGCCTTTAGTTCCTCATCATTCAAATATCTCTTTTTCAGTTTTCCTGAAGGCTTTCCAAGAGCATTGAAGACTTTCAATAATGCATCATTATATTCTATATCTCCATCGTCGTTCCTCGGAGCTCTTGTTCTATTTGTAGCAATATGAGGCTTGAAATACATTGAACAGAAGTTTGTAATCTCCTTCGGGTTTGTAATCTCCTCATACCCTGGAGTTTGTTCTCCTTCGGGTCAACACATCTTCTCAAATTCGATACGTACCCGTCTGGAAATTTTAGGCCCTGGATCCACCTACAAAGTTTACCTTTGTCCTCCTTGTCCAGTGAGAAAATGGCCCTGGGCTGCTTATACTTCCCACTGCCTTCCTTTATCAAATACAACTCTGGACGTCTGTATATTTCTTCTAAGTCCCACCTGGCCTTGGGATTGTCTTTCGTCTTCCCCTTTACGTCCATCACAGTATTTATTATATTGTCAAATACATTCTTCTCGATATGCATGACATCCAGGTTATGTCTGAGCAGATGGTCACTCCAATATGGTAGGTCCCAGAATATACTCCTCTTCGTCCAGTTGTGAGCGCGGCCAAATCCATCGCACTTGTACCCCGCTGTAGGCTCTTTAATAGCACTTGACAATTCTTTAACTTCTTCCCATATCGTGTCCCCAGACCACCGTGGCGGTGGACTGGACTTCTCCACCACGCCAGCACGAAAAGCATTCCTGTTCCTCCGGTACGGATGATCCTTTGGCAGGAACTGTCGATGACAATCAAAGAAGCACGGTTTTCCTCCGTGTTTCAAACGGAAAGCCTTAGTGCGATCCATGCAATACGGACATGCGAGACGACCATGGGTGCTCCAACCCGATAACATTCCATAGGCCGGGAAATTATTGATGGTCCACATTAGTGCGGCCCTCATCTGGCCAATCACTGGCCAACAAGAATATTGTGAGCCCGAAAGTCCAAATGGGGTAAAACCGTCGGAGGAAAGCCCCAATCTGACATTACGCGGCTCCGAAGCAAAATCGGGATACACTCGATCAAAGTGCTTCCATGCTTCCCCGTCGGATGGATGGTCCAGTACTCCATCTATTTGTTCCCGCTTGTGCCAACTCATATTATCAGCTGTCTCCTTTGCCATAAACAACCTCTGCAACCGCGGCGTCAAAGGCAAATAGTGCATCGAATCTGTTGGCTTGCGTGCACCAGAAGTCCTTGTTGTACTAGTTGCCTTGAAGCGATCGGCACCACAAAATCTGCAGGCGTCTTCATCCTTGTCGTCCTTATAGTACAACATGCATCCGTTGCGACATGCATCAATTTTTTTATACCCCATCCAGAGCGATCTCACCATTCTCTTGGATCGGTAGAAGTCTTTAGGTAATTTGCCACCCTCCGGCAATATATCTATAATTAACTCCAGGATTCGGTTGTAGCATTCTTGAGACATGTTAAAATCTGATTTTATGCTCAACAATCTTGTAACCACCTCCAACGGTGAATGGTCATCACAACCAGGATATAAAGGAGTCCTTGCATTCTCCAGCAACTTCATGAACTTTGCAGCATTAGCATTCGGTGCCTCCTCAGCTGCATATTGATTGTTCGGATCGAAACTAGACCCCGCAGCATCGAAAACCATGTTCGTCCACCCTTGGTCGTAATCACCATGCTCGTGGACATCTACATAAGGCTCCACATAAGGCTCCGGCTCGGAGGCTAAAGACACAAGTTCTCCGTGTGCGGTCTACTGATAATAATTTGGCATGAAACCCCTCGAGTACAAATGATATGTCACATCCACCTCCGAATGATATTTCAAGTTGTGACATCTCATACATGGACACTTAATTTTTGTACGGTCCATGTACTGAGGAAACGCCTTGGCAAACTGCAGGAACTGTTGCACACCCTGTATAAATTCATCCCGCACACCGCACATGTCATCAGGATGACGATTGTACATCCACAAACGGTTTCGCAGATAGTAATTCATATCCATTTTAAGATAATTCTGCAAAGATAGACACAGATAATAATTCATCAGGATGACGATTGTATATCCACAAACGGTTCTGCATAATTGCCAAGCGTGGGGACGAATGGCTCAGAACACAACCCAAAATATATTCTAGCATACATTAGTTTGAATCATCTATGTTCTGTACATATTGTGTAGTATATGTTCTTATCGAATCTAGTATCTGAAGGATGTAACAGAATCAAGATGAACCCACATAATGTAATACTAAGACATTATCTACTACTAAAAGATGTAGTGATAGGTTGTCGTATCATTATTGCCGAGGGATAGGGGTAGGAGGACAGTCAACTTTATCTACGGCTACATAGTTTATGCCTCGCCAGTCGAATGGCTGCAGGGACTATGTCCTGATCACGATGTCGTACCATAGATTATCTACTACTAATTAAGACTTTCAACTAAGCAGTCAAAGGGTACTGAACAGAAAGTCTAATTATAAGACTTTCAACTAAGCAGTGTTGTAGGATTTAAAATATGGTATTCAGGATTAGTATCCATCCTTTGTGACATAGTTGACTCTGCCAAAACCTGACCAACATATCCTACACTAATCATTCCATATTTCAGTAATGTCAGTGAGCTAAATCATTCTCAACTGTCGAGAATACTTAGGAGAAAACTCATTCACAGGATTAGTATCCATCCTTCGTGACATAGCTGAAATTTTATAGAGCTCGATAATAATTATTAGTCAATTTATTCATCATTTCAAAACCCTGAAAAAGCCCAAAAATAACTCCCAGTATCAGTAAATTAGGGCTTGAACCCTAAATTAGAATTCGAATCCAAGCAAAACATCAAATTGATAGTTGATATGCCCAAAAAACTCCCAGTATCAGTATATAGGTGTCACAATGTGAGTCTCGTGTCCACACAGTGGGACACGACGTGTCCAAACCAACAAAATAGGTGTCACACGAACTAGAAGCGAGTCCACTGTGAGTCTCGTGTCCACACAGTGGGACACGACGTGTCCAAACCAACAAAATAGGTGTCACACGAACTAGAAGCGAGTCCATTGTGAGTCTCGTGTCCACACAGTGGGACACGACGTATCCAAACCAAAAAAATAGGTGTCACACGAACTAGAAGCGAGTCCACTGTGAGTCTCGTGTCCACACAGTGGGACACGACGTGTCCAAACCAACAAAATAGGTGTCACACGAACTAGAAGCGAGTCCACTGTGAGTCTCGTGTCCCCGGCAGCGAGTCCACGCTCTCGTGGACATGAACTACAAGCGAGAGAGAGAGCTAGAAGACGAGGAGAAACTAGGAAGTGGGGGGGGGAGAGTTACCTGATCCGGAGCTACCTGAGGAAGGAGGAGGAGAAAGAGGAAGGAGATCGCAGGAGAAGCGCCGCGGAGGAGGAGGCCGGAGGAGGGAAATCGCCGGAGGGGCGTCGCGGATGAGGAGGGCACGAAATATTTGGGGGGAAATTTTGTGAAAGATCGAAAAGCGAAACCCTTGCTATATGAAAATATTAGCGACGTAATTCTAGAACGTCGCTAAACATCGCTGGTATTTATGAAACGGCGACGCTACATAAATTGCGTCGCTACACGTCGCTGAATCAGCGACGTGTACCGACGAACTTGCGACGCCTATTCTTATTTAACAAATTACAGCCGCTAGACGTCGCTATTAGTCGCTGTCAGCGACAAACAGCGACGTCTTGCATAATCGTCGCTAAAACCCCAAAAAATAGCGATGTTTTTGTTTGGAGTCGCTAAATACGTCGCTGATATGACTTATTTTGGGAGTGTAAGTCGACATGGAGTAGATTGGAATGGAACCCAGAGTAGATTTAATCAGAACGGCACGCCCTGCATGAGATAGCATATTAGATTTCCAGCCCTTTAGCCAAGAAGAAATCTTCTCTAGTAAGCCATTGTAAGTGTTGATTCTTGCTTTGGAGAGAAGGAGTGGATGTCCCAAATACTTATCAGAGCTGCGCATCGGAGATAGATGGAGCTGATTGGAGAGTGCTGTCCTATCTTGAGCGGAAACATGTTTACTGAAGTGAATGCTCGACTTTCCATAATTGATCAATTGTCCAGACCAAGAGGAGAATATAGCAAGGATCTTTTGCACAGACAAAATTGAATTGGAGGAAGCATGACCAAAAACAAAAATGTCATCTGCAAAAAGAAGATGAGAAATAGAGGGAGTATAATGGTTGATACGAATACCTCTATAGAGATCGTCTTGTTCGAAATGGTAGAATAATTGAGAGAGCACCTTTGAGCATAGAATAAAAATGTATGGAGAAATCGGGCATCCTTATCTAATCCCTCGTTTAGGAGTAAAGTAGCCCTCCGGAGAGCCATTGATAAGAACTGAGAAGGATGGAGTAGTAATACACTTCATAATAAGATCATTAGTGTGATCTCGAATTCCCAACCCATTCAACACAGATTTGATGAACGGCCAAGCAAGGCGGTCATACGCCTTCGCCATATCAATCTTCATTGCAAAGGAGTTCCTCTTTCTGGAACGATTGTTCATAGCATGGAAAATTTCATGTGCAATGATACAGTTGTCAGTAATCTGTCTGCCAGGTACGAACGTATTCTGGAAGGGAGAGATTAACTTGTCCATTAGAGGACGAAGTCTGGATGTGAGGATTTTAGAGATAACTTTATACGAAACATTGCATAGAGCAATTGGTCGAAAGTCCGTCGCTGTTTTTGGGACAGCACATTTGGGAATAAGTGCTAGATGAGTATGATTCATACCCTTAGAGAGCTCACCACTGGCAAAGAAATGTTGAATTGTATCAGTAAGCGCAGCCCCGACCACTTGCCATCCTCTTTGATAGAATAATGCGGGGAAACAGTCGGGGCCAGGGGCCTTGAGAGCCCCCATACCTCTGACTACTTGTTCAATCTCGGACGGCTCAGGAACCGATCCCAGGTGCTTAGATTCATCCTCTATCAAAGGGCTAGTATAAAAAGAAAAGCCTGGATCCATAGGATGAGACTCATCTGTGCCAAGGAGATTAGAAAAATGGCTAATGATAGTGGGAGTGATTACCTCTGGATCCGACGTCCAAGTACCATTTGGAAGTTGAAGCGAGCGAATTTCGTTCCTTCTTTTCCTAATGGAGGCCTTGATATGAAAGTATTTGGTGTATCTATCACCTTCTTTGATCCATTGACATCTTGCACGTTGACACCAATAGGCCTCTTCAATCAACTGGAGACCATTGATCTTCTTAATAATGTCCCTCTCTGAACTCATAGAAGACGAATAACTGATCTTGGAGGGGCTGAATACGCGTTTTGAGGGAATGAATGGAAGATCGACTCCATTTGTGGAGTTTTCTCATGATGAAGTATAGTTTATCCATGAAATTAGCATCTGGAAAGGAGGTTGCCTCATGCCAGAAGGAAGACAAAACATTCGAAAAATTCTCATACCTGAGCCAGCAGCTTTCAAAACGGAGAGGCCGCTTTCTCCTTTGGGTGTGATTATTGGTATTGAGGAGGATAGGAGCATGATCACTATTGTATCTGGGAAGAGTGTGGACTGTGGAGTTAGGAAATTTGCTGCACCAATCACCATTAGCTAGTGCTCGATCCAGCCTTTCTTTGATGAGACTCGCCATACTACGGCCATTAGACCAAGTGAAAGCCGGGCCTACACATCCAAGGTCGATGAGACCATAATATTCAATCATTTTCATAAAGGATGAATTCGAATGTCTATCATATCCTCGACCTCCATATTTATCATCAGCAATGGTGATGGCATTAAAATCACCAATGCAACACCAAAGGACAGTGAATGACTCAGAGAAAGTCTTGATAGATTCCCAGAGTAGTGGTCTATCTTTTTTCCGAGGGCACCCATAAACACAAAGAAGATTCCAGTTCGGAGTATCATCATCATTGCAAATGGAGAGGATAATAAGGTTGGGGGAGGAAAAAGAGACTGAAGCTTTAATATCTTCAGTCCAGCCTAGCCAGAGTCCACCCGATCGGCCAGTCGGTGGAACAAAGTGAGTATTGGGGAAACCTAATGAAGGTAGGATTTGGGAAGAGTGTGGTGGTGGTGAGAGAGTTTCGGAGAGAAAGAAGACAGAGGGATGGGTTGCGGAGAGGAATGAGCGGAGAGTTTGAACCGTCGTGGCATTCCTCAGCCCACGACAGTACCACGAAAATACTAACATTGGTTTAGCGGCTGATTGATGTCAGCCGCCATAGATAGTGAGTGTTGGGGTCGTTAAGTAAAAAAAAGCACCTCGCTTTAAAGCTCTGGGATTGTTGATGACAGTGGGGAGACGCTTCTTAGCCGTCAGGGATGGCTCTATGGGAGGATTAAAGAGGGACAGACTCATGCGAGCCCGGCGTTTCCACGTCAATTTGCGGGGAGGATAGACCTTTGTCGGGGAGGGAGTGGGCGATGGGGGGAGTTCAATGATGGGAACATCCTTCCTAGTGATCGAACAGTGTGAATGAACTTCATCACCAGATGGTAAATAGAGAGGCTGATTAGTATCAAACTGTTGAATGAGTTTGGGGGAGTGGGGCCCTCCTAAGGATTCCATAAGGAAGGTAGGAAGTATCTCTTTAGCAGAAGGAGTCTTGCACAACAACTCAGATTCCGAGCTGTCATTTTCCACTTGGTCACTTTCCATGAATTTCGGAAAAGAATCGACCATCATATTCAACTCTGATATATAAGTGGAAGTCACCGCAGAAGAGCACATGACAGACGAGTCAAGGGGAGTGTCCGCATGGGGAAATAAGCCCGAGGATATAACAGGAATAGAAATTCCCCTGTTGATAACTTCAAGTGGAGGTCCAACTTCAGTGTCGAGCCCTCTCAAATGAGGGGGTATATACTTGGCCGCCTGAAATATGTGAGATGGGATATGAACAGAAGCACATGACACATCCGCCTGATTTGAACTGGGGAGCATTATCTCCCTGCCTAATGATGGGGAAATAGTATCACTCCCTGTACCACTCGAAGAATCAGTATCAATAATGGGTGCAGTGCAGTGTGAACACCCCGATCCACCAAATGACGACGATCCACTGGGCGTTGATAGATAGCCCTGTACTCTTCTTCTTTAATCCTAGGTTGCAGCAGGATCTCAATCCTCTCTCTTTCTGCATCAGTACAGTCTTCCCCAATAAGAGATCGAAAGGATGATCTCTCTCTACAAGCAATTATAGAATGCCCAACTTTAGCGCAGAAAGCACACATCCGAGGCAAACGTTCATATTTGATAATAACCTTCCCCATCGATTGCCCATCGATCAAGGTGGAAATAGATTTCTTTAGAGGTTTAGTGATATCGATGAGGATTTTAACCCTGGCAAAGGTTTTCCACTTTGCTTCATCTGCCAAGGAACATTGCCTAGGGGATCCGATGCCTTCTGCAATTCTAGTAATAGTCGTACGATTCAAAAACTTCGGGGGCAATCGATGGAATTGAACCCAAAGATCTGCATATTGGAAACGATATTCTTCCGGGAGTTTCCCAGGATCACATCTCTCTATGGCGAGGAGATCATCATTGATACTCCATGGCGCTTCCAGAAACACACGATCAACCATCGCCGGAGAATCCAATCGCACCAAAAAGGAACCGGCTTCCAGATCCAAATCGGAGACCTGGATATGATCAGGTGTTCTCCATAACTTTGGGAGGATGGAGACCAGGGAACACTATAAAAAAAGTTGGCTTTTGGGACAACACTTTCAGGAACGCTAGTTTTAAACGTCCTAAAAAATTATTATTTAGGACTGCTATATTTTTTTGTAACAAAAAACAAATTTATTGGTGACAGATTGGAAGATAGACCTCTTATTTGGGACTATTAATATTTTTCGTTCCAAATAAATTTTGAGACCGTCTCAAATAATCTCAGCGGGAATGACAATTATTTGGCGGTCTAAACCAAATTTTTTGGAAATATTTTTTCCCTTACTCCTAACCATTAGATCTCCAGAATGAATCCACACCATTCATGTCCCACTTTTCCCATTTTTCTACTCTTTCTTCCTCTTTTTCCTCTCATATTTCCCCAAATCTGGGCGCGTCGGAGAAGCCTCAACGCGGGCGCGGACCACCTCGCCGAACCGGGCCACCGACCGCTTCTAGCATGTCGAGCCTCTACCGACCTGCACGGACGTCGTGCCACCGCCAAGCGTCGCTGGTTGGCCCCTGGTGCCTCCATTAATTTTTGCAGTCGCATCCGCCCCTTCAGGAACATCCGGGCTGGCCAGAGCCGCTTCGCCTTTGCGCCGATGTAAGCCTCCTCACCGCCGGAGCTCTCTCCCCCTCCTCTTTTTTTTCTTCTTCCTCCTCCTCCCCTTCTGAAAAAAAACCCTAATTGGAAGTGGCGACTGAGATGGGGGCCGGGACTTGCACCAAGGAGACCGAAGTTGAGGCTAGGCTCCAAGCCATGAGAGGGACTGAATTTAGGCTTGAGTTCCAGGCCAAGACCGAGCTTGAAGCTCATAGGAGTCCAAGGGACTCGGAAGGTTTCGCCAAGGATTTGGGTGATGCCATTAAGTAAAGCATAGAAACAACTATCTTTCAATGCATTAGCAACCCATGATTTGAATCTCCACCCAAATTCTCTAATCTATGCTTCTTCATGAACTCTCAATGAACAGAATCAAAATCAATTAGAGATTACTTCTTGTGTCGCGAAAACATTGAAGGTTGATTGTTTGAAATCGACTAACATTTCAATCTTCCTGTCTCAATCTATTTGTTGACAATTTAGTGAGGATTCTATAAACTGAATTAATTGAGAAGACTAATTGGTCTAAATTCAAAGACTGCTTGCTTGATTTCCTCCTTAGAGAAAGGGTGCTCCGGATCACCAGGTCCACAGTCAATATGTGTTGTACAATCTGTTCCAATCACATAATAGGTTATGTTCTCAACTTTGTTAAATATATATTTTTTTTTTGAAATCCCACGCACACACACAATTGGGGGACTCGAACCTTGCCGGTCCCTCCGGATGTCCGCTCTAATACCACTAGGCTAGAGAGCTCGGACAACTTTGTTAAATATATATTACTGAAATGATTATCAAACTGCATCACAAATGTCATAATGCTCTGTGTATTCCAGATTCTCATAAAAGATTGATGTAATCTTGTTGAACCTTCTTCTTCCAATAGCAACAAAATGGGAAACAAAAAAGTAGTGTTGTCATCTCCCTCTACTATCCATTGATCTCTATATGTGCCTCCAATAAGTTTCCCCTATTGGTTGTAAATCCGTAAATCTTTCCTGCAGTCATTCATCATCTGTTTGTAATTGATGTTAAATCTTCCTTCTTCCTCAATTACATCTAGGCTTGAGATTTGTTTCAGTGTATTAAGTTTTTTTTTTCTCTATGATGTACCAAAGTATCTCCTGAACCAGTCCTTGCAATTCTTTCCGATATATATTTCAGTTTCTTGACAATGGTATGAGATGCATTTTTCCATTAGGACATTCTGGCCACCACACCGAAACTAAATATGTGAATGATTCTTCTTGTAACCAAAATTTCTTAAATCGAAAGAGAGACCTTTTAATAGTTGTCTCCCTAGTGAATTAAGCACAATAGGTCAATGGACCGAGATAACCATGGCAAGCCCCAAACACGAAGATAATGGAAATTAAGCCTCCTATTTGAAGAAACAAGAATCTGTCAAGCTTTTGTTGGACCATATGAAAGCTTCTACCCATCAATTGAACATCAAACTTTTTTGCTTTCTAATAAGTTTATTCATTGAAACTTTTTTAGTCCTTTGAATTTGGGGGAAACATCTCTTTTCTCTTTTCTGAATCATATTCTGCAGTTACTATCTCTGTCCAGTACAAATTTGTCTTCCTAATCATATTCTGCAGTTAAGTTCATCATCATGCACCTACTGTACTATTTCCAGATGTAGAAGTAAAAGATTGGCCAGTCTATACAATTGCTATGTAATTTTCCGCAAAAAAGGAAGATACTTATATAGTACATTGGTCTGATGTTTGATATATGCATGTTAACATTTATCTATTGTTGGATGGGCTTTTCAATTTTTGTTGAAGCAGCTTGTTACCATAGAGTTGATTGAGTAGACAAGTCTTTGGGAGATGTTTAAGGACGCGTTTAGAAGGCAGCAGATGGTCTGAAACAAAGAATCAGTGAACATGTAAAGTAAGTCTCTCTTTATATTTCTTATATTTTTAGCTTGTAAGCTATGATTGGCATCAGTGTGTCACTTTTCCATAATATCTTGGTAGTGTCCAATTATTATTCAATGATTACCTTAAAGAGGGTTGCTGATTTATTGTGCCTCAGTCAACATGTGTGCTTTTATCCTTCTCTAATTGATGTGCCTTTTTATTTTCAAGACGTTTATAGGTTTCCTAACTTCTACTTTCTCTCTCACTTTTTTATATTATGGGGTTGGTATTATAGTTTCTCAATTAACGTTGTGGGCATGTCTCTGCTTTCAAGATTTCTTATTATGGGGTTGGTATTATAGTTTCTCAAGACAACTATGAGTGATAGGATATCAGTTAATTGGAGCTGCTAGAACTACGAAACAAAGGGAAACAAAGGGAGAAAAGGGAAACAAAGGGAGCCTAGGAATTTTGAAACAGAGTTCAACCAATATGCTGCCAGTTGGAGAAAACACTGCTAGTGAATGCTGTTGGTATATTGTACATTGTGGAATGCAAGGGATATAATCTTCATAGAAGAATCTTAGAGAGTGGAAGTATTTGTAGAATTGTCATAGAAGATTAATGCCAAAGAAAATGCAATTTGAATAACAAACTATAGACTCCCAGAATGAATCATTAGTGGATGAGAAAAGTGTTTTTTACTTGCAACAAAGAAAATGAACAAGCCAGTATTCTATTTAGAGATTGTTAGTGTAACTGTCCACATTTGCTTATTTCTATATTAGCTGATTTTAAAAACTACAAGCATATGTGCTTTCCTCTTTCATGAGAATGTAATTCTGGTTTATCTTTCTTATAAGCAGTTTACATGTCTTTTCTTGAAAATCTCTTCAATGCCATCTTTTCAAGTAATACTTCCTACTCTTTACTGAGTTGTGACATACAATTATCTGCCAACTTTTAGAGGAGACAGAGCTGCAACGTGTTCCTGGAAGTTTTGAATGTGTTGAAGAGTATAAAAGCGTCTTTGAGCCTCTTCTCTTTGAGGAATGTAGAGCACAGTTGTACAGCACTTGGGAAGAGAACATTGAAAATTCTAAGGATGCACACATAGCAGTTTATGTAAAACTTGTGGAAAGGCGGGAAAGAGGTACTCCCTTCTAGTCTTCTTTATTGTTCATGTTAGACGTCAATTTAGATCGGAATAGTTTGGTTTTCTTCTCATGGTATTCAAACGGAATAGTTTGGTTTATTTCTCATGGTATTCAAACGGAATAGTTTGGTTTACTTCTCATGGTATTCAAATATGCTGGTGAACAAGTGAAAGAGTACTGCATCTCTGGTTCAGATTTTATTTACTGTGGCAGAACTTTTAAGGATCAAAATAATGGGCACATACCAATGATAAAAAATCGATACCTACTATACAATTATTGATTCTTTAGTTTCTTGATTGAAATATAATGGCATATTTTCGTGTCTGTAATAATTTTATTTGGCTGATACTTGTCCCATTGACTAGTAGACAACTTGATCACTATATCTTCTTACATCTTAGTTCACATGTCTAACAAATAGAAGAAGAAAACAATTTCAAAATCTTCCTTCAAGCAGTCTGTTCTGTAATCTGTCATTGAGTTCTTGCAAATGTTATCTTGCATCTATAGCTTGAGAAGTCATGGTTTATGACTAGTTTCAGTGGTTAAACATAAACCTGGATATTGACTAATCAAATTTCTAATCTCAAGGGGGGTAAATAGCTTAGTGTTTTATATTTGACATTACAAACTAATGCTTGTTTTCTTCTACCAAGTAGTGTTAGATGGGCTAATAGAATTAGAGTAACTTTGATTTGATTTTATGTAACATTATTGATGCTTACTTTTTCTATGATGAGGGGAACTAGATAAATAATGTTAAGGTTCTAGCTTGAGAAGAATAGGTGATACAAATGTATGTAACTGTATATACATTTATTTTGAGTAAGAACCTCATAATTTGACATCATGGAGTTTTGAAGGACTATTCTTTGCTTCTTAAGCAAGAGTTGTTCGTGTTGGAACTTGGAAGTTATTATGTAGGATTTATCTGGTTAGTTTACCTGTTGTCTGGTGGATATGTGCTATATGTACTTTGAAGAGAATACATAGTCCTAAAGAAGCTTTATATTTGTAGTTGGAGGATTCCTAAAGAAGCGATTTATGTTTATGATATTTAAGTCTAATAGATTAAGAGTTGTCTGTTGATTTGTGTAAAAAATCGAACTTATCTCACCTTTTTCTTAATTTTGATTTTGCTTGGCCTTTATGATCCCAAATTAATAGTTTCTCATTTGGGCTAACATTGATTTAGAATATATTCTTGAGATGCAGATAATTTTCAGATCCCATATTCAGTCTAAGTGGTATATTTAGAAGAATACAGAAAAAGTAGTATAATTCCAGACCTAATGTCAGTATATGACCTGCTAATTGTACAGTTGGTCATGTCTCAGAAGAGATAAGTTATATAACTTCATTAACCTTTTGTTGATTTTGTTGCTTCTTTTGCTGGCCACTTTTCCCATGACCATTATTTGAACATATATCTTTCAAGCAACATCAATCCTGAACCCATGTGGTTTAGGAAGCTCGTTTATTGTTTTGACTGGATTCTTATTCCTTTATATTCTTTTCCATAATGATGAACAAAGAGAAAGTTTATTACTAGAGTGCTGTGAGATATTAGCTTCATTTAATTATTACTTTTTTGTTGATGCCTGTTGCTTTTTAGATTTGAAGGTGTTCAATACACAAGCTATTATCATTCTTTTGTCAACTTATGCCTTCAAAGTTCAAACCCCACACTTCATGTGAATTGAAACAAGCAGTATACTTTACTGGCTGTTATGTTCGTATCCATGTGATGCCTACTATTAGCAATGTGGAAAACATGAGAAAGTAAAGCAATGTGGAAACATGAGAAAGTGAATCATCTTGTCTAGAGATGTAGTACATCCTTTTTCATTTCAAGTTGGTGATATAGTGCATATTATTTTGAACTTTTCTGTGCCTTGTATGATATGTGCAAGGGTTGGTTGTATATAATATTTATACATGATCATCAATATATCACCCATACTGCTCTTTGTGGTAGCTCCTCAAGTTAACCTGAAAATTGTTGTAACGGGATCTCTCGTCTTTTGCGTATCATGGATGCCCCAGAACTGGTGTCTTGTTGTTTCGACATCTTTTGCATGTTTGACACCAGTCACTCTAACATTCACTAGGAGACACTAAAGTCGTGCTGTATCCTGTCGTGTTTGCATCATGTCGTCTCATGCTTTATTTGCGTCAGTGCAATGTGTATGGCTACTAAGTATCCTGGAATGGTAAGATATGCTTAGAATTGCTATTTTGTACTCTTTTAGAGGTTAATGGAAGAACGTAATTACCACTGAATTTTTGCAATATCCTGCAAAACTTGCATGTTTGTTTTCCACAGCCCAACCTAATGTATGGTTTCTGCGACAGTGCATGTTCTATGAGGGAACAATGTTGCTGCTACTTTTGGTGGGTTAGTACATGGTACTATTTCCTCAATTCCTCTTTCCACATAATGTTAAATATTTGTATAAGTCTGCCAAACATTCTTTATCTGTTATTTTCTTACTGGCTATGATCCAAAAGCAATTTAATCATCCATGAGTTTGGTTTTTCTTATTATAGTCCATTCTTCCTTCCCTGATATTCCCTGTTTTCACTCCTAATACTATGCATTTATATGGCCTTCATTCATCTTAAACGTTGTTGCTATGTTGCAGCAGGAATAGAATTTGTAGCTACCCCTTTCATACCTTAGTTTTTAACATTGTATCTAAAAGTATCTTACCTTATCAATTCCAGGGTGGTGTGATGTCACAGTTCTTCCAGCTCATGAACGCAAGTGGAACTTCAAGGAAGGAGAGGTTGCAATACTTTCAACCCCAAGGCCTGGCATAGGTTTGAACTTGAACCTAAGGACCTGTCCTTTTTGTTATATTGTTATTTGGCGTTGGTTTGTTTGTATCCCTTTTTCTGTTTAGACTGGTTGATAGTTTCATTTTACAAATGTAAGCAGCTGAACCTGATGTTACGGAACGAGTTGTTGGTACTGTTAGACGCTATATACCTACTGATACCCGCGATCCTCCTGCAGCGGTTCTTCATTTTTATGTTGGGGATCCTATGATTCCAGCAGGTAACTGTACACATTCTTTTTCATTGTCATAGTAATATGTGATTGATATCATCTAAAAAGAGAATATTCAGATACGTACTTGGAATAAGTGCCTGAGTTTTCTGGATTCTCACCATATAGGTTAAAAGCAACTTTTCTGGAAAAGTACTAAGGGGCTGTTTGGTTTTCTGAAATGGAAATACCATGCAACATCTATTGCATGTTGCGTTTGTTGTTGTAGGTGTTGCAAATATATTGTTTGGTTGCATGTAAATGATGTTGCAGGATTTACTAATCCATTGTTTGGAATGATATAATTAGGATGCTTGGTTGCAAATTTTTTTGTAAATAAATACAAATCTATTGTTTGATTTGTGACTTTATGACATTGAACGAAGAAAGAATGAGATGCAATGGTGTAATAAATGTTGGCCTAAGTGGTGTTGCGCCCATTGGATGCAACAATAGCCACGGTAGTTGGGGAGTTGATGCAACATGTCCACCAGTTCCACCATGTACATCAAACCAAACATTTATAATGTATGTTTCAAAGAATTTGGTATAGTCTATGAGATTGTATGAACATGTATCTACTATCTCTAACCTTCTATTATCAGAATATGTAGATAACTAGAAGATTATGAATGTAAAACTCATGGGAGTTTTTTTAGTTTTGATAGAATATTGCCCTGAGATACCTATACCTGAAAGACCCAGATACTAGTAGACATTTGGCCACATGATATAGGAGAGGAGGAATAAGAAAATACCCTTTGAACATCTAGTCCATTCTTCCTTCCCTGATATTCCCTGTTTTCATAATACAAGCTTTTTTTTGAAGTGACATAGTAATTTTGATTTGCTGGTGTTGGTGAATAAAACTTTCTAGCTTATTCATGTACCAAGGGTCCCAATTACTTATAACTAACCATATTTCTGGCTTATTCATGTGTTTCCAGGTAGCCAATGCTGCTGGCAGCCATGGATGTGTGGATCGGTTTGTCAATGGATGTGGAAAATCAAATATATATGTTTTGGACTTGTGTAAAAAGTCGTAGATTTTATTTTGTAAATTAAGTGAATGCTTATTGATGTAAAACTTGATGGGAACACTCTAAGTGATGTAAGACTTGGATTTCATTTTGTGAACAATGGGATATTACCTTTAAATATGTTTTATAGAAATCGTTTTGTTAATGTTGCGGCTACGCTTTGTTAATGTTGCGGCTACCATATGCATTTTCAATTAAATAAAATAGTTCTGTATGAATTTTTGTTGTATATAAAATTCAATTATATATTTTATATATAAACAGGAAATTAGTAATTCCATAATAATTTAAACAATTGTTAAGTTTTTTCGCACGATTACAGTACTTTTTAAAATTCCGTCCCTTATTTATTATGACGAAATATATTTGTTACAAAAACTTATTTTTTGGGACAAATTAATAAACCGTCACACAAAAGCATAAATTTGAAAACTTTTGAGACGTTTTGCCTAACCGTCCTTTAACAGTAATTAGGACGGCAATATCCGTCCCTAAAGTTTTTGCCACGCCACCCTAATGGGACCGTCCATTCCCGTCCCAAAGGCCGTCCCAAATATTTGTTGGGACGGTAATTGCAGTTTTTAAGACGGTTTTTTGTTGTCCCCAAAGGTCACTTTTTTTTGTAGTGGAAGGAATTGTAAATTTTCGTGAGGAAAGCGGCTTAATCGCAATCGAGGAGGCCCATTGGTCAGCCACCGAGCTCTCTCTAGCTGATAGAGAAATCGCGGCCGCCGGACCTTGGAGGCTGAACAGAGCCGCCATTTTCTCAACAACTTCCTTGTACGAAGCCATGGACAGAGTGGGAGATGGGGAGGGGATCAGCGAAAGGGATAGTAGGGAGAGGGAGGAATAGCTATGGAGGGACCGGAAGAGAGGTGATCATCTGTTTGGGAGGGCGCGGCGCAAAACCCTAGGGTTTGGGGAAATCACCAGGGAGAGCAAACCCTAGGGTTTGGTTTTTTAAAACCCGATGTTTGGTTGAAAAGGGTTATAATGGTGAAAATGATTAAAAATGGGGACAATCCCTCATCTATATATATATATGGAATCAAATGTTGGGAACTATAATATCACTATAAAAAAAACAAGAATATGATCAATCAATCGTTAATTCACATGACGATTTGGAAATTTGAAGTACAATAGATTTTGTGGATACTAATCTTCATCTATGGTTGTTGGGTATCTTTCATGCTCCTCTCTTCTCGAATATGATGGCAATGATCTTCTCTACTATTTAAGTTACTTCATCTACTAATACTCTCCTAGCATCTCCTTGAAAAATCACGGTGATCAAATGTGCTAACCACACAAGCCTAGAATAAATGTGAGACTTTTCATTCTTATATCTATCAAAAGTAATTTAAAAAAAAAACTATCAAAAGTAATTCAACACAAACATTGATATCCAATCCCAAATGAATATGAGATCAACTGTCCACTGTCAATTATTTTCTGTCCCATATTATGGCCTCCACCGTTTTTAATTTTTTTCAAATTATCGGTGGAATCCATATGCAATAGAGGGGGACGTAATATGGGACAGAAAATAATGGATACCTGATCTCATCCCCAAATCCATCAACAACCCGCACAGTTAGAAAAAAAGAAGAAGAAGAAGAAGAAGAAGAAGAAGAAGAAGAAGAAGCACACAATAAAACACAAACATGGGTTCTTTATAGGGGTGCAACTTGGGTGTGCTAAGCCGGAGTCCGATCGGATAAACCCATTAATGAATTGGGTTAGGATTGAAAATTCTCGGATTCGGGCTCGGACTTGGATTAAAATATTTGAACCCGATCAAAATCGGGTTTAGCTCGGATTCATGTGTTGGGTTACCCGAAGAATCCGAAACCGACTTATATATATATATATTTGAAGCAAATGGTACTTTATTTATGAAGAGAAAAATATACAGATACATCACTGTCCAGGTAAAAGAATACGAAATGAAGGACCTCCCAACAGACCTGCCAACTATACTTCTTCACCTCAACTAGCCCATCTCCATTATAGCTATATCGCTGTTAATGTTGTTGATTAGCCCAGAGAAAGATGTGTGTCTTCTGCCGAAGACTCGGTTGTTGCGCTCTCGCCAAACATGCCAAACAACGGACATAAGTCTTAATCTCGCCTTCCGATATATCATCAATCCTTGGTTTCGCAAGCCTCCTATTTCCTCAACCACACTCAATAAGTCTTCATACGGTCATACCCCCTACTACCAATTCCCATATCCCTTCTGCATTGTTGCCAAACGCTAGCCGAGAAGGGGCAGCGGAAGAACAAATGCTCCCTCGTTTCACAACCTCCATTACACAGAGCACAATTAGTATTTGGTAACTGAACTCCAAACCTGCTGATCCTCTCCTTGGTGAGTAATCTATCTCGAATAGCCTTGAGTAAACATAACTTCATCTTTACGCCCACCCCTCTATCCCAGACTACCTCCGCCCAGGGAACCCATGGGAACACCATTCTAAGTTTCTCGTACGCTTGACGTTGCGAGAACTCTCCTGTCAGTGTACCGTCCCATGTCCACCGGTCTTCACTTCCTCCAACCGCAAGAGCAACTCCTTTGATCTCCTCCCCAGACCACTGCTCAACATGTCTGTCCGTGATACTACATCCTCCATTTGCTATAATGCTACTTACTGGAATATCCCTTCCTACTAGTTCATAAGTTGGCCAGTCAAGGCGCTCGATAAAGCTTTGCTTGTTGAGCCACGGGTCCTTCCAAAGGTTTGTCGACCGTCCGTTCCCTACCACTCTGCTAATACAAGACCGCAGCGTCCCTCTCCGAGCAAGGATTTTCTTGAAGGTAACCGAATAATTGTTATTCTCCTTCTTAAATAAAAAGTTTAAATCTTAAATTTTTTCACCAAAACTCTTCAACTCTTTGTCTAAATCTTACTTTAGTTTGTATCTTGTAATGATCAAGGCTTGATTGCTACTTGATTATGTGTTTAATATTATTTTTGTTTGAATTATTTTAAATATTATATTAGAGCCCGATGAACCCAATCAAACTCGAGCTCAATCCGATCCTCCGGACTTGGTCTTGGACTTCATATGTTGAACCCGAGGTCGGATCGAGCTTGGGCTCGAGTTAGACTTATGATTCCTCGAATTGGACTTGGATTGACCTCAAGTTCGACCCAACCCGCCCGAGCTGGACCCCTAGTTCTTTCGGCTCACACTAATCAAAGTCACGAACAATTAAGCCCCAAATCAACAAATTCATCCAAATCAACACAATCCGGAACAAAAGTCGCCATTTCGCACCACATAAGCTCTTGAAGACCAATCACACGGATTTTGTTTCTTCTTCTCAGCATGAAGAGATAAAAAAAAAATCAATAATCCACCCCCAATTTAACAAATACATCTCCCAACCCGTACAATTTCGAAAAAAAAACCATTTTGACACCATGCAAGCACCAACAAATCCAAAATTAGTAAAAAAATGAGTTAACAAACAACTCTAAGGCCTCGTTTGGTTCGCAGAATCATGGAATTAGAAAAAAAAAATATTAGTTTTTATATTTTGATGCCAAAGGAACTGAGTAGGAAAAGAAAGTGATTCCGATGAAATAGAATTTAAGAAAAAAAATGATTCCATCCATCCAAGGAAGGAATCACTTTCCCACCTTAGTATTCACTTTCATTTCCCATTTTTTTGGCATTTTCAAATATCAGAATGAAATTCAATGGAAATTGTAAGTTCCCAAAGGAAAAGAAATATCAAGGAATTCCATTCATTTCCGCGATTGGTTTACGGAATCATAGCTTTGGAAAAGAAAAGTTATTCCTTTTCTATATTTGGATGCATGAAAGAAATGGAGAGAAAAGAAAAATGATTTCCAAAGAGAGAAAAATAGGAAAAAATGGTTCCTCCCATCCATGGGATTCACTTTACTTCCTAATTTTTTGGACTTTCCAAACAACGAAAAGAAAAATAAATAGTATTAGCAATTTTTCAAAGGAAATGAAATGACAATAAATTGATTTCCTTTCCTTTCCATTGCGTGAACCAAAACGAGAAAATCCATAAAATTTACAAATCAATTAATCCTAAATTAAAACCCGTTGATCAAAATCCATACGAAAAACAGGAAAAAAAGATAACAAAATAAAATAAACCAAGTCAACAAAAATTAACCAGAAAATGGATAATTTTAACAGTAAACATGATACCCCACTAAAAAAACCTAAATGTATTTCAATAATTACTTCAGATGGTCCACAACGTGGTAATGGAAAATGATGGGATAAATAAGAAATTCCAATTTTGGGTTCTTCGATTGGAGAATTTGGAATTTGACCTCGATTGCATCCATATTGTCTAATTATATTTTTCGTAATTCTATTAAAATATTAAATTGTCTAATTATGATTAAAATATATTTTTATAATATAAAAATTGACAAATTTAAATAGTTGAAGGTAATTAGTTATAATTAAGTCTAAAATTTGTCAAACTCGAGTTTCTCTTGTGGTACTAGACTACTAGGGAGAGGCATAAGACCATGGTTGGATGGCGAAAGATTAGTAGATCGAGCCACGAGTGCGTATTATTCTTTCAATTTATAAAAATGATGGAAGTTGGAAACGTAATGCAGCATGCACAAAGCTCCGTGCATTAAAGTCAGGAATTTTTTTTTGAGTTGTACTCCACTTTTTTTTTTTTACCATAATTCAAGGAACATCCCACTAGGGGTGAGCATTATTCAGTTTTGGATCGAAAACCGAACCGAAAAAAAATCGGTTCGGTTTCGGTTTTGAAAATACTAAATTTTCTTATTCGGTTTAGGTTTCGATTTCGGTCCAAAACCAAAAACCAAATAAAATTTTTTAGTTTATATATATAATTGTAGGTATTAAAAAACATAATATAAATTTAGGTATTAATATATATAGGTATATACTAAAGATATATAGGTATATATTAAATATATTGTAACCCCTCTTCCCAGATTTTCAAAAAATTTATATTTTTACTATTATTTGATTATGTTATTTTAAATACTTTCTTTAGAAAGCACTTTCTCTTTAAAACCTTGTATAAGATATTATAATATTTTGCATTTGGAAAACTAGTTTAAATTAATAGTTTGTGAATACTATTTAGTTTTATAAAAATATTTGTTCTCGAATTTTGTTATTGGAATTATAAAAGATGTCTGATTATTATTTTGGATTTTCAAATGATTTGATATAGAAAATAGATTTTTAGAATTATAAGTATTTTACCAACAAAAAGATTTGCCAATTTATGAATTAATATAAAAATACCTTAGATTATCCTGATAATATCAAATTATATTTGTACTATTTTTGTTAATACTAAATTTTACTTCAAATTATTATGATAATCGGTTATTTGATTTAGAATTGAATTTATATTATTTGATGATACTAAATATTAATTTGTATTATTAGTAAGATCAATTATTTGATTAAGATAAACTAAACTTAGTTTTTAAATATTTTATATGATTTTAAATTAATTGAAAGATTTACCTATTGGGATCCTTGAGGAATCCGAATCCTAAAATAAGTGAGGTAATCCAATCTTACCCTAATCTAAACCGACTTGCTAATATATATCTGTATATTCTAAGCTATATCACCAAACCAACCACCTTATATATAACAATTTTACTGTATGGCTAGCTTAGTACTAGCTCACTACTAGTAAATGCTGATGTAACAGAGAGAGGTAACGAAGTTTACATGTTTAGCTGGTCAACAGCTTTTGGAAAATATTCTTTAAACATTTCTCTTACGTTAATTGGCTTCAAAAAATTTTGGGTGATGACATCTTCCATTATGTGGCGTTTGACATGGAAAGTGACATGACAGCTGACATGTCATGTTTTAACCCAAAAATTAATTATCCAAAAATTTTATTGTTAATGTTAATGTTAATGCTAATGCTAATTTTAATTTAATGTTAATATTAATTTTAATGCTAATGTTAAAATTAATATTAATGCTAATTAATGTTAATATTAATATTGATATTCATGTTAATTTGAAGTTAATTTTAATTTTAGTATTAATTTTAATGCTAATTTTAATTTAATGTTAATATTAATTTTAATATTAATGTTAAAGTTAATATTAATATTAATGTTAATTCTAATATTAATGTTAACGTTAATTTTAATATTAATGTTAATGTTAACCAGCTAAACCTGTAAATTTGGTTATCTCTCTCCGTCACATCAGCATTTGCTAGTGAGCTAGTACTAAGCTAGCCATAGAACAATTTCCTATATATAAACCCAACTCCCTGCATAACCATCAACTTTCCAATCCCTCTCTATCTATTCGTTTACATACAACCTCTTCTCAACCTAGCATATACTTTCTCCCTGACCTCTCGACTACTTCCTTCTCTCCCATCAACTTCACCCATGCCTCCTCTCCATCATCCATGTTAACCGGGGGATCTCGTCGTGTGCGTCGGCCACCCTTGCACACGGACGCGAACCAAGGGGTGATGCCACGACAGCCGTGCTCGCATCGGGCTGCTTGACGACTCCGCCAAAGCACTCCGTGTCCATCCGCCAGAACTTGGAGGCCCAGTTTCTTTCCTTCAGTCGCACCACAGCGCCTCCACGCATGTGCTGAACCGGCCATCGTGTTCTTCCGAGCATCGTATCACTCCACCTATTTCCTTGGTGTTGCTGAGAATGCTGCAAACGCCATGCCGCCTTCTCTTGTCGCACACGACTCGAGAACCCAGCCGCTCGGTCAAAAATCGAGTCCGTCGTGTGCATGTTAGGGCCGGGCAGATGCTCATAGCCAACTGCTTGGCACCCCTCGCCATCGAGCACATGCCAATGCCCTCTCCTTAAACCCCACTCACCGACAAGCTTGGTTCCTCGAGCCGGAACGATCCCGGTGCCGACCCATGCGGCCGCCTCCAGTCGGCGCATATGAATAGGACGAGTGATCAGCCATCCTTCTTTTCCGAGCTAATCATCCACCGTGCCTGCCCAACTAAGGTTGCGTTTGGTTCATTGTAATGTAATCGTAATCGTAATGGAATTGGGTTTGTAATGTAATTGAGTTTGTAATGTAATGGAATTACAATTACATTACTATGTTTGGTTGAAACATGTAATCAAACCATGTAATGTAATGTTAATTGCATTCATGTGTTTGGTTTACCATGTAATGTAATTGAATTTTTAATTTAATATTTTTTTAAAATACAACATAAAATTTAAAAAGTTGATCAATACAAAATTTCAAAAATTTAAAAAGAAAAAAGAAAAAAATTAAAAATAAATAATAAAAAAGGGGGGAAAATGGTTTCTTTTCTGCTAAAAAAAGAACAAAAACGAAAAAAAAGACAAAAAATAAAAAATACCAAAATGACAAACGAACAAAACAGAAGGAAAAAAAAAAACCAAAAATGAAAAAGCGATAAAAAAGAAAAGTAAAAAAAGACCCAAAAAAAGTAAAAAAAGACCCAAAAAAAGTAAAAAAGGATAAAAAAAAGCGACAAAAAACATGCAAAATCGACCAAAAACGATAGAATACGATAAAAACGTGAAAAAAATGGTCAAAAACGTACAAGATCGACAAAATCGATTAAATAACATGCAGAAATTGGCAAAAAATGTACAAATTCGACAAAAAAACATAAAAAATGACCAAAAACCGATAAAAAAAAGGCAAAAAATAAACAAAAACGAAAAAAAAAAAGGACAAAAGAACAAAAAAGGGACAAAACGACAAAAAAAAAACAAAAACAACCAAAACGAACAAAAATGACAAAAAATGAACAAAAACGACAAAAAAAAGGGACAAAAACACAAAAGAAGGGAAAAAAAAACGACAAAAAAACAAACAAAAACAAACAAAAACGAATAAAATGACAAAAAATGAACAAAAACGACAAAAATGAACAAAAAAAAGGACAAAAACGACAAAAAAACCGAACAAAAATGACAAAAAACGAACAACAAAAACCAAAAAACAACAAAAAAGGACAAAACGACAAAAAAACAAACAAAATCACAAAAAACGAACAAAAATGACAAAAAAAAACGACAAAAACGGACAAACAACAACAAAAAAAGGGACAAAAACGACAAAAAAAACAAACAAAAATGACAAAAAACGAACAAAAACGACAAAAAGAACAAAAAAGGACAAAAATGACAAAAACGACAAAACTTAACAAAAAATACAAAAACGACAAAAACGACAAAAACGAACATTAAAGGACCAAAAAAAACAACAAAAAATGACAAAACGACAAAAAAACAAACAATAACAACGAAAACACGAACAAAAATGACAAAAAAGAACAAAAAAAAACGACAAAAAACGTACAAAAACAACAAAAAAACGACAAAAAACAAACAAAAACAACAAAAAACGAACAAAAAGGACAAAAAAACGAACGAAAACGACAAAAAAGGACAAAAACAACAAAAAGGACAAAACGAACAAAAAAATAAACAAAAACAACAAAAAACGAACAAAATAACAAAAAACGAACAAAGACGACAAAAAACGACAAAAAAACGAACAAAAACGACCAAAAACGACCAAAAAAAAAAAAACAACATTAAAATGACAAAAAACGAACAAAAATGACCAAAAACAAACAAAAACAACAAAAAATGACAAAAAACGAACAAAAAGACCAAATTATAACATACCAACCTTCCGCTTAAGTTGTAATGTAATTGCGATTACATAGATTTTATGATGTAATTGAGTTTAGAAGAAACTGATGTAATGTAATCAAACTTGTAATCGCGATTACATTACATCTAATTTTTTTTGTCCAACCAAACATCCGAGTAAGATTGACAACATAATGCCAATTACATTACGTTGTCCAATCCTGCAAACCAAACGGGCTCTAAGTTGCCTCAACCTATAGAGCCCATGTGGAAGGCCTCTCCGAACCTCCTCATTCTGCCGAGTCCACGGTTCCTTGCTGTGCACAAGCGCCGAACGCTGTCAGTTGTCCGAAAGTCCACGGACGGACAAATCCGAAGCCGAAGTCTCTATATGCCACACCTATGCCTTCGATTCTCGTAAGAAAAATAGTATAGGAAGATGACAAAGGTACAGTAGCATGCTGCATGATTTCTATATACCCAAACTTTAAGAAAGGAAAGGAGGAATCAATTCGTGAGACGAAAGAAATAATAGGGTGGGTCCCAGATCAAGGAAAGTTGGCTGCTCATTCCAAGTAAAAGGTAATTTTTACTTTTAAACCCCCCCTTGTCCTTTAATTACAAACTAATGGTATTAAAAGGGTAGAGCATAAGGAATTATATATATATATATATATATATATATATATATATATATATATATATATATATACAAGGTCGTTCTACAATACATCTCCTGGAAAAGGATGTATCAATACATCCCAAATCTGGACCATTGGATGTTGATCCAATGGTTCGGATTGAATAATAGAGTAGAAACATCATTTAATGCTTATTTTGACTTTTGACCTGTTGGTAACTTGTTTTAGCAGGTCATTCTTCACTTTAATTTTTTCAATGAACACCCTAAATTAACTCATATTTACTCTCTCTTTTGTCTATTCAATTTAATATTTTGTGCATCAACGTATAAATTCCGTATTTTTTTTGTTATAGGCCGTGGTGGTGGTGGTGGCGGTGGTGGTGGAAAGAGAAACAGAGATGAAAAAGGAAATAAGAATCGGTCCAGATCACATCGAACGTCGTCGAGCCCTCCTAGAACAACGAGGAGTACCAGCGGCGCCGAGAAGAATCGGTCCGGTTCGCGTCGGACGTCGTCGAGACCTCCTCGAACAAGGAGAAGTACCAGCGGCGCCGCTCTAATTTTACTGTCCATGCCATTGTCAGAAATTTTATTTTTTATCTAACAATTTAATATTTTGTTAATAAAGCTACATGTCATGGTGGTGGTGGTGAACTGAGGAAACCTGCTTCTGAGGTCGGGCGGATCATCTGCTCACATATTTTTAAAAAAAAAATCTGTATTGATCGGACGAATTATTTTTTACTTTTCTAATGATAATATTTCGAAGAGAATATTTTTTTGGACGGAGAATCTCCATTCTCAAGGAGAATGGTCATTCTCCGTTCTTTTAACATACTTTTAACACGGAGAGTGGACACTCTATGTGCTTTTAACAAAGTATGGTACATTTAGGACTGGAAATGTTCAAGTATCTCATATTTTTTTCACCAAATATTTACAATATTTTTAATATCATTTACTAAAGTATATTCATTTAATATTAAATCATGTTCAAGAAAATCTGAATATTATTTTATCAGGCTTCCACTGTATGGCTGCACAAAAATTCTTGCGAGTGTTTGAATATAATTAACCTATTATCCAAGAGAATTTTTCTTACATTACATTATGCATTACACTGACATCGAATTCATACTGAAGGCATCGATGTACTGATGGCAATAACAAGAGATGAACATGCAGGATTACAATTTGCTTCAGCAATAACAAGAGATGAACAGGCAGGATTACATTATGCATTAAACTGGCATCGAATTCATACTGATGGCATCGATGTAATGATTTTTTACAGAAAGCAAAACACATTACAATCAAATAAAGTTTTAGTGATCCCAGGAATGCATCCGTAATGAGGCCATCTGTAAATCCTAGGAATGCACACAGAACTCATGAAATCTGTGAAGGGCATCTGCAAATCAAAGGAATACACCAAAAGATCAATATCATCTGTGAAGGCCATCTGCAAATCAAATAAACGCTTCAACCAAAAAATCATAATCAAATTAAGTATACTTCATTCCAAGTCCAATAAACTGCATAATCCACGTTACAGTAATCTGCCCAATCCACGTTAGTAATTCAACATAGAACCTGCATAATTCACAATACAATAATCCAAATAAATATCAGACCTACTCTAAATTCAAGACCATATTACATTTTCTAAACAAATTACGAACTATACACTTAGTACAAGCGAAAAGTTTAGTCTTACAATATTTCAATCACAAAATTTAGTTTAACCGTCAAGACCAACAAATATTTAGAACCATATTATAATTCAAATATTACTTCAAAATTGAAATAAAAGCTTCAAAACTCAAAAGATGAATCTTCATAGCCATCTCCATCTTCTTCTTCTTCTTTCTACTTTTTTTTCTTCCTCAAAATATCCTTCACCTACACCTTGAGGGACGGAATAAGAAAAATTATAGTCAGTATGGACTCACTGTATAGGTAGAAATGACATCCAGAAACATAAATATAAGTATAAAAGTGAGGGCTAGCATTAAAGTGTCAATGTGCACAGTGTGTATTTTTACATAAGAGTTTGGGCTAGCCCCATTTTCCTTCTTCATGAGGGAAGAGAAATCTTATTCTTGGTCAGCAAATTCAACATTTATCTGGTTAATCTTATCCAGAATCAATTTCTGATTGTCGGATATAGTCTTCATCTCTTTGAAGACATTCTCAAAGTTTGCAGCAACAAAATTGTATAGATCATCAACCCTGTCCTTAGTGTTTTTGATTCCATAAGTTGATGGTTTTCCAGATGTTGATGGTTTGCTTGCAGCTGCTGCCCGTTTTCCAAACATTCAAGTGAAGGTTAGTTTTCTCATGGGGCCTTTGTTTTTAATATAAACATCCCCTGCTAAGCTTGGGACAGAATGTTTACTAGTCATCGAGCATACAAATCCTTCGAAAGGGAGAGCTGTCCTTACAGTTAGTTTTTCCACGAGATGCGTCATTCTACTGAACATGTAGGAACCTATATCCATCCTTTTTTTCTTCCCCATATAATAAAGAAATTTTACTCTCTCGGGATGGATGGAAAACTCATGTCCAGTAGGGTTGAGTGTTTGAGATACGTAGGCATGCAACATTTTGAGGGGTCTTGGCACCCACTGATACACCTGTAATCTCGTGAATTGCATCCATCGTGGAAACATTATCAATATCTTTCATATCAAACTCAGGAACTGGATCAAATCTATAAATTTCGTTGATGACAACAACATTTATCCTAATTAGTTTCCCTATCAGAAACACCAGTTGTTGATCCTCTTCTTTTTCTTTAATTTCAGCCGGAAGATTTGAGTAAAATTCTCTTACTATTGTTTGGGAGATTTTCTCAAGACAGGATTTGTTCAGTTTCTCCAATTGATAGAATTTTAATATATCCAGGAAAGCTTCATTTTCGACATTATCCACCTTAATTGATCTTTCAGGCATAACAGGTTTTTTTTTTGAAATATTTATTGTAAATCTTCTTAGATTTAGAGTCTTTAAAAATTTTTACCTCCTCTCCATCCTGGGACTTATTTGATGATTGCTCTTCCTCTTCATTTTCCTCTTCTGATGAGGATTCAAAATTCTCAGAGTACGCTGATGACTCTGTATCCGTTGCCACCTTAGCCTTCGCTTGAGTACGCCTTCGATTTTCATAAGTTGAGTCTTCCGACGACTCTGTATCGAAGATATATTTTTTCGGTCTTTGTCGAGCAATGAATTTTTTAGCCTTTTTTACAGGTGGCTTGGCTGCCGCCTCCGCTTTCGTCGTCGCTGCCGTCGCCGCTGCTTTTGCCTCTGCCCTTTCGGCCTCTGTCCTAGCGACCATAATCTTGGCTTTTGTCGTCCATGCAAGTTCTGCCCTTCGGACCTGTATCGCATCCCTTTGTGGATTTTTCCCCTTCGGAGACGGTCGTTGTTTCTTCGGCGGCATTTTGATAAGAAAAGGGTTTGGAAGAGGGTTTGGGAGAAGGAAGAGGGTTTGAGAGAAGAAGAGGAAAAATTCGACCGTCTTATATGACCTTGGGAAGTGAAAAAAATTAGAATAGTTTTGAGTATTAAATTAAGTTTATTACTATTATTACTAGTATAAGACGGTCAAATTTATTACTATTAAATTTTAAAAACTACTTTCCAAAATTAAATTTATTACTATTATTTGCACTGAAATAAAAATAAACAACAATGAAATGTATGATGTTAATCTAACACGGAGAATGACCATTCTCCGTGACCTTAACGCGGAGAATGGCCGTTCTCCTTCCATCCAAACACGGAGAATGGCCATTCTCCTGCATTCTAAAACAGGGAATGTCCATTCTCCGTCGTATTAACACGGATAACGGCCATTCTCCTTCCATTTAACACAGAATGTCCATTCTCCGTGGTAATGAAACGGAGAATGTACATTCTCCGTTATTTTAACACGGAGAATTACAAATCAGAACTTCGAAAAAGTAAAAATTTTACCTTGTGCCTGTAGCTCTTTAACCTTTTCGCTAAGCTTTCCATTCTCAGCAAGAATCTCAGATTTGTCTCTTCGCAAGGAGTCCAATTCATGCGCCAACATCTCCATCGAGGTGTTCTTTTGAATTTGTTGGGCTCCTTGTTCCTCTAGCTCTTTAAGCTTCTTATGGAGATTCTCGTTCTCAGCAAGAATCTCAGATTTGTCTCTTCGCAAGGAGTCCAATTCCTGCGCCAACATCTCCATCGAGGTGTTCCTTTGAATCTGTTGGTCTCCTTGTTCCTCTAGCTCTTTAAGCTTCTTATGGAGATTCTCGTTCTCAGCAAGAATCTCATATTTCTCTCTTCGCAACTCCTCCAATTCATGCACCAAGCCCTCTATCACAACGTTGACTGTACGTTGTTGGGCTTCTTGTGCCTCTAGCTCTCTAAGCTTTTCATTGAGTTTTTTATTCTCAGCAAGAACCTGAGAATGTTGTCTTATCAACTCCTCCAATTTCTGCACCGACCCCTCCATTACGGTGTTCATTCCAAGTTGTTGGGGTCTCTCTTATTCAGCATTCTCATCCCCACCAGTTTGGTGGTGTCCCTCTCCCTCAAATGCATCTTCTTCTCGTATTTCTACGTCCTCAATTCTAGGTGGCCTTCCTCTTTTCCGACAGCTATAACCAAATCTTTGAATATCTGTTTTGATCTAAATTTAATGTGATATTCGCGTTTGAGGAAGACCGAGATTTCGTACCCATTCCATGTGTAAAATCTCGGGTATTCACGTATTGGTGCGGACTTCCTTTCCACAAGCGTACTATGTTCCGCAAACCAATAGAGGAAGTATATTGTGCAACCTTTAATTTTGGAGTATGCATTGGAGTAATCCCCCCCTTAGTTTTACTTGTAGTCCTCTTGATGCTCTCCATGACATATATACTCCAAGATTAACCTTGGCCAACATATTCTGTTGATAACTTCTATGTTGTCTACCAAGGCCAAGAATCTGTACGACAAATTTGAACCGCCGGACTTTATGAAGAATACTGTTTGACACAAGTGGAAGATTATTAGCTTGGCCAAATCATCTGGATTAACATCGTTATCTCTGCCACGAATGGGTATGTATATCTGAATGCAAGTGTGTCCCAAATTTCAACAGTCCTTGTTTTAACTAGAACTCTTGTAAGAGTATAGTGTCCGTCCAAAAGAATGGGTATGTATATCTGAATCATGATTAATTAGGTAAAACAAATTAGTAAATTTTCAGAAAATTAGGATTAATATTTAAACAAAAATACATTAATACCTCGTTACAAATGCTTAAAGATCCCATATAATCCTGAAAATATTTGTACTTCTTCCATATTTCATGAAGTTGTTTCTCAGATGGAGGTAACCTTGCTCTGTACATACACATCAATTAATACATTACGAACGACAAACAAACGAGAAAATTGTTAATGCATATGCATTGAAGAATAAAATGCTCACTCACCGTTATCCTTATTGGTAAAAACCATACATTAGCTTTATTGGAGTTTCTTTTCCGTTCCTCCGCGGTGAGAAGAGCAGAGACAAGGCTTACAATCTGAATAAATTATTAAAAAGGGTTATTTACACCAACCACCCGTATGTTTTTGGTTTATAACAAGGAGTACCCCTGATTTCAAAAAATTACACTGACCATCCCTCCCTTTAAAAAATAAAATAAAAATAGGGGTAGTTAGTGTTATAAAATTTTATTTTTATCTTAAAATAGGGGTATCCCGTGTAATAAACCAAAAAAATAGGGGTGGTCAGTGTAAATAGTTTAAAAGTAGGGGTACCCCGTGTTATAAACCAAAAACATAGGGGTAGTTAGTGTAAATAACCATATTAAAAATGTCAGCGATGGAATCGAAGTAAACATAGATGGCATCTAAGAAGAAATATACTATCTATACATATCCCATCTTTAATTCTCGTTAAAGGAGCTAAGGACTTCATATCAGCCCGAGACACATAGATTTTGCTGCAAGATAATATTATTTCTCTAAGAAAAGAAACGAATAAATTAGGAGAAAAAAAACTGTTGGAATTTAATCAAAACTCATATTACTTACTCTTCAGGTCTATCATCCGCAAAAATATAGTCGTAATAACTCGAAGAACCACTAGTACACTTGCTAGGCTTCGAGGTTGAAGTTTTTGTTAAACTTTTTAATGGTGTGACCGGATCTAAATTTCCACGCATTCTTTTCGAAGAACTGCTAAAGTCAGTTTCTTCTGTAGGACACAATGCGAGAATTCGATCCATTGCTTTATCATGATTCTGTAGCAGCACGTCCTCCTCATCAAAAGATTCAACGGAAACCTCCTCCACATTATTAAATACTCCAGATGAAGATGCCTTCTTCAAAGCTGGAGATTCTTCAATCTTATCCAAATGCCAAGATATATTCATTTGTTCAATTTCTATTGAACCAATCTTAGAATTGATCGATATAACTTGAGCTGAAATCTTCGACAGTTGTTCTTCAATCCTGCACAACATACGCGGAAAGAAGGTTTCATTTGGAGCTGGCAACCAATCTTTTACGTCTTCTACATTTTCTACCACACGAGTAGACATCTTGAGAACAAGAAAACTATTGTATTTCAGAAAACCATTCTACGTATTTCAGAATAAATAATAGTTGAAACAAGAAAACTATTGTATATATAGCAAGAGAAAAGTACAAAAAATGAGGAAGATGGAAAGACAAATAAATTTCGAGACTAGCAAACAATCTACTAGCCATTTGATTGAGGAGGGCTCGAGGAAGATTCTACTAGCCGTTTGAAAAGTACAAAGGTTATCATGATTAACAATTTAAGGAACTCTATAAGAGGTTTAATTTCGCTGGTACTCCTCGTTGTTCGAGAAGAGCTCGACGAAGTCCGCCGCGAACCGGAACTTCTTCTTCTTTCCTTCTTCATCTCTGTTTTTCCTTCCACCACCACCACCATGGCCTGTAGCTTTATAATAAAAATATTAAATTGTTCGATGAAACAAAAAAAACAAATTACGGAAAGATTACTAAATAAAAATCAAATAGAACACATATTCATAGAAAACATGAGATTAAAGATGAAAATGTTACAGAAGCAACACCACAATTTTATAACAACTAAGCAGACTCTGCTAAGCAATAACTAAAATTAGGGATTGTGTCCTCCTTGGATTTAATTTACACAAAGAAGAGATTTGAGAGAACGAGCTTTTATCGGCTTCCTACCACTCTTCTTCCTCTGAATTCTTCCCTTACTATTATCCACATTGGCTAAAGGAACTTCATCCATGTCATCGTCGGGGTCATCATCTAGATCGCCAGCAGCGGTGGTGTCATCGTCTACATCGCCTACAGACCTGGACACACTGTGTCCTTCCTTTCCGGCCGACACATAATTATTGTTATATATACGTAGTTGCACAAATATTAAATTACATGGACGAAAGAGAAAGTAAATATGAGTTAATTTAGGGTGTTCATTGAAAAAATTGCATTGAAGAATGACCTGCTATAGCAAGTTAACAAGAGGTCAAAAGTCAAAAACAGTATTAAATGATGTCTCATGCATTATTTAATCTGAACCGTTGGATGAACATCCAACGGTTCAGATTTGGGATGTATCAATACATCCCAAAAGGGTTATATATATATATATATATATATATATATATATATATATATATATATATATATATATATATATATATATATATATATATATATATATATATATATAATATTTATAACAACAGTATTATACTTATATATATAACAACAATACTTATATATATATATAAACAATATTAAGTATAATACTGTTGTTATAAATATTATATATATATATATATATATATATATATATATATATATATATATATATATATATATATATATATATATATATATATATATATATATATATAATCGAATTGTGTAGCCATATGTATATAAATATAAGTATTACTACTATTATTCCTATTATTTATGTTCTTATTATTTATGTTATTATTATTATTATTATTATTATTATTATTATTATTATTATTATTATTATTATTATTATTATTATTATTATTATTATTATTATTATTATTATCATTTTTATTATTATTATTTATCTTGGAAATTGTATATTAGTATCTTCTAAATTATATTGTAACATAATACTATAATGGACTTGGCCTATATTTATTTTCAAATTAGGTTTCGGAACCCTAAAATACATTACCATATTAATTTTATGGTATTTTAAATAATGATGGATTTTATTTTATGTTATGTTGGGCCTTGAGCCCAATAAATTGAGAATAAAAGTTTAAATATTTTACTTAAAATAAGTTGGCCTTGGTCTTAGTATTTTTGGGTTTTAAATAAAATAGTAAAGTTATAAGTTTTGTTGATATTTTAATAATTCTGTTAAAATATATTTTCACAAGGATTTTCAAATATAAAAATAAGTCTTAAACTTGATATTATCTTCCAAAAGGTTTTATATATAAACTTTATCTTTCTAAAAAAGAATATGTAGATATTTTCATATTATTTTTATAAGATATATATTTGAATAATTCCTCCTTAAATAAAATCCTCTCATATTAGATTATCCATGGTCCGTGACTAATCAAATATTCTCTATTCTTTTTCGGACGACTTCATATCGCACCTAGCCAACTGGATTATTCCTAACGCAAAGGTATTGCCGATTTCACCAGCTAAGGACCCCAGGCGAGTACAGTTTGTTGTTTGTTTCGATATTGATGATTACTATATTTCACTGTTGGTCATTCTTTATGTGATTTTTGTCTCCTTTTTATATTCTGTCATATTTTGTTGAGTCGGGAATGAGAAGTAACAGGGATGTGTGATCTGACCTTAGACATTGTAGATCTCGTACACATTGTTTATTTTCTGCAAGTAGACCTCGTAGACATTGTTTATTTTCTGCAAGTAAACCTCGTATACATTATTTATTTTCATGCAAGTAGACCTCGTAGACCTCGCGGTGTAGTGTCCCAGACCGATTACATGTCAAAGGTACTTCAAACATTGGAAGGTATTTTTGGTTTATTCATTTACTGTAGATTTTCTGTTGGTTTTCTCACGTCTTTTCCTATTTATTTTCAAAACATGTAACTAGTGGCTAACCTCTGCTTTATAGTCATTTTCATATATTGGAACTGCATTCAGTGAATTGTACTCGTTCCATTCCTGACTGGAAACCAAAATTTTACAGATTAGTCGCGGCTGCCTTTATCATCGGGTTCGGGAGACATGGGTATATGCGGAGGCCAAACCTAGAGGCTAGTTAAATAGTTTAGTATTCATGTAGTTGTCTTTTTTTAATTTTGTGAGACATTGTACCTTTGATTCAAATGTAAACTTGTGAATATTGTAATTAATTTAGTTTTGTGAATGAGCAAATAAAGTATTTCTTTTATGCGATTTTGAGCATTGTGGCTAGACAACGTTCTACCGCCGACACTGCGGCGTAGGCTGGCTTAGACACGCGCTCGCATCCATTTAAAAAAAAGGGTGCGGGTCGGGAAATATATCTAGGTATATTAGTTACTATATATATTAACAAAAAATCCGCAAATAAACCGAAAAATCGAATAAACCGAAAACCGAACCTATTTAATTCGGTTCAGTTTGATTCGGTTATGGGCCATTCCGGTTCGATTTCAGTTTTGCTTATTCGGTTTCGTCGAATTCGATTTTTGGTTATTCGGTTCGGTTGGAACCAAATTAACCGAATACTCACCCCTACAACCCACCCAATTACCATAAGGTACAAATCCCCCAATTTAGACGAAAATCGTCTGTGGCTGACGGTCAACTCCTTCGACCAAACGTTTAGGATAAAAATAGCCTTGTCATTGTGATCTTCCCCACGCCACCCCATTCCTCCCTCCGACCAGAGCTCGATGCCCCCTCTTCGCCTCCACCGCTGCGCTGCTCCCTGACCTCCGTGTTCCCCGTCGCGCCCCTTCCTCAACGGGTCCCCCGTCTCTCCCCCCTGCACGACGGAGAGGGAGGGGGCATCAAGCTCCGGCCGCTGCTCGTCGCTGCTGCTGTCGGATAGGCGCTGCGGAGGTGGGTGGGAGTGGGCAGGGGACACGCAGAGGGGGGAGGGGGCGCGACAGGGGACACGATGGGAGGCGCATTGAGGTCAGGGACGAGGCAGGGTGGCGCACGGAGTTGGGGCAGTGGCGGAAGGGGGGAGGCGTGGAGGCCGGGGTTGTGGCGATGGGGCGCGGCGAGCAGTTTACAGCGGTGAGAAGGGGGCCTGTTAGCGGGGTGGGCACGAAGGGGTGGGTAGATGGGTGGGCACGGATGCGTGCGCGATGGGGAGGGTCTGCCGGCGGGGGCACGACGACGGGGGTGGGGGATCGAGAAAGGGGCGTGGGAAGGAAAGAAGACGAGGATATTTTGGTCAACTTTTTTTTTGGGTCAAAGTGCTTGACTGTTAGTATAAGACGATTTTTACCAAAAGTGAGAGATTTAGTACATTATGTTAATTGTGTGAGATGCAACTTGATTGATAAAATTATTTATAAGGGCACATCAAAAGTTGATCAGGACTAGTCAGGATTGGGGCCATGTTTGAGGAGAAATTACTCGGGCTATCCCATTTTCCTACTCATGGGGTTGTCCCAACCCCACACCCCCAAACCCCAAATTTCATTCTCATTTGCAAATTTTACTCTCTCTCTTCCAAAATTCTAACTTTCTTCCTCCTCCTCCTCTTCTTCTCCTTCTTCTTCTTCTTCTTCTTCTTATTCTTTCTCTTCTTCTTCTTCTTCTTCTCCACCATTTCTCACTCCCCAAACTATATATCTTCTTCTCCACCATTTTTCCACTCTAAATCCTAGTTTTCTTCTCCATCATTTCCATCAAAACCCTAGTTTTCTTCTCCATAATTTTCATTCTCATCATTTTGATTCCTCACAAATAATGCATGAAAATAAACCCTAACATGTTTATTTTATTCTTTCTCACAAAAAATGCATGAAAGTAGCCCTAAAATGTATATTTCACTATATTATCAAGATGGAAATAAATCCTAACATATGTTTTTTCATTCGGTCATTTCGATTTTAGAACTGCTAGAAATTGTAGCAGTCCTAAAATGTACTTGCTGTACAGCAAGTCCCTTTCAGGACTGCCACAATTTCTAGCAGTTCTCAATACTTCTAGGACTGTCAGAAATTGTGGCGGTCCTGTTGTACAACAAGTCCGATTCAAGACTACAACAATTCCTGGCAGTCTTCAATACTTTTAAGCCATTCAGGACTGCAACAATTCCTGGCAGTTCTCAATACTTCTAGCCATTCAGGACTGCAACAATTCCTGACAGTCCTCAATACTTCTAGGACTGCCAGAAATTGTGGCAGTCCTGATATAAAATTGCTCAACCAATCGATTTATTCTAGAATTAGGGTTTCATCCATAATTTCTTATATTTGTTTCACTTAACAAAAATGCCTAAAATTTGGCCTTTGAAAATAAAACGAGAAAGAGTACAAAAAGTACAAATTGTTCTGGGAAGTATTGCTATGGAAGTCTGATCTGAAGGCGATCACTTTGTTCCTTGGACCATACGATGATGATGAAGAGTACTGCTAGAAGATGAACAGCCGGAAGAACTAAGTCACCAGAAAGGTATCGACGCACTTGGACACTGATGGCGAGGTCGAATGCTTTCCTGCTTTGCTTCACTCTGTTCTGGAAGAAAAGTTGAAGAAGAATGCTCTCGAAAATCAAAGTCTCTGGGCTCTGATTTCTGTATTCTCTCCTGTCTCTCTTCTCCTGATGCCCTTGTTATGAAAAAAATAAGTCTCTTTATAGACTTAACCCATTGTGCGTAAAAAGCAACAAAATTGGGTTTTGTACACTGGTAACTGTCACCCACGATGGAAGTCACCCTCTGAATATGTTGACACGCGTCCCATTATTCCAACAAAAATAGGGAGCACGTATACACGTTCCTCAATAAATGTGGCATGAAAGCCATGTGGATAAACCACGTTCCAAAGTAGTCAGGAAGGATTGGGCGTAAAAACGTCCCAAAATATGCTCTGAGCGTAAAGTAGCAACTGGCGTAAAAACAACACAATTAAAACTTCTCAGTGTAAAGTGGCTAAAATAGCCTTGAGCGTAAAATTTAGCCCAAATAGACTTTACGCCCACAATAGCCTTGAGCGTAAAAGCTCACATAACTATCGTGCGTAAAAAGAAGTAATTATTGAGTGTAAAGTAGCCTTTTTTGCACACCATACGACAAGTATCGAGCTTGGTAAAAATCCGATCTTCTCGACTTCTGTGTTGCATGTTGTCAGCAAATCATTATGTCAGAGTCATTATCATTTGTATTAAATGCATGATCTGACAGCTTCCCAGCGTAAAGTAGCCAGCGTAGAGGATAGCTAGCGTACAGATTAGCCTGGCGTAAAACAACAAAAATTCTGACGTAAAAATAGCTCTCATAGAGAATTACTGGCGTAAAATCCTCAATTCCTTTGAATTAGTCAAATAAAGCACTTTTTACGCTCCTACAAGACCCCCTTCAAAGTTTTCGAATATTTTTAAAATTTGAAACACTTTGAACAGAAGCGTAAAATTCGGGATTTGACCATTCTGCGTAAAAGTTGGGATACGCAACGGTCATCCGCGTAAAAGTTGGGATATCCAACAGTCGGCAAAAAATCAGGGAATTTGAACCGATTTGAAATTCTCTATAAATAAGGTTTTTTGGAGAGAGAAAACACTTTACGTATCTCCCGTATTCTCAATCTCTCTTATTCTCTTTCCTCTTTCGAATCTCTTACTTTGATCAAATGACCCCTAAGAAGTCGTCCGCCGCCGGCAGCAAAGGCAAGAAGCCTGCCGTCGATTCTTCGTCAGTTGACTGCGCGCAGACTCCTGTCCGATCATCAGCCGCATCTCAGCAAAGTAACCCCGCTGTGGCTCCTCCAATGAGGGGTAAAGAACTCCCTTATGGCCGAAAAATTCGTCGGAGAAGAAGACCCAAATCTTTCATTTCACGCCCACGTTATACGTGTCAGCGTAGAAATTAAGATAATCAAAATACGCCCACGTTATACGTGTCAGCGTAAAATTAAGAAATATGCCCACGTCTATACGTGTCAGCGTAAAACTTAAATTACGCTCATGTCCATACATGCTAGCGTAAAAGCTAAAATACGCTCACAATTAATGTGCCAGCGTAAAACTTGAAATACGCCTACATCTAATGTACCAGCGTAAAATACGCTCACATCTACTGTACCAGCGTAAAATTTGAAATACGCCCACATCTAATGTGCCAGCGTAAAATCTCACAAAATGAAAAAGACTTTGTGTAAAAACAAAGACTTTTTTACCCTTTGTATGTAAAACTTAGACCAATTTATCTGCATAAAAGATATCAAATTAGATTTTCACTAACTTGATTTTTCTTTTTCTTTTGGCAGTGGACTTGCAAATTCACCCTCTCGCAGAAGTCTTCGGATCATCGGTTGGCATGGTGGGTTCGAATTATCTGGAGAATCTGTCTCACATAGCATTTCCTCAATCGAACCCAGATTACCCCATAGAGAGGGCACAGTTGATAGCTGCTCAGGGGGATAGGATGCTATTATCCATGATAAATAGAGAATTGTTGACTTCACTGAATGAACAACAATTTGTAAAACCAGCCTTCTTATTCGGGGATGCAATTGACTGTAAATCATAGACACACCCCAAGAAGGAGTCCTGGGTGTTCAAATTTGGAGAGAGAGCCATATATCTCCCTGATATGGACAGAGATTACCCTTTGTCAGCATTCTTCCATGCCACTCACCCTCGACAAATGCTGTGGAATCTGACTCCCAGCAGTTACGGAAGACCGGGTAGAATTGTTTTCAAGAGGGATCATACCAATGATATGGGATATTTTGCTAGCGTTCCCAATAGCGGTGTCACTTCTTTCTCTGGCCTCATGCTGGGATTTACTCCAAGTGAAGATTCGGGTTTAATGCAACCAGTGCAGACCCAGATGTTTGTCAACAAGTTTATTAGGGATGGAGTATTATATCCCCAAACAAATCCCAGGCTACCGGGATGGTTGACTCCTCTCAACCAGAACTGGATCCAGATCAGCATTTGGATGATGAAGAACTTCAAGACGGAGCTGAAAGATATTGGCCTGTACGAAGCAGTAGCTTCCACTAGTTAGGGTATACCATTGAACGGTAACCTGTTCTTGGCCCTGATGGAGATATACATAAGTTCGACTGGAACTTTTGCGACCCCAAAAGGCGAAATGGGTTTGGCACTCCATGAGATGCAATTCATCTCAAAACTGCCCATGGGAGAAGCTTCGTATGAAGAATATGTTCCCTCCAACCGAGAACTTGCTGAAATCAGAGAGACAAACCCTCAGTTGATTGAGGTGTATGAAGAATTAATGTGTCACTACATGATTTGTACTACCATGCATGAAAGTACATCTCATCTAGCATACATTAATAAGTGGACAACGTATCTCTTCTATCGGAAATGTCTTCCAAGGACGTGCTGCAAAAGACTGAAGTCACCATGAAGGTTGAAGACGTCACCGAGACGCGCCCTATTGAGCCAATTGTGTCGGGTCCAACCGGAGTAGGCGAAGGCTCTTCTACGCCCAAGCCACCGCAAGACATTTTCGCGTTCTTAACAGAGCCAGGAAAAACTCCTGAAGAAGAGGCGTTGAGGATGGCTGCCTGCAAGTTTTTTATGAACTCAGGCAATGATGTCTTCGATGCATTGGCTGACTATGTATTCAATAAGGAAGGCAGTGGTCCTCATCCTTAATCCTTTGTTCTGAACAAAAATAAAAAAGATTTTATTTTCATTCTATGTTTTTTTTTATACATAGTACTTCTTAAGAAATTTGTCATTGATCAGCATCATGAGTAAATCTCCATTGGGCTTAGATAACCGATAGGCACCATTGGAAAATACAGTTTCGATTACATAAGAGCCTTTCCATTTTGCTTGGAATTTCCCTTTGCTCTTATGAGTCATCACCATCGGTCTTCGAACAGCTAATACTAGTTCACCGACTTTGAATACCCTCTCTTTAACTTTACGATTGAAAGTTCGAGATATACGGACTTGATATAGTTCAATATGCTGTTGAGCTTGAAGACGCTTCTCGTCCAATCCTTCAAGTTCTTGGAGTCGTAAGCGATCATTGTTCTTTGTGGTTAGCTCATTAGCAATGGCTATTCGAAGAGATGGAATCTGGATTTCCAGTGGAAGAACAGCCTCACATCCGTAGACCAATAAAAATGGTGTAAAACCAGTAGGAGTTCGGACTGTCGTTCGATAAGCCCATAAACATCCTCCAAGTTTCTCATTCCAATCACGTTTATTAGAAGAGACGAACTTTTTGAGAAGTTTGATGATCGTCTTGTTGAAAGCTTCGGCTAAACCATTAGCAGCTGGATTATAAGCCGTAGAAGCCAGATTTTAAATTCGATTCTTATTACAAAACCGATAAAATGTCTGACTGGCAAACTGTGGTCCATTGTCATGAATTATTCGTTGAGGAATCCCGAAGCGATAAATGACATGGTGTTTGATGAAGCTAATCATATTAGATGTTTTCACTTCAACAAGAGGAACCGCTTCCGCCTATTTAGAAAAGTAATCGGTTATAGCCAATATAAACTGATGTCCCTTGACAGAAGGAGGATTAATCGGACCAATAATGTCCATGCCCCAAGCTTCGAAGGGCCAAGAAGCTGCCGTAGGATACAAGAATTCAGACGGTTGATGAATAAAATCAGCATGAATCTGATATGCTTTACGTCGTCTGGCATAATCTACAGCATCTGCTATCATGGATGGCCAATAATATCCCATTCTTCGAATGCGGTCTTGTAATTTTGGACCTGGTTGATGAGCACCACAAACACCATCATGAGCTTCACGAAGTGTTTGTTTAGCTTCACTTTCTGAGAGACAGTACAGCAAAAGTCCATCATATGAACGACGGTATAGCATATGTAAAGACGAATCATAATAAAATCGAAATGATCGTCTCTTGATTGATGCAGCTTCTTTTGGATCTTCAGGTAAAATCTTATAAACCGCATAATCAATGAATGGACTTCTCCAATCCCTCTGCTGGGAACTTGACTCTGTAATATAACTCTGTTCAATATACAGATTATTCTTGACACAGAATAAGTCTCGGTCCAACAATGTGATTATGTTTTGTCTTCGAATTGGAACAGCTAAGTCTGCAACTAGACTAGCAAGAGCATCAGCTTCCACATTCTGAGAACGTAGTATGAATTCGATGAAGAATCCTTTGAATGAAAGGACCAACTCGATTACCACTTGATGATAAGGGATGAGATCAGGATTTCTGACTTCATAAGTCCCTCTAACCTGATTAACAATCAGTTGAGAATCTCCATAAGCTTCTAGGAACTCGATGTCCAACTGTTTTGCTACTTGGAGACCAATCAACAGAGCGTTATATTCTGCCAGATTGTTGGAGCATGGCTCATTGAGAGAACAACCACGATATATGACCATTTTGTCAGGAGAAACCAAGACTATTCCTACCCCAGAGACAATATTGCCTTTAGGTCCAACTCGTGATGCTCCATCAAAGTATAACTGCCAAATATCATTTCTCAAAGTCATGTTGCAATCCACAACTTCATCTGGAATATCTTCATATAGCTTTGATGTCTCAGGTATAGGGTGAGCTGCTAAGAAATCAGCTAATGCTTGACCCTTCACTGATTTTTGAGGTACATAGACCATGTCATAAGGAGTGAGCAACATTGCCCAGGTAGCTAACCTGGAGTTAAGAATGCTTGGTTTTCTCATCAGCACCCGAATAGGATTTATTCTGGAGATGACATGGATAGTCTGTCCTGTCACATAATGTCGTATCTTTTGGACAGTAAAAACTAAAGCCAAACATTCCTTTTCTACAGGAGTATACCTGTGTTCAGCTCCGACCATCATTCGGCTGAGATAATAAATTGCTTGTTCATGACCCATATCACTTTTCTGTGCAAGAAGAGCACCAAGTGAATGATCTAAGGCTCGAACATATAGCAAAAATGGTCTTCCTACCACTGGTGGTACCAGAACAGGTGGATTTGTAAGGTATTGCTTGACGTCATTGAAAGCTTTCTGACATGCTTCATCCCAAATAAAGGATACACCTTTCTTTAATAAATGGGAGAAAGGTTGACATCTCCCCGAGAGATTGGATATAAATCTCCTGATATAAGCAATGCGACCTTGAAAGCCTCGGAGTTCCTTTAGATTGCGTGGAGGACGCATTTCAAGAATTGCTTTGATTTTATCAGGATCAACATGAATACCCTGAGAAGTGATGACAAATCCCAAAAACTTGCCACTGGAAACCCCTAAGAAAGACTTAGTAGGGTTCATTTTCAATTGATGACGACGCATCAATTCAAATACTGTCTTCAAGTCTTGAATGTGATCATCTTTTGATCGACTTTTGACAGCAATGTCATCTACGTAACATTCAACTGTCTTTCGTAGATGTTCTTGAAAGATGTTGCTCATAGCCCTTTGATACGTGGCACCGACATTTTTGAGACCAAATGGCATAACCGTATAGCAGTAAACCCCAAGGGATGTACGAAAAGCAGTATGCTTCTCATCTTCTGGATGCATCTTGATCTGATTGTATCCTGAGAATCCGTCCATGAAAGACATGCGTTCAAAACCGCATGTATTGTCTATCATGACATCAGTTATTAGAAGTAGAAATTCATCCTTTGGACAAGCTGCATTAAGATCTCGAAAATCTATGCAAACTCGGACTTTTCCGTTCTTCTTCATAACAGGAACAATATTAGCAACCCAATCTGGGTGTTGTTCTTCACGAACAAAACCACATGTAATCAACTTTTTGACTTCTGCTTCGATTGCATCCATCATGTTTGGTCGAAAACGCCGTTGCTATTGTTTCACAGGCTTGGCATTAGGAAGAATATTGAGTTTATGAGTAGCAACTTTAGGATCTAAACCCGGCATATCTTCATAACTCCATGCAAAGATATCAATATATTCTTTAATCAGTTTTATCAACTCTTCCTTTTCATCTTCGGAAAGGTTCTTACTGATGAATATTGGCTTGGATGTAGTTCCGTCTCCAACATCAATCTGGAGAATTTCATCCCCCGTAGGTGGTTGTCGTTGTTCAAAACGAAGTTCCCATTGGGTATCCATCTGTTGAGCCCAAGGGTCATTTTCAAATGATTCAGATTCATCTTCAGTTTGAACCATGTTGACTGAGAATACACATTCAGATTCATCGTAATAGTCCTCTCCAGCATATTCATATTCGATGAAATAGATTTCTTCAGATTCTGAGGATTGTGAAGAACTAGAAGAGAATTCTTCTTGTATATCATCATTAAACATGTGGGACAGATCATATCCCAACCCATGACGAGTTTTCTGGTAAAACGGATCACCACATAATGGTAATCGTCTACCCTTGCCTTGATTGAGACCTTGCATAGTCTTCAAATCATATTCCATATTCTGGATAATCTTGAGAGATTGTTGACTATATTTGTCAATTCGAATTCTTCCTTTATCTTTATCTCTAAGATCATCCGTCTGAACAACAGGGATATTTCTAGCCAGGCCAAACACAATTTGGTGCTTGTTTTTCTTATCAGACGGAATCACGAAATAAGATTCTTCGTGATGTATAAAAGTTACACAAGCTTGCGATGAAGCGGCTACAGAAAGAAGATAGGAAGAAGATGTTAAGAACCTTTGAGCATAAGGTCCAACATCGACATGAGGAGGAAAAGAATTTTCCTTATAGTCAATGTATAAAGTTTCCTCTATGTCATCTTTATATTGATGACTTTGATCATCAAGAGATAAAGTCATTCTTTCAACAAATTTGACAGCCATATACTCAAAAAGGATATCTTCATTGATATCGAAAAGTACAGAATAATCAATATTTACATCATTTATAATTTGATTACTACGCTTCGGATTGATCATTAACGGACCATCATCCGTCTTCTGCGTAGACTTGTCAAGGTTGATGACCAATGATGGTTATGGATCATTCGTACGAGAAGTACGTCCCTTGACTTTGATCATAAGGGGTTGAACTTGGCTCTTGACAGAAATACTCATTGATTCCTCAGATGAAGCTAGAGTTCTTCCTTTAACCTTGATCATCAGAGGTTGATCACTGACAGGTTGGGGTTGGATTCGACCTTTGACCTTGATCTTCAAAGGTTGGTCTTCTGGAGGATCTTCATTGACAGACTGATCTTCAACAGGTGATTGATCTTCAGCTATATCTGATATTTCCTTCACATGCTCTTGTTTGTAGAGTATTGAGTCCGAAAAATAGGCTTCAACACCCTTGAAGGGATTAATATCAGCAAATTCAGTCTTCACAACTCCTTGTGAATCTACGTACTTGAAGCATTGGTGGAGAGTTGAAGGCACAATGTTATGCTCATGTATCCACGGTCGCCCGAAAAGGATGTTGTAGGATACGTCGGAGTTGATAACATAGAAAGTAGCCATAGTTCGAAGATCACCAATCTGAATCTTTAGACGAATCTTCTCCAGTGGTTTACTCTTGCCAGAGTTGAAACCAACTATTGTGGTACTAGTGTAAGTCAAATCACTAGTAGGAATCCTCAAAGGTCTTAGCATACTCTGAAGAATTATGCTAATTGAAGACCCAGGATCAATGTAAATCCTGTCAATTTCTGTGGATCCGATATACCCAGTGTAGCACAGAGGCCTGTCATGCTTGTTATGCTTCAACAGCATGTCTTCTTGTGTGAAGGTAATATTAGGAATTGCCTCCATCATACTATGACATTGTGGACACGATACTGGTGTACTATCAGGACTCTTGAGTTGAGCTAAGCATGAATCTGCTTGAAGCAAAGCTTCACTCAAAGTCTCCCTACTTTCTCTAGAAAGGTGAAGCAACTCGAAGATAGAGAGTCTAGCCGGAGTATTAGCTAACTGGGCTAGAATATCAAATTTGTAGGGCTTCATCATCACCTCTTGACTGGAAGCAGACTTCAACGGGACGTCAAAGCGTACTGCTTTCTATTTCCCCTTCTCAACCACAGATGGTTTAGCAGGAACAGAAGAAGGTTGAGCTGGTAGTGTTTCTACTATATCTTCTGCTTATTTGGAAGATCCCTCATAATCCTTGTGGTACTCTTTTCCAGATCTCGTACCAGCAAAGCTTTCTTCCTCAGACTCAGGAGAAGGAAGTACCATATTGCAGGATTTAATCTTCTTTCCCTTGGCCTTCTTCTTTCGAGGAAGCTCAGAACCCAATCCAACAGTGGATTTTTGACTTTGAATCTGTAAAGGAATTCGCATTCCTTTATCATAGTTCAAACCTTCCGCCTTCTGAAAGTCATAGCCCATCTTCTTCATGAGAAGGACTGATTACTGACTGTATAAATAAATGGGCAGCGGACTTTTAACAGGTAGTTCAACAGAGGAAGGAGAAGAGATCTCTGTAACTACAGGAGAATGAGGAATAGAAGCCTCTGTAGCTACGGGAGGAGAAGAATTTGGGATACAAGAAAAAATCCCTGTAGGAGCTTTTTCATAAGCAGCAAAAACTTGTTGTGCCCTGTATAAAGGAACACTATTCATAGCTAGCCACTGCTGATGAGTAAGTATGAGTTTAGTAGGAGGAGCTAGACTTGGAGGGCATATGTTCAAACCTCTCAGTCTATCCTCCAAAGGAATGCCATCCCATAGATGATCCAAATCATCAGGATCTGGAATAACATGAGAAATCATGTTGCAGGTTTTGACTTTTTTACCTTTCATGGATTTTGAAGTTTTACCTTCATCTTCCATTTCAGGTACTAAGTCAGGATGTACCCACATAATTTCACCATTCTTTAATGTGAGAGGCAACAATCCTTCATTTTCCTCTCTGGCAGGCGGGATATTCACTATCTTCATCGTCGCCTTCGAAATTGGGACAATCCCATATGGGACTTGTTGAGGAGAAAAATCTCCGAATTGAAGAGAAACCATATTGGTTGTGACCGTATGCTCATCGTTAGTTAAAGTAATGGCATTGGCATTGATCAACTCTTGGATTTTCTTCTTTAGAACATAACAAGCCCTGGTGGGATGATTTATGTATCTGTGATAGATACAATACTTGGGATTGTCAGTCAGATTCACCTCATTAGGCCTTTTTGGCTCTGGAATCTGGAGTTTGCCACTTTTTACTAGACATTGAAATATCCCTGGAATATCACTTTCGTCAAAAGAGTATTCTTCTTTTGGCTTAGAAGACTCCTGATTATTCGGCATCATTTTGTTCTTGGAAAGATTAACCATGAGGGTATCTTTTCCCTTCCCATTACGATTACCGAAATTATTACCAGAAGAGACTTTCTTTCCTTTATCCTCTGAGGCAAAAATCATCCCATGTTCACGAGCCAACCTACCATTGGTCTCGGCAGAAACTGCTGCTATAATAAACGAGGCCCAATCTGTGAATTGGGAACCCGTGAAGACAGCAATTGATGGTCGCAGATTCATCTTGCATGTATCAATCAACGCTGAATCCGGCAAACCAGGAGGCATCTTTAGAGTCGCCTGTCGGAAACGTTCGATGAACGTCCGAGTATCTTCCTTCTTCTTTTGTTTGATTTCTATTAGGGAGGACATGTTCATGTCCATGCCCCCTTCATAGAAATGGGAGAGAAACATTGCTTTAAATTCATCAAAAGATGAAATGCAATTGTCGGGTAAACTACGATACCAGTCGTAAGCTGAACCCGTCAAACACCCGATGAACACTCGAGTGAGAAGGGCATCATCTTTCTGCAGATGCACAGTCATAATATCAAAGTAATTGATATACTGACTAGGAGAAACCTTTCCATCAAACAATACCATTTATTGTGGCTTGAATTTCGGTAGAAAGGGTACATCATTCCAATGAGGAGGATAAGGTTGCTTAATCCCTAACCTCTGGAGCTGATCCTTGTGCTTCAAAACTTTAAACTGCGCTTTTAATTCATGCACTGCTTGAATGGCTTCACTGGTTTGAGAAAGCACGTTTGATTGAATAGTTGTTGGATGTACCGTGACCCCCACTGGAGGTGGTACATCTTCTGGAATGATGGGATCTGGAGATGCAGAATTTTGGTTAACAGCAGGCTCTTGATTATTCAAAGGTATGTCAACCCCTTGGCTATCTTGAGTTTGTGCTGCTACCTGCACTGGTGTTACCACTGCCGGCTGAGCATTTTGCTGAGTCAATATTATCTGGTGCATGCTTTGCATCATGGTAAGCATGTCCTTTAATGATTGCTCAACAGCAGTAAGATGTTATTCTGTATTAGCAGAAGACGTTTTCGGTTCATCTCCAATAGCGTAGGACTCAACCTCTCTTGAAGATACAGAGGGATTAGTATAGAGGTATGAATCGACACTATCAGTTTCGGACTCAAAAGATTGAGTACCCCCAGCTTCTGAATCAGAAGTTTGCAACTGTCTTTGCCTTCTTGATCGAGTATTCTGATATACTCCTTCAAAGGAATCAAGAAGTCTGTTGAATTGTTGTTGACCTGGAGTCTGAGATGTGTTGCGTCTTGGACGTCGTCCTCTGTTGGTATGAGATGCCATATTGACTGACGCATATGACAACTCATGTTCTTGGTCAACAGCTTGCTGTTGAGGTGCATTGAAGCTTAACCGATCAAAAACTGACCATTTAGAATCCGAACAACAATATTTGATTACAATCTGGTGACACTCACAATGGTGATTTTCTGGGGGGAGTGTCACAGGAGACTGTCTATTTTTACGCTTTTGCATTAGCAACTCGCGTAAATCAGAAGGAGTAGAGGGAGTAGTCTTCTTTATTACATTTGGGGTTGAAAAACGTTTAGTCCCTTGTGTATAAAGAAGATTACTAGCTGCATTCGCAGAACCAAACTTTACATTTTTACGCACTTGGAGTTGCGTGCGTAAATCCTGAGATTTTTGAGCACAAAGGACTCCATCTTCATTGCGTGTAATTTGAAGGTTTGGTACCTTGCGTACAGCAGTATAAGAAGGTTGTTGGTTGAAAACAGGGGTTTTACCAACTATGTTTTTATGCTTCATACGTGCAGGTACATTCACTTTAGATGCAGAAACATCATTGTGAATTTTATCTACACTGTCACAGACAGGAGATTTACCTTTACGCACATAGCTCAAACATGAGTATCTGCCACGTTATAAACGGGAGATTTTCCTTTACGCGTGGAGCGTAAATTTTGTGTGTCTACCGCATCACAGACGGAAGACTTATTATTACGTTCAGAACGTAAAGCATTGGGGTCTACCACGTCACAGACGAGAGACTTGTTCTTACGTGCAGGGCGTACAGGTTTGGAGTCTACCACGTCACAGACGGGAGACTTGTTCTTACGCGCGGGGCGTAGAACTTGATTTTTACGCCCAGAGTGTAAAACCTGAGGGTCTGCCACGTTACAAACGGGAGACTGATTTTTACGCCCATGACGTATCACCGAAGTAGAGACTGCCTCATCATCGATGGGAGCCTCTACAACAGGAGTAGGAATGATTCCTTTGCCTTCAGAGACAGCAGGGAGATCCGAGGATGCCTTGGATTTGGGAATCCAAACTTTTCGCGCCTTCCTCGATTTCTGAACATTGGAGCAGCGAGTACCACCCTCAGTTCGGAGCATTTCTTCGTAAGCAGTCTGGTCGAAGTGTACAACCAGAGTCTTCTTTGTCGATCCGATCGACACATCATCGTATTGAGCAATTGCCTCCTCATCAGAGGAGAAAGCCGTCCCCAGCAGAGTCGCCATTTTGTTTCACTTAACAAAAATGCCTAAAATTTGGCCTTTGAAAATAAAACGAGAAAGAGTACAAAAAGTACTAATTGTTCTGGGAAGTATTGCTATGGAAGTCTGATCTGAAGGCGATCACTTTGTTCCTTGGACCATACGATGGTGATGAAGAGTACTGCTAGAAGATGAACAGCCGAAAGAACTAAGTCACCAAAAATGTATCGACGCACTTGGGCACTGATGGCGAGGTCGAATGCTTTCCTGCTTTGCTTCACTCTATTCTGGAAAAAAAGTTGAAGAAGAATGCTCTCGAAAATCAAAGTCTCTGGACTCTGATTTCTGTATTCTCTCCTGTCTCTCTGCTCATGATGTCCTTGTTATGAAAAAAAATAAGTCTCTTTATAGACTTAACCCATTGTGCGTAAAAAGCAACAAAATTGGGTTTTGTACACTGGTAACTGTCACCCACGATGGAAGTCACCCTCTGAATATGTTGACACGCGTCCCATTATTCCAACAAAAATAGGGAGCACGTATACACGTTCCTCAATAAATGTGGCATGAAAGCCACGTGGATAAACCACGTTCCAAAGTAGTCAGGAAGGATCGGACGTAAAAACGTTCCAAAATATGCTCCGAGCGTAAAGTAGCAACTGACGTAAAAATAACACAATTAAAACTTCTCAGCGTAAAGTGGCTAAAATAGCCTTGAGCGTAAAACTTAGCCAAAATATACTTTACGCCCACAATAGCTTTGAGCGTAAAAGCTCACATAACTATCGTGCGTAAAAAGAAGTAATTATTGAGTGTAAAGTAGCCTTTTTTGCACACCATACGACAAGTATCGAGCTTGGTAAAAATCCGATCTTCTCGACTTCTGTGTTGCATGTTGTCAGCAAATTATTATGTCAGAGTCATTATCACTTGTATTAAATGCATGATCTGACAGCTTCCCAGCGTAAAGTAGCAAGCGTAGAGGATAGCTAGCGTACAGATTAGCCTGGCGTAAAACAACAAAAATCCTGGCGTAAAAATAGCTCTCATAGAGAATTACTGGCGTAAAATTCTCAATTCCTTTGAATTAGTCAAATAAAGCACTTTTTACGCTCCTACACTATTAATGAAGAAAAATTGATTAATAGATTTGATAACCCAATTTCTTCTACAACTAGGGTTTGATCCATAAACTAGGGTTTGGAGAAAAATATAAGAAATTAGAAGAGGGCAAAAAAAAAAAAAAGACTGCCACAAAATAATAATAAAAAGAGTTGTCTTTTATACCTAAGAATGGGATAGTCCTGAGTAAATTTTTTTAATGACAAACTTGTAAATAAATAAAAAGTTAAGAATGGAACAACTCTGATCAATTTTTGATGTGCCCTTATAAATAACCTTGATAAAGTAGAGTACAATTCAAAATTTCTCAAATCAGAAAGAAATGAAACTACACGTTGCAGAACTAATATTCGAATTTTTTTTTGTTTTGTTTTTGGAAATCTCACGCGCACACACAATTCGGAACTTTGTCCTCCATGTGTCCGCTCTAATACATTTTTTTTTCCCTAATATTCGCAAATTGCCAATTATATTTCTCCTAGTTTCTTCTTCTTCCCCGCCATGCTTCTCCGACCATTTCCGATTCCACTTCGAAACCCTAGAATTCCGATTCTCCCCCCTCCCAAAACCTTAATCCTAAGAATTAGAAACCCTAAAATCACCTCCTCCTCCTCCCCTCCCTCCCCTTCCCCTCTTCTCCAGATCAAACCCTTCCTCCAGGCCCAATGGCGGCCCATCCTCAAGGGCTGGTTCTTCAGCTCCCTCTCCGTCTGCTGCCTCTCCCTCTCCGTCCCCCGCCTCGCCCGCATCCCCTCCCTCCTCTCCTCCCCGCCCGGGCTCGACGCGCTCGCGAGGGAGGGGACGGCCCTCGTCCTCCTCGCGCTCGCCCGGGCCTCCGCCTCCTACCTACAGCAGGCCTTCCTCTGGGAGGCAGCGCTGCGGTCGGCGTACGCTATCAGGCTACACGTCTTCGGCCGAGTCCTCGAGCGGGACCTTGGGTTCTTTGAAGGGGGCGAGGGCATCCCGGCCGGGGACGTCGCACACCGCCTCACCGCCGAGGCTTCGGACGTCGCCGACACTGTCTATGCTCTCTTGAATGTGAGGAAAAAATCGTAGTTTCTTTGAATTTGGTGATAGTTAAGGTGCATTTGATTGCAAGGTGGAAAATAAATTAAGGGGTCCGGCTATACACACCCCAAGACTTGCTAAGGACACCCCACATAACTTAAATGTCATGTTAAAAGACCAATATATCCCCAAGGCTTTCTAAGAAGTAAGAACACCCCACAAAAAAAAAAAATCTGCGACAAGCACGACAAATACTTGTCGAACGAACAATGGTCTGTTCGACAAGTATTGGTCGAACATGTCTTCTTCTGTTCGACAAATACTGGTCGAACGTGTCTTCTTGTGTTCGACAAACACTGGTCGAACATATTCTAATCGAACATGCCATCTTCTGTTCGACATATTCTGGTCGAACGTACACATTATAGTTCGACTGTCGTGGATCGAACATTCCTCAGTGAGTCCGACAAACCAGGGTCGAGCCTACCCGTGAATACATCCAATTTTTTTTCTATTTTTGTTTTGTTTTAACAACAGTTTATGGTCGGCGGAGGGGGGGATCGGAAAGCGGGGGGAGGGGGAGGAGGAGGAGGGTCGGGGGGGGGGGGTCAGCAGAGGCGGCGGCGGGTCGGGGGAGGAGGCGGCGGCGGGTCGAGGGAGGAGGAGGGTCGGCGGAGGGGGGAAGGGGAGGGGAGGGGAGGGGAGTATGGGGTGTGCTCAGCAACAAGGGTAGAATATGATTTTTTTTTTTTGAAATGGGGTGTCCTTAGCAAGTCTTGGGGTGTATATAGCCGGACCCTAAATTAATTCCACGAAATTATTTCCTATGGGTTGGGCCAGTTTCATTTTCCATCATTTTAAAAAAAGGGAAAATGATAGTTTTTTGGAAAATAATTCCGTCAAAAATATAAGCTATCAAACACTACAATTGGTAGAAAATTTGTTTTAGAAATATTTTCCGTGGAATAAAAGCTCAATCGAACAACCTTATTGGAAAAAATTGTATCTCGAATTGCAAAAATTTCCAAGACCCTAACTTTATTCTATGTGAATGTAAGGAGCTAGTTGTTACTAGTGCTACAACAATAGTACAATGGTAGCTTTAGCGAGCGACAACCCATGTTGCATGGACATGATTACAAGACAACACGATACGGACACGCTGCCATGGACACGCCCCCCATAAAATGGTGTAACCTAGTGCATTTTAGAGTATCAGTGTCGTGTCCTTTGGAGTGTATGTGCTTCCTAGACGGCAATAATTGGCAACTAATGCCCTTCTGAAATGTTACTTGGTACTGGATATGGAGTGAGGAGTTGTTACAACAATGCTAAGTTTACAACCATTGGACTTACAGCCCTCTTACAACCGCCTAGGTGGCAATTGCTAATTGGGTCCCCTCTCCCCCCCACGCCACATGGGGAGAGGGGACCCAATTGGAAACTGCCACCTAGACAGTTGTAAGTAGGTTGTAAGCTAAATGGTTGTAATCCTAGCATTATAGCAGATGTAAATAAATTCTAGCTTTAAGCGCTCTTGAAAGTAAGGAGTCAGTTATCACCCTACTTGTAGCTTGTCGTTTTAGAACTTGTGCTTAGTACTGGAATGTTGGAAAGTTGATATTTTGGTAACGGTTAGTACCAATTGGTATTTTGATCTTTTTCTTCCATTAATCTCTGTTAAGGGCCACATCCCATATTTGCAGTCCGGTCCCAAGCCCGGATAGAGGAGGGTTGCATTTGGTAGCCGACAGCCAGCCAACGTAAAACATTGTTGGATCTCTGTGAGATGAATCTTGGTTATAATATATGTAAATAATTCAATTTCACACAGTCCTCTCTTGAAAGTTATGTTGCACGAACACAAATATTACACCACATGATACAGACGGAGAAGTGGACATGACACATAGTTTGGTGTGCCCTAGTGTATTTTGGAGCACCATATTGTGTACTGTCCTTTCTGATGTGAGGCAACGTGGGTACAAAACCAATTTTTAGAATGCCCATGTTTCCTAGCTTGAAAGGAATCGGTTATTACCTGTATTATAGTTTGTTATTTTTGAGTTTTGTGCGTTGCTGGAATGATGGAGGTTTTTATATCAGTAATGGTTAGTAGCAATGGTATTTGGGTCTGCATGACCAGCACTCCTATAAACTAAAATTCTCATTAACGCCATCAATGTTCCAGAACCCTTTTCTTTTCAATATTTATTTATTGACAGCTTGGAGTATGTGCTAGGTAATGGCTGCAGATCAGGAAGTAGTTATTAACAAATCTGCATAGAAGAAGTCAGTATGAACAATAGTTCTCCTCTCCATGCTCTCTCGAACGTAAGGATGATTTAAAACTATTAGTTTCTTTCGAATTAATATTGGTTGTCTTAATGATTATTGTAGAAATTTGATCGTTTTTTAGAACATTCATGGATGAAGCTGAGTGTTTTCAAATTCTGGCCAATGAATATCCTCAGTAAATTTCCTCGCTCTTGTTGGTAGAATAATGGAGTGCTCCTACCGGTGATAATTAGAAGCAATTATATTGCTCATACGTAAAATATTTCCTTAACGAAATTACGTATTGTCTCGAATCAACTTTTGTGAGAAGTTTCCGTGACATGGTTTGGTGTCCAAACCTTTTATGTTGAAAATTTATATTTTGTACATGGAATATATGGTAGGTACCCAATGGTGCATTTAAAACTTACCTCATAGAGATTTATTGAAGAATTGAATGTAACATAGTATCTAAACTCTAGGTTCTCTTGAATGAAAGGAGTGAGTCGATATTTGTCACTTATTATACTTCCAAGTTTGCACTTAGGTGTTGGAAAAATGTAATATGGTTACTTGAGGATACTTGGTACTATCTTGTTCTAGACGACCATGGATCTTGTGCAAAAGTTCATTGAAAATATGAGTGTTTCCTAGTCCTAACATCATGCAAAATTATAGCTTATTCTTCATCATCATCAAAGCCTTCTTGCATCAGAATTGGGTCGGCTGTGGAGCATGAGAAAGCTCCATTCAAAATTTGACGTAGTTTTATGACCGACTGTCACATGACGTGTAGTCTTTATGTTGGTGTCAAATTCCTAGCAAAGGTAGCTATGAGCATGAAAGAGCTATATCATAATACCTAGGTGACCAGTTGGCATGTAGGTAGGCATACCTTTTAGATTGCAGTTTAAGCTCATGTAACCAAGATGCACCCTCCTAGTTCCCCTAGACCATAAAAAGTATAGGCAAAGAGGTAATTTAATGGGATATTTAGACTTTGGGTCTCAAATAAGTTTCGAAATTAGTGTTTGGGTCTCCATATTATACATAATTAGTGTTTGGGTCTCAAAAGTGTCACTAATGTCTCAAAAGTGTCATCAAAAGTGTACCAAAAGTGTCACTAATTATTTTTTGGTGACACTTTTGAGACCCAAACACTAATTATGTATAATATGGAGACCCAAACACTAATTTCGAAACTTATTTGAGACCCAAAGTCTAAATATCCCTAAATTAATTATACCAAGGTTTTATGTATCGGTGGAAATTGATAGCGGTAACGAAATTGTCAACACCACGGAAACTATCGAAACAGATCGATTCAAAGCCACTGAACCCCCAACCCCCCGCCCCGCCACTGAAACACTCCTGACTCCCCCTGAAAATGTTGAAACTGAGACTCATCGGAAGGGTCCGAAACTTGGTATGTACAGACAACAAGGACAAGAACAAGATATACTTTGTCCAAGCTTTTGAGCTTGGCTGTGTAAGTTTTCACAAAAGTCCAAGACGAACATATTGTTGTAATATTAGCAACCACCATATACATGTAGAGTCGATACATGTTCATTTTGGTTAGCTTAGCCTAGCAAGTTAGCAACTCCAACTATTATCCTTGTTTCTCTTGTACTTGTCAACTAATTTCCCTACATATTATTTTCTACTTACCTTGTTTTTATTATATTGCCACCAAATGTGGACCTACATTGTGATTTGTGGTCAGTGGGGGCATAGGCTCCCCTCAAAGTTTTCTAAACCTCTTTAATGATATGGCTCGGTCCTGCAACTCCAAATTTCTTTTCATTTTTCTATTCCAGTGACCAACCTGGCATGTAGAACTATACTATCATACTATGGCCACCCCATCGAAGAATAAGGGCCGGATGTCACGGACTTAGTGTTTTTGCATACACTTCGACCCGTGCGGTGCACAAGCTTCATACTCGAAAACTTGTGCCAGTCTTTTCCAAACTCTTAGCTAGATTGCTAAGACAAAAATGAGAACAATGTGGAGCAGAAGAGAGGGAGATTGGAAGATTGAAAACTTTACTATACTAGAGAGAGAGTTAATAACTTCTTGGGTGGTAAGGAACAAATTATCCTCCCACTTATTTATGATGCCTCAAAGGGCTTACATGAAGGTTCTAGAAATAACATATTTCAAAAATTATTCTAGGAAAGATTCTCGGACCTAGATATTTCCAAAGAAGACTATATAACATCTAGAAGGCTATAGAGACTTCATGAATCTTCAAGAAGACACCACCACATTCCATCACGTTCTGGAGAACTCTGGAAGCTTCCAACAAAACCTTGGTCCATAGAGAGTTATATAGATCCGTCTTGGTGGGGCAAAAAACCTTGGGCTTGACACTCTCCCCCATTTGTTTCGTCGACGTCCTCGTTGACGGATGCACCAAGTCTCAGAACGACGTCTACTCTCATAGGCATGGTCGTTGCGCGTCGTCCCTTCTTCACGCGTCTCATGCGGTGCTTTTCAGACTTGTCCATTTTTTTCTCAAGATCGGAAGCAAATTGGTTCGCCGTCCCAACTTCGGCCTTAGTCGGTGTCCTCCTTGGCACAGAAAGATACTCGTGCGGGCTGTCAGGTCGTCAATCTACCTTATCTTGTGGCTGCACATAGTTCTTCACACCTCCACGCATGCAAGTTCTATTACAACTCTCTCGATCCGAACGTCCACCACGAGCTTTGAGCAACTCCTTGCACGAGCCACTCTACTTTGTCATCTCTACCTCCTTGCAGTTCACGACGTGCTTCTCTGCACTCGTGTCCATCCTGGTAGCACGGTCCACTTTTTTCTGCGGAAGTGACTCATAGGGACGTCCTTTTACAACACCCTTGGTCTCGCACAGAAGGCCTTCCTCCTCGAAGCCTCCTTCATCTCGAGCACCGCTAGTATGCTATCTCCTTTTGACTATCCTTCTTGAGCTGAATGACGGAGATAGCTTTTTTACTTTGATGGCTCACCTCGTACAACTTTTACCATGCATAATGAGCTTTCCTTCATAAAGCTAACGACTCCCAAATGTGGCATCGGAACCGCCTTCGCTGCTATTAGGAAATCCATGTCCAGTATCATCTTGAAGTCGTCCAACGATGTACAGTAAAATTGGCAACACCCGACCAATTTTTCATTGCTACGCGAACTCCGTTAGCTACCTCCTGCACGGGACGCGCCTCCGCATGATCGTCTTCATCTTGCTTGAATCTTTTTCCAAGGCTAGACCCAAGCGTGAACCGATAGACCTTCGCGTCCGAGATGAAGTTATGAGTGACGTCCGTGTCAACAAACGTCCGTGTGCTCATGCCATTGATCCTCACGTCAACGTACATGAGCTCCCTGTTCGGAGTCTTCGACACATCGAACTTGGTCTTGACGGCGTTGATTAAGCGCAACGCTCCCATGTGCGCTTGCACTTCACACTCCTCGTCCTCCACCTCCTCGGTTTGGACGACATTGACACATGTTCTTCATCGGACAATTCCAAGCAAAGTAATTTTCTCCACATGAAACACGAAACTACTCGTTCGAGGTGGGCCTTCTCGTGCTTCTTTTTCTCGGACGAACCTTCCTTGGGAGAGCTCTCTAGCTCTCTCCACCATTCTCCTTGATGGTCTTTGGCTTGGCCTTGACATCATTGTTGTCCTACATGTACTCGACGAGCCTCTCGGCTGCTACCACGACGGTGTTCAAGTCTTGCACCCTCTGTCGCTGCAATTCTTGAGCCGTCCACGGTTGAAGTCTATCGAGGAAGAAGAAAAAGTGATCCTTCTCGCCCATGCTAGATATCACGACCATCGAGCGTGTTAACTCCGCAATGTACTCTTTCATCGCCTCGGTGTGCTTGAGTTACCGCAAGCTCCGTCTTACTGCAAACTCAACATTCTCCGGATAAAACTGAGATTTGACCTCCTTTCTGGGATCCTCTCAAGTCTCTTTCGAGCACAAATCTTTCTCGATTTTCATGCACCTTCGACGCCACTACAACATAGCATCGTCGGTTAGATAGAGTGAAGCAATGTCCATCTTCTCTGCATCGTCGTTGATGTGCAACAGTTTGGAGTATCGCTCCACGTTTCATAAGAAGTTCTCAACTTCTTTGACATCCTACTCCCCGCTGAAGGATTTTGGCTCAGAGAACTTCCTTCTCAGTGCCTTCCAATTCGAAGGTCCACCGTTCGCAACGACCTTCTCTAAAATGGCAACTTTGGTCTTGAGTTCTCCGCAACTCTCGACCGCGGTCTTTAGCTCCTCGTAGCCTCGGATCTTCCCGCGCAATGCCTCAATCTCCGCACGATGCGCCTTGAGCTCCTCCTCAAGTGCGGATCGGATCTCTTGGAATTGTTCCAGAAAGATTGTTATGGATGAAGCAACGTCATTCTCCAGCCCATCTTAGAACTCTTTTAGCTTTGTGTTGGTTTGCTCTATGGAGCCCATGCGCATCTCTATTTCCCTCGAACGCGTCTCCAAGACCTCAACGCGCTCGGCAAGATCGGCAAGGCTACGCTTCATCGTAGGCTCTTTTCTCTTGCCCTTCTTGTGAGTCTTGACATGTCTCTCCTTAGGCGACACGAGTCCCTCTTGGATATTCTCGGATGTCGACATGGCACCAACCGACCTTCGTTTTGATACCACTTGTCACAGACTTAGTATTTTTGCCTACATTTTGTCCCGTGCGGCGTACAAGCTTCATACTCGAAGATCCGTGCCAGCCTTTTCTAAACGCTTAGCTAGATTGCTAAGACGAAAATAAGAATAATGTGAAGCAAAAGAGATATTGAAAACTTTATTATACTAGAGAGAGTTTACAAGTTCTTGGACGGTAAAGAACAAATGAGCCTCTCACTTATTTATAATGTCTCAAAGGACTTACATGAAGCTTCTGGAAACAATATATTGCAGGGATTATTCTAGGGAATATTCTCCGGCCTAGATATTTTCAAAGAAGACTAGAACATCTAGAAGGCCGTGGAGACTTCATGAATTTTCAAGAAGACTCCACCACATTCCACCACGTTATGGAGAACTCTGGAAGCTTCTAGCAAAACTCTGGTCCGTAGAGGGTTATACAGATACGTCTCGGTGGGACGAAAAACCTTGGGTGTGATACGGAGCTGTTTTTCTTTAAAGACTAAATACTCGTCTCATATATGCATATAAATTATGCAGATTTTTATATATCTGATAATAAAAATATATACCTTACGTTAAATGTATCTATTTCAAATACTCTAAGAAATTCCAAGTATTTATATAAACTAAATTGCAGATCACAAATTAAATAAATCTCTTATTTGTTGATAAATAACACAAATAGATATGTATGTAGTATTATATAATTGAGCAAATTTGTACATATTGAATAAAAGAATTGAAAGATTCATATTAGTTTGTAGGGATAGAGCATAATATCATGTCCAATGCAAAACCAATTTTGAAAGAAGTGTCTTTAAAGAAATATCTTTTGAAGATGTTCGATCTTATTTAATTTTGAAAAATGGAAAGAAACTGAGAATGAGTATTCCCGTTTTGGTTTTTAATAGAGGTTTTATCATCTTTTTGGAATAATATTGCATATGATGAGCCGAGAAATCGTCTTCTACGACCAAAATTAATGTCACTTACTGTTTAAGTATATGCTCTTTTTTGCACCTTAAATGATATTTGGAGATAATCTTGGTTTGAATTTTTATATTCATATTTAAATATTAATTCATTAAGTTCATCATCATCATTATCATGCATGCCTTCTCCCATCAAAATAGGGTCGGCTACTGTGGAGCATAAGAAGCTCCAAAAAGGATTTGACAAAGTTTTTATACTGACCGCCTACCTGACAAAAGAAAATCCTTAAATTTGTATAATTATATTGTACAATTCATTATAGCATGATTATATGCCAGAAGGAAAGAACAAAAGGAATCCTACGGTGTTGTTACAGTTTGGCCCTCCCAGTATTAGATAGTCATTTCCACCAATGGTTGCATCCCCATCCATGTTAACATTCTAATTTTTCATACCTTATGTTTTTTGACCTCTTTTTATGTTAGTTGCCTACTATTCTAATCCATAAAGGAGGGCTGGTTTAATTGGCCATCTTGTAAGATTTTTCATACACCTAAAGGTAATTTGTCGTCAAATGGCACTCAACAATGTCAGCCTACTTTATATCTGTGAAAAAGATCCCTTCCTCTTGCAGTCTTGCAGAAGTTAGATTCAGGTGCTCTCTTTTGTCTAATTCTAAACCCTTCCAGATCTTCTCCTTGCCTCCCTTTGCTATCTGCTATAAGTTAATCCTTTTAGTGACATCAACTACAAAAGGCCACAAAATAGACACCACTGAACGTCATCTCAAATATGACCAGTAAGCTCATCCATAACTAATGCAATAGGGTAAGCACTTAATGTTCGCTGTTGATATAACTATTTGGTGATAATATCATCATAATTTCTTCTAGACGTGTGTTAGGTAAGATTTAGGTAAGGATGTTGTCTTGCTAATAATTTTCTGTTGAAAAGTTTAGTAATAACAATACTTCTACTCTCTTGCTCTCTTGAATGCAAGGACTCACCAAAAACCCAAATTCTTACTTATTTTTTTTTGTAGAAATTCACATTTTTGTTCAATAACCATTACTCTTGTATAGGAAGTGTTCATGATTGAAGTTGGAAGCATTAAACACCCTAATTTCTTATAGGAATTTGTGATTTGTAGCTTGAAAATTTCTTCACATTGAATTTAGAAAGCAGGCTCTTAGGTCGTTAATAGTTGACAGGGGTGGGTTAGAGTTAGATACCATTGGTCCTTTTGAGAAACTCAGAATTAATTCATGTCAACGTGTTATATGCACCATCTTCCCACATCTCCTAAATTATAAAAAACTGAGAAGTATCAATGTTCTATTCCCAACAAATATTCTCAGAGTAGTTTATGGTGGGTTGTGGACATTTTCACCATTCATTCAACAATCTATCTAGATAAATGATGTTATTTTGTTGCTAGAGCTGTTATGCTTTCTTGTCATTTGTGTTTCCATTGTTCTTTGTGTGCACTGAAGATTTCAGATCTAACAGCTTATATCCTGATTTTCTTTCAAGTTCTTGTTGAAACTTTCACAAACTTTATGATATCCTGATGGCCGAGCTTTTGTTTTTAATTGCACGGGCAAGAATAAATAATATCATTTCATAAATATCGGTAATACTAATTCTGATAAAATTATTTTGTTTACTTGTGAGTGCAGACCATTGTACCAAATACCCTACAATTTTTTGCAATGTCTGCTCAGATGGTAATGCTCAGCCCTCTTCTTACTTTGATGTCAGCCTTGGTGAGTTTATAAAGTAGAGCTTTAATCTTTAAGTTTGTTTATTTGTTGATAAGAAACAATTATATCTTATGGTGTGATCATAGGTCATTCCATGCATGTCACTTGTAATCACCAATCTTGGTGAAAGACTCCGGAGGATATCGCAGAAAGCACAAATAAGTGTTGCTAGGCTTTCTGCTTACCTAAACGAGGTTCGTCAATTCCTACTACACTAGAATGAGAAGAGGCCTTCTTTTTTCTACTATAGAAGTACTTTAAGTCTCATGTAAGAGACACTAATGGGTTACGCTATAGCTTTATAGGTACTTCCTTCACTGCTTGTTGTAAAGACTAATAATGGAGAGCTGAATGAATGAGAAGAGGCCTTCTTTTTTCTACTATATAAGTAGTTTAAGTCTCATGTAAGAGACACTAATAAGTTAAGCTATAGTTTTATAGGTACTTCCTTCAATGCTTGTTGTAAAGACTAATAATGGAGAGCTGAATGAAAGCTTGCGGTTTCAAAGCCTTGCACATGATGATCTGGTACAAAGGTTGAAAAAGAGGAAAATGAAGGCACTCATACCCCAAGTCGTCCACATCATATACCTAGGTGGATTGATAGTGCTTTGTGCTGGTTCACTGATTCTTTCAAGAAATTCTTTTGACGTGTCAAGATTATTATCATTTATATTGTCCCTCTCTCTCCTGATCGACCCTATACAGGTAATACTACTACCGCGGCCATAATCCTCATCATCTCATATTCCTTATCATAGTCTCCATCCATATTTTGAAATACAATATCTTGCTCAAGAGTATTTTGACAACTGATTGGTGTTTTAGTTTTATTCAAGCGTGCAATGCAAAAAAGTCAATGGAAACACGGATAGACCAAAATAGTAGTTACCTATAGGGTCTTGCAGCAATGATAAAAAGGAAAAATGTAAGTAGTGTTTAATTTCTCATCTCTTATTATGCTTTGATGAGGCATATCTACTCAATTTTGATATTTTTTTTGGTTAAAAGAAGCTGAGTTACTTCGGAGGTTATAAACATTTATGGAGTTTTTTGGAATGAACAATTGAACTTATAGTTCTCTATTATCTTTTATTGTTTTACATCCCTCGTGTTGATGTTGCTTTTTCTTCTGCGCATTAAACTTCATGAAACTGTGGCTTCTTCTAAATCTTACTATAGAACCTGTCAACCACATCCATCTGGGTAATAAGGTCATTATCTAGATTATATGACTTGTAATAGTAAGGTCATCTATATTTGTTTATACATGTCTGTAGCATATTTAAATTATATATTTCTATATATAGGGTGTGGGAAAAGCGTATAATGAGTTGAAAGAGGGGGAGCCAGCTATAGAACGTCTGCTTGATCTATCAATGTTCAACTCTAAGGTATTTAGCTTCAGCTAACATTTTCTTCTGTCTCTTGAGTAAGTAAATATGGCAGTTATGTGTTTTGTCGATTATGAGGAAGCATAGGATTTGCATATCAGAAAGAAATTCCATCTGCCGAAATGGCCAAAGATGGCATGCCTTGCTTCTGTAGAAATTTAACCTCCTTATATGAAGTTATATGTGCATTTAATATATGAAGAGTCAGGTGCAGGTCTCTATCTATTTTGACTCCCCAACGCTGGGAGGGACAATGACTTTCTCAAGCTTATGCAAGAGGGGGTTATAATGTTTTTCATGTTAATAAAATTAGTTTCTATGATAAGTGTTTGTTTGACAGGACTTCCTTTCCTTTTGTATTTATCAAATTGTATCATTGAGATGTAAATTATCTTCATTAAACTGTGCTATATAGAGTAGGACTACAGTTAAACTACAATTAAAGATGTCGTATAAGCTTATAAAGTTACAGTTGAATGTAATAGTTCTTCATCTTCTTTTTCTTGCATTTAGGTAATTGAGAAACCAGGTGCAGTTGATGTGGCCTATATTACAGGGGACATAAAAATTAATAATGTTAAATTTGGATATGGAGAGAATATGCCTCTTGTTTTAGATGGATTGCATCTCCATGTCAAATCCGGGGAAAGAGTTGCTCTTATAGGGCCTTCTGGAGGAGGGAAGACGACTCTTGTAAAATTGCTTCTTCGCCTCTATGATCCTCTTTGTGGTGAGTCATCAATTTGATTAACCTTATGTTATTTCACAATAACAATGTTCATCTCTCTATGTTGTAAGCCTCATGATGTTGGAACTAACAGATGTTTTATTTGCTGATAAATATTTTTATTTGATGTCACATTTCATTGGGTACCATCCAAGTATAACATGTATGCCTTTTTGTTTCTTGTTTCTTGGTAGGGTGCATACTGCTGGATGATCATGACATTCAAGATTTACGCTTGAAAAGTCTAAGAGAGCACATCATTTTGGTTCCGCAGGATATAGTAAGGACAAGTATTCCTTCTTGTTTTTTCATTGGACATGTGTACTTTGTGGAAAATATGATATTAATTACTCTTGAAAATAAGTTTTGGAATTTGAAAGGGGCATAAAGGACTTAATTTTGGTTATTGAGGTTGTCATAAGTTTGTGAATTTGAAAGGGGCATAAAGGAGTTATTGGGAACCTGGTTCGCCTGCGAAGGGAGATGGCCTTTAATTCTCAAAAATCTAACTTCTGGCCTTTAATTCTTAAATAAGTCCTGGCCTTTAATTCTTAAAGAAGTTTTTGAATTTATCATATTTGCTTTCTTTTTGAGGTATCTCCTTTACAAAGGGAGTTTGATGTGATATACTGGAATTGCTTCTTCAATTATACCATAAAAGCCCAGTTTGCCTGTTCTTGAATGTAATAAAACATCTTCTTCGAACATGGTCGAGGATATATCAATAGGCATGCAACAGGGCCTTTATGTTGCATTGGTGCCTGATTAATGTCATTTAGATAATAAACAATAACCTTGTGATGCATATGAGTTGAACATTAAGTAGGATTTGATCCTGTAGTATTTGCAAATCCAATTTTGTTTTGTTGGATAAAACAAGATCCATACCCAAGTCCAAATAGTACATTTACTGAACCAAATATCTATTATGGAAAATTTGTGTATTTATATGCTTTTATACAACATTTAAAAGAAACTAATAAGATATTTTTATATACATTATGCTTACTTTTCTCATAATTTTGGTTTGCAATATAATTGTTTGCAGTAAGTAAAGTGAAACATGAGTCACATACAAAGTTAGGATAATGCTACTTATGATTTAAGGCTGGGTTTGACATTGATTATCATGGCTGCTTCTGTTTTTTTCTAAAGCCAGCCCCAAAAGCTGTTTGGTAAAAGCAGCTTATGAAATTTATTCAAAAGCTAGTTCATCTTTTGGGGCAGATTTTGAAAGCAGGGGGAGGCTGCTTTCAAAATCTGCTTCTGCTTTTTGAAGAGCAGCAATAGAGCTATATATATATATATATATATATATATATATATATATATATATATATATATACACACACATGATGGGAAACCCGAGCGACCTCGAGCGTCACCCGAGCTCGGCTAGGGCTTCTGCCCCAACGGTCGGCGTGCCCCCCCCCCCCGGCCCCCGGACCCGCTCGCCGGGGAGGAGGAGGAAGCCAGCGAGGAAGGGGGGGGGGGCGGGCGGCCCCTCCTGGGCGGCGGCGGGAGAGGCCCGGGCGAAGGGGTTGGGGGGTCGGGCGGAACCCCCCCCCCCCATGGGTTGTCGGCGGCCTCCCTAGGCGGGGGGGGGGAGGGGGGGGGCGGGGATGACGTCGGGGGGGACGGGCGACCCTCCCCATGCGGTAGCTGAGGGCCGGGCAGCCCTCAAGGCGGCAGCGGCTGCTGTCACGACGGCGGGAGGCACGACAGGGGGTGCGGGTGCGGAACGGGGTAGGTCTGGCGGACCCCCCCAAGGTGGTGGGTCGAAGTTCAGCCCTCTGGGGGTCAACAATTCTACGATGTTCGAATTTGGATCTGGCTCTGGATCTCGAGATGGACATGGTGAGGATGGAGGCTGGACGACGGTGACGAGACGTCGCACTGGAGGGAGTAGTGGGGTCCAGACCCAAGCTATGGGCCGGACGGGGCATGGTAGGTACGGAACTAGGCCATCTGTAGCCCGGCGAGCGGGGGGCGGACCAGGACGTACAGAGACTGGATGGAGACCCAAGGTGACGGCGGTTGAGAAAGGGAAAGGTATTGCGGAGGTAGCCGGGAGTCAGGGTCCGGAGTCCCCTGGGGCCTATGGCCGCACGATCACAGGCGGACATAGTCCTAAATTTTGGAAGGACGTTTGTATGCCGGCGGAGACCAAGAGCCCGACGTCGATGGAGTGTGTGCCACCGAAGAACACACTGGTGATGTATGTGCTGGGGAGTAAATCATTTTATGGCCAGATACGGGAATATGCAGAGCGGGTATGGCAGCCAAAGGGGAGCATGGAGATCTTCTCCAGGAAAAATGGGTTCTATTTTGTGAAGTTCGACCTGAGGGAGGATGTTACCAGGATTATACAAGGGGGGCCCTGGTCCTTTGACGGGAGGCTGGACGACGGTGACGAGACGTCGCACTGGAGGGAGTAGAGGGGTCCAGACCCAAGCTATGGGCCGGACGGGACATGGTAGGTACGGAACTAGGTCATCTGTAGCCCGGCGAGCGGGGGGCGGACCAGGACGTACAGAGACTGGATGGAGACCCAAGGTGACGGCGGTTGAGAAAGGGAAAGGTATTGCGGAGGTAGCCGGGAGTCAGGGTCCGGAGTCCCCTGGGGCCTATGGCCGCACGATCACAGGCGGACAGAGTCCTAAATCTTGGAAGGACGTTTGTATGCCGGCGGAGACCAATAGCCCGACGTCGATGGAGTATGTGCCACCGAAGAAGGTGGGTGGAGGCCTCCGGGCTTATTTTCCAGCAGAGGAGATTGCTGAGGTCACAAACTTTTGGAAGAACACACTGGTGATGTATGTGCTGGGGAGTAAACCATTTTATGGCCAGATACGGGGATATGCAGAGCGGGTATGGCAGCCAAAGGGGAGCATGGAGATCTTCTCCAGGGAAAATAGGTTCTATTTTGTGAAGTTCGACCTGAGGGAGGATGTTACCAGGATTATACAAGGGGGGCCCTGGTCCTTTGACGGGAGGCTCATTATTTTGAAGGAGTGGACTCCGGAGTTGAAATGTGAGAAGGAGGTTCTCAATGCGATTCCTGTCTGGATTCGCTTTCCTGAGTTTCCAGTGAAATACATGAGCATTCCCCTACTCATGAGATTAGCTAGTTTGGTTGGTAGGCCGATCAAGGTGGATGATGCCACGGCTTTCCGCAGTAGACTGATGTATGCCAGGATATTTGTGGAGATAAAGGCTGAAACGGAGCTTCCGAGCCTTCTGGAATACGAGGTGGCGTCCGGGGAGGTTCTAACTCAGAGGGTTGAATATGATTGGGTCCTCCCGACGTGCTCCCTATGTAAGTGTTTTGGCCACGTGTCTAGTGCCTGCACTTCTAGAGGGAGGGAGACTGCTGGGTCCGCAGTAGCACTGATGGAGGTGGTGGAGCCGGAGAGGGCGCCCATCTCCAACCCTGGAGCGGGGACGGCATGCAGGTAGGCGGAGGAGGGTACTATGATGGAGGTTGCCAGGAGGCCGGAGACAGACACCCAGGCGAGTCAGGAGAGTCCGCAGGGCGTGATAGTTCCGTTCAGGTACCAGAGAAATATGGTGACCAGGGGTATGACTACCCTTGGTAGCAGTCAGGATGGTATGGAGGTTCCTGTGGTGGAGAAGGTATATTGCAGGAAGAGGCATGCACCTTCTCCGCGGGAAGATGATCAGACCGAGTTCAACCCGGATTGGACCTTTACACTCTCCAGGATCCAGGCTCACCTTGCCCTCACCTTAGGGCGGGGGGAGGATTTAGATTTGATGGACGCGGCACTTTCCCCGGGTGTCAGTCCAGGTGTTGTCCATGGGGACCCCGCATTAATTAATTAATGTCGGTCCTCGTTTGGAACATTTGTGGAGGGTGTTCCATTGGGAGATGGAAGGAGATTGGTGGAGTGCTGAAGCGTGAGAAGTGCGACATCTTTATTCTGCTTGAGACGAAGATTAGAGGGACGACGATGCTATCTCGCAGGACTCCTGCAAATTGGGCCCATATTCATAACTTAGATCTTTGTGATATGGCAAGGATCTGGGTTCGGTGGAACATGGATAGTTGGGAGGGGGATCATGTTCTGAAGACTGAGCAACTTATTGGCATCTCATTTGTAAATAAAGGAGGATTCCGCTTCATTCTGGGTGCGGTCTATGGGCACAATGATAGGCGGCTTCGTGAGACCATGTGGGAGGACATTGTGCGTGTAGGACGTATGGCGGAGCATCTACATCTTCCTTTGCTACTTATAGGGGACTTCAATGCCATGCTACACCGGAATGAGAAGGTGGGGGGCCGTCCGGTTCCTGACCGGATCTTATACGACTTCCAGATGTATCTCCTCCTGTCGGGGCTGAGGGGGCTGGAGAGGGCTGGGCACATATGGACTTGGTACAATAAGGCGGTCCACAACAGGATTACGTGTCACCTTGATAGGGCTCTAGGGAACAGTGAATGATTTCGCTACTTCCCTAATTCTATGGCGGAGGGGCTTGCGGCAGGGACCAGTGACCACTCCCATATCCGGGTAGGCTTCTCGGTGAGGCCCACTTGGAAAGCTCGGCCGTTTCGTTACAACAATAGCTGGTACTTATCTGCTGGTTATGAGGAGGTGGTTATAGGGGGGTTGCTGCACTCTCAGGAGGGCACGGCTCAGTTTTGCATGCTTCACAAACTCAAACAGACTAAGAAAGCCATTCAGAACTGGATGAAGACGATGTCGCGGTCTTTCCTGGAGGATAAGGAGTCCGAGCTGCGGGAGGTTCAGGGAGCTTTACAAGCAGATATGTTGAGCGAGGAGTTGGCGGCCAGGGAGAAGGACCTTATTTCGGAGGTCAACATCCTGAGGCTCCAGCAGGAGATCAGTGCGGCTCAGAGGGCCAAGTGTTCCTGGCTCAAGGATGGGGACCGGTGCACCAGGTTCTTCTACGATGTGATCCGGACCATACAGCACCGGAACAACATACCCAGGCTTCTCAATGGCGAGGGCAGGCTTGTCGGCGACCCGGTGGAAATTCAGGAGGAGGCAGTCAGGTTTTATTCTGACTTGTATCAGCAGACTGATTATCCCACCTTATTCCCTGAGTTTGTCACGAAGAGGCTGGTGACGCCTTATGGAAATAGCTTGTTGTTGGCTCCTGTGAGATTGGAGGAGGTGGAGGCTATTGTGATGAATGCGGATCCCATTAAGGCCCCGGGTCCAGACGGCTTCTCTAGTGGGTTCTTCAGGCGACACTGGTGTGTGCTTAAATACCCAGTTCTGGAGGCGGTGCAGGAGTTTTTCTTGGAAGGGAAGTTGTTGAAGGAGTTGAACCACATTTTTCTGACCCTGGTCCCGAAAAAAGAGGGCGCGACATTCCTCGGCGACTTCCGACCTATTGCGTATTGTAATTATCTGTATAAGATAATTACCCACCTTATGTGCCGGCGCATGGAGGGGATTATGCAAGGCTTGGTATCTCGGAATCAGGCGGCTTTCATCAAGGGTCGCTCGATTGCTGAGCACAGTCTGCTTGCTCATGAGATGGTCAGAGATTTCAACAAGCCAGGGGGGATGAAGGCCCGTGTGAAGCTGGATCTGAGGAAAGCGTACGACACTGTCAACAGAGACTTCCTTTGCCACCTTATGCTAGCCATGGGGTTTGACGAGAGGTGGGTAGCGAGGGTGAGGGAATGCATATGCTCCCCCACTTTCTCGGTTCTCATCCAGGGTACTCCTTATGGTTTCTTCAGGAGCAACATGAGACTTCGGCAGGGGGATCCCCTCTCCCCGTATCTGTTCACTCTGGTGATGGAGTACTTCACTTGCCTGATGGACCTGGCGGTGCATAGTAGGAAGATTGTCCCTCTCTTCAGGCTGGTAAATCCGGTGGTGTCCCACTTGATTTATGCTGACGACTTCTTGGTGCTTCTTCAGCCTTCTATGCAGGGGATGCGTGCGCTTTCAGATATTATGGAGGAGTTTGGGCGGTTGTCTGGGCTTCAGCTGAATAGGGAGAAGAGCAGGGTTTACTTCAACTCGACTTGCTCACTCAAGGAGGAAAGGGCTTTTGCGCTGGAAGTAGAGAAAGGTGAGCTTCCGTTAAGTATCTGGGGGTACCTCTGACGGTGAATTATGCTAGGGACCAAGATTGCCGCAGCCTGGTGGAGTTTGCCCAAAGGAGAGTGAAAGGCTGGCAGGTAGCTGGACTATCTTTTGGGGGTCACATTGAGCTAGTGAGGTCGGTCATCTCGGACATTGCTATGTACTGGTTGCAGTCGATAAAGATTCCGGTGGCCACCATCCGGAAGGTGGAGAGCATATGCGCCAACTTCATCTGGCGGGGAGGTATGCATGCGATAGCCTGGGAGCAACTCTGCCGACCTAGGGAGGAAGGAGGAGTGGGGTTGAGACCACTTCTTGCGGTTAGGGAGACCTCTGGGGTGAAGATGGCCTGACAGTTCATCAAAGGCGGCTCTCTTTGGGCAGATTGAATGGCTAGCAGATACTTGAGGCGGACTAATTTCTGGACCTGTAGGATTGATAACAATTTTTCTGTTCCTTTTAAGGCTATTCTCCGATGCCGATCGGTACTTCAGTCCACTATATGCAGGATCATGAAAGATGGGGCTAACACCGATCTTTGGCTCGACCCGTGGATGGGTAATGGTTACCTCCTGGAGACCTTGGAACCACATATGGACAAAGAAGCTGGTAGAGGGCTGAAGTGCAATCTGATTATCAGGGATGGAATCTGGAGGCCTGAGGATTATCGGTACACTGCTCAGTTTGGAGAGGAGATTCGTTGGATCACCATTGATGCTAGTCAGCATGCAGATTCCTGGAGTTGGGCTGCTCCTGGGGTGGATGGTGGGGCAAGTCCCTTCCACTTCAAGAGTTGTTACAATCTGGTCAGGATCCCTCATGACAGGATTGCGGAGTTCAATTTTATCTGGAATTGTTCGAAAAATGCAGCTATGTGCATACAAGCTGCTGCTTGGCAGGTTGATGACGAGGGACAGGCTCATCAGGTTTGGGGTGCAGATCCCAGACCCGAAGTGCGTTCTATGTTCATCGGAGGCGGAATCTATTGGCCACCTATTCTTTGAGTGTCCGGTGACTTGGCATATCTGGTCAGAGCAATTGACGAGGTCGCTGGAGGTGTTGGCAGGGCTAGAGATATACGGAGGATTCTCACTTGGATTAGGGATCGCCGAGGTATGGAGCTTGGTTGGGCTAGGATGGCCAGAGTTCGACTTGCAGCATCAGTTTGGCACGTCTGGAGGGAGCGTAACAGACGTATATTTGAGGTGCTGATTACCCCTCCCGTTGGCATTCTAAATAATTTAGAATTCGATGTATCTGTAATGGCCCTTAACCGGGGTGGAAGAGGTGTGAGATTGTGTACTGTAATACTTTTACTGAGCTCTGCGTGGAATAAAATTTACCCTTATTCCAAAATATATATATATATATAAGTCTAATCCTGTTAATTTGAAAATAAATATGGAGGTCCCAAACTTCCGTATCCGCTCCGTTACAAATGATCTATATAATTTAATTAGCCTAAATGCTAAAATTCATACCATGGCAGTTGTTTCATCCATGCATAATGTTATACAAAATAATTGGTTAAAAATTGTGAGTTGGAGAGATGCATAGTTCGGAAAGTTAATGTTGAAATTCAACCTTATCGTCATGTTCTGTGTTGAAGGACCCATATATGCCAAATTACAATGAATATTGTCACCATTGATCTTCATCGCTTGCTATGGAAAATCGGAAAATCGTACGTTATTTGGCTATTGATGATCAAGTCAAACTTTCTCCAACGTGATTTTTTTTTTGTTTATAGATATTTCATATGATTTAGATCACGATAGACGTTATGGATTGATATAGATTTTCCATATAAATACTAGAAAATATAATTTGCAGTAGTAGGATTTTCAAATTCTATCTATAGGACAGTAGATTTTATATAAAGGGTGTCCCCGTGCCACTAGGCTTCTTTCATTTAGTACGATGATTGACACCGTTTGTCAATGACTTGCACATTCTTGATTGTCTATAAATCAAAAATCAAGTTGACTAGAAAAGATGGTCCTAAATATGTATCAAGTGAAATCAAACTAAGCAAGTTAAATAGTGAATTTACGATGAATGTCATTCATTAATTTCTTCACTTTGATCTCTCACTTGATGTATGGGTTAGGGTTATCCAATCCACTTGGTTGTTTATTTGTGGACAAACAAGAATATGTAGATTACAATAAAAAGTGTTGATTGTCGACTGGATGACCAAGATGGACGTGCTCGGCTGAAATCCTTGCTCAATGGAGAGTCTCTAATAAGCTATTGGATCTAGTTTTGAGGATTCATACCTAAATTTCATTTTGGTTTTGGATTGGATTGTTGGTTCTTGGTTTCCACTTCCCCTACTGATAATGTGATAAATACTACCATTGGCATATAGGAGAATGTGAAGAAGACAGCTGAAATGTCTTATCATTAATAGGTAAAAAATGAAGGGCGTTATATCTCTAATCTTGTATCAAGTAGTTGTATATTAAAATTATTTTGATCTGCCGTTAGACGTGTTGGCCACATGTTGAGAAACCTTTTAGAGTGTTAGACATGCTCGTCTGTGACTTCTATGTTTAAACTTTTGAACAAAAATTTCATCAAAATGTTACTTCATCTCATGTCTAACCATAGGTTGATTTTGTAAGTCATTATGTACCAAACATTCTCATTCTGCACGATTTAGAATCTGTTTTCAGGTTCAGTAGCTGAAAATATTGGCTATAGGGATTTGCAAAGAGAAATCAACATGGAGTGTGTTGAGAATGCAGCCAGGATTGCTAATGCTGATGAATTTATTAGATTACTTCCAAAAGGTTACGAAACAAACATTGGACCAAGGGGTTCTCTTCTAAGTGGTGGTCAAAGGCAGAGGTAAAGGTTAATTTGACATTCTTTTGTATAAAACTTGTTTGACTGGCTTTTTTTTTAGTAAAAAACGCATGAAATACCTAACACTTCCTAAAATCATTATTTTCTGCTTTAATGACTGTCTTCCTAATTCTTTTAAAACAGACTAGCTATCGCAAGGGCACTCTATCACAAGTCTTCTGTCTTGATTTTGGATGAGGCAACTTCTGCCCTGGATAGCAGGTCGGAGCAGTTGGTGAGACAATCATTGCAGCATTTAATGGCTAACCGCACTGTAAGTTTATCAATTGATGCTTCACTCTAACCTTTTTTGTGTCTAATTAATAAAGTGCACCTTCTGGAACATCCATGTAAAACAAGAACGAAGAGGCCTTTATAGCCCAATATTTTTGGGTTCATTAATTTGATTTTTTTTTTTTTCTCCTTCCATTCAGCTATAAGAAGGGCCATGTTCTTTTGTAACATCAGAAAAATGATATGCTTGTGTACAGTGTCAATTCAAGCTAATATCTTAGTGCTCCTAATTACTGCATCATTTGGTCTATGTTACATATCTATAAGCATACCTATTTACCTGCAATGTGCCTACATTTTTATAGTTATTTGTGTTGATTGTTGTTTCTTCTGCCTAGGATTTTTTTTTTCTTTTTCCTTTTTAGCTGGATTGATTTTATTGTAATTGTTTTGTTCAATGGTGGATATCTGTCTTAGATGTCGAGAATACATGTACTAGCGTGTGCTTGAGATCCATCTGTACCTCCTACATGCCTACACGTGTTTAGTGTTGGAGAGGTGGTGAGATGATACATGTGGACGAGTAAGCAAGGATACACTAAAATGTAGGAACGAAATAGTAAAGCGTAATACTCTAGAGGGGGGGGTGAATAGAGTTGGCAGCGGAATAATGCTAATTAAAAAAGTTAGCAGCACAATCACAGAATATTAATCACAACTAAAATAATGTAAAGGCAAAGTTAAGAGAGCAAACGCAAAGACAGCGATGTATACTGGTATCCCTCTGTTGAGGACTAATCCAGTCGGTAGAACTCTTGCTACCAGTTGAATCCACTATTGAAAAAATCGCAAGTTTTCTTACGAAGTCCTTGCAACTTCTACAACGCGAGCTTTGATACGAAGAACTCGTCCAACTTCAAATGTGAAGAGGTATTCTTCAATCAAGCCTTCTGATTACAATCTCTCAGAAACTTCTAGACTGTACCGCACTGGCAAATTGACTAGAGGATTGTAACTGGCTTGGGATCTGAAATTGAAAGCTCTAGAAAACTCTTTGGAAGACTGAAAGCTTTAGATAGAGAGAAGATTGAAAGTGAATGAGTGAATTGAAATGATCGAAATCCTTCTCTATTTATAGGAGTTCCAAAGACAGACTTCTGTCAGAATTCGGGCAGAATTCGGGCAGAACTCTTTGAGCAAATCTCGGTCAAATCCGCAACTGCAGGAGGACCAAGTTCCAAAGATTCAAAATCACAACGGCCACCAACCGAACTCTGGCCGAACTCTGGCCGAACTCGGTCCGAGTTCTGTCAGGGTTAAGTCAGGGTTTAGTTAGGGTTTTTGAAAAAGCTTTTGGTGATTTTTGAAAATCTTTTTGTAAACCTTTTTGAGAGGTCATTTTAAAAACATTTTGAACTCATTTAGGGATAGCCTATTTGCCAGTACGACTCGGTGTACAACATATTCCTAGACTCAAATAAAATGAAAAATACATTGCATAAGAAATTACAGACTCGAGTAGGCAAACAGATCTTCGGTCTTGAATGGAGTGGATAGCCAATCTTGATCATGTCCAAAAATCCGAGATGTCCCGACTAGCTTCGTATATCCAGACAGAGTTTGATCAATTATTAAAATCAGGTTGACCATATGACCAATGGGCCAACAATCTCTCCCATTTTGATAATTGACAAACTATGAATGATATAACATTAAGCTAAGCTTGTTCAAAATATCAAAAAGTAGAAATTGTTCATATCCTGTATTAACTCATAAAAAATGTTAGATCTTTAATTTTCTTCCCCTTTGTCACTTAGCAAAATAATTGCAAAAAGAGAAAGCTCCCCCGCAATCAATGCATAAGTAACAAGTAGTGAGAAAACATATAAAAAAAAAAATTTGAGAAACACATTAAAGCATGATTTGTTTCTACAGATTATCATTACAGGCATGTATTAAAAAAAATCTCAGACATGCTATTTCACAGGCAGTTTGTAATGAAGAAGCAGTATAAAGAGATAGTGCTAATAATTAAAACAAAGTGCTGAAAATAAACTGAAATGCCATAACTGAAACACCATAAACATGTCCAAGAATGATAATAGTACTGAATCAAACGACAAAGTGCTGATAAATACTAGAAAGTACTGATAAAAAGAAATACTGATAAAAACTTGGAATGTTGGAGCATTTCCAAGTATACAATAGAATGTCACTAAAAAATCAAATCACATCTCCTCATCACTATCCTCGTCATCACCAACGTCAGCTCGACCAGCATGTCCTGAAGGACCAGCACCAGAAGTACCAGCGCCAGAAGGATGAGTAGGGGCGCCAGCATAGAACTCACCAACGTAGTCACGAGGTGCACGATACCAATCATAGGCGTTACCTGGCTGGAAGTAGGCATGGGCAGCCTCATCCTCACAGCGGTAACCCGAAAAAGCTGGATCTCGAGGGATGGAACCGGCTGAATGACCAGTCTGAGCAAAACGAAGATCAGCCAAGGAGTTTGCCATCGCCTGATAACGGGTGACGTCGCGGAACTCACGCTCGCGAGCCATGTCCGTCATCGAGACGTGCAAAGCAGATAAGTGCTGATGTATGCCCTCAAATGTCATGGCATACTGATCAGGTGGTAGAGGAGGTGCAGTAGGAGCAGTAGGTGGAGCTGTAGGAGTCATGCTACGACGAGATAACTGAAGAAACTTGGGCTCAGGGTCCTGAGTACAAGTCGACAGATCGATGTCAAAGCGCTGAAAGATGCGTGGGAGAATCATCGCGTAAGAGAGATTTCTATCTCTTGCACGACAACGACCCATCATCTGAATCATGGTCTTAGGGGCAGAAAATAGAATCCCCTTAAGAATGTGGTACATGGCGGACAGCTCAAGAGAAGTCACATCATCCTTTGAAGTAGATTTAGGAAGAATAGTGGAATAGATGATGCGATGCAATTCATAGTTAAACAAGTTCAGGTTGTTAGCCTTGAACTTTCCAGAGCGTACTCTATCAGGTGCACAGAGTTCCGCTTTGAAACTTGCGAGTGTCGTGCCTTCGGGAAAGTCAAAATCAGTGATATCGACTAGCGGTTCACCTTCGTTCGGGATACCAAGGATCTCCGCTAAGAGGCTATCATCGAAATTGATATCAATACCTCCAACACGTGTGGTCACATCGAAAGTGTCTAATATGAGATTGCAATAGAACAATCTATTGGCATTAGTTGCTATAGGAAAGCATATTTTAACAAATAAGTGTAACCCTAATGCCTCAAACAAATGACGATGATCAGGAAACACAGTCCATTTGACTGGAGCGCCTGTGCATATGGATCGCATAGAAAAATCACCATATCACAGTAGGGCTTGGTCGAGGGTTTGAAAGAAAAACCCGTCGAACGCACCGTCGCTCGTTTGGACCGGCGAAAAGAGTGAATCCGTATGTGGATGCGAAGATGACCCTTCCTCACTTGGGGTCGTCTTCTTCCTCTTAGATGGATTGAATTTAGGAGCCATATGTGCAAATTGGAATAAAAATGCACTAATTGAAAGGTGGAGAGAGGGAGTTATACCTCACGAAATCAAGATATGTCGTAGAGAACGACGATCTCCGCACGATTCCAAATTTTGGAGAGATTTCACCAAGTAGATTGGAAGGAAAAGATTGGTGAAGAACTAGGGTTTGATGGCTCGGGTCGGCTGCTGCTGCTGTTTGAAATGGTTTGGAAGCAATGAAAGAGAAGAAGCTCTCGGGTTCTGGATATATACACAGATACCCTCAACCGAACTCGGGCCGAATTCGGTCAGAGCTCTGGCCGAATTCGCCTAGGGTTCTTCAAAGTTGATTTTTGCCATTCTTTTTCATTGTCTCATTTCAAATATTTAATTCAAAGATTAGTTATTTTAGCCTTCAATTAACATAATTAATATTATTTTATGAATTAAATGTCGTTACACAGCAACTGTCTCAGATTAGCTGTAGGAGTACTGTCCCAGCTGGCGGAGGTTCATCGGGGAACTCTTAAGTACCGCTTCGCTTCAACCGTAGTTGTGGTGACAGACAGACTCTTTATTGGCTTGTCTCTAACACAGTTTTTGCATAATGATATATAATCATAAAACAAAATCAATTAATATTATTGACGTCCAAAATTCCTAATTTTCGACGTAAATAATTGAAACGATCTTTTGCTAGAGGTTTAGTGAAGATGTCAGCTAATTGATTTTCAGTATCTATGTACACAAGGTTTATATCTCCATTTTGATGATGATCTCTAAGAAAATGATGTCGAATCTCGATATGTTTAGTACGAGAGTGACATACTGGATTCTTAGTCAAATTAATAGTGCTCGTGTTATTACAGAAAATGGGAATATGTGTGTAAAACAAATCATAGTCTTCTAGGGTTTGTTTCATCCACAAAATCTGAGCACAACAACGTCCTGCGGCGATGTATTCAGTCTCTGTTGTTGATAGGGCTACAAAATTTTGCTTTTTACTAAACCAAGAGACTAAAGCTTTGCCTAAGAAATGACATGTGCCACTTGTACTTTTTCTATCAACTTTGCATCCAGCAAAATCTGCATCCGAATAACCAATAAGGTCAAAGGACTTAGTTTTGGGATACCACAAGCCAACAGAAGAAGTGCCTTTAAGGTATCGAAAGATACGCTTAACTGCGGACAGATGTGATTCCTTTGGGTTAGCTTGAAAACGTGCACACAGACAAACACTAAACATTATATCAGGACGACTAGCAGTTAAATAAAGTAAACTACCAATCATACCTCGATACTTACGTGTGTCGACTGGCTTGCCTTGTTCATCTGAATCAAGCTTTGTTGAAGTTGCCATTGGAGTGCCAATAGGTTTGACATTGTCCAGATCGAACTTCTTTAGCAAGTCTTTTATGTACTTGGCTTGATTTATGAATGTCCCATTATCAGTTTGTTTGATTTGCAGTCCGAGAAAGAATTTCAGCTCTCCCATCATGCTCATCTCAAACTCATTCTGCATACACTTAGAAAATTCTTGACACAGAGATTCATCAGTAGATCCAAATATAATATCATCAACATAGATTTGAATTAAAAGCAGCTTGCCATTAAAAGATTTAATAAACAGTGTAGTGTCAACCTTCCCTTTTGAAAAACCGTTGTCAAGTAGGAAAGAGCTTAGACGATCATACCAAGCACGAGGGGCTTGTTTTAAACCGTATAGAGCTTTCTTCAACTTGAAAACATGATCTGGGTTTTTGAAATCCGTGAAACCTGGAGGTTGTGCTACAAAAACTTCTTCTTTTATAAATCCATTTAAAAAAGCACTCTTCACATCCATTTGAAAAAGTTTGAAATCATGAAAACATGCAAATGCACATAACATGCGAATGGATTCTAATCTCGCAACTGGGGCATAAGTCCCATCGTAGTCGATACCTTCTTCTTGATTGTATCCTTGAGCTACGAGTCGAGCCTTATTACGAGTTACCAAACCATTCTCATTCAGTTTGTTTCGGAATATCCAACGGGTGCCAATGACCGGATGATCAATAGGCCTGGGAACAAGTTCCCAAACTTGATTCCGTTCAAATTGGTTTAATTCCTCTTGCATAGCATCTATCCAAAAACTATCACTACATGCTTCATCAATAGTTTTGGGTTCTAGCTGTGAAATAAATGCAACACTAGAAACAATATCTCTACAGGATGTACGAGTACTTACTCCCTTGGTAATATCACCAATTACCAAATCCTTTGGATGATTAGCTGTAAATTTCAACCTTTTCGCTTCATTCTGAAGGTAGCTGGTTCCTGGATCTTCTCTAGGAGGTTCAGCTAGTGCAGAGCTTGGTTGAGAATCAGCTGGAGTTGAGCTTGGTACAGATGTATCTTCGTCATTGTCATCAATTGTCATTTGATTCAATTCATCAAAAGTGACATTGATTGACTCTTCGATGATCATGGTACGTTTGTTGAAGACTGTATCCTTTGCTCTTGGCCGCATAACCTAAGAATATACCTTCATCGACCTTTTCATCAAATTTTCCCAAATTGTCTTTTGTATTAAGAATAAAACATTTACAACCAAAAATTCTAAAGTAAGAAACTGAGGGAATTCTATCAAACCATAACTCAAATGGAGTCTTCTTCGATTTGGGTCGAATTAGAACTCTATTGAGAACAAAGCAAGCTGTGTTGACAGCTTCAGCCCAGAAATATTTGGGTAGACTAAACTGGTTTAACATCACTCTGGCCATTTCGGTTAGAGTTCTGTTCTTACGTTCCACAACTCCATTTTGTTGTGGAGTCCTAGGGCAGGAGAACTCATGAATAAAATCGTGTGTCACAAAAATGCTCAAAATCAGCATTCTCGAATTTGCCACCATGATCGCTTCTAATGCGAGTGATCATGTAACCTTTTTCATTCTGAACTTTCTTGCAAAAGGCGACAAATTCGGATAATGCATCATTCTTGCGTGTCAAGAAATATACCCACGTGTATCTAGAGAAATCATCTACAATTACGAAAGCATAAAGTTTACCTCCGAGGCTAGCAACTCTGCTAGGACCAAATAAGTCCATATGAAGCAATTGTAGAGGTCTAGTAGTACATACTGCGTTTACTGACTTGAAAGTGGATCTGGTAGCTTTGTTCCTTTCACATTGACTGCATACCGAATCCTTCTTGAATGTAATGTCCGGTAAACCGCGTACTAGCTTCTTTGTGGATAATCTTGATATTGTATCCATATTAGCGTGACCGAGTCTCATATGCCACAGATGACTCTCATCACTTTTGGCCATTAAGCATCTACCTGAAATGTTAGTTTCTTCTAACAAATAGAAAACATATATATTGTTTTCCCTGATACCTTCAAAGATAGTACTACCAGTTGAGCTATCAACTATAGTACATTTGTCTTTGCCAAAGTTGATGCCATAACCATGATCAGCTAGAGGACTTATGCTGAGTAGGTTATGTTTCAACTCGGTAACCAGACAGACATCCTTAATTACAGGATAGGGGGACTTACCAACATCACCGATACCAATAATATACCCTTTCAAATTATTACCGAAGGAGACATAGCCTTCCTTCTTTTTCTTCGACAGTGTTACAAATAGGGTAGCGTCACCGGTCATATGCCGTGAGCAACCGCTGTCGATGATCCATTTGCTTCTAGCATGTGAAGGGTGTTCCACCTACAAAACAGTTTGCAGATGAAACCTTTGGTACCCATTTCTTGTAGGGTCCTGAATTGTTAGCTTTAGGTATCCAAGCATAAACATTTAAATCTACAAGCTTTCTCATTCTACATGCAGATGATATATGACCAATGAGGCCACAATAATGACATTGTGCATGTCGAGTGTTGAAAGCTGAGTGGTGTGCATGGTTGGTAGGTTTGGGTTTTCTAGTATAGAAGAAAGCATACCTATAATCTTGTTTGGGCTTAACCTTTTGGGGTAAAGGTTTGATAGGGTTAGGTCTGACAGTGTTTGGCTTGGGAATGTTTCGATTTCTCGGTAAGTGACACGTGTTAGGGTAGGAAGCAGCAGGCTCAGGCTGTTTTCCTAACCTAATTTCCAATCTTTTGGAAGTGTCATACAACTTAGTATAATCAGAAGTAAGTGATTCCATTCTGATTTGTGCACATTGAAGACTTTTCTTCTCTATAGAAAGTTCTTCCTTGAGTTGGTCAATAATTTTGTCTTTCTCTTCAGATGACTTGGTAGTCTCGTGTAATAAGAGTTTTATTGAAGAAAGCTCACCAGACTCACTAACATTATTTCTAACCTCAGCTAGTAGGTCGGTAAGTCTACCTATTTCACCTTTGTACTCTTTGAGTACCTTCTTAGAGGTCTGATACTTACTACGCAGTTTCCTGTAGTCAGTCATCAGGTCACTGAAGGCATCTCCTAATTGCTCAAAGGTGAAGTCATCATAAGTATCAACTACAGGTTCAGTAGGTACCTGATCGGATGCCATAAAGCATACGTTTGCAGCGTCTTCTGATTGTTCGTCTTCTGAGTCGCTGGCTTCACTTTCATGCCATATGCTGGTGTTGGCATATTTCCGTGATGTTGATCTCTTCAGGTTCCCTTTTTCATACATGTTGCTCTTCTTGCTTGATGATGAGTTTGTGGGACAATCCTTCTTCATGTGTCCCTTCTTCTTGCAACCATAGCAGACAGCATCTTCTTGGTACCAGTTGTTGCTGTTGTTTTCTTTGACTCTCTTCTCATGTCTCATGAATCTTTTGAACTTCCTTGCTAGGAGTGCTTGATCTTCAGCGTCAGATCCACTGCTGTCTGAGTCATCTTCAGCAGCTTTTCTGTGCTGAGCCTTGAGGGTGATAGTCTTCTCCTTTGGTGCAGGCTCTTCAAAATCTTGTAGCTCCAGTTCATGAGTGAGTAGGTTACCCATGAGTACTTCGAGGGACATAGTTGTGAGGTCGTTCCCTTCAATGATTGCAGTAGCCTTTGGAATCCAGTTCTTGGTGAGAGCTCGCAGGAGTTTACGAATCTTTTCATGGTTACTGTAATATTTGCCTAGGGAGGACAAAGGATTTACAATATCCAAGAACCTCTCGAACATTTGTGTAACTGTTTCGTTGGGCTTCATTTTGAACGCCTCGTACTCTTGAGTAAGTCTGCTGACTTTAGATTCCTTGACTTGAGTCGTGCCTTCATGTGTGACTTCGAGTAGCTTCCATACTTCATTAGCCGTTGTGCAGATAGACACCCTGTTAAATTCAGTTCTGTCTAAAGCACAAAAGAGAGCATTAATGGCACGTGCGTCAAGACTGGCCCTTTTCTTTTCTTCCTCTGTATATCTGCTATGGGGTTTTTCAACTAAAACTCCATCAACATTTATACGAGGTGGCTTTTGATAGCCATCAAGAACAATGGACCATAAATCAAAATCAAGAGATTTCAAGAAGAAACTCATCCGTGTTTTCCAATATGTATAATTCGTACCATCAAACAGTGGGGGTCTGTTTGTGGCCTGGCCTTCACTTGTGAATTTCACAGTTGCCATGTGTTGTGCTGTGATCTATATAACAGTTAATTAAAATGAATAAATAATTGCACTGTTACCTTTGCTTTACCTGTAACATCCGCTTTGATACCAATTGTAGGAACGAAATAGTAAAGCGTAATACTCTAGAGGGGGGGTGAATAGAGTTGGCAGCGGAATAATGCTAATTAAAAAAGTTAGCAGCACAATCACAGAATATTAATCACAACTAAAATAATGTAAAGGCAAAGTTAAGAGAGCAAACGCAAAGACAGCGATGTATACTGGTATCCCTCTGTTGAGGACTAATCCAGTCGGTAGAACTCTTGCTACCAGTTGAATCCACTATTGGAAAAACTGCAAGTTTTCTTACGAAGTCCTTGCAACTTCTACAACGCGAGCTTTGATACGAAGAATTCGTCCAACTTCAAATGTGAAGAGGTATTCTTCAATCAAGCCTTCTGATTACAATCTCTCAGAAACTTCTAGACCGTACCGCACTGGCAAATTGACTAGAGGATTGTAACTGGCTTGGGATCTGAAATTGAAAGCTCTAGAAAACTCTTTGGAAGACTGAAAGCTTTAGATAGAGAGAAGATTGAAAGTGAATGAGTGAATTGAAATGATCGAAATCCTTCTCTATTTATAGGAGTTCCAAAGACAGAATTCGGGCAGAATTCGGACAGAACTCTTTGAGCAAATCTCGGTCAAATCCGCAACTGCAGGAGGACCAAGTTCCAAAGATTCAAAATCACAAAGGCCACCAACCGAACTCTGGCCGAACTCTGGCCGAACTCGGTCCGAGTTCTGTCAGTGTTAAGTTAGGGTTTAGTTAGGGTTTTTGAAAAAGCTTTTGGTGATCTTTGAAAATCTTTTTGTAAACCTTTTTGAGAGGTCATTTTAAAAACATTTTGAACTCATTTAGGGATAGCCTATTTGCCAGTACGACTCGGTGTACAACATATTCCTAGACTCAAATAAAATAAAAAATACATTGCATAAGAAATTACAGACTCGAGTAGGCAAACAGATCTTCGGTCTTGAATGGAGTGGATAGCCAATCTTGATCATGTCCAAGAATCCGAGATGTCCCGACTAGCTTCGTATATCCAGACAGAGTTTGATCAATTGTTAAAATCAGGTTGACCATATGACCAATGGGCCAACATAAAATAGGTGCCAATGTATCATATCTGTGTTGGATAGGTGTCGGACACAACAAGGACACTCACGAGGACATGCCAAAATCGGTATTGTACTTTTATACCGTTTCAATTTGCGTCATATTTTGTATTTGTATCCATACAATTCTCATGTTTAATTCGGAAAAATAAGATCAACAAACCAAGTGGATGATCATATGGATATGTTTAAATTTGTATGTCCATGTTTAGAATTTTAAACTTCCATTTGCCATTGTTATTATGTCTGCATCAGTAGGAAAGTGAAACATTAGTGCCATAGTGTCGTGTCCATGTCGGATACGTATGAGCACAACACAAACATTCCAGAATAACACATGCAAGAATCGCTCCTAAATGTGCAGTAACATGCCAAAATCATTGATGTGTCTATTCCATAGTCTGTATCATGCTGTATAGTATTTGTATCCCTGCAACGTAGATTTTATTGTTGGTTGCAGGCTTATCTTTTGCATGTAGTCTAGGAAGCATGGACACTCCAAAAAGCAGTTTTGTGTGCACTCCACCACATTCTCTTACAACTCTTAGAATACACTAGGACACAAAAGTCGGTATGTGTCCATGTCGCCATGTATGAACTGTTTCGCGTCATATTCTTGCCCGTTAAACATAGCTCCTTGTCCATTTGCATACTTATTGACTTCAACTGTTTACCCAGTTATAATGCAGGCACAAATATATTGTTTCCATTATTAGTATCATCTAATTGAAAGGAAGTTGCAGGTCCTTGTGATTGCTCACCGGCTGGAGACGGTTGCGATGGCAGATAGGGTTGTTCTCTTGGACAATGGAAAGTTGGAGGAAGTAGAGAAGTCGTCCCTTATTTCTGAAGATGGCCAGTATGCCTCTTTGGCATTGGGTAAGCTCATTGTATGATGGAAGCTTTTGTATCCTTAAAACAAAGGGTTTTATGATTGATGCCATTGGAATCACGAGGGACATAGGTTTCCAAATTAGAAGGGTACTTTGATAGTTGATTTATTGAGTATTTTGATTACGAATAATGATTAAGCTTATCATTAAATAATCATTAATTGTTAATACTTAATTAATATATATGTGAAGTATTTCTTATTCTTGTCATTCACACTCATTGAATTGTTGTTAGTGTTAGATATGATATGGGTACTTGTTTGTTATTATGTATTTTTTTTGCTATTAGGCATATTGCTTTCTCTGTCTAACTTTATTTTGTAGAAAATCAATTCGATAATACGAAGAAAGATTAGTCATGTACATGTGTCAATGAAATGAAGAAAAGATATAGGACCAAGGGTACAATAACTCAAGTTAAATTAAAGCGAAGATTGTTTGAAGCTTCTATTCATGTTATTTGTTATTTGTATGTCTTCGGTGAGGATAACGATGTAAAACTTAGAAAGTGATGGTCCCTTGAAAGGTCAACCTACCATACCTTATCTAAGCCCTAAAACAGATAAGGTTTGTATGCATTAGGTCTCAATTTAGGAATTAGACTATACTTTTAAATAGTAAATACCTTCTAGATTTGCATCTACATCCAGTCTGAATTTTGTTTACTGTTCCAATCGTATCTAGAGGTGTAGACATCATTTTAACATTCTTATGTTTTTGAGATATTATACTTTATAACTAAAATTCAGGTGTAAAAGTTTTTCAAAATATGTCCCTAACATTGTCTAAATCAAAACACACGACTTCACGTCTACAAAATACTCTCCTAGTCCAATATGACACATCTTAACTATTTACTATTTAAGTCATGTCCTGAGCTACAAATATTATTTTGACTTGATACTTGGCTTTTATAAGATTTTTTATAAGGGCACATCAAAAATTGATCATGGATGTTCCATTCTTAAATTTTATTTATTTACAAGTTTGCCACTGAAAAAATTATTCAGGGCTATCCAATTCTTAGGTATAAAAGACAACTCTTTTTATTTTTTTCTCTCTCTTCTTCTTCTTCACAAGAAGAAACAAGAAAGAAGAAAGAACAAGAGCAACAACAAGAACAAAGAAAACAAAAAGAACATCTCTTTCTCCAAGTCCCAGTTTATATTTTTTTGATCTCTTCTAATTTCACATATTTTTTTCTCTAAACCCTAGTTTTTGGATGAAATTCTAGTTATAGAAGAAACTGGGTTACCAAATCTATCAAATCTACTAATCTATTAATTAATTTTTCTTTATTAATAGAAGAAATTATGGATGAAATCCTATTTCTAGAAGAAATCGACTTGTTGAGCAAGTTTATGTCAGGACTGCCACAACTTCTGGCAGTCCTAGAAGTATTGAGGACTGCCAGAAATTGTGGCAGTCCTGAAAGGAACTTGCTGTACAACAAGACTGTCACAATTTCTGGCAGTTCTAGAAGTATTGAGGATAGTCCCATGAGTAGAAAAATATGATAGTCCCAGTAATTTTTCCTCAAACATGGGCTAGCCCTAATCCTGACTAGTCCTGATCAAGTTTTGATGTGCCCTTATAATTTTTTTTTATAATCTAAGACTTCAAGTCTATTCTATCATGTATACACACTGGAACTAACTCAACCTAGAAAATATTCAAAACTATGCATCTTTATTAGGCTACTTTTCTCTCTCATATGTCTACACAGTATACTAGCAGTATACTAACAGTATACTAGTAGTGTACGAATAAACTTGAATTTCATTCCAACAAGTATCGAACCACTGAAAATATGCGTATACGAATAAACTTGAATTCCATTCCAACAAGTATCGAACCACTGAAAATACCCCACACACTATACCGTCATATACTTGTTACATTGTTTTGTCTATTAGAACGTCCTGCAACAACTATATTTATAGCCGTTACTTGTTTAACAATATAACCAACAATATACTATAGACAATAACGACTCTATTTGAGTAGGCTACTTAGTTGAAGGGTACAAATGTGGTCTTAGAGTCATTTCATGAAGCAAATTCTTGATATTTTTTCACTGTAAAAGGTGCGACACCGCATTGTTTACCACAATTCCATGATGCACCAAACCACCTCTTAGTATTTCTTTATCTACGCAAGTCAATCTCGTGAGATAAAAATGGCTAAAGTGATGACTCATATGTGGTTAGTTTGATTCCTATTTGAAATGACGAATGTCCATTCCAAATGACAAAAGTAAAATGATGTTTTCACTAACATTTGTTGTTTTTTGTCTAATTTTTGTTTGGTAAATGCGACAAAAGTTGGGAAACAAATGAATTTAGTTTACCGATTTAAGTAAGATGCTAGCAATAAAAAACAACCACCAGGTCCCGGTCCTATAGTTTATGGGGCCTAGGACCAAATCTAGAAATGAGGACCTTTTTTCACCTAAATAAATTATTTTTTTAGCATTTTACCGGCAAATTTATCAATTAAGCTATCATAAAAATTTATTTTAGCATTTTTCTTTGAGTTTTTTATTTTTTTTTCACCAGTTTGAGGCGGTTTTCATTTTTTGACCGTTCCAAATTTCAAGGCATTTTTTTTTTTTTTTTTTGGAGATGAAGAGACGCAATATTTATGTGACTTTTTACCTTTCCAGAATTTTTCTAGATCTGGTTTTATTTGCAATCAATTTTGCGCCTTTCTTTCCAAAAGAAAATAGTAATAATTATTTTTGTGGTGGTCTATTTATATGAAAACCAGAGGCCTTCAAATCTGGATGCCCAGGGTAGTCGTCCGCCTCGTCCCTGACAACAACAAATGTTCCATCTCAAATCGAAATCAAACTAGCCCTATATTAGACATCTTTACGAGGTAATAAACTCAATTAGCATAACTTGGTCACCAGCAAATAAAATCTGGGAAAAAAAAACCCTTAGCACCTTCCCAAGGAAAAAGAAGCAAACAAGAAACATCAGCTGGGAGAACAGCTGTTCTATTCGCTTTAGGGCCCGTTTGGTAAATAGGATTTTATGGATTTGTAGCCAAATCCATGGAATCCTATATTTGGTTGGAGATAGATTTGGATATGAAAAGTATGACCAAATCCAAAATTTGGATTTAGAAGAAAGAGGTTGGTTTTGGGAGGAAAAAATAGTTATTTTTAATAATTTCGTTAAAATATTTAATTTATATTTTATTCAAAATTAAATAATATCTAATTAAAAATTAGTCATTACTATTATTTTAAAAAATATTTTTTTTATAATTAAAAATTAGTTATTGTTTTTAATAAAAAATTAACTAATAGTTAGTTATCATAATTATAATCTAAGTTAGTAATTTATTAATTAATAATTTTATTATTTAATAATTTATATTAATCTTAATTAATAATTAATAATTTTATTAATCATAATTATAATAAATTTATTAATTATAACTGTAATCTTAATTAATAATTTATTAATTAATATCCAATTATAATCATAACTAATAATTTATTAGTCTTATATTAATTAATAAATCGTTAATTACTATTTTATTATAATCTTAATTAATAATATTTTAATCACAATTATAATCATATTTAATAATTTATAATTTAATAATTAATATATTACAATAGTTTAATTCATAATTTATTAATCATCATTATATTAATTTATAATTACTATTTTTAAAATATTTAATTTATAGTTAATTAAAAATTAGCTAACAGTTAATTAAAAATGAGTCATTATTATTATTTAAAAAATTTATAACTAAATTAGTTATTATTTTAATAAAAAATAACTAATAGTTAGTTATCATAAATTATCATCGGAACTAATAATTTACTTTTTCATAATTTAATAATTAATATATTATTAAATTTTTAATTAAAATTTATTAATCGTCATTATATCCATCATTATATCTTAATTAATAATTTGTTAATCATAACTATTATCATAATTATAATAATAATTTATTATTAATAATAACTATAATTATAATTATATTAGCTAATTAATAATTTATTTATTTATTAATTATAATAATAATTTAATTATTAATCATAACTATAATTATAATAGCTAATTAATAATTGCCAAATCCTATGTTTGGTTGGAGTAGTTTATTTATCATTTTATTAATTATAGTAATAATTTAATTATTAATCATAACTATAATTATAATAGCTAATTAATAATTTACCAAATTCTATGTTTGGTTGGAGTTTTGGAGTTGGATTTGGATTTGGATTTGGATATTAGATTCCAAATTCAAATCCAAATGTAAATTCATTTTACCAAACAAGCCCTTAAGATCAGATGCTTAACCGAACAAAGGAATAGGAAATTTCTTAGATACGACACTCAAAAAGGTTTTGAATAAAGCGTCGAGCAGATAGATCAACTAGTTGTCAAAATTTTGATGTGATTTGGTACTAAAAATAATCCCTCTTTTTATCTTTTTTCTTTCCCCTACTTATACATCTTTAATGGCCTGTTTGGCAATTGTAAGAGTAACGATTATGAGATATTTTTAGAGTACCTGTACCGGTTATGAGCGGTTATGAGAGATTCGATTTTTTGTGGTTTTAAGTAGCAGTTTTTGAACCGGCCTAATTCATACTTGGTAATTAATTAACGAGAAGTTCTGAAAGTTTTTGCACACATGTCCAAATATAAACAAAACGATTCCGAGTACGGAAACACCAATTCAACGTCTCAATCAGGAGGTAAAAATTCATATTTGATCAAAATAATAAAAGCACATGAAATAATAGAAACATCTAGTTGAAAGTAGAAGAAGGGTTTTAAAAGCTTGTCAGAAAAATTCAGAAAAAGTAACCATAGTTTGGAAGAAGTAGAAGAGAAACACAAATGAGAAAAAAAATGGTGTAAGGTTAGTAGTTATAATTATATATTTTTGGTGAGGATATAAATAGAATAAAATAATAAAGTATCTCAAAACCCACCTATTTTTTTGAGTCACCCAAAATTACACTACACCGACTTTGGATTTTTTGTGAGCCGACCAAAATCAGTGACTCAAAAAAATAATAAGTAGGAGTTTCATAATCGGTCAGTTCAAAACAATGTTATTAAAACCGGCCCGGACCGGCAGTTCAACCTGGTCCAACCGGAATAGTGGATGTTTTCGGTTTGGTTCAAACTGAACCGTCATTTTTAAGAACCGACGGTTTTTAGAAAAATCCGGGTCCAACCGTCAAAATCGTATGAACCAGTTCGACTCATTAATTCAAATTAAGCCATCTATTTATGGTCAATTAACAAAAAAAAACCAACTGTATCTAATAAATATATTGAATATTTAATAAATGTGTTTCATGCGAAACTCAAATGTCATAATAAATGAGCATGTTCATTAGTTTTTCTCAATCTACAACCATATTAAAGATTGGATTGAGGGATTCAAATAAATGAGCATGTTCATTAAATGTTTAATTTTTCAAGAGACTGTGGTCAATAATATTTATATGCATGTCCTTTTGCATGCCAACTTTGGCCAAGTAAATATGTTTATAGTCAGATACTTTACATTTTAAGAAGAACTAAGTATTTTTTTTCTTCATAGTAATAAAAAATTACAAAAATCGGTTTATCGGTTCGACTAAGGTCCGACCACGGTCCAACCTGATTGATAAAATTTCGTTTTTAAAACATTGTCAGGAAAAGTCAGAAAAATAGCCACAGTTTGAAAGAAGTAGAAGAGAAACACAAATGATAAAAAAAAATAGTGTAGGGTATTAGTAATTATAATTATATACTTTTGGTGATGATATAAATAGAATAAAGTAAAAAAATCTCTCAAAACCCACCTATTTGGTACGTTTATAAGGTTACCCAAAATTACATTATACCGACTTTGGAGGGTTTTTGAGCCGACCAAAATCAGTGACTCAAAAAAATAATAAGAGTTTTCATAATCGGTCGGTTCCAAAACACTTCAAAACTGATGAAAATATCTTTAGCAAGCAAACCCTAAGAGCATCTCCAACCCTATTGTGACTTTGGAAAAAAGTTGTTGCCACATAGGAATGACAAAATTTTATTCAAAAGTTCTTCTCCAATGCAATTGTCAAGTCAATTGTGAAGCTTATGTGGCAAAAATTAAAGAAGACATTATGAAGTTGATTGTCTTGTTCTAGACAATGCACTTGACAATGTCTTCTCTTCCATGTCATCAATTATGAATAAAAAATATTAGAAAAAAGAAATAAGATGAGTAGTTGTCTTAAAAGTTGCCTTGGAAGTTGGAAAAAATAATTTTTATTGTCTCCTTAATACTTTTGCATTGGAGAGAGTTTTTTTATCTCATTATCTTTTGAGATATAATTTTGCCACATAAATAAGACATTGTCTTGTGGCTCATGCCACATAGGAGCCACCTAAGACTCACAACACTTAACAAGACAATAGGGTTGGAGATGCTCTAAAAAAAAGTGTTTGCTCACCAACTTCAAAATCTTCTCTCTCTCTTAATTAAGATATGCATTTTTTTTAGACATGGACTCGAATATAGGCCTTCCTAATAACCCTTTCGAGCCATAACTGTTGGGCCACCCTTTGGTGGCCTAACTAACATATTCATGGTCATAACTAACATATTCATGGCCACGCATGAAAAATCAAGAAATCGGTTAACCATCTCTACTTTCATTAAAGTTTTGTAGGTCATCAATATTCAATCTTACAAGTATACCTTTCGATTTGGTGAACTATTTGGGAAAAAAATACACGAGGGAGGAAGAGGGGTCGGCCATGTGCATGATCTCGATATACACGATCATTGAACGGAACTGTTGTTCAATTTAATAAATTTATGTATATTTATTTTCTCGCACCTCAAGAGCCTTATTAGCAATTCGACAAACGAGAAAAATTCGGGACGACAAAAGTACAAGTATAAATTGGTTCAGTGCAAATAAAATGTGTTCAAAAATTCGGTCAGAGGTTAGAAACTTCATATTCTTAAATATATTGTCAAATTTGATTAATTAAATAGCTTCCCACCATATTTTTTTGTGCCAAATCGTTTAATAATTTATACGGAACACGTTTAAAATTTCGCATGTTTAAAATTTACCTACTGATTTGAATATGTCAAAAGTACACAAGTATTATACGTTTCTGAAAGATACAGAAAAATTCGCGTATAATACGAGTTTTATTCGGGTGATTGCTAACAAGGCTGAAGAGTGGTCGCTTTCATCAAGCCGAAAGTTGTTATCAGAAACGAACAAGGAAGAAATGTGGACTGTGGCACGACGATATTAAGTAGGGGTGAGCGTCGGTATAATCGGTCGGTATTTGGTCGATATTTTCGGTATTTTTAAAAATCGGTATTTGAAAAATCAATACCAATATCGTACCATTTAGAATCGATTTTTTCGGTTTCGGTTAAATCGGTATTCGGTCGATTTTTTGTTCGGTATCGGTATTTTACCAATTAATATTTGATCAATTAACACACTTAATATTGTAGAACCTCTTAACCTATAATATATATTTTTTTAACTTTTTTGAAGCATTATTTTAAAGTCAAGCCTCTACCAACCAAACAATTATCAAAATTATTAGAACAATATGTAACAAGTCACAAACACCTAAAAATGAGCTTAAAATATCAAACGCGGTCACTAAGTTTAATCTTTAGTATAAGTTTAAGTAACCAAAATTCACTTCAAAATTCTATAAGAACACAAAAATATAAGCTCAAAAGATCAAAAACTCAATTCTTAGCATTCTTAACATAAATTCAAGTCCACTAAAATCAATTTCAAGTTCTAGAAAACCAACCAAAACAAAGATAAAAATAAAAATGAGTAGTGTAAAATTAATCATGAACAACATTAAAAAAATGTGTGCGTGTGTGTGTGTGTGAATCGGTTCGGTTCGGTATTTTCGGTATGGTATTACACTCAAACCGTTACCATTACCATTATACCGTAATTTAGTCGGTTCGGCAATTCGGTATCGGTACATAATTTCGGTTCGATTTTTCAGAATATTTTTAATCGGTATTCGGTCGGTTTTTCGACATCGGTCGGTATTTGCTCTCCCCTAATATTAAGCTATGTACTATGTATATTGACCTAGAATACTTTTCCTACCGACGATGGCGTGACGGTAATATGCTATGTATATTTGACTCATAATACTTTTTCTATGTAAAATACCATTTATCGGTGTTTCAATCAAAATAACATGGTATCAATTATTTTTCTAGTGGAATAAGAACTCATTTATTTGACTTTCCAAAAAAGAAATTCCTTAGGAGAAGCCAAGGATATATATATATATATATATATATATATATATATATATATATATATATATATATATATATATATATATATGAAATTACAATGACGATTGGATATGATTCCATCAAATCTTGAATAGTCAAGAATTTTTCTTCTTTTTTGTGAGAAATATTCAATAATTTGTGGGACCTCTAGGATAAATTCTTGACTCTCTGTGTATTCTTTACTTGTAGGTGATTGTATTGTAATGACAAAACTTTGATGTGCTTGGTATGATTTTTTTTTTTATTAAAGAATTTCAACATAAAGTTTGTTAACCCTAATTTTATAGATTTTTGTAAAGGGAAAATTTATGAAATGCCCAAAAATTATAAAAAATTTATGTAAAATCCATCGCAAAATAACGTTTCATCGCGTGCCCAGAATTATCGAAAAATATATAAAGCGGGTTCTAATGACATTTTTGCCCTTCTAATTAATTCAAAACACCCCCGAACCCTAATATTAAAAAAAAGGATTCGATTCTTCCTCTTCTTCCATACGTCGCTCTGTTCTCAAACCTAGGTCATTCTCCTCCAAAATCTTCAAACATTTCTCTCCATTCGCAATCTTCATACCATGTCGACATCAGCGGCAGAATCATCACCGGCAGCATCACCAATTAGAGAAGATACACCAGTTGCAGAAAATCCAAAAGGAAAAGACGGAGAACCACGTAAACACTATTCTAAGAAAGTTGCACATAAGAAAAAGGAAAACGATGCTAAGCAAAAAAAAGTGCAAGAAGAAGTGCAAACAGAAGGTATAACTTTGAGTTTATGTTCGCTAATTCTGTATATATTACACGAAGAATGACATTCTCCGTCTTAAAACGCATTTGAATGTTCATTCTCCCTGACAAATTACACTGGGAATACCATTCTCCGTGTAATTTAAATCAATAATATCATTCTCCGTTTTAATTACACGGAGAATGGCATTCTCAGTGTTAAAACACATAAGAATGTTCATTCTCCGTGTTAATTTAAACGGAGAATGACATTCTCCGTGTAATTTGAAACGGAGAATGCTATTCTCCGTGTTCAATTACACGAAGAATGACATTCTCAGTGTTAAAACGAATGAGAATGTAATTTTTCGTGTTTTTATAAACGGAGAATGTCATTCTCCGTGTTAAATTACATGGGGAATGACATTTCCAATGTTAAAACGAATGAGAATGCTATTTTTTGTGTAATTTAAAACGGAGAATGACCATTCTTCGTGTTAAATTACACGGAGAATAGCATTTCCAGTGTTAAAACGAATGAGAATGCTATTCTCCGTGTAATTTGAAACGGAGAATGCTATTCTCCGTTTAATTTAACACGAAGAATGACATTCTCACTGCTAAAACACATGAGAATGTTCATTCTCCGTGTTAATTTAAACGGAGAATGACATTCTCCGTGTAATTTAAAACGGAGAATGCTATTCTCCGTGTTAAATTACACGGAGAATAGCATTCCCAGTGTTAAAACGAATGAGAATGTTATTCTTCGTGTAATTTGAAACGGCATTCTCCGTGTTAATCTAACACAGAGAATGGTATTTCCAGTGTTAAAACGAACGAGAATGCTATTCTCCGTATTTTTATAAACGGAGAATGACCATTCTCCGTGTTGAATTACACGGAGAATAGCATTCCCAGTGTTAAAACGAATGAGAATGCTATTCTCCGTGTAATTTAAAATGGAGAATGCTATTCTCCGTTTAATTTAACACGGAGAATGGCATTCTCACTGTTAAACACATGAGAATGTTCATTTTTCGTGTTAATTTAAACGGAGAATGACATTCTTCGTGTAATTTGAAATGGAGAATGCTATCCTCCGTGTTAAATTACACGGAGAATGTCATTCTCAGTGTTAAAATGAATGAGAATTCCATTATCCGTGTTAATCTAAAACGGAGAATGACATTCTTAGTGTTAAAACGAATGAGAATGTTATTTTTCGTGTTTTTATAAACGAAGAATGACAATTCTCCGTGTTGAATTACACGAAGAATAACATTCCCAGTGTTAAAACGAATGAGAATGCTATTCTCCGTGTAATTTGAAACGGAGAATTCCATTCTCTGTGTTAATCTAACACGGAGAATGACATTTCCAGTGTTAAAACGAATAAGAATGCTATTCTCCGTGTTAATTTAAACGGAGAATACATTCTCCATTTAAATTAACACGGAGAATAGCATTCTCAGTTTTAAAACGAATGAGAATGCTATTCTTCGTGTAATTTGAACACGAAGAATGACCATTCTCCGTTTAATTTAACACGGAGAATGGCGTTCCCAGTGTTAAAACGAATGATAATGCTATTCTCCATGTTAATTTACACGGATAATTCTATTCTCCGTGTTAAATTACACGGAGAATGTCATTCTCAGTGTTAAAACGAATGAGAATGCTATTCTTCGTGTTTTTATAAACGGAGAATGTCATTCTCCGTGTTAAATTACACGGAGAATGACATTCCTAGTGTTAAAACGAATGAGAATGCTATTCTCCGTGTTAATTTCTAGAATTACACGGAGAATGGCATTCCTAGTGTTAAAACGAATGAGAATGCTATTCTTCGTGTTATTTTACACGGAGAATGTTCATTCTTCGTGTAAGTTAAAACGGAGAATGCCATTCTCCGTGTTAAATTACACGAAGAATGTCATTTCCAGTGTTAAAATCCATAAGAATGGCCATTCTCCGTGTTAATTAACACGGAGAATGGTCATTCTTCGTATCAAAATGATAAAGAATGGCTATTCTCTGTTTTATATTAACACGGAGAACAGTTGACAGAAACCTAAATTTTTGTTTTGTTTTGTTTTTTTTATTTTATAGAAAAAATCTGTCAGGAATAAGGAATTAAGAGTTTTTCGTTCTACTTTCAAACCAATTCTAAATCTTATGGAGGAGGTCAATATAGATGGCGGCTATTTACCTGAGCCAGTTATTAATTCTTTAAAGAATATCGGTTTCTGAAATTTTGTCGAGGTATTCTACCAAAAAAGAGTCCACGTCTCCGAATTGGCCAAGGTAACGGAAGGGCTTGAGAATTTGATTACAACTTACAAAGAAGACAAAGATGGCGTCGGGTACTTTGAATTGAGCACCACTGTTAAAATAGTGCCAAGCGTCGACGATATGGCAGTCATCTTCGGTCTACCGCTGAAGGAAGAAAGCAATAATGATATTATTTTCAAAAAATTGATCAAGGAAAAACAGCAGCAGCCCCCACTACCAGACTCTTTCAGCCTGTGTAGAGATCATTTTAGAAGATTGTTGACTAATTCCAAGGGCACACACTCAAAAGTCACTAATAAGGAAGTGAGAGAGAAGTTCCATGAATTGTTGCATCTACTTTGTTAAGGAGATAAAACTGTTAATCCAGATGATATGGCCAAGATAATAATCTTCAACTTGTGCCAAACTGCATTCTTCATAAAGACTGGCGGTACAGGTTTGCCATACAAATTCTTCGCCTTGGTAGACAACGTGGACGTCATCAACAGTATATGCTGGCCAAGGTTAATTTTGACATATGTAATGGATAGCATCAAGAGGACTACAAGTAAAACTAAATGGAGGGATTACTCCAGTGCTTACTCCAAAATGGAAGGTTGCACAATATACTTCCTCTTTTGGTTTGCAGAACATAGTACATTTGTGAAAAGGAAGTTCGACTCAATTTCTGATTACCCAAGATTTTTCACATGGAATGGGTACGAAATCTCAAACTTCCTCAGGGTCGAATATCACAACAATTTGAAATCGAAGATGGTATTCAAAGATCTGGTTATATCTGTTGGGGAAGAAGAAGGACACAAAAAAGATGAGCCACCTATACAAGAAGTTGAAAAAGAGGGAGAGGAACACCAACAAACAGGTGGGGATAAGTTTGATGAACAAGAGATACCACAGCATGATGAAATGAACGCTGTTATGGAGGACTCATGGCAGGAATTGGAGTATTTGAGAAGACATCATTCTAATATTCTTGCGCAGAACGAAGAACTCAAAGAAAAACTAAAAGAGATAGAGGCACAAGAAGCGCAGTTACGTGCAGCCAACCTTGAGAACGAAGAACTCAAAGAAAAGCTGAAAGAGCTAGAGACAATTGAAGCACAATTATGTGCAGCCAACCTTGAGAACGAGAAACTCAAAGAAAAGTTGAAAGAGCTCGAGGCACAAGAAGAGCAACAACATGCAGCCGACGCGCAGAACGAAGAACTACATGAAAAGCTGAAAGAGCTTGAGGCACAAGAAGCACAACAACGTGCATCCAACGTTGTGATGGAGGGCTCTGTGCATGAATTGGAGGATTTGAGAAAAGAGAATTCTGTTATTATTGCTGATAAGGCACGACTCATCGACAATGTTAAAGAGCTACAGGCGCAAGGTAAAATCTTTTCTATTTCAAATTTGTAATTTGTAATCCTCCGTGTTATAGTTCAGGAGAATGGCCATTCTTCGTGTATAAAAACACGGAGAATGACATTCTCCGTGTTATTTGAAATGGAGAATGGCCATTCTCTATCATTTTGACACTGAGAATGCTATTCTCTGTGTAATTTAAAATGGAGAATGACATTCTCTGTGTTAAATTATACGGAGAATAAAATTTCCAGTGTCAAAACGCATGTGAATGACCATTCTCCGTGTTCAAAACATGGAGAATTACTTTCTCCATGTTAGCTAAAAGGTGAATGTTCATTCTCCGTTTTAATTACACGGATAATGGCATTCTCCGTGTTAAGTTACATGGAGAATGCCATTCTTTACCATTCTCCGTGTAACTATCACGGAGAATGGTCATTTTAGTGTTAAAACGCATGAGTATAACCATTCTCCGTGTTAAATTACACGGAGAATGGTCATTCCCAGTGTTAAAACGCATGGGGATGACCATTCTCCGTGTTAAATTACACGGAGTATGATCTTTTCTTTTTCTCTTTTTTTATTGGTATTTTCCTTTTTTATTGATTTTTTATATCAGTGCAAATAACAGAGCAGCACAAAGAAGCAAATAAAAGGCTCGTTAAGAAGAAAAGCGAGCTTCAAGGAAAATTTGAATTTTTGAATAAAGAAGATATTGAAATGGATACAAAAGTTGCTGATCTTGAAGCCATAATTGCAGTATTGCAGCTTAAAGAGCCTTAACAAGCTGCTGAACTTCATGATCCAGCAGTAACCAACAAAAAAGGAAGGTCGCGGCAAAATAGGTTGGTAAAACGATCAACAATATTAGCCGATGATAATTTTACTCCCTTGGGTAAGAAAACATTAATAGAGGCTAATAAAAAGCGGAAGATTAATGCCGATCCGAAAGAAAAAAACTCAACCCAAAAAGAAAAGAAACAGTAAGAAGGCAGATCCGAAAGCCGAAAAAGATGACAGAATTGCTCAACTAATAAAGAATGGTGAAATACTAAAGGAATGCGAGGACCTAAGACTTTGGAATGATGCAGATGAAGAGCTGCAGAAGCTTTACAAGAAAATTGTATTCCCAAACAAGAACACTCCACTGTATGTATTCTGAACTCTCTTTTTTCTAGTCTTTTTCACAATTATTTCTGACAAATTTTTGTTAATTTAATCTAAAATAAATTTATATGCAGTAATGTTGTATACGCGGCTAGCAAAGATCAATATGGAGTTGCTATCATCCTGACAGCAATAGACTTACAAGACATCTTCGATTATCAAGACATTGAAGCTGGAATACTCAACGTATTAATAAGCAAGATGAAACAAATTCAAGACATGAATAGAAGGGAAGAACAGTCAAGTTCACAGGAGGTGCAATACAATTGGGCTGCATTCATGATGCCCCACACATGGGTAAGAATCAAAAAATAAAAAATTCCTATTCATGTGTACACCGATGAAAGTAACTCATGATATTATATTTTGTTTTTGACAAACAGTCCATCATTGAACAAGTTCATGAAAAAGATGCAACCGTCGGCGCCTTACCAATTTCAAAACAGATGTAGAAAACTTCATCTTGGATTTACAGGAAGACATAGAGTGGATATTCATTCCACTGTTTAATAAATCCAGCAAACACTACATGCTGCTCACATTCAACTTGAGCTCCTACGTGTGGGCACACTACAACTCCTTGGTGCCCAACACGTACGATGTTACGACCCGCTTCCGAATAATTGGACACGAGTCGGACACGTCCAGCCTTCGTCATTAGACACGATGAAGTAAGCTGTACCAATCTCTAGGAAAAACTACAAGTCCAAATAAGAATGAATATAAACCATAGCATCTATAATATCGAATCCCAGAATCAAAGTACAAGTCTAAGAATTATTACATTTCCAGCAAATGAAAAGTAAACTAATGTCTCTAATACAAAGTCCAAATGAAACTAAAAGGAAAGTACTAGGCCTCCTCAGCCTCTAAGTCCAGAGCAACATCGGCTAGCTCATAGGTGCCTCCAGGCTTCTGCCCGTAATAACTGTCACAGATAGCCTCCAACTCACCTGCAACATATCCTAGTCAGGAGCGAAGCTAAGTATATCTAAGGAAATGAACATGAACATCATGATATGGAAATGAATATAGGAAAATATAAATTATGAGAAATAAGAACATGAAATGAAACCTGAATATGAATACTGAAAAGTAAATACAGGGAACATGAAATAAAACCTGAACATGAAATATACAATGAACCTGACGTGTGCAATATATCAAAATACATCCAGAGTGTGTGATCGGCTTGGGTAGATTCAGGGAACACGAAATGGTACGGCTTGACATCTAGAAACCTGAACATGAAATTAACACTTCAAAACCTATTCCTCTACAACCAGAAAGTCCCCAAACTGCAAACAAACAACCAGGGAGCCTTCGAAAAAAATACAAAACAAGTTTACCAAAAAGTCTCAAAATACAACTTGACATCTACAAAGCTTCTGCAACCCAGTCTCCTGCATTCATTCTCAACCCTTCAACAGTTATTCTCAAAAGAAAATAATACACAAGTTCTGTAATGGACATGACTACTACTCAACATGTATTCTACCTGCACAAATTCAAACTCTGGCATATATACAATAGAACAGATTCAGGGCCAACCATTTGTATTGAACACCTACATACCAGACCGGGGCCAAGTTCTGTCCTTACTATTTCCAAATGAGGCTCAAAGCCAAGCAACCCCTTATATTTACAACCCAAAGTATAATATACACAATTTAATTTTAGAACTGGAGGTAACAAAACCTAAGAAAAATACATAACAAAAGTAAATAATACACAAAACAAACTCGCAACACCAGTTTCCCTCATACTATAATTTCCAACTCGCCTTGGCCACGCAAAACTTTGTCCTGCAACCTCGATCCCGATACTGAACACACCAAGGGACACGAGCTGCTCTTTGGCACTATCAAAACAATTCAAGATAGCTAACCCTTAACCAATGCCAATCCTCTCAAGATTGGCATCGAAGTGAACTCAAAACTCGTTGAACACAGCAATGTTGGTAAGACCAGGCTGGACACGGCTACATCCGGACACAACACATCCCGACCAACCCCCAACAATAGACTGCAACTAAACAAATAATTCAAAGTGCATTCTCAATTAAGAAGAATAGAAAATATACCTGAGATGAACTTTCAATATTGAATACAATCTCGAAGAAGTAGACACGTTTCAAAGAACTGGACACAGCTTCTCTTCTTATCCGAAATGAATCAAACTTATCCGAAATGAATCAAAATTCTGCTCAACATTTCATCGAATAACATAGCAAAAGAACAAATCATCATACTTGAATTCGTACGATTTTGAAAGGAAATTTCAAAGAAATCAATAAATCCACAGGAGCTTACTTACAAATGACTCGATCACAACTCGAATCGATTTCTATAGAGATCATTGATCCTATTGATCTATTCAAAGAAAAGAGTTCTAATTCCTAACGATTCACAAAATACTAAAATCATCAGATCTGAACAATTCGGATCGAAAGCTTACTGATCCTCTACTTTCTTGAAGGAAACATAACATCTAGCTTGATCGATCTCAATCAAATTTTCTTTACAAAAGTTGAGCACGAGATGGAATGAATCGGTTAGGAGTTCAAGAGAACCACAGATCCAATCAAGTATCAAATGTTACGAGATGGAGATTACTTACAAACATCGATCGAGCTCACCCAACGGAGTCGAAGAAGAACAAGTTCTGCGTCCGCACCCCGCTAGATCACTGGAGGAAGAATGATGCAGTCGTCGTTGCCGTCATGCCGTCGAGAGGATGAAGAATCACCGGAGAAATTGTCGTGTGCCACGAGCACCGTCGCTGGAGAAGAACTTCAGCCGACGGAGTGAGAGCCCGACGCCATCGCCATCATCATCGTTCGCCGTAGAAGAAATTAGAGTTAGGGTTTCGAGGCTTGGGGAAGAAAAGGGGTTCGAGAACTTCAGAGATGAGAAATGAATTCTCTCTCACTCTTCACTCGAATTTAACAGAGAAAGAAAATTTTTATATAGGCCCTCATGCTCCGGGTATTTAAGCAGAGAAGCCCTCTGCTTTTTCATAATTACAAAATCTCAGTGAAAACTAATTTGAATTAAAGCATAGGGACCACTAAAAGTTTGTTACAACTAATTTTTGAATTCAAATTTTGGAATTAAACAAATTGGAGGGAAAATTAGAAGATTTTAAATAATTGAATAGTGGGGAAGTATGGTCATTCCCAGTGTTAAGACGCATGAGAATGACCATTATCCGTTTTAAATTACACGTAACGAACCTATTAAATGAGGAGTTTGCGGCATGGCATCCATCTGTAACAACTCTTAAATGCCACCTTCTTTATTGGAAGAAAGTTGAGGAGTTTGCGGCATGGCATCCACCTGTAACGAACCTATTAAATGAGATTCATTATGCTGACTATTAGGTTCATCTGCATTTATTGGACAATATGGCCTATAAAAAGGGACATTAAATGAGAAGTTTAAACTACACGGATAATGGTCATTTCCAGTGTTAAGACGCATGAGAATGACCATTATCCATTTTAAATTACACGTAACGGACCTGTTAAATGAGGAGTTTGCGGCATGGCATCCATCTGTAACAACTCTTAAATGCCACCTTCTTTATTGGGGGAAAGTTGAAGAGTTTACGGTATGGCATCCACCTGTAACGAACCTATTAAATGAGATTCATTATGCTGACTATTAGGTTCATATGCATTTATTGGATAATATAGCATATAAAAAGGGGTTTCTTGAGGAGCAAACTCCATCATCTTCATAGCATTCCCATTATGCACGACCCTGACTTAGCTTTAAGAGGACCCTGGCCTGGCATCAGTTGGCTGTTGGCTGTGGATCTCTGTAATACCTGTGGTTCGTATTACGTATCTTGGTATACGTATACGTATTATTGACTCGTATTTCGTATTTCCTTGCATGGTTATTTTGGCATTTTCTTTCTTGGTTCAGTTTAACTTGTTGCTGGTTCGGCTTGGCTTGGTTTTAGGTGGACCGAACCCCTACCTACCACCACCCTCATTTATATTTCCACCCAACACTCATTTCTCTCTCCTCATTAACTCTTCTTTTTCTCTACCATTACTTTTCCACCAACCTCAAGGTGTTAAATGGGCCGGGCGGCCCGGTGCCCGGCCCGAGCCCGCCCGGCCCGACCTCCTGTTAGCCCGGCCCGGCCCGCCCAAAAACCCGGACCGGCCCAGCCCGAAGAGCCAAGTGGTCCGGGTCGGGCCCCCCCTTCGAGCCCAAGCCCGGCCCGGCCCGGACCGGCTGGAAATTTTTTTTGTTTTTTTTTTTTAAACGGTCGGCCCGGTTGGCCCGGCCCGGTTGGCCCGAACCGGCCCGGCCCGGTCTGGCCCGGTCTGAACCGGCTGACTGATTTTTTTTTTTTTTTGAATTTCAGGGGGGTATTTTACCAAAATACCCCCATAATATAGCTGTTATAATAACGTTAGAGGGGTATTTTGGTCATTTTTCAAGAAAATGACCAAAAAACCACTCCAACAACTATATTTTGAGGGTAGAGGGGGTCATTTGGCATGAAAAAAATTCTATAAATAGCCCATAAAATCCATATTTCTAACACAACTCACTCATTCAATCTTCATACAATTTTCATTAAATTTCCATCAATTTGCGAAGAAGCTCCCAACCCCGCTCAAGGCTCAACTCCGAAATCCGGCGTCCGATTTAATATTTTTTCTTCTCTTTCTCTCTTAAAAATTCAAAAAAAATTTATATTGTTTGAACAAAATTTGTTTGTATTTTTCTTACTCTCTCTCCCTCTCTTTTACTTGCTCTTTTTTTTTTCGGGAATTTTTTTTCCGGTGTATTTTTCTTCTCTCCCTCTCTTTTATATTAATTTTTTATAATGGCCGGAGAAGGTTCAAACCCACCTACCGGTGATGCCGGAAATTCTTATGAATATTTTAATACTTATTTTGAGCAAAATCCTATTCCTGATGATATTCCTGAAGATTTAGTAGGATCCCCTCCAGAAATTGCGAGTTCCAATCAGAATGTGCCAAAAAGAAAGAAGAAATCAAAGTATTGGGAATTTTTTTACTATTCTTTATCAAACTAATCCCGATAATTCTCTTGTTTTAGATCCGAAAGGAAATCCAATTGCGTACGCGGCACAGTGCAAGAAATGTGCCAACATATACAAATGGAAGACTGGAGGTGGCACGGGTACAATTTCAAGACACTACGAGACCTGTTACGGGAGGGACACAATTCCTGCATCTCAAACTCAAATAAATTTTGATGGAGGTAGCACGGGATCGAACATGGGTACGTTTTCTTATTCTGCCGCTCGGCATAAAACTGAGTTTACAAAATATTTGATTTCTGATGAACTTCCTTTCACTGCGGGTGAAAGTGATAATTTATATGATTATGTCACATCTTCTTTAAATCCTTGTTTTAGTAAAGTGCCTAGAGGCGCCGCTAGAAAAGAGGCTATTAGACTTTTTCATGAAAAAAAAGAGGCTTTAAAAGAAAGTTTTTTGCATGTTAGTCAAATAGCCATTACTTCTGATATTTGGACAAGTAAGCAAAATTATGCTTACATTTGTATCACAACACATTACATAGATTCACAATGGGTGTTGCAAAAACGCATCATCTGTCTAAAGATATTAGAATTTCCACACACAGGCTCCATAATAGCAAGCGCTATTATAGAACACGTGCGTGAATATGATATTCACCAAAAAATATTTTCTGTTTCTTTTGATAATGCTAGTAATAATACTTCTGCCATCTCTTCATTACAACTATTATTTCAACCCATTTTAGAAGGTAGATTAATGCATGTTAGATGTGCTTGTCATATTATTAACTTAGTAGTAAAAGAATGTCTTGATTATTTTAGCTCTCATTTAGATACTCTTAGACAATGTTTACACAGTTTAAACACGTCTCCTGCACGGCAACAACAGTTCAAGGCCACATGCTTACATTTTAGTATTCGTTTTAGAAGATTTGTAAAGGATGTTCCACATAGATGGAACTCAACTTATTTAATGTTGAAGTCCGCAATTCCCTTTAAAGATCCTATTACATATTATTGTAACACGGATCTCAATTTTGAATTTCAAGTAACTGAGGATGATTGGAAAGTTGCTAGTTCAATTTATGATTTTTTAGAAACTTTTTACAATGCTACACGTACTCTTTCCGGTGTTTACTATCCAACTTCTTGCCTAGCTTTACAAGAACTTTGTAACATTTCTTTCTTATTTTCTAAATATAGAACTAACCACAATTTTGCTTATGTTGTACAGAAAATGGAAGCAAAATTCAAAAAATATTGGGGCGATGTACCTTTATTGTATTGCTTGTCTTCAATTTTTGATCCTAGAATCAAATTAGATGGTGTAGATACATTGTTAGATGACTTTGGACAGAACATGAATGTTGATGTTAGTGGCATAAAAGTAGAAGTTAAGGCAACTTTGGATAGATTAGTTATTCATTATGAAGACAAAGCACCAACTCCCCGCCCAACTCAAGGGCCTAGTGGTAGTAGTAGCTCTGGTTTGGTGTCTAAGTTGACACACGCCAAACGTATACTACAACGGAAGAAACAAAGACAATCTTCCCAACCGACCCAAGAGTTGTCTTTATACCTTAGTTCTTATGAGGAAGAAGACGATTCTTCCACTCACTTCACCATTTTAGAATGGTGGAAAAAACACGAGAAAAGATATCCTGTACTTTCTATGATAGCACGTGATCTACTAATGGTTCCGGTGTCCACGGTAGCATCGGAGTCATGTTTTAGTTCAGGTTCAAGAATTTTGAGCAAGAAGAGAAGCCGGTTGCTGCCAGATATCTTGGAAGCATGTGTATGTGTCCAAGACTGGGTCCATGCCGAGAAAAGAACTCAAGACAAAGTAGATGAAAGTGCCGACATCAACGAGCTAGACTTCGAATCGCTTAGAATTGGTGAATCATCTAGAGCGGTGCAAGATGAATGAGGCAAAGGTATGAATACTAACTTTGATATTTTTTTCTCCAAAAAAAAAAAAAAAAAAAAAAAAACTTTGATATTTACACTTTCGGAATTTGTACTTTAAAAATTTATACTTTCAATGTATACTTTAAAATTTTCTAATTTATACTTTCAATGTATATTTTAACAAACAAAGAAAGTAAGTAAATAATTTTTAAAAGTAAATAATTTATACTTTAAAAAATTATACTTTCAAAAAAAACAAACAAAGAAAGTAAATAATTTACAAGAAAGTAAGTAAAATATAAATAATTTAAAAAACTAAATAAATTATAAATCATATTAATTAAAAGAAAGTAAGTAAAATATAAATAATTTAAATTAACAACTAAAATAAATTATAAATTTTATTACTTAAAAGAAAGTAAGTAAAATATAAATAATTTAAATTAACAACTAAAACAAACTAAATAAATTAAAAATATAAAAAAACATTTTTTAACTTCGCCTATGCCGGTCCCAAGCCCGGAAAAAGAAGGAGGGAAAAATGTTTAAAATTTATACAAATATTACTAAATTTAAACTTTAAAAAAACTTTATACACTTAGAATAAACTTTATAAATAATTTTATATACTTTATAAATTTTATATAAAATTTAATAAACTTTATAAATTTAAACTTTATAAATTTAAACTTTATAAATTTATACTTTAAAAAAATGTAAAATAAATTTGTAAACTTTAAAACACTTAATACACTTACAATATATTTATACATAAATGTAAACTAAAATAATATATTAGGATAAATAATTTATAATGAAATTTTAACACTTAATACACTTACAATATATTTTAACATCAATTATTTACTATGAATTTTTAACATAAACTTTTTATCAAATTTTTCAAAAAAAAAAAAAAAAAAACATTCAAAACCCAACCCAAGCCCGGACCGGCCCGACCGAAGCCCGGACCCGGCCCGGCCCGCTGGCCCGAACCGGCCCGGCCCAGCCCCTCCTCCGCCGGTCCTGTGGGCCGGGCTGGGCTTGGATTTTCCCGACCGGGCCGGGCCAGGCCCGGCCCGCTGTCAGCTCCGGTCCGGTCCGGGCTTGGCCCGAGCCCGGTTCGAACCGCCCAATGTGGGCTGCGGGCCGGCCCGGCCCGGCCCGATTCACAACTTGACACCAACCTGAGAGAGGGAGTTGTAGGCAAGTACATCTTGCTTCATGGAGGAAGTCCATTTTTATTGCTCCATTGTCTTCCTTATGTGTTTCTAACCCACTTTAGTACTTAACATTTTTTATTTTTATGGTTAATTTCTTGTAAATCTAGCTTTGTGATATTTTCGATTTTCAGGAGTTTTGATCTATCAAACCTGCATATTTTTGCTATTTGATGGTTCCTTGATGTAGAGAATTTTATTTTGCTCAAATTTGACCTATGGGAATCCGAATTTGGGTTCCTATTATTGTTTGGAGGAGCATGGAGGCCATGATATTTTCTATGGACATGTTCTCTGTGGGAGCATTAATTGCACTCTTGGCCGCATGCAACATTTTGTGCTGAGCCGCATGGCATTTAATTGAATTGGCCGCATGGCCGATCACTTGCTTGGCCGTATGGCATTTGCTGTTTGCATGGACATTAAATAATTGTATGGCCGCATATGCACTGTGCTTGGCCGCATGCACATTTTAGTGTTTGGCCGCATATGCACATTTTGTGCTTAGCCGTATATGCTCTGTGTGTGCATTTAATTTTGTTTGCTGGCCGCATAGGCCATGACTCATTAGTTGGCCGCTAGGCCATAAAGTCTTTGCTTGGCAATTACTTGGCTTGCATGCAAAAGTTAGCTGGCCGCATAGGCTTCCCCCTTCATTTAATATTGCCTGAGCCACATGGCCCTAACAATCATAGCTGGCCGCATGGAAAGCATTAGTATTTTATTTGCATGTATTAGCCAGTAAAGCATGCATTAGTATTTTATTTGCATGCATTAGCCAGTAAAGCATGCATTTGCATGCATTAGTATTTTATTTGCATGCATTAGCCAGTAATGCATGCATGCATTAGCATTGCTTGCTTATATTTGATTTATGTCCGCATAGGCCATTCAGTTGAGGCCGCATATGGCTTATATATTAATGAGCCGCATAGGCCAATGCCATGTTATATTTAATGCATGCATGCATACAAGCATAAGCTTGCATGCTTAGGTATTCAATTAATGAGCCGCATATGGCCTAGCATATATAGCCGTATGGCCACTGTATAATCCTGGCCGCATGGCCAAGTGAAGTATGGCCGCATGGCCAAGTACATTTTTGGCCGCATGGCCTTATATTCAATTTTGGTCGCATAAGGCCGTTGACCATTTGTGAGCCGCATAAGGAAATATTTTGGCCACATACGCACTCATAGCTGGCCGCATATGGCCCAACCATTGCTGGCCGCATATGCTTCCCCCTCCATTAATTGCATGGCCATTTATTGCTTTGCCACAATTAATTGCTTAGCCGCATGTATTTGCTTGCCGCATAGGCTCAATACTTTATTTGCTTTAGTGTATGCAATTATTTAATTCTTGTGCAGTGGCAACATTATTTATTGTTGGCCGCACGACCCTTTAATTAGCTGCTTGCATGCAACTTGCCTGAGTCGCATATGGCAAGTGACTTGCTGGCCGCATGAAATTTTTTCTGAGCCGCATGAGTCCTCCACAGCCTTTGTCCCTGCTGATATTTAATTACTAAATGTATGCTTGTGCGATATTAATTTTAAGTGTGTTCTCTGAAACGATGGTGATCTGTTGGGGTGAACTTTTGACAAATGACATGACATGATAGTGGCCCGTCGTGGCGCACTCCTGACAGTAAACGTGACATGATATACTTGACATGATATACCTGACATGATATAACTTGATATGTTGTTGCGACGGCTAACATGACATGACAAGAATGAATGACCTGGACACCGTGGACGATTGTGCTTGTAAAAATGAATCATCTTGTCTTGCATCATGTCTAGGATAGGGACCCCTTAGTACCACGGTCAAGGGTACCTACTGTAAATGGCTAAGGCTAATAATTAGAATAATTCAGTAGTCATGAGAGATTTCCCCAGTTATAGGCGATCCCGTTATCCCGGCCACCATTGTTGGACTTGCAGCCTGCCGACGAGTAGGGCACAAGTCTAGATTCACTGATATGTGGAAAATAATGAGGCATTGCTTAAATGAATCCAAGTCGCCTGGATAACCTGGATGGTCTACAGGGCTTGTGGCTGTGGAATAATCTCACTACATCTTGCTAGTAACTAGGCCTGTGATAATCCTAGTTAGTTGAAGTATCAAGACGTACTTATTATTTGGCCATAATTGTTGGATGAGGCATAACCAGTCTAGTCTTGTCTTGATCATGTACAAGATTGTTACATGACCTGATTTTTTATATTATCTTGCCGATAAATGGTGGAAAACCAAGTTTTGTTCAGACGAAGGATTATAACCCCGGTCCTTGTTTGGTTTACGGGTTGTAACCAGGTTATCTGAATAGTTCCATGGTTATCTCGTCGTATATCATCCTGTCATGTTTTTCCATATATCCTGTCTTTTATTATTAATATATATATATATATCCTGTGATAATTGCTGGTTTTAGTTCCTAAGTGAAGCCTCCTTTGTGGCACTTGCTCTTTCTGGGATCTGACCCAGCTGGTTTTATATGGCCAGATTTCGGAGCAGCTCCAGAGGATCTACCGACCTTCCAGCCCGATGGTGACCACCAGGCGTAACCAGGGCAATGAGTGGGTTTATTTTTGGCTCTCCAACTCTACTGTAAAATTCTCATTTTGAGGCATTTAGCCGACGAGCATCTGTTAGCTCGTATTGCATATCTTATTAATGTCTGCCTACGGGCTGTAACGTGATTGACAGATCCTAGGGTTGATCATGTATGATTAAACTCTTGCTAGTCCTCACATTTTGTAACAACTAGCTTCATGATCAACTGAATATGTAATATTTAGGACGCCTTACTATTGTATATTTGATGATCTTACATCTTGTAACTTTACTTGCTTGCTTGAGATTGAGATATTTAGGTTTGTTATTGACCATAGGAGACTGATGGATTGTAGTTAAACCCTCATATATCTAGACAGCCGTTACCCTATAGTGAGATGGATTCTATTTTATTATACGTAGCTGGTTATGTATGCCCCCGCTCTCCAGTATTCTGGTTCTGGGGCGTGACAATCTCTTCGTTCAAAGTAGTTATGTCCTTGTAGAAGAACACGTAGTAGTGAATCTCGTGATGCATTGGAACACCTTGTTCGATCCTGAACAACAACTTGGCAGTCCTCGTGCTTTGTCAAAAAGTTGGGGGGGGTCACGCTATGCCATTCTCAGTAACGGTCTAACATTCCCTTATGCTGGCAGAGCCACAGGTATGCTGGAAGAGCCACAGGTTGTGCTCTGCCCTGCTCATTCGGGCATTCGGGGTTGCGCATACAAGAAAGAAGGAATACGCTTCGATGAAGATCAATTTTCTAGTATGTGCACCAAGAAGAATAAGGGTTGCTCTTCTGTTAAGATTAATCCCATTCTAGACTTCTTTAGGCCTTTCTGAATTTGTAATAGATCCTTTCTAGAAGAACAATATGAGTCTTTGTAATAGATCCTTTGTAGAAGAACAGTATGAGTCTTTCTGAATCTGTAATAGATCCTTTGTAGACATATTAATAAAAGAACTTCTTTCTATAAATTTTGTTTGAATTTTATTTTTCTCTATCTGTATATTTTGTAACATTTGCGGTGTCTTCTATAATAAAATCACGGAAAATTGTCATTCTCCGTGTTAAATTAAACAGAGAATGACATTCTCAGTGTTAAAACACATGAGAATGTTCATTCTTCGTGTTAAATTACACGGAGAATGACATTCTCCATGATATTTAACATGAAGATTGGCATTCTCCGTTTTAATTACACGAAAAATGTTATCCTCCATGTTAAAACGCATGAGAATGTTCATTCTCTGTGTTAATCTAACACGGATAATGGCATTCTCGATTTTAATTACACTGATAATGGCATTCTTCGTATAGTTAACCACGGAGAATGTCATTCTCCGTGTTGAATTACACGGAGAATGGCATTCTCAGTGTTAAAACGCATAAGAATGTTCATTCTCCGTGTAAGTTAAAACGAAGAATGGCATTTCCAGTGTTAAAACGAATAAGAATGCTATTCTCCATGTAATTTAAAATGGAGAATTCCATTTTCTGTGTTAATCTAACACGAAGAATGTCATTCCCAGTGTTAAAACGAATGAGAATGCTATTCTCCGTGTAATTTGAAACGAAGAATCTCATTCTCCGTCTTAAATTACACAGAATTTTTTGTCTTAAATTACACGGAGAGTAGTATTCCTATTGTTAAAACGAATGAGAATGCCATTCTCCGTGTTAATCTAACACGGAGAATGGCATTCTAAGTGTTAAAACGCATGAGAATGTTCATTCTCCGTGTAATTTAAAATGGAGAATGTCATTCTCCGTGTTGAATTACACGGAGAATGACATTCCCATTGTTAGAACGAATGATAATGCTATTCTCCGTGTAATTTAAAACGGAGAATGACATACTCCGTGTAAAATTATACGGAGAATTGCCATTATGCAGTCAAAAAACTGTGAAACATTAGATATAACAGACTTCAAAATAGTACCATTGATATCAAAAATGTAAGAAATGTGTTCAAAAAACAATTATATAAAAGAAAGAAGGACTGAATATGTATTATCGAGGGGGCACTGTCCCCTTGACCCCCGTAGAAGGACGTGGGGGGAGAGGGCAAGTGGTGCGATTGTGATTACCTAATTCAAGGCAATTCTGGTGTCACAACCCGCTTCCGAATAATCGGACACGAGTCGGACACGCCCAACCTTCATTGTTAGACACAATGAAGTAAGCTGTACCAAGCTAGGGAAACTAACCAGATAAACATGAAAGTATAGAATCACAGCAACTATAATATGTGTCCCAACCAGAAAAGAGATACAATATCTGAATTTATTACAATTCAACTATAAAGAGTCTGCTAGTCTCAATACATGAAAAGATAAAGGAAAACTAATGAAGTACTAGGCCTCTGCAGCCTCTAGGTCACAAGCAGCTCCAGCTGGCTCAGTAGGGAAGGCAGTATCCTGTCCATAGTATGTGTCACACAAAGCCTCCATCTCACCTACCATAACATATCCAGTCAGGAGCGGAGCAAAGTACAGTTCTAGGTAATGAACAATAACATCATGATATGGAAAGTAAATGCTGAAGGAACAGGATAAGAACAAGGCATGTAAAGAACATGAAGAACATGAAATAGTGCTATAAAGATACATGAAAGATCATGACTATGTAAAGATACAGGAAAGATCATGACTACAGCTAATATCAAGATCAGGATCATAAGAACTAATGTAAAAACAAGATCCTGAACATGTGTGTTATAGATTTGAAATACTTCTATAATATGTGACCGGCTTAGGTAAGATCATGAAAGAACATGAAAAGATCCTGAAAGATCATATAAGGTACGGCTTAGGACCCGCGTGCACTGTGCGAGGCCTAAGCTAAAGATCATGAATAAGTATCCGGGTTTGGTCACATATCTAGAGTATTTCCCCACCCCAAGATGCAAGTAAGATCATGAAAAGAACAAGACAAGTAAGATCATGAACGTGTCGTAGTGTGTCAGCAATAAAGGACAAGGAAATGCACTGATCAAAACCATAGAATGTACTTGCCTGTCCCCGGGTGATCAAGTGTAGGCAATAAAGCTGGATATCCTCCTGTTGTAAATTATAATTGAATAAATCAACAATTGTAAAGTGATGATTTCTATTCTAGAATTTCTTAACAAAATCCTTAGTTTATAATAATTCTAATTAAGTCCTATTAAGCTCACATATATATACCTAAAGTACAACTTAAAATAGGAGACAGAAATCAATCTCCACTATCACTCAAATGATGTAGCAATGTTCTTAATATGGTCAACATATACTTGGTATTACACATTTCAAAAAGGCCTGATAAACAACTCTAAACAGGACTGGACAAGCCACTCTAGTTCTCGAAATTATTTCCATTCTACTGGTCAAGGTTTTAGCTACAACTAATCCAAATTATCAGTTCCCAATCCTGTCCTGCCCTCAATAGGTTCAACAAGGCTAAACAAGGGTTTACAATATTTGTAATAAAAGAATAATTCATATAGAACCATAACTTCCTCACTCAAAGTGATTTGTCATAGTTATCCATCAAGTTTCAAAGACACAAACCTGACTAGAATCCTTGCCTCAATCCTAGCAGGACTGAGAAATGTTCAGTCCTTAAATACTGTGATTCACTCCTGGTTCACTGAACAGCAGTTCAGTCCAGGAAAACCTGTCCAAGTTCAGTCCAGGAATACTGGACGAGTCAGTCTAACAGGTGTGAAAGTCAAGTACTATTTTCCAACCTCAACTTGCAGGACAACCATGGATTTGCTCCTATAGTCAGTAACCTATAGGTAATTAGGTAAAGGTTCAAATACCCTATTCTCTTGACTTGAAACAATGTCCCAGTAAATAGCAGAAATCAGAACATGCTATTTAAACTCCTGCATTCCTAAGAGATCAACACATGTGATTACTTGGTATAAAGGAATACAATATTTTTAAGTAATCAATAAAAGTCTCTACAGCAAACTCAAATCCCAGTCCTATACATATACCCATAAACAGATTCAAGTACTTAGGACCCCATTCCAGTGTCCCCTTTTTAGGAAGAGAGTTAAAGTTCACTCTAAACTATCAATCCTACTATCTGAAACCTGATACAAGAACGTACTATAGTAAATCACACTCAACAGTGGTTGATTCACAACATCATCCCATCCTCAATGCTCTGGAATTTGAACATAGGTAAACAAGATGGATAACTTGTCTAACTCTAACCATACTCCTAATGTCCTCTACCCTGCAATTGGAAACCTCTCAGAATATTGATATTGTGGGTCAGTCACAGATGGGACTGAACTCTGTTGTTCAGTTCTACCAAAATCCCAGGTGATAAACCACTCTAACAATCACAGAGGACTCTGAAAAAGTAAAAGATTTTGTGCCCAAAAGAAAATTAACTATTACCTAACTCAGCATTCTAGCAAGGTTCAACAATAGCTCACTAGTGACCTTACTGTATTTTACCAAAGGTTCAACAGGAAAAGTTCACAGAACAGAATGTAATTACTCCACTATATCAACCTTCATGACCAACAGCATAAAATATACCAAGTATGGTTCAGACTTATGGTTCCACAAACATTCATTACAGATTTCCATGGGAACCTAATTGAATGCTACTACTGCTAACATAACTAAACCCAAAGCTCCCTGCTACCAAATCCTTACACAACATACAACCTAAAGTCAGTTATAAATGACAGAATAAAGAAGTTAGCTAACTAGAGATACAATAAATCCGAACTAGTTATTCACCCTTAACAATTTCAGTGATGACAAGTAGAAGTCCAAGAACCCAGGTCAATATCCCATACCAATACCCTGGGATTCATAAATCAGTTTCATGTAAATTAAGTGGCAGTCCACATATAGATTTACATGTCACTGTCATGGGAATCTCACGTATTAGTGCAATGGAAGACATATAATTCTCATATCAGAACAATACGAATTTACATATGAAAACTCCTATTGAACACAATAGTAGAAATCTCAGTTAATCAAAGCTAAGTCCAACACCCAGACTTCATTCTCCCAAAACCAATCAGTGAATCCAAAGAAACCAAACTTCCCATTGAGTTATGAATATACCCACAAGTCAAAAATACCATGTCTACAACATCCTAAGGAAAGGTTTAACAAGAAGGTTACCTGAATTTGTAGGATCACAACAAAACACAAGCCACTGCTACTAGTTCGATCCCGATCCCTGGAACCCTGTTTCGAGTATTGCAAGGAAACTTAGGAACTAAAATATTCCTAATTAATGAGAGAACATCATAAGATCTAATAGTCTTACCTCCACTATGAAATCAGAGTCGAAAATGAACAGATCCAAATCAAGGATGCAACAGTGATAAACTACTTCTAGTTGAGTTCAGGTGGAAATGACTGATTCATGGAGGAAATTAGACAAACACATTGTGATCAGAATTCTAATACAGATTCAGAGATGAATGTTCATTGGAAAACAATGATCGAGCAAGGATTATCATTGATGTGTTCTTCTCTCGATCGAGTTGATCGACTGGATCCAGAGAAGAACCGCTCGATCGACCAATGGTTGCACATGCTCGATGGTTCAAATGGATCAGGAAGACAAGAAGATTAAGAATTTTACCTACTGATCTCTTTGTCGATTGCGATGATCCATCTTCAAGTCCACTCCGCCATGGCCAATCGATCAGAGCTTAGGGAAGAAGAAATTGAGGATGAAGGATTGTCCATCAAAAGTGAGGAGAGAAGGCCTCTAAATAGCCAGCTAGTGGCGTGGGGATGAGGCCAACTCACTCGCGGGAAACTTCTGACAGGTGGTTAGAGAGCAGAGGTGAGGGAGAGCACATGGCCACCCCCCCGGCCGTTAGAAAATTGAATCGAGAGAAATCCCTCCAGTTGGTTTGGAAGAGCAGGGTTCTTAATAAAACTTAAGTATTCTGAAACTTAAGGAAATAGCTATGGCTACAAGGCTGTGGGCTTAGGGATGGGCCCAAAGTGATAGGTAAAATAAAAGAATTAAGCCCAAGTAAAGAAAAATTAAATGATAACTAAGCTATAAACATATAATAGCATTCCTAAATCATTTAATAAATCTAAAATTTTCAAAATTCTAGAAAAATTGGAGTTACATCTGGCACCTCATCTTCCTCTTCTCCTTTCTTTGTTCTCATAGTTGCTCTTATAACGGTTCGCCTTTGGACGTTTGGGGCCCCATTTCGGAACATGTGGTAGAACCAAGTCAGTTGGATTATTTTTAAACTATTTTTCACAATCTGAAATTGGACGAATTGTACATGAATATAGCTTCTTGTAGAAATCTGATGTCCAATACTGCTCCACAAAATTGTAAACTGATTTGCTCGAACCAAATCTGATGCATTGGATTGCATGGCTGCATGGGAATCCATATATCTTCCATCTGCAATAACTACAATGCCAATCAAGAAGATTCACCAGGTGTGAGGAAGTATCTGCCATCACCTCAAACTCGAAATCACCAGACCAATATACCTTATAAGATATGCCATCATCTGTAAGCTGCTTCAGCATATTCTCGACGTATGGAGTCAATTAGCTATTTAAATCAATTGCATCCTTGTGGCGATCCAAAATCATTTTTATCATCTTCACTTGGATAACGTTTACAAGTGCTGAAATAGGCATTTTCTTATCAGCCTTTATCCATGCATTGAATGACTCCGCACAACTAGAAGCAACCTCGCCGTATCTACATCCGGGGAAGAATGCATTTGACCAATGTTCAGGTTTTTGTTTATCCATCCAATTCACAACATGACCACAATTCAGATCATATATCTTCTTAACTGCTTGTTTATAACCACCTTTGTACAGGAAAAAAAGAAATTAATTAAGAAGGAAGTCAAGCATAAGCACATGAAAAAGGGACTATTCTCCGTGTTATAAATACGAAGAATGGTCATTCTCCGTTCCAAACTAACGAAGAACGCATATTCTCCTTTTAAGGAACATAGAGAATGCCATTCTCCGTGAGATTTACACGGAGAATGGTCATTATCCGTGTTAAAATAACAGAGAATGCACATAAAAGCTCCATATATATGTCTGACTTACACACCTGGTGTTAGAGCATATACTGCTTACCTCCAAACTTCAAGTACATGCGGATACTTGCTTTCATTTCCTTTCTCCTTCAGCGGTATGTTATTCTTCATGTGATAATAGAAATAGCTATGGTAAGCAGTAGGGAACACTTTAGGAACTTCAGAAACTAAACCAGTGCCTTGATCCGAAAGAAAAATAATACGCCTACTACATCCAACAACATTCTTGAGATTTTTAAGGAACCATTCCCAATTGTCGCTATTTTCGCCCGAGACTATACTGTAGGCAAGAGGGTAGAACTGTTGGTCACCATTCTTCGCTGTAGCAGACATCAAACATCCTCTAAATCTCCCTGTAAGGAAAGTCGCATCCAAATATAGCATCGAACAACAATATTGAAAACCTTCGACGCAAGCCCCATATGAAAGAAAAAGCCGCTGAAACCTCATTGACGTATCATCTTTCTGAAAGTCGATAACGGAACCAATATTGGTTTTCTTTACCTTGTCGACATACCAACACAAGTCGGTGTAAGCTCTAACATCATCTCCGTACACCAGCCTAATGTCGTGGTATGCCTGCCCATATGTAAGAGATAAACCGTAGTCAACCTTGAATTCATCGACAACTGATTTTGCCGAATTTTTAGGATTCATTCGAACAATGTCACTAACCAAACTTTTCACAAACTTTGTTGGAACAACTAGATTACCTTTATCCATATAGCCAGTTCCACAATTGTGTTCTCCCACATACCTCTTCACCTCAAAAATTTGATTATCTTTCGAAATGGATATAGTATGGAAACTCCACAATCAAGCATGGGTCTTGTAATTCTTGTAGCAAACAGTGTACCTCCCCAGCTCAGATTTTAAAATATGGAATGTATGACGAGATTCAAAACATACCTTCCTAACAGCGTGCCTAACTTCTTCAACACCATTTAAAAAAAACTGACCAACGCCAGTAATTGATCCAGTTCACATATCCGATTTCCTCTTCTTTACTGTCTCAATTGAGTCCTCATAAAATTTTACTACTCATTTATCCTTTACAGTAGGAGAACATCTACTCAAAGTACTAACAGAGGAAGACGAAGGTCCCATGGGAGTGCTTTGATAAGGAAAAGATGTCGATGAAGAACATGTAGAGTATACTTGCTCCACAAATAGATCAAAGCTCACGTTATGGGTACCATGGAAACCCCCAACCAATGACCGAAGCCAAAAATAACTGTCAACGTACAGTTCAGACCCATCGGAATGCAAAAACTTCAAACGAAAGAAAAGTGGATCCAAAGAAGTCCATAGATCGCACACTTGATACTTTAAAAATTTTACGGTACTTTTGTTACGACCCGCACCCGCTTTTCGGATACGAGACGTGTCCAAGCCAGCCTACGCCGCAGAGTCGACGGTAGAACGCTGTCAAGCCCGCAAGAATATACATGCTCAAAAATTACATTTGCTGCTCATTCACAATTCTAAATTTATTACAACATTTACAAGATTTATAATTAAAGAAAATACAAGATTTACAGTTAATGAAATTGGTATAATTGCTTTCTATTTCTAGGTCGGCCTCAGCATACCCAAGTCTTCCCAGTGCTAAGAGTGATCGCGGCTAAACCTGAAAAATATTGGTTATCCAGTCAGGATTGAAACAAGTACACAAATTGACGGCAATGCAAAACACAACAGAATTAACAAGACATGAAAATAGCATATGAGATATGAAAGCTGTAAGAAAACTGATGACACAGCACGATAGAGAAATAAATAAGGAAAAACTAATAAAAGACATCTATCTAGGTGGTGTGAAATATCTGTTTCGACATGTGAACGGCTAGGGGTAAATTCGGCATCTACACGTGCCGTGTGCAGATGCTATTGTTCACGAATAGACATCTTGAGATATTTTCTGGGTAGTCCACATGCCTACTATATTTCCCCTCCCGACTACTCCGTGTGACGAGCGTGTCAACAAGCAGTAAGATATATGTATAGACATGAAATGAAAAGACTACTATGAATTGAAAAACAATCAGAAAGTGCACTTGCCTGAGGTCCTTAGCTGGAGAAACCAATAACACTATACCACTCAATGAGCCACAATCAGTCAACACATGTAGAAGCCTCCGGATGCTGAAATAAATAGTAACAACGTTCTCAGAATAGTCAAATTAGCTAGGATTGCCTGTCCTTAAGTCCAATTCTGGACACAGGGCAAAACGGTAATTTCGGGTAAAAACGATGTCCGCCGTTGGACCCGCTTTGCACCGAAAAGCGTGCCAGAGTCAATGGTCTCTAAAGTCGTCAAACTATATGTCTACGGATCCGGTTTTCCGATACGAACCCAACCGTATGTCCAAAGTTGGATTCCGGCGGGCCGTGCACAAAATCGCCCGTTGAGTGGGACCGTGGGGCCCGCAAAACGGTGATTTTATCAACGGTCTCAGAATCGGACCAAACTTGGCATACAGGACCAGAAAAATGATATGGTCCTGCTGGCGCAAGTTTCGTCTCGATCTAACGAGCGTGCACAAAGTAATTGAAGAATTTGTAAAGTGCACGATACGGTAAATTTCGACGGATACGCATGAAATTCGTCGCGCACACGCGACCAATTTGAATTCCGTCAAAGCCCACACGACCACAAATCCGTTACGCAGCTGTCGATCCTTTCGGTTCGTAACCACGTCGCCCGAAATGGCGGGACGCACGTCGTGTGGGACAATTTTCTAGTTTTTAAAACAGGTTTTTGGGAAACTTTGGAATTGAGTAACTCTCTGTAAACTAAATGAAAAATTAATCTACCAGAAGGGTTTTTATCCCCTACATGTTTTCTAAAAGTCCCTTTAAATAGATTTTCGAAATTATGCATGGTTTGGGATAAAACTGGCCGCAAACTAGAGTATTTGGACTGGTTTTTCTGTCCTGTTTGGGACAGATTTTCGTCGAACTTTGGTTCGATTTCTCGACCAATATAACGCATATAAAATTGATCTACTTGAAGGGAAGTAATCTTGTATAAGTTGGGAGCATACCCGCGAAAACGGCTCAAAAAATCATGGAGCGAGAAGGCGGGAAAAGGATCGCGAACTCGGCACCTTCACTGCTGTTGCTGCCGAGTCCTGCTTGTGCGCGCGCGCGCGGCTCCCTGGCCGGCGGCGCTGGCCGCGCGCGGCGATGATGCTTCGCTGGGTGGCCGCCCCGGTGGTCGCGGGTGGGTCACCCCAGGGTTGGTGGTGGTGGCACGAGCGTTCGTTTAGGGTTTGCCTCGTCCTCGCTCTCTCTCTCGCTCGATCTCTCTGCGTTATATATATCTTTATATATACGATATGTATATATGGATGTAAACCGATCCTTCTAAACCAAGGGCTCGGTTAACCTGTTTTCTTTTGCCTGTGATGGCTGAGTCCAGTTTGGGCTCAGTTCTCGGCTGAAGATTTGCCAAGGCTCGGTGCTGGGTTATCATTGGGGTTGCACGTATGGTAGGGGGTCTGGCCCGATTGGGCTTGGGCCCCTATTTGGGTCTTGCTTTGTTTGATTTCCTATTAATCTAGTACATACTTAGGCTAGTATATATTTATATACATACACACCATACATTTATTTATATTTATACATGCACACATATATATTATATATTTATACATAAACATTCACATATATATTTTGATAAAGCATAAATGATAATAAATAAATAAGTTATACTTAATAATCAATCCAAAAAAATAAATAATAATAAAATATATTAAAAAAAATCGGGAAGGGGAGCTACAAATCTACCCACCTTAAAAATAATTTCGTCCTCGAAATTCTAACTCGTAGACATGCCTAAAATAAAAGTGAAGAATAAATCCACTTTTACCACAATCTTCTCGAATTTTAATTCTTCACAATATTTTATGGCCTTCTCTAGTCATTCTGTAACTACGAATCCTCGAGGACTTCTACCCACCTTTGGTCACACTACCCTCTTGAAACACGGGTCACTAAAATCTTATAGTCTTCTAACTAGTGGCTAATAATTCTACTAAAATATCTAGGACATATGATATCTATAATCTCTCATATCTACAAACAACAATTATTCAATAATCAAGCAATATTATAATAACTTAAGAATTTCTGATAAATTCTAGACAGCAAGATTATTCGTCACCCTGAAATGGGAAGGGATGACAATCAAGAGTTCAGGAAGGCAAGGGAGAATAATCGAGAATGATTTCAAATAGTTCAGTTCTATAGTCCAAAAATGGTGGTATGCACGGATGGGTTTTACTGGGTCTTAATGGGTTCCTTAATTGGACATCAATCGTTGGGTGGATGAACCTTGGATTTTAATCTACATTGGCTGGACAAGATTCCAATGATAAAACTCTTCCTACTAGATTAGGGTAACCTAGAATAGGGTTCCTTCCAAGTGGTTGAGCTAGTCGCTAGTCGGGTTGGTTAGCTAGGTCCGTAAGCCTGAAATGCGCCTTCAGTGACCTTTGTGTTTAAGTAGCACATAAGGCCTCAATTGGGTGGACACTAGTGGCATGAGCATAGTAGGCTTCGAGTAAATCACAACCATATATCGGGTCGATTGAGTTGAGTCAAGGTTGAGGCTCTGGTGGAAGTCAGAAAGTATACCGGGTAGGTACTATGGTGAGGGTTATAGCTAGTCCTTTTAACCTGAAAGTCGTAGCACAAAAATAGAGTATAAGGGGACGGGTTTGAGTGGGACATGATATACCTAGATGAAGGTGGACTTGTCTAGATCTTGGATATGAAATTTGTTGAAGGGTAACAGCTAGTCTCGTGCTCTAAATATTAATGGCACGGTCGGGGACACAAGGTGATCTAAATGGAAAGTGGGAGTCCATGGGCACTGTTCCTCATCCTAGTGGAAAATTATTCTAATCAATCGGTAATCCTCGTACATCTCAAGATTCTAGATGGCTTATCGTCTACCCACCTTAGAGGCTAGGGTATGGTGGCAAGGTTCCTGCCACAGGGCTGGCCGATGGTAGCTGCACTTGCGTATACGACTATCATGGTCATGGGGATACTAGGTATCTATCTATCATTTACGAGCTTTCGTCTTTCCAATCGGTGAAAGACAAAAATAATAAAGAGTTCAAGAGAGATGTCACTGAATACAATTTTTCGATTCAAAGACGAATGTACAATTCAAGAGGAGTTGCCAAAGCAGTCGCGGATGAAATCTTAGAGACATCTACATCTCAATCCACGTAGGATAGTTAAATAAAAATCGAACCAAATGCATCATGGTTGATCAGACCATAATACAATGATTCTGATTAGACAGTATGTTAGCGGGTGTCCCCAATAAACATATGTCTCGAATCAAGCTTGATAAAAGAGCAAGCTTGCAAAAACTAGGCTGTAATAGCAGCATTGGTCAAGATAGTCAAAACATAAATAGGCAAGATTTTTGGAAAGGAGGCACAATAGTTCGAGTTTTGAGAAAGTCAAATCCTTACCTGGTGTTATTGCTTATACAGTCGATCCTACTACCCTCTATTCATAAGGCCTTGGTCGACTAACGGGTTATGGACTTCTGAGTTCTATTTTCTTAGTAACCGATTAGTATCAGTCAATTACCTCGTTAATAGATCACAAAGTCCACGGATTGCTAGGTTGGGGGACATGCTATTCAACTGGCAGAACTTTCACTAGTTTTGGTTTTGGACCTTAGGGTCATGCAGGGCATTCTCTTATACTCTCTAGTATCCTAAACTTGTAATCACGTCTGAAATCGTTTTACCAAGAATTATACCTCGCCTGTGTACTCTGGCTGTGGTAACCCTTGGTTCCATGATTCAATTGTGATAGGCTATAGGTACTCTACCTTACATTGACACAATGGTATCTTAAGATCTAAAGAGGTCAACTAGGACATAGTTTTAGCAACGTTCCATAGACTATGATTCTTTGGAATGATTTCAATTCTGTGGGTTGTGCCTCGCCAGTGCGCTGCTGGCTGCAGTGAACCCACATTCTCCACTCTCAAATATTGACGACAGTGCGCTGCTGTCTAAACTTTATGGGTTAGCTAATATTTTCTAACTATAACCGTAAAATTTATGAGCTTCTAGAGATTCAAACAGGTTGCCAAAAATAAAGCATAGGTATTTATCCTATCAGTTACTACATTTAAAATAAAAGACTTAACATGGAGGGAATAACTTAATACGAAAGAAATACAAACATTATAGTATCTATTTCATATGCATTTCTATGGTTGAATGAAAATCTCAAATAAATCTGCTTCGAGATTCGTATGCAAATAACAGAATCAGAAATTTAAACTAATTTCCTACGTCAACATAGAATTTAAAACATGCAACTCTAACTTATGATATAAGATTTATATCCAAATAAGAAAATTGAACAGTTTATAAAAATTAATGCCTTAAATATAGGCAAGCCTAACATACCAAGCGAATAGTTTATCTACATTGGATCACAATGTCATATCAAAGAAATAGTGTGCCTATAAAGATCTGACAAGAAATCTAAATTTAACAACTTCGTATCCAAATTGTATGGCCTAACAGGCAATCTTAACCACCCCACGGTTAATCTGAACAAGGGACTCCTAGTCCTAATCAATATCCTCCTAAATCATTTTAATCCTAATGTGAATGAGCATTCTTATTCGCAGGCTCGCAATAGTACGACTAACGTACCATCACGAGTTCGCAATCTTTTGCGAAGACGGACCTGCATGGGCCACCACAAAAAATTGTCACGACCCACACCCGCTTTTCGGATACGAGACGTGTCCAAGCCAGCCTACGCCGCAGAGTCGGCGGTAGAACGTTGTCAAGCCCGCAAGAATATACATGCTCAAAAATCACATTTGCTGCTCATTCACAATTCTAAATTTATTACAACATTTACAAGATTTATAATTAAAGAAAATACAAGATTTACAGTTAATGAAATTGATACAATTGCTTTCTATTTCTAGGTCGGCCTCAGCATACCCAAGTCTTCCCAGTGCTAAGAGTGATCGCGGCTAAACCTAAAAAATGTTGGTTATCCAGTCAGGATTGGAACAAGTACACAAACCGCCGGCAATGCAAAACACAACAGAATTAACAAGACATGAAAATAACATATGAGATATGAAAGCTATAAGAAAACTGATGACACAGCACGATAGAGAAATAAACAAGGAAAAACTAATAAAAGACATCTATCTAGGTGGTGTGAAATATCTGTTTCGACATGTGAACGGCTAGGAGGTAAATCCGGCATCTACACGTGCCGTGTGCAGATGCTATTGTTCACGAATAGACATCTTGAGATATTTTCTGGGTAGTCCACATGCCTACTAAGATATTTTCCCTCCCGACTACTCCGTGTGACGAGCGTGTCAACAAGCAGCAAGATGTATGTATAGACATGAAATGAAAAGACTACTATGAATCGGAAAGCAATCAGAAAGTGCACTTGTCTGAGGTCCTTAGCTGGAGAAACCAATAACACTATACCACTCAATGAGCCACAATCAGTCAACACATGTAGAAGTCTCCGGATGCTGAAATAAATAGTACCAACGTTCTCAGAATAGTCAAATTAGCTAGGATTGCCTGTCCTTAAGTCCAATTCTGGACACAGGGCAAAACGATAATTTCGGGCAAAAACGATGTCCGTCGTTGGACCCGCTTTGCACCGAAAAGTGTGCCAGAGTCAATGGTCTCTAAAGTCGTCAAACTATATGTCTACGGATCCGGTTTTTCGATACGAACCCAACCGTATGTCCAAAGTTGGATTCCGGCGGGCCGTGCACAAAATCGCCCGTTGAGTGGGACCGTGGGGCCCGCAAAACGGTGATTTTATCAACGGTCTCAGAATCGGACCAAACTTGGCATATAGGACCAAAAAAATGATACGGTCCTGTTGGCGCAAGTTTCGTCTCGATCTGACGAGCGTGCACAAAGTAATTGGAGAATTTGTAAAGTACACGATACGGTGAATTTCGACGGATACGTATCAAATTCGTCGCGCACACGCGACCAATTTAAATTCCGTCAAAGCCCACACGACCACAAAGCCGTTACGCAGCTTTCGATCCTTTCGGTTCGCGACCACGTCGCCCGGAATGGCAGGACGCACGTCGTGTGGGACAATTTTCTAGTTTTTAAAACAAGTTTTTGGGAAACTTTGGAATTGAGTAACTCTCTGGAAACTAAATGAAAAATTAATCTACCAGAAGGGTTTTTATCCCCTACATGTTGTCTAAAAGTCCCTTTAAATAGATTTTTGAAATTATGCATGGTTTGGGATAAAACTGGCCGCAAACTAGAGTATTTGGACTGGTTTTTCTGTCCTGTTTGGGACAGATTTTCGTCGAACTTTGGTTCGATTTCTCGACCAATATAACGCATATAAAATCGATCTACTTGAAGGAAAGTAATCTTGTATAAGTTGGGAGCATACCCGCAAAAACGGCTCGAGAAATCGTGGAGCAAGGAGGCGGGAAAAGGATCGCGAACTCGGCATCTTCACTGCTGTTGCTGCCGAGTCCTACTTGTGCGCGCACGCGCGGCTCCCTGGCCGACGGCGCTGGCCGCGCGCGGCGATGCTGCTGTGCTGGGTGGCCGCCCCGGTGGTCGCGGGTGGGTCGCCCCAGGGTTGGTGGTGGTGGCACGAGGGTTCGTTTAGGGTTTGCCTCATCCTCGCTCTCTCTCTCGCTCGATCTCTCTGCGTTATATATATCTTTGTATATACGATATGTATATATGGATGTAAACCGATCCTTCTAAACCAAGGGCTCGGTTAACTTGTTTTCTTTTGCCTGTGATGGCTGAGTCCAGTTTGGGCTCAGTTCTCGGCTGGAGATTTGCCAAGGCTCGGTGCTGGGTTATCATTGGGGTTGCACGTATGGTAGGGGGTCTGGCCCGATTGGGCTTGGGCCCCTATTTGGCTCTTGCTTTGTTTGATTTCCTATTAATCTAGTACATACTTAGGCTAGTATATATTTATATACATACACACCATACATTTATTTATATTTATACATGCACACATATATATTATATATTTATATTTATATATTTATACATAAACATTCACATATATATATTTTGATAAAGCATAAATGATAATAAATAAATAAGTTATACTTAATAATCAATCCAAAAAAATAAATAATAATAAAATATATTAAAAAAAATCGGGAAGAGGAGCTACAACTTTCATACGTAAAACGGCAGAAAACTATGTCTCCCTTGAAACAAAGATTAACTAAACAACTTGAATCCATTCCCCCTCCTGATAACATAAAACAGAGGAGATCACAAAACAGGACAGCACATTTCTGATCACTCTCCGTCTAAAACTAACGGAGAATGATTATTATTCGTCTAAAACTAACTGAGAATGTCATTCTTCTTGTTAAATTTATACGGAGAATAGTCATTCCAGTATTTTAACGCATGAGAATGACCATTCTCCGTTTAATTTAAAACGGAGAATGTCATTCACCGTATTATATTACAAGGAGAAGGTCATTCTCCGTGCTAAATTACACGGAGAATGACATTCCCAATGTTAAAACACATGAGAATTGTTATTCTCCGTATAATTTAATACGGAGAATGCCATTCTCCGTTTTAAATTAAACGAAAAATGATATTCCCCGTCTTAAAACGCATGAGAATGATCATTCTCCGTCTAAAACTCACGGAGAATGATCGTTCTCAAGGGAATTGGCCATTCTCCATCCAAAACTTACAGAGAATAATCATCATTCTCTGTATAAGTATGACGGAGAATGCTCTTTCTCCGTCTAAAACTAACGAAGAATGCCATTCTCCGTGTTAAATTACATGGAGAATAGTCATTCCAGTGTTTTAACGCATGAGAATGACTATTCTCCGTATAATTTAATACGGAGAATGCCATTCTCCATTTTAAATTAAACGGAGAATGACATTCCCCGTGTTAAAATGCATGAGAATGATCATTCTCCGTCTAAAACTCACGGAGAATGATCATTCTCAAGGAAATTGGCTATTCTCCATCCAAAACTAACGGAGAATGAGCATTCTCCGTCTAAATATGACGGAGAATGCTCTTTCTCTGTGACAATTGAACGGATGATGACAATTCCATTCACATTAGCACGACAAATATCATTCGCCTTCATATTCTCACAAAAGAACGAGATTAAATATCTCTCTAATTGTTTTTCAGTTATAAATCTTCATAACAAATTCAAATTTAATAAAAAATTCGAGTTATGCGAAGGTGATGAATAAATTTCTACATATCTGAATTCTCACCTTGTTTTAATTAGATCTATAAAAAGACAAGAAAGATCTTCTTTCCACAATTGACCTAATCGCCGAAAAACTTCAAATCTCTCCACAATAATGATGATGAGCGACGAGCGATGATGATGAACGATGATCAAAGTTCGACTGAAGAAAATCACAGTGAACTACGAACGATCTTTGAGATCTCTGCTGAAGATGAAAGCAATAGAATTTAGATCTCTCGTGAAGAAGAAAAAGACGAAAATCGTAATCCAGATCTGACTTTTTAATTCAAAATCATATATATATATGACCAAATTTGTGCGAACGGATATTTTTGGTAATATAAAAATGTCAATTCTGTAAATACATAGCATCTAAAGGTAATATTTGAATATTTGACGTAGAATTATATAATTTTGGGCATTTCATAAAATCCATCCTGCGGGTGGAATTTTCATACAACCCAACCCCAAAATTTGGTTTTTCAGCAAATTCCAGTTTTGTAAAAGATGTAATCTTTTTTTAGGAGAAGCTGGATTCCATATGCTAAAGTCTCAACTAAGAAATGTGGATGTTTCATTTTGTTAGAGAAACTGATTGTGTTAGTGGGCGATTCTACATTATTCCCAAGATGGATACATTCTGAAGTCAAATGTTTGAATCCCCTTGAACACACAGTTTGCCATTAAAATCTTGTTATTGCAAATTTTAATACAAACAGAACAGTATTACAATGTAGGACTTAGACGTAGTCCTAGGAGTACACTTTTGTTTATCTGGGTCCTTTGTGCCGATGGAGCGAATGGTAATACGTTGACTCCGTTGACGATCTGACGACGGCTCTCAGTTCTCTGAAGGTCTGAGTTGTTCTAGGTGCTGGAGTTTGCGGAGAGGAAGAAGACGTTGAGTGTCTCTTCCGACCTCTGGGAGTAAACTCTGATGCTTTGGTTGACTGTGCGTCGTGATCCCTGACAGTCTGTGTGTCCCTCTGTGTGTGTAAAAGAAGGAGATGATCCCTCTATTTATAGCTTGCAGGCTGGTTGCTCATGCACGCATATGTAGAATACACCTGTACGTGGGGCTGCCATGTGGTGATTGCTGATGGAGGTGCATGGACGACGCGGTCGGATTGAGAAGTTGAACTCTTCTTGTTGCATTTGTGGGCTGCGGCAGAGCTGACACGTAGCAATGGAGAAGATCATTCAGTTGCTGAGATCTTGGGTAATTAGCACCCTTTCATCGACTGAACTGAGTCAAAGGACACATGGCGCGCATCCGTAGCTCAAAGATCCCGGATTTGGTGGAGAGTAATCTGAAAGGATGCGCCTAGGATTGGACGCATGAGTAGACTTTGGCTTGTAATCTTTAGGAGTCACGAACCAGTCTGGACGTATGGCTTTTGAGGCGCATGCGGGGCTTCAGTAGCGACTTGACCTCCGTCTTTAGGGATTAGAGAAAAGTCTGAGGCGCATGGCTTTTGAGGCGCATGCAGAGATTTGGGTGCATGGCTGCGGAGGCTCATGCGAAATGGTTGGGCGGCCACGTGGCTTGTAACCGCTGGAGGAAAGTAATGATGATGCTGACATCAGCGTCGCTTCATCTTCTGAAAAAGCTGCTAACTGTTCAGTCCTCGGGGGACGTGCTGCCAACTCTGTCACTTGAGCGTTATTTGCTTGATAGGTGACGAGCCGAAATGGGCGTATGGGTCCATGTTGATTATGACGCATGGATCTGTGCTTTGTTGGGCGCATCTTTACGGGACGCTTTGGAACCGACGGGCGAGTCTGTACGATGTATGGTGTCTGATCGGCGCATCCTTTTGTATGACGTGCCTTTATTGGTCCGACTGTTACGTTCTTCGAGTGCTTTAAATAGCCATTTTTGACTTGGCCGAATTCGAAGCGTCAGGTTCATCACCATAAATACAAATTCATTGCACGGGATTCGAAGAGCCCGCCACTTGGCGCATGTGTTTGATTTGCCCGGCCTATAAATAGTGGTAAGGAGAGAGTTTGCTTCTCGTTCTCTCACGTCCTCCCGAAATGAACATGTTTGCTCGAGCACATTATGTTGACGAGATGTTCCCGAGGGTGAAGATGCGATGACTTGTCTTCGTTCATGCACTTGAAGGTAACTGTTACATCCGAAAGTCAGAGTCGAGGGCTTCTGAGGCAGACGGAACGTGCCTGTTGCATCCGAAGATCGGGATGCTTGAGCCTCGTCTCCGTTATGCTGGAAGAGTCACAGATCGAAATTGTGGTGCCCCGATCATCTTCCTTGGGCTTTGGGAGAGCTCCTCCTCTTGCTAGAGTGGGTGTTGCCCATTCTGGTTGTGTTGAAAGCCTAATTTTGCTGCGGATCGATTGCGGTGCTCTCTTCTTCCTTTGGAGAGCTCTTCCTTCCGCTAGGGTGGGGTTGATCGCCCATCCTTGTTCTGCTTAATAAATGCTTCATTAGTCGAAGCACCCGATCGGGTCGAAGTGGAGCGCATATGCTGAGACTTCATGATGCGCATGACTGAGACGCTGAAGGGATGCACATAACTGAGCTGCTAAAGGGATGCACATAACTGAGCTGCGCCTGACTGAGACGCTGAAAAGGTGCGCCTGACTGAGAGGCTGAAGGAACGCGTCTGGCTGAGAGCGCATGGCGGTTGCTGCGCCTAACTGTAGACTTAGGGTCCTTTTCTTTATAGAAATTCTTCTTTGTAAAGCCTTTTCTAGACATGTAATAGACTTTTATATGAAATAAAAAATCTTCTTTTAATGTCTATGCTTTTGCTGTTTGTTGTGCCAAGTACTTCATCTGAGCTCCCTGGCGCATGTAATGTTAGGCGCATAGGATTTTCGGTCCAGAAACTCCATGCTGTTACAAGACCCCCTTCAAAGTTTCTAAAACTTTTCGTCAAGTTTTGAAATACTTTGAATAAGAAGCATGGTGGTGTCTTCTCTGGGGCGCATGACTGTCCGGGGCGCATAACTGTTCTGGGGCGCATGCTCCTCTCAGTTTTAAATGCCCAAATGATAACGCTTCGGGATAAATGAAAAAGATTTAATGATGAACTTTTGGACTATCCACGGTTATCACTTCACAGAACCCTAAATGGCGGTTGACGTCACCCAAGCCTATAAATAGGCGTCCGATAGAGAGAGAGAGGGAGTTCTTCCTCTCTTTGCTGTCTTCTTCTTTAGAGTTTTTTTCTTCCAAAAAAAATCCTAATCTCCTTTTCTCGAAATGGCTCCCAAAACTCCTCGCGGTGGTGCTGCTTGAGGACGAATCAAAGGGAAAGAGCCCGTGGAGTTCGATGAGGAGGATTCTTCCGTCGTTGATGCGGCTCCCGCCGACGTCCGGCCAGTGGTGACGGGTGAGTGTTTCTTGACGTTTGTAGACGAGTTTGGTGCACACACGGATGAGTTGCACCATGTTGCTGTGCCCTAACTCCTTGTTGCCGACACGCATGGACTTTTGTCCTGATTATGCGCCGAGGCTATCCCGCTGACGTGCATGGACTTCTGTACTGATTATGCGCCGAGGCTATTCCGCTGACGTGCATGGACTTCTGTCCTGATTATGCGCCGAGTCTCTACTGCTGACGCGCATGGACTTCTGTCCTGATTATGCGCCGAGGCTATCCTGCTGACGCGCATGGACTTCTGTCCTGATTATGCGCCGAGGCCTTAATGCATATGGGCCTTTTTGGGCCATGATTAGGTTTTTAGGAAGAAAATTGATATTTTGCCTACAGTTTGTGACCGCAGACGTGACCGTAGGCCCACGTGACAACCAATCATTAGCCTATCTGCTATCACCGGACCCTACTCCCTTAAAATTCAGACCAGAGAGCCAATGGAAGACCGTCACGTGGCATGCGATTACGTCTGCAATCCCGAACCACGGACAAAGTATCAGTGTCCTTTCAGAAACCCTATCCCAAAATTTTCATTTATATTTCGTCCATCACTCTTTATACCAAAACAAATTCGAAAACTTGTACATGGAATATTTTCGATCCTTCTTTGTGATTTTGCTAATGTTAGCTGCATGCCAGTGGGCAGCCTCTGACACTAGCAAGTCTACTAACATGTTGACAAAGGGTGAGCTAAGTGTTCAATGCGACGGACCTATCCAATAGACCAACCACCGGAATGGGGTATACTGTATAATTCTAGTAGAAATAAACAGAAATTTCTTGTGGACCGAGAGGGGTTCGTACGTCACCCCGAGGGCTGACATGACGGCTTTCCATTGGATCAAGTTACTGTGCTAACGTCGGGTCCACTCCCGTCCAATGGAGGGCCATGGCCCCCCTCTCGGTAAAGACCGATTCAGAAATAAATACATTAACTCCTATGTTTTATGAGCATTACAAGGACCACCCATATTCCGAAAATAATTACACGGACTACCCCTCTCCTTTATTTTTAATTTTAAAATATGGATGGTTAGTAGGGGTGAGCATTCGGTTTATTCAGTTTAAACCGAACCGAAGTAGTCAAAACCGAATAAATCAAAATTCTAAAAATTCAAAACCGAAATCGAACCGAACCGAAATTAGCCAAAACCGAAATCGAACTGAATAACAATTCGGTTTATTCATTTTGTTCGATAGGACTATTTCTATTGTGTAACGTGTATGGTCCAAAGTTGAAATTATATTAAATGATATTAAAAATTATAATTTTTATACACATATTTGTTATATTTATGTCTAAAATTAGACTAGTTGTTAAATTACAAAAATTTAATTTCTAAACACATAACTAGAATTATTGCTTTCAGAATATATACATTTTAATTATAACATATTTATAAAATTTAAGGAAGTTACATAATTGTACAAGTCGATAAAACATTGACAGCTAACATAATGTATGTGTGTGTGGTGGTGGGGGCTTGAGCCCATGTCTCCTGTTAATACAAATGCATCCTAACTTCTTGGAAAACATTTGGTGTGGAAAAATAAAATTTGTAAAATTTTCTTCCGGATTACCAAAGTTTTAAATTGTGATTGGTGACTTCCAAACTCTGACATTTCCATCGTTTTCCTTTCAACCTAAACGTGGGACTATCTGATGAGTTTGCGATGAAAACGACAAAACAAAAATGTCGAGTCGGTATAATCGATCGGTATTTGGTTAAATTTTTTAATATTTTTTTAATCGGTAGTTAAAAAACAATACAATGTCGTATCATTTAGAATCGATTTTTTTGGTTTCGGTTAAATCAGTATTCAATCGATTTTTGTTCGGTATCGATATTTTACCATTTAACATTTGATCAATCAACACACTTAATATGAACCTCTTAACCTAGAAAAATATTTTTTTACTTTTTTTTGGAAGCATTAAATTTCAAAACCAAGCCTCTACAAAGTAAGGAATTAATCAAATTTATTAGGATAATATGTAACAAGTCGCAAACACCTAAAAAAGAACGTAAAATATCAAACACGATCACTAAGTTTAATCCTTAGTATATGTTTAAGTAAACCAAAATTCACTTCAAAATTATATGAAAACACAAAAATATAATCTCAAAAGATCAAAAACTCAATTCTTAGCGTTCTACATAACTTCAAGTCCACCAAAATCCATTCTAAGTTCTAACAAACTGATTCTCAACTAAAACAAAAATAAAAATAAAAAAGAGTAACATAAAATTAATCACGAACAACATTCCAAGAATATATATATATATATATATATATATATATATATATATATATATATATATATATATATATATATGTCAAAATCCATTTTAAGTTCTAACAAACTGATTCTCAACTAAAACAAAGGTAAAAATAAAAAAGAGTAACATAAAATTAATCACGAACAACATTCCAAGAATATATATATATATATATATATATATATATATATATATATATATATATATATATATATATATATATATGTCAAAATCCATTTTAAGTTCTAACAAACTGATTCTCAACTAAAACAAAGGTAAAAATAAAAAAGAGTAACATAAAATTAATCACGAACAACATTCCAAGAATATATATATATATATATATATATATATATATATATATATATATATATATATATATATATATATATATATATATATATTCTTGGAAATAAAATAAATAAATAAATAAATAAATTAATATATATATATATATATATATATATATATATATATATATATATATATATTGGAAATTATATTTATATATATATATATATATATATATATATATATATATATATATATATATATATATAAATATAATTTCCAATATATATATATATATATATATATATATATATATATATATATATATATATATATATATATATATATAATCGGTTCGGTTCGGTATTTTCGGTATGGTATTACACTCAAACCATTACCACTACCATTATACCATATTTTAATCGGTTTGGTAATTCGGTATCGATACATAATTTCGGTTCGGTTTTTCGGGATATTTTTAATCGGTATTCGGTCGATTTTTCGGTAGCGGTCGGTATTTGCTCACCCCTACCACTTATTTATTTTATTGGAGTTACATTCCATTTTTGTCACGAAAAATATTTATTTTGTCACGAAAAATATTTGTTTTGTCACGAAAAACACTTTTAGTGACAAAAAGTGGGATGTAAGTTTAAAAAAATTAAAAAATAGAATGTGAAAAAAATTCATATTAATAAGTGAGATGAAAGTCAAAAAATTCCTAAATGTTTTGCACATTACTTTAATAAAAAGTAACCAAAACGTTAGACCATCCCGCAAGTTGTTGACCGTCTGGTGTTAAAATGTTATTCCTGAGGCGTAATTTTCGATAGAAAACTGAGAAATGAAACTATTGTAAAAACAACGTTTCGTAGCAACTCTTCAAAGAAGGTGCACTACAGAGATCCTTGAAGGATTCTGTGTAATGAATATCTAAAAAGATTTTGTTACCGTAGCAAACAAATGTAATGCTTCTAAAAAGAAGGTACAAATCGAATTGCTAGCAGCAGCAGCGACGAAAGCCCACAAGGAGTTTCTGATTAGATCAGAGAAGAAGAGAAGGAAAGAAGAAAGAGAGAGACAACTTTGCTGGGGTGATTAGATCACCGTTGCTCAAAGCAAGATTCGCCTATATACGATCCGCTTCCAGGAACCAACAAGTTCTTAGAGAACTTCTGGAACGCTCGTTAGTCAATTTTTGAGACTTGAACGGGTTAACTGAAATTTACGGACTCCTTTAGCTCGGTGCATCTTTCAAAGGAGTCCAAGGGGCTCTATTTATAGAGTGGAGTGAGACTTCATCTCTTCTCCTATCCTATGTGGGACTAAAATACCAATACTCAAAAATAGAGTTTAATATTTTAAATCATCCCACAATCAGCATAGAAGGGTGCCAGTCCACGCCTGCCCCCCGAGCACTCCCGTGCATGCACGAGACATCCTGGAGTCCGTGTCCGAGTCCGAGTCCGCACAACAAAAATCAACTTGCATCCTTGTTGGAATTAATCATTTTTCCTTCTAGAAAAATACTCTAACATGGCACACACTTGTGCCTTACCACACCTCATGTGTACACCTCAACACAAGCAATGCATTATATTGAGATACTTGTCATTTGGTGTAGCCGATGTGGGACTATCTTTCATAGTCTAAAGACAAAAAATACCAACAATCTCCCACATATCTCAATATATGGGTTGAGCATTTTCCACAGTGACTGTCCATCATGCATTAGGAGAGATGTCGCTACGACTTGAATCTTTTCGCATAGGTTAAATAACAGCATGATACAAGAATGGACTAAGCCTTGAATTCTGTACCATAATTACAATTCTTTCCACTCACATAATAACATCAACTGTGCTTCTGGCTGCACATTAAAGGCCTTGTGCCAGCCTGATTTTAGTGTATAATTTTGGACGTCTACAAGTTTACTGTCACGCCCCGAGTCGACAAACCGTTCGTCTCCGGTGTTATTATGCCGAATCGATCGTTCTCGCTAAGGCGTGATGCCGTACGAGTCTGGAATTGTACTCGTACAAAGCAAGAACGTTACGTTGATTATTATATTGAAACACCAAGTTGAAATTTCACAAATCACATCAAAATATGAGACACAGTATAGGAAGATAGAAATATACTTTTCATTCATAACTTGCAACGAAGTGCAAGTCATAATTACATTGGATGCCGTTGTGGCTATATTGATTGAAAACAAAAGAAATATACTCGACAAGCTGCCTGAACTAACACTTGCCGTTCCATACATTCGTCCCTTTATACATAAGCATTCGATTGAATTGGCTTCAAAATACTTCAGTATATGAAGAGCTTTAAAATGCCTCTCCGTACTTCAGCTTCAGTTTAGAGCTCCCGTCGCACCTGGGGAGTTGGGGGTGGGGGTTAGCACACTTGCTAAGTGGGAGGGACGAACCCACTCGTCTAAATCGACTCTGATTGTTAAGGTAGGCATGCTTTAGAGTTTTCTTTCTATCAGAACTAAATAAATTCAGTTCATATCGATAGCCATCCTTGAAGTAATAAAGCATACAGTAAAATATAGCGATTATTTACAGTTCTTACCACGGCCGTGCTCGTCCCTGCATAAAAACAAAGATAATACTTACTACCTGCATAAGAAAATAGGTGAGCATGCTACTATCTTATATGTGCGGTCACTGGTGTTACACACCACTTGGGACTATCTCAACGAAATTTCGGCCCGTTCAGTCTAGGTTGCAAACCAAACTGACGGTCCCGTAATACATCAGTGCCGAAGCACGATTATTCATTCCCCCTAGGTCGATTCGATACCGATGCCCCGAATATCGATTCGAGGAAAATTAAACTTGTGCACAAGCTGTCCATGACCACGCCAATGCGTGAACAATTTAATATATACAAACAGATTTGTATAACGCGGGCAGTATTGAACGAAATTATCATTTCTTCCAACTCATGCAACGATTAATTTTTCCCAAAGCCGTACTCCCGATTTAGCGTCCCGTAGGCACCAAATTGTTCGAGACACCATAAGCCACGATCGATGTTTCACATTATTTTGCAGCACGTAAAATAGTCTATCTTTTTACTAGAACCTTATACTTTCTCGTTTTGGTGCGAAACTTATATTTTCAGAGTAGATTACTCTAAATCGATACATTTTTTTCTGAGTTCTTGACCTTAGTGGATTGGTATGCATTTAACTTGGCATCGTCGATTTGAATGAATTCGAGGCAAAGAAATTTCGTTTGCGGGACAGAGTAGAAAAGAAGGGGCCGAATCACCCACCAAGTACTTTAATCGTGCCGACCGTTGAAGCACTTCACAACGTTCAAACTTTAGTTACACGAGCTCCTGCAATGGCACCAACACTTAGTTAAAATTCCTTCTTTATTCCTTCGCTTCAAAATTTGTAGATTGCATTTAGAAAACGATGCGAAAGCACTTTCATCAAAACCAAGCGAAAAAAGCTCCAAGAAAACCATACAGCGGTTCGGTCCCGTCGAAGGGACTCTTATATAGAGCTCACTCGCCGAGACGCAGCCCGCTGTATCTAGGACTTATTTCAACAAAAGTTGTTCCATTAGTTGGATCGATTCTCGTAACATCTGTCCAAATCGATTTGATCAATGCCGCAAGGTGTTATCGTTTACCAAGCTCAATGATCGAGTCAGATGGCCATCTAAGTTCCCGACCGATCTGACTCGGTGCAAGCATATTATGAAGTCCGTCGTCTATCAAAAGCGGGGCACTACATAATATACCACTAAGAAAAAGTTTCGTCCCGAAACTTAAGAACAAGGGTCTGACCTTAAATTAGGCAAACAACGAAGGGTACTTCTCCTTCATCTCTGCCTCCATTTTCCACCTCAACTCTTCAACTGAATGGTTTCGCCAAAGCACGCGGACCAAAGACATCGACCGATTTCGTAATACCTTCTCCTTACGGTCCAAAATTTGAATAGGTACCTCCGAGTAAGACAAGTCAGTACGTAGCTCCAACTGATCGAAACTAACCACATGACTTGGATCGTGCACGTATTTTCAAAGTTGTGAAACATGAAAAACATCGTGCACATCAGCCAAGGCAGGAGGTAGTGCGATCCGATAAGCTACCTTTGCAATTCGTTCGATGATCTCGAAGGGGCCTACAAATCTCGGGCTCAATTTGCCTTTAACGCCGAACCGCATCATGCCACGCATGGGCGTTACCTTCAGAAACACATGGTCCCCGACCAAAAATTCTAGCGGTCGTCGACGAAGACCTGGGTAGCTCTTTTGTCGAGTTTGCGCAATACGGAGTCTATCTAGGATCAAGCGGACCTTTTCAACGGCCTGCTCCACCAGTTTCGGTCCCACCACTTGTCGCTCTCCGACTTCGTCCCAGCATATTGGAGAACGACACTTCCTCCCGTAGAGCGCTTCTTATGGAGCCATCTGAATGCTCGACTGATAGCTGTTGTTATACGCAAACTCCACAAACGACAAATGCGTATCCCAACTAGTCTTTAGATCGATCGCATACAGACGCAATATATCCTATAAGATTTGATTTACCCTCTCCGTCTGACCGTCTATCTGGGGATGGTACGCAGAACTAAAATTTAGTTTGGTCCCCATCGCAGCTTGCATGCTCGTCCAAAAATGTGATAGGAATCTTCCGTTTATGTCTGAAATTATTGAGGTAAGTACCCCGTGCAGTCGAACAATCTCGTCGATATAGATATACGCTAACCGATCGACGCTCCATCTTACTTTAATTGCGATAAAGTGAGCCGACTTGGTCAATCTATCAACAATGACCCAAATCACATCATTCCCCTGCGGCGTCTTCGAAAATCCCACAATAAAATCTATCGAGATGTTGTCCTACTTCCTCTCGAGAATGGCGAGGTTTTACAGCTCCCCGCCAGGCCTTTGGTGTTCTGCCTTCGCTTGCTGACACGTCATGCAGTGCGATAAGAAAGTAGCCACGTCTTTCTTCATGCTGTGCCACCAAAAGTTTGTGCGTAAATCCTTGTACATCTTGGTGCTTCCAGGATGTAACGAGTATTTCGCATAATGTGCCTCCGTCAGAATTTCTTTTCTGAGTTCGACAGTTCCAGGAATGCATAGCCTTCCTTTTAGTCGCATTATCCCATCTCCGTCTTCCGCAAAGTCAGTTGCCCTTCCTGTTGAAATCAGCTCGCACATTTTCTTCATGAATGAATCGTCTTTCTGTGAAGTCTTTATTTTGCTAAGCAGGCTCGACCCTAGATTCAACTGAGCTAGGTGCAGGTGTCGATACTCAATTCTGAGTTCGATACCCATCGCTTCAAGGTCTCGCCGTATCTCATTATTTATGGCCAATAATCCCATAAACATTCTGCTAAGCGTGTCGGCTACAACATTTTCTTTGCCCGGCGTATACTCGATCGTTAGCTCGTAATCTTTTATGAGTTCGAGCCAACGTCGCTGCCGTAAGTTGAGTTCTTGTTATGTAAACAAGTATTTCAGGCTTTTATCATCTATGTAGATTCTGCAAGCCACACCATAGAGGTAGTGCCGCCAGAGTTTCAATGCAAACACGATCGCCGCCAATTCTAGGTCATGCGTCAGATAGTTTTTCTCGTGCTGCTTCAATTGCCGTGAAGCGTAGGAGATGACTTTATCTCTCTGCATTAGTACGCACCCGAGGCCAGTTCCCGATGCGTTGCTGAATATCTGAAAGCCTTCTGGACCATCTAAAAGTGCAAGGATTGGAGCTGAGACGAGCCGTTGCTTCAACTCTTGAAAGCTGGATTCACAGTCGTCACTCCATTCAAATACTACTCCCTTCTGGGTGGGACGAGTCAGAGGCGATGCTAGTTTTGAAAAGCTCCGCACGAATCTTCGGTATTAGCCTGTTAAACCCAGGAAACTCCGAATATCGCTAGCCAAGGTAGGTCGTTTCCAATCTACCACCGCTTTAATCTTTCTTGGGTCCACCGGGATGCCTTCAGCAGAGATTACATGTCCGAGGAATGTCACACTACTTATCTAGAACTCGCATTTACTCTGCTTGGCATGTAATTTGTTTTCACGCAGAGTCTGCAATACCGTCTTCAAGTGTTCTGCATGCTCTTCTCGATTCTTTGAGTAGATAAGGATATCGTCGATGAATACGACTACAAATTTATCGATTTGGGGTCGAAAGACTCGGTTCATCAGATCTATAAAAGTGGATGGGGCATTCGTCAAACCGAACGACATGACTAGGAATTCATAATGACCATATCGAGTACGGAAGGCAAATTTCGATACGTCGTCGGACTTGATCTTCAACTGATGATATCTGAACGAAGATCAATTTTTAAAAATATTGATGCGCCTTACAGTTGGTCAAACAAGTCATTGATGCGTGGCAAGGGATACTTGTTCCGCACAGTCACCTTGTTGAGTTCACGTTAGTCGATGCATAGCCGCATCGATCCATCCTTCTTCTTCACAAACAGTACAAGAGCTCCCCACGGAGAGACGCTAGGGCGAATAAATCTACGGTCTAGCAACTCTTATAATTTCACCTTCAGTTCCTTCAGTTCTGCTGGAGCCATTCGGTAAGGTACTTTTGATATCGGTCGTGTATTCGGAAAGATGTCGATGCTGAATTCTATTTCTCGATTCGGCGGCATCTCGGGCATCTCGTCAGGAAAAACATCAAGAAAATCTTCCACAATATCAGTCTGCATAGTGTCTGGAATATCCTTCCTCGTATCTTGAACTGATGTTAAGTATTCTGTACAGCCGGAACGCAACATACGCCTTGCCGAGATTGCCGATACCATCATTGCCATCTTCGAGACCGTACCACACGAATATGAGAACTCTGTCTCGCCAGGAAGACGAAACACCACTCTCTTCTCTGCACACTCGATTGTTGCATGACAAGTGCCCAACCAATCCTTGTTCAGGATTATGTCATACTTTTTGATGTCTAGTACGATGACATCCAAGGATAGATTTCTTCTTCCGATACAAATATGGCCATCCCTACAAATAAAGCGCATGCATATCGACTCCCGATGGAGTACTAACGCTAATGTTCATATATAGTGATTGCATGGCTATTTTTTTTTTTACATAATTAGTAGATATAAAACTATGCGTTGCACCCGAATCGAATAGAAACGAGCAGGTATATTTTTATAGAGTAATATACATGTTACAACAGTATCGGACGCGAACGCCTCGTCCCGAGTTAATACATAAACTAGGCCTTGAGCTCCATGGCGTTGATTCTGCGGGTTCACGGGCACCGTATTTGTGCCTTGTAGTGTAGGCGCTTTTTATTGATTCAGAACATTCCTTGGTGGGTTGTGTTGATTCGGAACAATTTTTGGACAATGTGTAGTCATTTGGCCTACCTCGCCACACTTGTAGCCGGATCTCGTGACGCAATCGGTTGTTCGGTTCCCACGCCTATCGTACCTTTTACAGTGTTGTCAGCCATGGCCCCTGTTATCAAATGTGTTCGGACGTTTTGATACTCCCGATCCCCCGGTGTCGCTAGGACGCTTGTTGGAGTTGTTACGGACGACATGCACGACCCTTTGCAACATATGGCCAAAGATACGCTCACTATCGTGAGCGACATCGTAGGATTCGCGGTAGGTTTGACATTTTTGATTCATGACGTCCCTTCGCAGTTCGTCATTTAGGCCTTGTTGGAAGCGTTCGCACCATGCTTCCTTGTTGGGCAGGAAGGCGCCGGCAAACTTTGCTAGTTTCGAGAAGCTTGAGTCGTAATCATCAACAATCATATTCCCCTATCGTAACATTATGAACTCGTCTTCTTTTTAATGACGGACGGCTCGAGGAACTTACTGCTCAAGAAATGCTTCCTTGAACATTTTCCAGGAAATTGTGGTGTCGGTATCGGCTTCGTAGATTTCCTGCTTCTTAGCTGCCCACCAGTCGTAAGCCCTCAGTTGTAGTTGTAACGTTACACATGTTACCCTATGGGATCCTTCAATGCTAAGCAGATTAAATAAGTCCTCAATCTCCGTGAGCCACCCCACTATCACATCAGGCTCTGCTCGACCATTGAATTTAGGTGAATTCATCTTGCGGAACTCCTTTGCTTTAAACAAGGAAGAAGAGTTTATCATTTGCGGTTGAGCTTCTTCCTCGACTTCATCTTGAACATCTAGCCTCTCTTCTGATACCAAGACCGTTGCTTTGGTATTGCCCACCATCTTGCTTACGATCTGCATTAGGTCGTCCATTTGCTTCTGCTGCGCATCAAATTGGGCTTTGATTTGCATCTGAAGCTGTTGCTGCTGCAGCTCATCAACTATAGCATTTTCTCTATCGTCGTCTCGCTAGGGCCAGTACTCTTTAAACTCGACGTACTATCCACGGTTTGGGTTGTTGTGTCGGGATTATTCTTATTTTTCTTAGTCATTCCTATAAAACAAAGTAGACCCGTTAGTATTTTTTAAAATATCTACGGGCTTACCTGTATGGAACTTTTATTTCACGCAGCATGTCGATAAGCATTCAATCGAGCAATCGCAATGAACATTCCAACAATGAAACATCTTCCGAAAATTCGAAAAAATATAACTGTTCTCTGATACCAATTTGTCACGCCCCGAGTCGACTAACCGTTCGCCCCCGATGTTATTATGCCGAATCGATCGTACTCGCTAAGGCATGATGCCGTACGAGTCTGGAATTGCACTCGTACAAGGCAAGAACGTTACGTTGATTATTATATTAAAACACCAAGTTGAAATTCACAAATCACATCAAATTATAAGAGTATAGAAAGATAGAAATATGCTTTTCATTCATAACTTGCAACGAAGTGCAAGTCGTAATTACATTGGATGTCGTTGCGACTACATTGATTGTAAACAAAAAAAATATCCGACAAGCTGTCTGAACTAATACTTGCCGTTCCATACATTCGCCCCTTTATACATAAGCCTTCGAATGAATTGGCTTCAAAATACTTCAGTATAGGAAGATCTTCAAAATGCCTCTCCGTACTTCAGCATCAGTTTAGAGCTCCCGCCGCACCTGGGGAGTTGGAGGAGGGGGTTAGCTCACTTGCTAAGTGGACGAGACGAACCCACTCGTCTAAATCGACTCTGATTGTTAAGGTAGGCATGCTTTAGAGTTTTCTTTCTATTTAGAACTAAATGAATTCAGTTCATATCGATATCCATCCTTGAAGTAATAAAGCATACAGTAAAACATAGCAATTATTCACAGTTCTTACCACGACCGTGCTCGTCCCTGCATAAAAACAGAGATAATACTTACTACCTGCATAAGACAATAGGTTAGTATGCTACTATCTTATATGTGCGATCACTGGTGTTACACACCACTTGGGACTATCTCAACGACATTTCGACCCGTTCAGTCTAGGTTGCAAGCCTGACTGACGGTCCCGCAATACATCAGTGCCGAAGTACGACTATTCCTTCCTCCTAGGTCGATTCGATACCGATACCCCGGATACCGATTCGAGGAAAATCAACCTTGTGCACAAGCTATCCATAACCACGCAAATGTGTGAACAGTTTAATACATGCAAACCAATTTGTATAGCGCGAGCAATATTGAACGTCATTATCATTTCTCCCAACTCATACAACGATTCATTTTTCCCAAAACGGTACTCCCGATTTAGAGTCCCGTAGGCACCAAATTGCCCGAGGCATCATAAGCCACGATCGATGTTTCACATTATTTTGTAGCACGTGAAATAGTCTATCTTTTTACTAGAACCTTAAACTTTTTCGTTTTGGTGCGAAACTTATATTTTTAGAGTAGATTATTCTAAATCGATATATTTTTCCCGAGTTCTTGACCTTAGTGGATTGACATGCATTTAACTTGGCATCATCGATTTGAATGAATTCGAGGCAAATAAATTTCGTTTGTGGGACAGAGTAGAAAAGAAGGGACCGAATCACCCACTAAGTACTTTGATCGTGTCTGGTTATCGTAGTATATCGATATCGCTAGTATTTGCGCCCCAACCACTGGAATATCATACATGAGCTCCCGAAGCCATTCTGTTTTCTCCGTTGCGGTATCAAGTGCAAAGAACTCAGATTCCATGGATGATCGCGAGAGCGTAGTCTGCTTCTTCGATTTCCACGATATAGCAGCTCCACCCATTGTGAAAATGTATCCACCTGTGGACCTCTCGCTCTCCACTTCTGAGCATCAACTGGCATCACTGAAGCCTTCCACTACCGTTGGATCTTCGCTGCAGTGCAGTGCATATGTCTGAGTCTTCTTGAGATATCTCGTAACCCGTTTCACAGCTTTCCAGTGCTCAATGCCTGGGTTGCTCGTGAAGCGACTCAGCATTCCCACGGCGAAAGCTATGTCAGGACTTGTGGCAGTAGTAGCATACATCAAACTTTCGATTACGCTTACATACTCCAGCTGCCTGACACTTTTCCCTGAATTAGGCTTCGGCTTCAGATCACACCTGCACGGCGTTTCGATCCCTGGAAGATCCTGATACCCATAACGAGTGATCATCTTCTCAACATAATGAGACTGTGACAGCACTAGTCCAGTGTATGTCCGGATTATCTTGATCCCTAAGATCACATCAGCTTCCCCCAAGTCCTTCATACTGAACTTGCTCGAGATGAACTTCTTTGTCTCCGTGACACAGCCCATATCCGTACTTAGGATCAACATGTCGTCCACGTACAGACAAACGATCACACCTCTTCCATCAGCGAACTTCGTGTAAACACACTTGTCCGTCTCGCTGACCATGTAGCCATTTGACCTTATAATCTTGTCAAATTTTTCATACCACATTTTTGGAGCTTGCTTTAAACCGTACAGAGATTTTACCAACTTGTAGACTTTGTCTTTAAGACCTCTGACGATAAATCCTTCTGGTTGTTGCATATAAATCTCTTCGATCAACTCGCCATTTAGGAATGCCGTTTTCGAATCCATCTGATGTATCACCAGCTTGTGTATTACTGCAAGTGCAATTAAAAATTTGATGGTTGTCATCCGGACTACTGGAGCATCGGTGTCAAAATAATCGATCCCCTGCTTCTGAGAAAACCCCTTTGCCACTAGCCTGGCCTTGAACTTGTCAATGGTTCCGTCAGCTTTCATCTTCTTCTTGAAGATCCACTTGTATCCGATGGGTTTTGCTCATTCAGGTAAATTAACCAACATCTAAGTGTTATTGGAAGTGATTGAGTCAATTTCATTATCTATCGCCTCCTTCCAGAAGACAGCATCTCTGGTCTTCATCGCCTCATCATATGTAAGCGGATCTGCTTCTACATGATAGGTGATGAAGTCATCTCCGAAATTCTTTGGTCTTCTCGCTCGCTTCATCGATGGCTCAGCGAGTTCTGGTTCAATTGTTGTCTCCTCACCAACAACTTTATCTTGGACTATCGGTTCATTGGAGATCTCAGTCTCCTTTGCACCTTCATCATTCTCCGGAATGTCCGTAAGAACAATATTCTTGTGTCTTGCAAAATTATCTTCAAAGTATTCCGTATCGCGAGATTCGATGATATGATTTGATTCAATATCAAGGAATCTTCGAGCATCACTCTTCTCGGCATACCCCAAGAAGATCGTCTTCGTAGTCCTTGTTCCCAGCTTTTGAATCTTCAGATCTGGGAGCTTGACATAAGCCAGACACCCCCACACTCGAATGACATTCAAGTTAGGTCTAACTTTAAACCAGAGTTCATGAGGAGTTATATCCGAAGTTGCATACGACACTCTATTCAGAATAAAAGTGGCTGTCAATGCAGCTTCTTCCCAGTAGCATTTCAGAAGGCCCGCATTTAACAACTTCGAGTTCATCATTTCTGTTGATGTTCTGTTCTTTCTCTCTGCTACTCCGTTAGATTGAGAAGAATACGGAGCAGTAGTCTCATTGATGATTCCAAGTTCTTTGCAGAACGATATAAATTCATGAGACCGATACTCTCCGCCTCGATCACTTCTTAGCCTTTTGAGTTGTTGTCCAGTTTGTCGTTGTCACGCCCCAGAACCAGAATACTGGAGAGCGGGGGCTGACATAGCTAGCTACGTATAATAAAATGGAATCCACCTCACTATATGGTCACGGCTGTCTAGATATATGAGGGTTTAACTACAATCCATCAATCTCCTATGGTCAAGAACAAGCCTAGTGTCTCAATCACAAGCAAGCAAATAAATGTTACAAGATGTAAGATCACCAAATATACATTAGTAAAGTATCCCAAACATTACATATTCAGCTGATCATGAAGCTAGTCGTTACAAAATGTGCGGACTAGCAAGAGTTTGGTCATACACGATCAACCCTAGGTTGCCAATCATGTTACAGCCCGTAGGCAGACAGAGTGGGAGAGCCAAAATAAACCCACTCGTTGCCAGGATTCCTTCTAGTGGTCACCATCTGGCTGGAAAACAGGTAGATCCTCTGGAGTTGCTCCGGAATCTGGCCATACAAAACCAGCTGGGTCAGACCCCAGAAAGAGCAAGTGCCACAAAGGAGGCTTCACTTAGGAACTAAAATCAGCAATTAGCACAAGAATATAATTTTTAAAAGTAGTAACAAAAGAGCTTGATATTAAAAGAATAACAACAGTCAAAATAGAGTACGAGGGAACCATTCAAGTAGCCAGGTCACAACCCTTAAACCAAACAAGGACCGGGGTTGTAACCCTTCACCTGAATAGAACTCCGTCTCCAATCTTGTTGGTAAGGTAAAACATAACAAGCATGACAGGTGATATACGATGAGATAACCATGGGACTATTCAGATAACCAGGTTACAACCTGTAAACCAAACAAGGACCGGAGTTGTAACCCTTTGTCTGAACAGAACTTGGTTTCTTCCACCATTTATCGGCAAGATAATATAAGAAAATAGGTCATGTAACAATCTTGTACAGGATCAAGACAATCACGACCAAGCAATAAGTACGGCTTGATACTTTAACTAACTAGGGTTATCACAAGCCTTAGTTACTAGCAAGATGCAATTAGATTATTCCAACAGCCATAAGCCCTGCAGCTAATCCAGGTTATCCAGGCGACTTGGATTCATTAAGCAATGCCTCGTTCTACTCCACATATCAGTGAGTCTAGACTTGTGCCCTACTCGTCGGCAGGCTACAAGTCCAACAATTGTGGCCGGGATAAGAGGATCGCCTGTAACTGGGAAAATCTCTCATGACTACTGGATTATTCTAGTTATTAGCCTTAGTAAATTTTAGTAGGTACCCCTGACCGTGGTACTCAGGGGTTCCTGTCCTAGACATGATGCAAGACAAGACGGGTTCATTTGTACAAGCACAATCGTCCACGGTGTCCAGGTTATTCAATCTTGTCGTGTCATGTTAGCCGTCGCAACAGCATTTTCAAAGAATATTATGCCAGGTTTACTTGTCAAGAGTGCACCACGACGGGTCACTGTTATGTTACGTCATTGTCAAAAGTGCACCACAACGGGTCACCATCGTGTCAGGGGACACACTTAAATAAATAGCATAAGCATGCAAGTGGTAATTAAATATTATCATGGGGCAAGTGCTGTAGAGGACTCTTGCGGCTCAGGAAAAATTCTCATGCGGCCAGCACACTGTTTTAAATGGCCAAGGCAAATATTTAAGTGGCCAAGCCAATATATAAAAGCAGGTTGAATAAAAGGCCATTGGCCATATGCGGCCAATAATGTACTACGTAATATTATGCCAAGCATGCATGCAAAGGCATGCATAAGCATGCAAGCAATGCCATTAATATATTAATAATTCTTTATGCATGCAAAAGCATGCAACTAAAGGCCATGCATTAAAGTAAATGCATACAGATGCTTAACTAATGGCCATGCATATTTAATGCATGTAAATCTAATGCATTAACAAATGCATACGCGGCTACAAATTGAAATGGCCATGCGGCCACTTAAGAAGTCTCATGCGGCTCACTTATCTCCCTGCACATGCAAGCAAGCTAATATTTTAATCCCCATGCGGCTACATATATTAATATATGCAAGCAAGCTAACATATATCTCATATGCGGCCAACTATGTCATTCCCATGCGGCCAACTTGTTGGAGTGACCATAAAATATATATGGAGCCATGCATGCAAGCTACGTATACAAGCTAAGTGCATTAAATCTAAGCATGGAAATAAATGCATGCTAGGCATGCAAACTAATGCAAGCAAGCTTAAAGCAGGTATTGAATCTAAAAGCTCATGCGGCTCAGCACAATTCTAATTAAAGCTAAGCCATAAAATATTAATGCCATGCAATTAATTACTAAATGCATGTAGCTTACATTAGCAAAGGCCATACAAGCAATTACATGCATAAAATATACATGCATTAAATATTGAGCATGTCAGCATTTCAAGGCCATGCGGCCAGCTAATTTGGATATGCGGCCAGAGCATTTAATTCCATGCAAGCAACCATGCGGCTGAAAGTATTAGCATGCAAGCTAACACTTTGCACAGGCCATGCGGCCTTGAATAATTGCATGTAAAGCTAAAAGCAAGCTAATGCATGAAAAGCAAAATGCAAATGCAAAAAAAAAAAAAAGCTTAATGCATGCAGATGCATTATTAGCATATAAGCATGCAACTGAAGCTTGTATGCATTAATATAATTCATGGCTCAATATTATTAGCATATAAGCATGCAACTGAAGCCATATGCGGCTCAATATTATTATTCCCATGCGGCCCATGGATTCATAATGTATGCGGCCAGCATTTAGCTAAACGGTCAGGCGGCATGCTGCTGTTACTATAAGCATTTAAATGCTTAAATGCCATATGCGGCTCATTAATGTTAAATGCATGCAGTGAGAAAAGGCTATGCATTGCTAAATGCTAATGCATGCGGCTCACTTGGGTGTTGGCCTATGCGGCTAGCTACTGTACGTGTGAATGCAAACAAAGCTTGCTAACCTACGCATTAAATAATGCATTAAAAGGAACATGGCTGATACTAAATGCATTAATATAACGCATTAATAATCATGCGGCTCATTAATAAATGGCCATGCGGCCAGAGCAATTAATGCTCATACGGCTAGAAGTAAAATTTATAGCTCCCACAGAAAACATGTCCATGGAAAATACCATGGCCTCCATGCTCCACCAAGCAACAATAGGAACCCAAATCCAGACTCCCATAGGTCAAATTTGGACAAAATAGAATCCTCTACAACATGGAACCATCAACTAGCAAAATATGTAAGTTTGTTAGATCAAAATTTATGGAAACCGAAAATACCACAAAATTAGATCTACAAGAAAGTAACCACAGAAATAAAAAATGATAAGTACTAAAGTGGGTTAGAAACACATGAGGAAGACAATGGAACAATAAAAATGGACTTCCTCCATGAAGCAAGATGCACTTGCCTAAGCTCTCCACTCTCTCAGGTTGGTAGAGAAGTAATGGTGGGGAAGAAGAAGATTAATGAAGAGAGAGAAAGGGGAGTGGGATATTTAATGAAGACGGTGGTGGTAGGTGGGAGTGGTTTGGTTCACATAAATCAAGCAAAACCGAACCAAGACAAACAAATCGAACCGAACCAAGATGAACCAAGCAAAGAAATGCCCAATAAATCAATCAGGGAAACATGCAAATACGAGTCAAAATACGTACACGTATACCGAGATACGTAATACGAACCACAGGCATTACAGTCGTTCAACTTCGGCTCTGAACTCCTTGAACTTCTCGAACGCTTCATCTTTAGACTTGAGCAAGTATACTAACACGTACTTTGAGAAGTCATCGATGAAGGTTATAAAGTACATCCCGGCCTTTGAAGAGAATTGCTTGAAGTCACAGATATCTGAGTGCACTAACTCAAGAAGATCTGTGCTTCGATTGACCCGATGAAAGGGTTTTCTAGTGATCTTCGTCTGAGCATATACTTCACACTTCTCTACCTTATCCCCATATTTAGAGACAAGTCCTAGACTAGACATTTTATGTATTCTTTTATAATGAACATGACCTAGCCTATTATGCCACAACTCAAGAGAATAATTAGAACGAGCGATTGCATTGATTTCATTTGACTGGTTTATAAGCTGAATTTTAAACATTCTTTCGGTTTGAAAAGCCTTTTCGAAGTATGTTCCCTTTTTGGACATCACCATCTGGCCAGCATTGATATCCATCCTCAAGTCTACGTTGCTAAGCAGGCTCCTACAGATCAGGTTCTTGGCAATCACCGGAACATGCTTCACACCTTGAAGCGTCAGAATGTTTTCGGAAGTAAGTTTCAGCTCCATAGTCTCGATCCCCAGAACTTCAGCTTGGGCCTGGTTCGCCATGATAACTTTTTCAGAAGTTGCCTGGTACGTGACAAACCATTCCTTGCCAGAGCAGACATGGTAGGTCACACCAATGTCTATCCACCAGTCAGAGTAAGCCTCCATAGCTGTGACCTGAGCAATCATTGAAACAATGTTAGAAATCATGAAAACCTTGCTAGGCTCACCTTACTCAGCTTGTTTGGGCTTTGATTTGTATTCACTCTTGTAGTGACCCTTCTTGCCACAGTTGAAGTAAGTCATATGGGACTTGACTTCTGTTGCTTGAACGAAGGACCCTTCACTTTCAGATTAGTGGAGTCCTTCTTCTTGTGATGAGAAGCCACCTGCTTCCCCTTGAACTCTCTTGTCTACACCAAGTTGGCCTTAGCCAGTTGTTTGGACATAGAGTCCATCTTCTGTTGAGATCGCATTTCGTCCTCAACGTGGATATCTTGTAGAAGATCTTCCAAGCTAATGTCCTGCTTCTTCTGATGCATTCTAGCATAGAAGTTTCTCCAGCCAGCAGGAAGTTTCGAGACCATCCCTCCAATGAAAAACTTGTCGACGAGGGTATCTTCTCGTCATCCAACTTCTGGCACAACGTCAAGTATTCCTTTACTTGAGGTAGCATCGCCATATTGTCTTCGAAGAGCCACTTGTGGTACTTTTCGACGATGAAGATTTTGGACTTGTTCTTATCATATTCATATAGATTACCCAAAGAATCCCAGATCTCTTTGGCCTTCTCCTTCTTAGAATATGACTCTGCCAGAGAGTCTTCCATAGAATTGAGAATCAGTAATTTACAGATGCTATTTTCTCTCTTCCATTTGCTCTGCTTGACGAGTGCAACAGCAATAACATATACGATTCCTCCTTCTGGAATCGTCGGTTCATCCTCAATCAACACATGGTCTATGTCCACGAGTTGAAAATTAAGGATGACCTTCCTCTTATAGATTTGAAAAGGTTCTCCATCGAATTTCTCCAACTTGTTAAAACTGGTATCGATGAGAGAAGCACGAGAGTTTTCCATCTTCTAATCTTGCTTTGAGATTGTTATTCCCGAGGCGTAATTTTCGATGGAAAATTGAGAAATAAAACTGTTGTAAAAACAACGTTTCATAGCAACTCTTCAAAATAGGTGCACTACAGAGATCCTTAAAGGATTCTGTGTAACGAATATCTAAAAAGATTTCGTTACCGTAGCAAACAAATATAATGCTTCTAAAAAGAAGGTACAAATCGAATTGCTAGCAGCAGCAGCGACGAAAGTCCACAAGAAGTTTCTGATTAGATCATAGAAGAAGAGAAGGAAAGAAGAAAGAGAGAGGCAGCTTTGCTGGGGTGATCAGATCACCGTTGCTCAAAGCAAGATTCGCCTATATACGATCCGCTTCCAGGAACCAGCAAGTTCTTAGAGAACTTCTGGAACGCTCGTCAGTTAATTTTTGAGACTAGAACGGGCTTACTGAACTTTACGGACTCCTTTAACTCTCTTCTTGGTACATCTTTCAAAGGAGGCCAAGGGGCTCTATTTACAGAGTGGAGTGAGACTTCACTTCTTCTCCTATCCGATGTGGGACTAAAATACCAATACTCAAAAATAAAGTTTGATATTTTAGATCATCCCACAATCAACATAGAAGGTGCCAGTCCACGCCTGCCCTCCGAACACTCCCGTGCATGCACGAGACATCCTGGAGTCCGTGTCCGAGTCCGAGTCCGCACAACAAAACTCAACTTGCATCTTTGTTGGAATTAATCCTTTTTTCTTCTAGAAAAATACTCCCACATGGCACACACTTGTGCCCTACCACACCTCATGTGCACACCTGCATTATATTGAGATACTTACCATTTGGTGTAGCCGATGTGGGACTATCTTTCCTAGTCTAAAGACAAAAAATACCAACATAAAAAAATTAATAAATAAGTCATTGGGTGTGAAGAGTTGGACTTCTCCAATGAAATTTCTAAAACTTAGTATCTGAAAAAAAAATGTTACCAAAATTTGTTTCTCCATACAAGAAAATTAGATAGTAAAAAAAGATTTGAATGTGAAGTGAAAGCCACTAAATACATCTTATGATTTATCACAAAAGTCACATTCTTGCACATAAATTCTATATTCTCATGAACTCAATATCCGAAATTTTTAGTTCTATATAAGAGTTTTGGACAACGTTGCAATCTACTTACCAAATAACCTTGGGAGTGTATTTTGTTGACCAATTTTGGGACTAGTTTGGCTCCTATTTGTAAGTCAAAAGTTCCCACTTCAAGTAAAAAATGACAACATGTGCTTTTTTCAAGCATTTGTTGTTTGTTGTTTTCGATTTTTTTTATGACTGAAATGACAATAGTAGACTAATTTAATTTCTATTTGAAATGACCAATGTTCTATTTTAAAAACGACAAGCTCCAAATAATGCTTTCACGAACAATTGACATTTGTCACTTTCAGCCAATTTGCATAATGGATACAATTATACAACAAATGTTGAAACCAAACAAGATTCCATTTCAAACGCGCAAAAATGTCAAACACCACGTCTTAAATGAAAACCATAAGGCTGTGTTTGATTGGGCTTTCTTTTTCGTGGAAAATATTTACGTCACAAATTTTCCATCGATTGTAGTGTTTGATAGCTTATATTTTTCATAGAATTATTTTTCAAAAAACTATTATTTTCTATATTTTCATCTAAAATGGTAGAAAATAAAACTTGTCCAACCCATAAAAAAAATATTATTTTTCATGAAAAATAACTATTTTTCGTGAAAAATAATGACAATCAAACACCCAAATTAAATTCTTTTATTAATTTATTTTAAAATTTTATGAAATTTTTTTTCTAGAAAAATAACTCCATAGAATTAATTTTTTTTCCACGTATTTTCCACCTTACAAACAAACTTACCCGTATACATGTTTTGTTTGCCGACTCATCCAAGATGAAACATGAAAAGGACGAAAAAGAAACTGCAAAAGCTCCAACATATGACACATCCAAAATGAAACCGAAAACTGCAATAGCACTAACTTGTGTTGCTCCAATATGGATACAGACACAGGATACATACATTTTTAAATAGGTACAAAGATCCTAATTTATATTTATGTTGAATTAGTATGAAACAAACATGAGTACGGATACGGATACATGCATGATAAGGACATCATTTTGTTGTGTCCGTACAACATAAATTCTATCTTAAACGAAAACCAAACTAATTCTAGGACCAAATATCAAATGGAAACCAAACTAGTTCTAGAATCGAAAAAAATATTTTCTCCCCTCACAAATTAGCAACAAATAACTGTTAGTGTTTTTTGCCTTTAGACTAGGAAAGATAGTCCCACATCGTCTACACCAAATGATAAGTATCTCAATATAATGCATTGCTTGTGTTGAGGTGTGCACATGAGGTGTAATGGGGCACAAATGTGTGCCATGTGGGAGTATTTTCCTAGAAGGAAAAAGAATTAATTCTAACAATGATGTAAGTTAATTTTTGTTGATCGGACTCGGATCGGACTCCAGGATGCCTCGTGCATGCACGGTCGCGTGTTCGGGGGGTTGGCGTGGGCTAGCACTCGACTATGTTGATTGTGGGATGATGTAAAACATCAAACTCTATTTTAGAGTATTGGTATTTTAGTCCCACATCGGATAGGAGAGATGGTTAAGTCTCACTCCACTCTATAAATAGAATCCCCTGACCAACTTTCTAAGATGCACCAAAGAAGAGAGTTAACGGAGTCCGTAAAGTTCAGGAAGTCCGTTCAAAAATTGGCTGACGAGCGTTCCAGAAGTTCTCTAAGAACTTGCTGCTTCCTGGAAGCGGATCGTATATAGACGAATCTTGCTTTGACCAACGGTGATCTGATCACCCCAGCAAAGCTGCCTTTCTCTTTCTTCTTTCCTTCTCTTCTTCTCTGATCTAATCAGAAACTGCTTGTGGGCTTTCGTCGCTGCTGCTGCTAGCAATTCGACTTGTACCTTCTTTTTAGAAGCATTACATTCGTTCTACGGCAACGAATTTTTTTAGATCTTCGTTACCAGAATCCTTCAAGGATCTCTGTAGTGCACCTTTTTTGAAGAGTTGCTACGAAACGTTATGTTTACAATCGTTTCATTTCTCAGCTTTCCATTGAAAATTACGTCTCGGGAACAACAATCTCAAAGCAAGATTCGTATTCGATGGAAAACAACCATGCAAACCTTCACGACACAAGTTTTAACAAACTTAAGAAGTTTGACGGGGAGCATTACAACGTCTGGAAGAGAAAGGTCAGCCTTAATCTTCAACTCGTGAGTGTTGACTACATGTTGACATATCCTGAGCCTTTAAGTCCAGAAGGTAAAAATGCTCGAAGGGTCGCTGAGGCCACTTCTTTACAATCCAAGTGGAGGAGAGATAACAACTTTTGTAAGTTGCTTATCTTAAACTCTATGAAAGACTCTCTGGCAGAGTCATACAGCAAGACTGTCCATGCTAAGGACGTTTGGGAGCCTGTAGACAATCTCTATAAGGCAGATAAGAACAGAAACAAGATCCACGTGTCCAAAGGTCTGGAAGATGCGATTTGAGGACGACAAGACGATGTTGCCTCAAGTCAAAGAGTTTTTTAAGTTACGTCAGAAACTTGAGGATGACAGCATACCTTTGCCGATGCATTTTTCGTCGGGGGCATTGTCGCCAAGCTCCCACCTAGGTGGAGCAATTTCATTGCGGACTTGCACCGCAAGAAGATGGAGGTAGATCTTAAACGCCTCTTGTACTGGATTCATGTTGAAGACGAGCTAAGGACTCTCACCAGCTGTAGGTGAAGTCAGCTCAATTCAAGCCAAGGACCTAAGGACAATGATGCTTGCTTCAACTGTGGCAAGAAGGGTCACTTCAAGAAGGATTGCAGGGCCAAATCCAAACCAAAATAGCAGGTATGGCTAAACTTGGTTATTTTGATTACTTAACTTTGTTGCTATTGTTGCACAGGTTGAGTTATCTAGCGTGGTAACTGACTAGTGGTCCGATACTAGTGCATCTGACCACGTGTACTCTGGAAGAAGATGTTCACCAAGGACGAGCCGTGTTATGACGAAGGTCTCGATGGCGAACATGTACCTAGCAGAATATCTGAAGATCGAGACAGTGGTTATGAACCACTGGTAAGGACACTGGAATGTGTGTTACACGTACCAGAGATTTTCGAAGATCTGATATCAAGAAGTCTGTTATCTGATACAGACTTGAAAGATGGACATTCATACTAGCTAGATGGTAATTTCTTGGCGAGAAATATGCTTCGAAAAGATGTTCGGTGCTGAAGGGATGTTCGAACTTCTGTTGATGGTGATGAAGTTACTTCATTGAATGGACTGAGAGTTGTTCTATGATAGAAGCAGACTCAAGCTGTCCTACCGGGACCTTATCTTCAGAATGTGGGGGGTAAGGAGGTTGAGGGATTTAAGGTCTGTGCAGATACAAAACTGTCAGGAAGCTGCTCAGATAATTGATCTAAAGTACTGATCATCTGGAGTTAGTACACTCAGATATCTGTGACTTTTATCAATTCTCCACAGAGGCCGGTTCGAAGTGTTTCTCAAAGTGCATGTTCGCATGACTTCTCAAGTAGAAGGATGCAACATTCGAGTAGTTCAGAGACTTTAGGGCTAAAGTTGAACGTTAAACTGATCTACAACTACTCAGAAGTGATCGAGGTGGGGAGTATAGGTCTCATGAATTCGTATCGTTCTGCAGAGAACATGGAATTGTTAATGAGTCGACTGCTCCGTACTCCCCTCAATCAAATGGTGTTGCAGAAAGAAAGAACATAACGTTAACATAGATGATGAACTCAATATTGTTGACTGCGGGTCTTCTAAATTGCTTTTGGGGGTGAAGCAGTGCTTACTGCTACTCTCATTCTGTATAGAGTACCGTATGCAACTTCCGATGTCACTCCTCATGAACTCTGGTTCAAGGTCAGACCCAACTTGAATGTTATTCGAGTGTGGGGGTATATGGCGTATGTGAAGCTTCCGAATTTAAAGATTCAGAAGCTAGGTACAAGGACTACGAAGATAATCTTCCTGGGTTATGCCAATAAGAGTGATGATCGGATGTTCCTTGATATTGAATCTAATCATATCATTGAGTTTCGTGATGTAGAATTCTTTGAAGATAAATTTGTAAGGCACAAGAAAATTATTTTCGTGGATATTCCGGAGAATAGTGTGAGTGCACAGGATGCTGAAGCTACTTATAGCGATATAGTCCAAGAAGTTATTATTGTAAGAACAACTATTGAACCAAAACTCATAGAACCTGTGTCTAAGCGAATGAGGAGACAGAAGGACTTCGGAGAGGATTTTGTCACATATCATGTGGAAGCAGTTCCGCTTACCTATGATGAGGCTATGAAGACCAGAGTCGCTGTCCTTTGGAAGAAGGCTATTAATGATGAGTATGACTCGATAACCTCCAATAACACGTGGGTGTTGGTCGATCTGCCTGAAGGAGCAAAACCAATCGGATGTAAATGGATCTTCAAGAAGAAAAAAAAAATCCGATGGAACTGTTGATAAGTTCAAGGCTAGGTTGGTAGCCAAGAGATTTTCTCAGAAGCAGGGGATTGATTAATTTGACACTTATGCTCTAGTAGCACGGATGACGGCTATGATCAGGATGTTGATTGCTCTAAGTGCAATTCACAAGCTAATTATTCATCAAATGGATGTTAAAACTGCTTTCCTAAATGGTGAGTTGACTGAAGTGATTTACATGCAACAACCAGAAGGATTCATCGTCAAGGGCCTCGAAGATAAAGTCTGTAAGTTGGTAAAATCTCTGTATGTCAGAAGCAAGCTCCCAAGATGTGGCATGAAATGTTTGATAAAGTCATAAGATCAAACGGCTACAGGTTCAGCGAGACGGACAAATGTGTATACACAAAGTTCGCTGACGGGAGAGGAGTTATCGTTTGTCTGTACGCGGATGACATGCTGATCTTGGGTACAGATCTAGCAAGTGTCACTGAGACAAAAAAGTTTCTCTCGTCTAAGTTCAGCATGAAGGACTTAGGGAAAGTTGATGTTATCCTAGGGATAAAGATCATCTAGACGGAAATTGAAGTGGCAATATCACATTCTTATTATATTGAGAAGATGCTCACACGCTATGGGTATCAGGATCTTCTAGGGATAGATACACCATATATGTGTGACAAGAAGCTGGAGCCAAATCCAAGGAAAAGTGTCAGACAATTGTGTAGAAGCATGAAATTTCACGATCAGAAATCCTATGCGCCAAATACTACATGCGCCAGGAAGTTCAGACAAAGTACTTTGACACAGCAGAAGCAAAAGAACAAACATCAAAAGAGAATTTTTATTTCATATAAAAGTCTATTACATGTCTTAAAAAGGGACTGTACAAAGGAGAACTTCTACAAAAAGAAAAGACCCTAAGTCTACAGCCAGGCGCAGCATCATCATGCGCTTTCAGTCAGGCGCATCCCACCATGCGCCCTCAGTGGGGCGCATCCTTTCAGCAGCTCAGTTATGTGCATCCTCAGTTATGTGCATCACTTTAGCAGCTCAGTTATGTGCCACTCTTCCAGCCAGGCTCACTGCCGTCTAAATGCTTCGACTAATGAAGCATTTATTGAGCAGAACGAGGGTGGCAATCAACCCTCTAGCTGGAGGAAGAGCTTCCCAAACCGAGGAAGAGAAGAGCACCGCAAGACAACCTGCGGTCAGGGGAGGCTTCGAAAGAGCCTCCAAAGGCGAAGGAAGACCGTAATCGAAACCGCGGCTAAAGGAGCAGCTTTCAACACAACCAGAATGGGCAATACCCATTTTGAAGGAAGAAAGAGCCCCCAAAGCCGCAGCACCGCCATTCTGATCTGCGGCTCTTCCAGCATAACAGAGACGAGGCCCGAGCATCCCGATCTTTGGATGCAACATGCACCTTCCGCCTGCCTCGGAAGCCCTCGACCCCGACTTTTGGATGTAACAGTCACCTTCAAGTGCATCAATGAAGACAATACGTCGCATCTTCACCCTCGGGGGCATCTCATCAACAGAATGTGCTCGAGCAAAATTCACTTCGGGAAGACGTGAGAGAACGAGAAGCAAACTCTCTCCATGCCACTATTTATAGGCCGGGCAAATCAAACCCACGCGCCAAGTGGATGGCTCTCCGAATCCCGTACAATAAATTTGTATTAAATGGATGAACTTGACACTTCGAAATCAGCCAAGTCAAAACGGCTATTTAAAGCACTCGAAGAACGTAACAGTCGCACCATTAAAGATGTGTCATGAAGAGCGGATGTGCCGGCCAGACCGCGCATCACACAGACGCGCCCCTCAACACCGTGCATCACACAGACGTGCCCTTCAACATCAAGTGCCTCCCAAGGATGCGCCCTTCAACACCAAGCACCTCACAGGGGATGCGCCCCCATGCGTCCCCATACGCCTAGTGGAACGCCGATCGATGTGCCCACTCAACTGTCCATCGAATGTCAAAAACATTAAATGCTGAACTGACAGAGTTGGCAGCACGCCTCCCGAAGTCTGAACAGTTGACAGCTTTTTCAGAAGACGAAGCGTCACCTACGTCAGCATCATCATTACTTTTCCTCCGATGGTTACTGCCACGTGGCCGCCCAACCACTCGCATGCGCTTCCGCAGCCATGCGTCCGAAGCTCTGCATGCGCCTCAAAAGCCATGCGCCTCAGATTTCTCTCTGATCCCTAAAGACAGAAGTGAATTCACCTTTGAAGCTCTGCATGCGCTTCAAAAGCCATGCACCTCAGACTTTTCCCTGATCCTTAAAGACAGAAGTAAAGTCACCTTTGAAGTTCGCATGCGCCTCAAAAGCCATGCGCCCCGAATGGTTCATGACTCCTAAAGGTTACGAGACAAAGTCGCCTCATGCACCCAATCCCAGGCGCATCCTACCAGATCATTCCCCATCAAATTCGAGATCTTCGAGCCATGGGCCGATGACACGTGTCCTTTGACTTGATTCACCCAAGATCTCAGCAACAGAAAGATCTTCTTTACTGCTACGTGCCGGCTCACAACAGCAGCATGAAGAATTCAACCCTCCTATCAGGGTGCATCGTCCATGCGCCTCCATCAGCAATCACCACGTAGCGTTCCCGCGTACATGCTCATCCTACATGCGCGCATGAGCATCCAGCCTGCAAAGCTATAAATAGAGGGATTATTTTCTTCTTCCGTACGAATGAACACACACACAGAGACGAACATTCATCTACAGACAGAGACATCGCACCACCACAAAGGTAGATACAGACATTCAACGTCTTTCTCCTCTTCGCAAGCTCCAGCATTCAGAGCAACCCAGACCTTCAGAGAACCGATAACCGTTGTCAGATCGTCAACGGAGTCAACGTATTACCACTCGCTCCATCGGCACAAGGGACCCGGCTAAATAAAAGTGTACTCCTAGGACTACATCTAAGTCCTACATTGTAACACTGTTCTGTTTGTATTAAAATTTGCAATCAAAGAATTTTAATGGCAAACAAGCTGGCGACACTGCTGGGGACCTCTTTCTCCTCCACCGAGAAAGCTGTGTCATAATCCGACGACGTGAAGGTGGGCTCCTCCCACAAGACGCTGGTCGTGCGCCTTAATCAACAGGCGTATGAGGAGTTCATCTCTGAAGGCAGTGCGAGTCCTTCGAAGCGGCTGCCTGTAACACCCAGTTTTCCAGAAGAGGGTAATTTTGAAATTTTGAAATTTTGAAATTATAATTATTATTTAATGGTATTTATTTCATGTTATGATTTTTAGTAATTTTTAATTATTTTTAAACTATTTAAATTCATGACTTGTGATTTTTGGTGTTTTGCTAGTGAACAGTAGAGACTGCCTATCCTAGAGCCTAGCCATGTGATTAGGGTATTTTTTGATATTTTTAGGATCATTTGGATTTATTAGAATTTATTTGAATTTATGGGAATTTTTAGGAATTATTTTGGAATTGTTTGGACTAGGTTGACTTTGACTAGTTTTGACCCTTGTAGACCAACCTAGAAGCTAACCCTAGTTAGTATAGACTTGGTTAGGTTATATGACTCTAGTCTAACCTAAGCTAATCCTTGGTTTGGTCATTAGACTCTAGTTAGCAATAAGAATTAGAAAGTCATAAGTCATGGCTTATGATTTAGAACCTTTATTAAATCATTTAGCTCATAGCCTTGTAGGTTGGCCCAAAGCCCAAAGCAATTACCAAAACCTAATCCCTAGACATAGTGGCCAGCCACCAAATCATCATTGGGAACATCACCCTATAAATACTCTCCTAATTTTAGGGTTGCCTCTTTCTTAGGAAAGCTCAAAGTTTAAGAAAGGTTTGTTTCCTATTTCATTTAATCCCTAGAATTCCATTCCTTTTCCTTTTTCATTCAAATCTCCTCCATTAGGTTTTAATACACCTATTCTTGCTGTCATTGAAGTTTCATTTCAGTTTGTTGTGATTTGAGTGGATTGGGACATCAAGGAGAAGAGCTATAGAAATGGGGTTTTTCTTGAAAGTTCAAGTATAGGTAACTTCTCCATTTCTCCATGAAATTTTGATTGCTTTTCATATTTAGGAAGCCCTAGGAGTCCCCTAAGTTTCTGCATTAGTTTTGTGTCGGGTTTCAATAGTTTCGTGTCTGTTTGGACACGTATCAGACCTGTCCCCAAACTGTTTGTCGAAATGCCTCAGTGAGCTTTTCGACCTAATTTCCAGGATGTTTTTAAATAGAAATTTAGGTTTTGCTATTGCTTATGCATTTCTGATCATCTGAGTGGATCTCTGTGTCGTGTCGTGTCAGAACAGACGCGTGCACACCCGGGTGCACACGCACGCGCACTGTGGTACGATCCCCTGCTGTTTGGGGCTTGGTGTGCAGTGTACACGCCACTTCAGCACACGAAATTCGACATAAGGACTCCCTACATGACTGACACGAGGCCTACAAAGTTTCGTAGGACCTCGTGGAATGGTTTGGGAGCAATCGAGCCCGCACTGCACACGCACGATCGTGCACGGGATTTTTCCAGTCTAAATTCTCACACTGACACGGGTCTCGTACTCCTGACACGACTCACGTGGACACGATACAGACACATGTACACGTCCCCCTAGTCTAGGCGTACACGTGTGCACACCCACGTGTTGTGTCGTGTCGTGTGTCGTATTCTACAGACACGTGCACGCGTGCACGACACTGTTTGTACACAGTTTCGAGTCTGTGTTCGTGTAGTGTTTTGGACACGATTCGTGTCTAGTTTCCTGGACACGAAGACAACTCTGACACCTACAACTATGTGACATGATTTACCAACCTTTTGTTTTGTAATATATTTGATTTTCAATGTATTTTGGGTTTGAAATTGGGGTTCACTGATACCATATTTATTCTTCATTTTCAGAATTCAAATGATATTTAAATTGTTAATTAAATGTTAATTATGATATTAATACATGATTAACATGTCTGAGTGATTATATACTTGTTTGGGTTTGATGTTAACATGAGATTGGGTTTTCGAATTGCATTGGGGCTCTTAAATTGACTGCTACACTGAACCAGTGTAATAAGAATTTAAAAACCTGAGATTGGTTTGTTCAAGTAAACTGAGGATGGGGTTTTAAAAGGTTTAACTGAGATTTTCTCTGCATATTTTACTGAATAAATATGATTTCCATTATGTTAATTTTGATGTTATAAGTACCATTTTAATTCAATAAACATGTACTAGATTACTGCAATGTATGGTTTATGATTAGTGTTAGGTTTGGTTTTCGAATTTGAATTTGGATGTTGAATAGATACATATGTTATTAATTGTGATATTTCACTAAATTCCCTGAAATTGCACAGGACTCATAACCTGAGATTTGGGGGGACCTAAAACTGAGTTTTTGGGCTCTATTCAAAACGTGAAAAATCTAATTTTAGGTATTATATATAAACTGAAACTGAGTTTTGTGTTCAATTCAAAATAGGGAATTTTCCCATTTCATGAAACTGGGAATTAAGTTGGGCTGTTGGTGAGTATTTGAATTCGAATTGGGCTTGGGAATGTTGAAACTGAAACTGGGTTCAGTTTTCTTGACTGATTGAAATGAATTGATTTTCCTTCCTTTCCTACTTCATCAAATAGTTGAAGTAAACTGTTAAGTGTAGACTGAAATATGTGCTGTATGAATGGTTTTCCTTTCCCTCCTATTTCCTGAACTGTGCACACATTCACCCCTCCTATACACATATATGCTACACATGAAAATCTGATTTTTGGTAATATGTAAAAACTGATATTTAGTTGGGTTATGAATGAACCTGAGATGGGTTGCTAAAACCTGAGATCCCTCTCACACATAAACCTGAAACCTGGGATTGTATTAGACTGCCTTGGTTCAGTTCCTGTCAACAGGACAACTCTCTCCCTCACACTATTTTCTCTCTACACACAGTCACCACACTCATAGGTTTGTGTCCTGTTTTAAGGATTTAGATTTCATACAATGTTTATGCCACACTGTTTATGATACTCACTATTTTCCTCACATTGCTATCTCTCACACACACACAAATGATACAATGACACTCCACTGTTAGAAACTTGAGAATTGATGTGGTTTCCTTTCTTGCATTCTCTGAGAACTGCCTTTGAGTTCACTATTTTCCCTCACAAGCACACACTTCCCTATTTACAGTTTCTGAGCACACAAGTTCCTCCCTCACTCTCACATACACACACATGTATTAGCCCTTAACCCCCTCTCTATATCTCTATGTGTATATATATAAAATATGTATGAATGTATATATATGTAAATATGTTAATGTGATGAATAGAGATTTTCTATGTTATATACATATATGTGTATATAGATATGTATATATGTGGGTTCAAGATGTATGGCCTTGTGTTGGTTTCTCTTTTCATGTACACCTCCATGTTCACACACACACATAGCCTTACATGCTAGTTCCCTCTCTAACTTTCTCTTATTGTATAATATTGTAAATATATGAAATCCTATATACATATAGCTATATATAAATACCATGATAAATAGCTAAATGTGAATGTGCCCTGATGTGTGCTTGTATTGGCTTGTATAGCCTTGTGATTGGTGTGTGATTGCTAGACTAGCCTTGGTTAGGCTTAGTAAGACTTGTCTGGGTTAGGTTGACCTAGTTTGACTAGCGTGGTTGACTAAAGTTGACCAAGTGTTGACTTTAGTCTAGTTTGACCTAGACAGCATGCAGATGTATTGTAGATTACTATTATCATCCCATGTATACATCTTGACTTGTGTTGCTCTAACTAGGAGTCAGGTACCTCATCTCGGACAGTACATTTACTTCAGACATTCAGATACGAGGCGAGTACATTCTCTGATCGTTTCATACTTGTCACGACTTATATTCTCGCTCTAGATTACTTTTACTTGATGCTGTCACGTTATCATCACGGATTAGTACTATACAGATCTCTTCTTGGGATGTTATCCCCCTTAGCGGGCACATCGGATACTTTATGATATGTGTTTCATGTACATCATGTATTCCTTGCTTCTGCGTTACTCATGTACACTCATGTTCTCTCATGTTCTTTCATGTACGCTCATGTACTTTCATGTGCTCTCATGTACGTTCATGTTTCATCATGTGTTTCCTGTGTAACCAAAACATCATGTCCATAACGTAACTTGAATAGATCCTTGTGTATTGATTGTGGGTAGGGGTGAGTATAAATGGTCATATGATTTACCCATCATGTACACTCTGTTACTTCCATGTTTATCATGTACAACCTAAGCCAATTATATGCCATCTCGTACTCTAAATCACTAGTCACTTACAGTTCTTACTTATCATGTATATATTTCCAGTTATCAAATATCTCTCCTATTTTTATGTACATCTTCTTACAGCGTTTCATGTATCTTACTCTATTGCCTGTTTTATATTTCCTGACATGATATGAACTGTATGAGATGTATTGTGCTCGCTCCCGTCCTGACTGGACCTGTTGAAAATTTTACAGAGGATGATGAGGAACCCTGCACCCCTTACTTGGAGCTTGCCTAGATGACACTCGCGACCTGGACCCCTGGGGAGGTTCAGGCAGCTGCTCAGGATGATACCTTGTATAGTGTAGATAGCTTAGACTGTCCTTTCTTTTCATGTTTAGCTGTTGTCTTATTTTCAGAGTTGTATATTTTAGAGATGATGAGACTTTGTTATTTCTTTCTGCTGTACCTCAGTTGAGGATTTTTTTATCTATTCCCATCATGCTACATTCTACCTTAGATTATGATTGAGTTGTACCTCTGTGTTGGCCTCCTTTTGGAGAGTATATTTCATGTTATATAGTTATAGTTCATGACCTAGAACAGCGTTCTACCGCCGACACTACGACGTAGGTTGGGCGTTGTTACGTTCTCGTACCCTCACAGTGGGTGCGGGTCATGACACGTTTTTAGTGGTGGCCCATACAGGTCGAGTTTATGTAGTGGTATTCGAACTAGAGTATCACTACAGCCTGCAGTAGGATTAGGATATTTTTTTTGAGGTACTCACACATTAGAAAAAACTCTTAATCAGATTTCTTTTATCCAAATTGCTGCTTATTGATTTCCCTTGAATATAAACTGTCCTCCCTTGATTTTTCGCTTCATTCTCAGTAATTGCTTCTTGGTTTGATCTGTTTTCATGATGGTTATGAAGACACTATCTCATCGCTTCGGTTCGGGGGATACTATCGAGAGGCTGGCCACCTCTCGTCCTGTTCATCAGGGCCTCGAGACCGCAGTTTCTGTTGTACCGACTCAGGTTGGCGTTTCTGCTACATTGGAGGTACACCTCTATCTGTACAGAGATTTTCTTCCGTTATTTCTGATTTTTCTCAGCAGCGGTGATTCATGCAGCATCAGCAGCAGACCAGGGGAAACTAGCAGGACGAGCTATCGTCAGGACAGTCAAGGATGCACAGACCATTGGAGATCTTCCTGCAAGTTCCGTTCTTCTCAATTCCATTTCCGAAATTGTCTTTTTATAACTCCCTTGAAATCCGATTCCATCTGTTCCTTGCTGATTAATTTATTTTGTCATGTTGTTCTTTTGTTATGTTGTTTTTCTTCAAAATCATATGGGCTAGGTCACCTAAATCATGGGATCTAGAATCTTCGATAGTCGTGTTAGTTGGCATAGCGAGGACATATAGTCAGATTTCGGATGTATTTCTTGGGTATGGGAATTTAAGATTTTTGCCGTCGCATGCGGCAATACAAAATTTTTAAATACCCTGAACCTAGAGGTACGTACCTTAGTCAAGGACTCTGTGATTATCGTAGCCTTGGTCACTAGCATGATGAAGGCTCTAGACAACATGATTTTGGACAGACGCATATGATTAGCAGATTGTATCTTGAGAAGGTTTTAAAACATCATACCCTTTTATTGTTATAAATGACTTAGGAGTAGGGATATTTAGTTTGTAGAGCCTGTTCATAGGTAGTTCCTTCATAATATATAGATATGGTGACTTGTAGAGTGCCTGTACCCTAGAGGTGATAGTTAGCATTGGTGCTAGAATAGTAACCCATTGCAAATAATTCCCTGTTATTATGATACCAACCAGTTACGTATAGGATGTTAGTATGCCATACAACCTTGATGATTTATTATAGTTTTCCTTTACCCTTCCAGTAAGGCACCCAGTGACCAGAGCCTGCCCTTGATCATAGTTGTAGTTTCACCTAGGACTAAGAGGTCTATATATATAGATGATATACTTAGGATATATGTGATGGGTTGTTATTCTTGAGCATATATATATATATATATATGTGGTATTTGGGGTTGGTGTGCTTAGCTTGTGGGTAATTAGTTATGGGTGACTTGATAGGATTTGGAAGTTAAGAGCTAGTCTATTATAGAGTTTTCTTTGCTAATCCCTAGTTGCCAATACTAGGTAGCTAGCATAAGTAAATCCTAAGAAGTTGACCAGCTGATGACCAAGTACTAGGGTGTTGAGAAAATTGACTAGTGATTGACCCTTGACTATGTTTGACCTAGAAGGGGTGCGATCATCTTAATTTCGAGGACGAAATTTTTATAAGGTGGGTAGGATTGTAACACCCAGTTTTCCAGAAGTGGGTAATTTTGAAATTTTGTAATTATAATTATTATTTAATGGTATTTATTTCATGTTATGATTTTTAGTGATTTTTAATTATTTTTAAACTATTTAAATTCATGACTTGTGATTTTTGGTGTTTTGCTAGTGAACAGTAGAGACTGCCTACCCTAGAGCCTAGCCATGTGATTAGGGTATTTTTTGACATTTTTAGGATCATTTGGATTTATTAGAATTTATTTGAATTTATGGGGATTTTTAGGAATTATTTTGGAATCGTTTGGACTAGGTTGACTTTGACTAGTTTTGACCCTTGTAGACCAACCTAGAAGCTAACCCTAGTTAGTATGGACATGGTTAGGTTATATGACTCTAGTTTAACCTAAGCTAATCCTTGGTTTGGTCATTAGACTCTATTTAGCAATAAGAATTAGAAAGTCATAAGTCATGGCTTATGATTTAGAACCTTTATTAAATCATTTAGCTCATAGACTTGTAGGTTGGCCCAAAGCCCAAAGCAATTACCAAACCCTAATCCCTAGACATAGTGGCCAGCCACCATATCATCATTGGGAACATCACCCTATAAATACTCTCCTAATTTTAGGGTTGCCTCTTTCTTAGGAAAGCTCAAAGTTTAAGAAAGGTTTGTTTCCTATTTCATTTAATCCCTAGAATTCCATTCCTTTTCCTTTTTCATTCAAATCTCCTCCATTAGGTTTTAATACACCTATTCTTGCTGTCATTGAAGTTTCATTTCAGTTTGTTGTGATTTGAGTGGATTGGGACATCAAGGAGAAGAGCTATAGAAAGGGGGTTTTTCTTGAAAGTTCAAGTATAGGTAACTTCTCCATTTCTCCATGAAATTTCGATTTCTTTTCATATTTAGGAAGCCCTAGGAGTCCCCTAAGTTTCTGCATTAGTTTCTTGTCGGGTTTCAATAGTTTCGTGTCCGTTTGGACACGTATCAGACCTGTCCCCAAACTGTTTGTCGAAATGCCTCAGTGAGCTTTTCGACCTAATTTCTAGGATGTTTTTAAATAGAAATTTAGGTTTTGCTATTTCTTATGCATTTCTGATCATCTGAGTGGATCTCTGTGTCGTGTCGTGTCGGAACAGACGCGTGCACACACGGGTGCACACGCGCGCGCACTGTGGTTCGATCCCCTGCTGTTCGGGGCTTGGTGTGCAGTGTACACACCACTTCACCACACGAAATTCGACATGAGGACTTCCTACATGACTGACATGAGGCCTACAAAGTTTCGTAGGACCTCGTGGAATGGTTTGGGAGCATTCGAGCCCGCACTGCACACGCACGGTCGTGCACGGGATTTTTCCAGTCTAAATTCTCGTACTGACACGGGTCTCGTACTCCTGACACGACTCACGTGGACACGATACAGACACATGTACACGTCCCCCTAGTCTAGGCATACACGTGTGCACACCCACGTGTTGTGTCGTGTCGTGTGTCGTGTTCTACAGACACGTGCACGCGTGCACGACACTGTTTGTACACAGTTTCGAGTCTGTGTTCGTGTAGTGTTTTGGACACGATTCGTGTCCAGTTTCCTGGACACGAAGACACCTCTGACACCTACAACTATGTGACATGATTTACCAACCTTTTGTTTTGTAATATATTTGATTTTCAATGTATTTTGGGTTTGAAATTGGGGTTCACTGATACCATATTTATTCTTCATTTTCAGAATTCAAATGATATTTAAATTGTTAATTAAATGTTAATTATGATGTTAATACATGATTAACATGTCTGAGTGATTATATACTTGTTTGGGTTTGATGTTAACATGAGATTGGGTTTCCGAATTGCATTGGGGCTCTTAAATTGACTGCTACACTGAACCAGTGTAATAAGAATTGAAAAACCTGAGATTGGTTTGTTCAAGTAAACTGAGGATGGGGTTTTGAAAGGTTTAACTGAGATTTTCTCTGTATATTTTACTGAATAAATATGATTTCCATTATGTTAATTTTGATGTTATAAGTACCATTTTAATTCAATAAACATGTACTAGATTACTGCAATGTATGGTTTATGATTAGTGTTAGGTTTGGTTTTCGAATTTGAATTTGGATGTTGAATAGATACATATGTTATTAATTGTGATATTTCACTAAATTCCCTGAAATTGCACAGGACTCATAAACTGAGATTTGGGGGGACCTAAAACTGAGTTTTTGGGCTCTATTCAAAACGTGAAAAATCTGATTTTAGGTATTATATATAAACTGAAACTGAGTTTTGTGTTCAATTCAAAACAGGAAATTTTCCTATTTCATGAAACTGGGAATTAAGTTGGGCTGTTGGTGAGTATTTGAATTCGAATTGGGCTTGGGAATGTTGAAACTGAAACTGGGTTCAGTTTTCTTGACTGATTGAAATGAATTGATTTTCCTTCCTTTCCTACTTCATCAAATAGTTGAACTAAACTGTTAAGTGTAGACTGAAATATGTGTTGTATGAATGGTTTTCCTTTCCCTCCTATTTCCTGAACTGTGCACACATTCACCCCTCCTATACACATATATGCTACACATGAAAATCTGATTTTTGGTAATATGTAAAAACTGATATTTAGTTGGGTTATGAATGAACCTGAGATGGGTTGCTAAAACCTGAGATCCCTCTCACACATAAACCTGAAACCTGGGATTGTATTAGACTGCCTTGGTTCAGTTCCTGTCAACAGGACAACTCTCTCCCTCACACTATTTTCTCTCTACACACAGTCACCACACTCATAGGTTTGTGTCCTGTTTTATGGATTTAGATTTCATACAATGTTTATGCCACACTGTTTATGATACTCACTATTTTCCTCACATTGCTATCTCACACACACACACAAATGATACAATGACACCCCACTGTTAGAAACTTGAGAATTGATGTGGTTTCCTTTCTTGCATTCTCTGAGAACTGCCTTTGAGTTCACTATTTTCCCTCACAAGCACACACTTCCCTGTTTGCAGTTTCTGAGCACACAAGTTCCTCCCTCACTCTCACATACACACACATGTATTAGCCCTTAACTCCCTCTCTATATCTCTATGTGTATATATATGAAATATGTATGAATATATATGTAAATATGTTAATGTGATGAATAAAGATTTCCTATGTTATATACATATATGTGTATATAGATATGTATATATGTGGGTTCAAGATGTATGGCCTTGTGTTGGTTTCTCTTTTCATGTACACCTCCATGTTCACACACACACATAGCCTTACATGCTAGTTCCCTCTCTAACTTTCTCTTATTGTATAATGTTGTAAATATATGAAATCCTATATACATATAGCTATATATAAATACCATGATAAATAGCTAAATGTGAATGTGCCCTGATGTGTGCTTGTGTTGGCTTGTATAGCCTTGTGATTGGTGTGTGATTGCTAGACTAGCCTTGGTTAGGCTTAGTAAGACTTGTCTGGGTTAGGTTGACCTAGTTTGACTAGCGTGGTTGACTAGAGTTGACCAAGTGTTGACTTTAGTCTAGTTTGACCTAGACAGCATGCAAATGCATTGTAGATTACTATTATCATCCCCTGTATACATCTTGACTTGTGTTGCTCTAACTAGGAGTCAGGTACCTCATCTCGGACAGTACATTTACTTCAGACATTCAGATACGAGGCGAGTACATTCTCTGATCGTTTCATACTTGTCACGACTTATATTCTCGCTCTAGATTACTTTTACTTGATGCTGTCACGTTATCATCACGGATTAGTACTATACGGATCTCTTCTTGGGATGTTATCCCCCTTAGCGGGCGCATCGGATACTTTATGACATGTGTTTCATGTACATCATGTATTCCTTGCTTCTGCGTTACTCATGTACACTCATGTTCTCTCATGTTCTTTCATGTACGCTCATGTACTTTCATGTGCTCTCATGTACGTTCATGTTTCCTCATGTGTTTCCTGTGTAACCAAAACATCATGTCCGTAACGTAACTTGAATAGATCCTTGTGTATTGATTGTGGGTAGGGGTGAGTATAAATGGTCATGTGATTTACCCATCATGTACACTCTGTTACTTCCATGTTTATCATGTACAACCTAAGCCAATTACATGCCATCTCGTACTCTAAATCACTAGTCACTTATAGTTGTTACTTATCATGTATATATTTTCAGTTATCAAATATCTCTCCTGTTTTAATGTACATCTCCTTATAGCGTTTCATGTATCTTACTCTATTGCCTGCTTTATATTTTCTGATATGATATGAACTGCATGAGATGTATTGTGCTCGCTCCCATCCTGACTGGACCTGTTGAAAATTTTACAGAGGATGATGAGGAACCCTGCACCCCCTTACTTGGAGCTTGCCTAGATGACACTCGCGACCTGGACCCCTGGGGAGGTTCAGGCAGCTGCTCAGGATGATACCTTGTATAGTGTAGATAGCTTAGACTGTCCTTTCTTTTCATGTTTAGCTGTTGACTTATTTTCAGAGTTGTACATTTTAGAGATGATGAGACTTTGTTATTTCTTTCTGCTGTACCTCAGTTGAGGATTTTTTTTTATCTATTCCCATCATGCTACATTCTACCTTAGATTGTGATTGAGTTGTACCTCTGTGTTGGCCTCCTTTTGGAGAGTATATTTTATGTTATATAGTTATAGTTCATGACCTAGAACAGCGTTCTACCGCCGACACTGCGGCGTAGGCTGGGCGTTGTTACGTTCTCGTACCCTCACAGTGGGTACGGGTCGTGATACTGCCGAAGCCGAAGAAGACCCGCCGAGTCTGGGTGCGCAAGGTCGACGCCTCTGGCACCACTACCGAAGGGGATGCGCCGATCCAGCCTTCCCTTCCTGCTGACGTCCTCAGCAACCAAGATGTGCCCACCGGTACAGCGCATCTCTCGGGTAAACGTGCGGCTGACCACATTCCCCAGCCATCTCCCTCTCAAGCGAGGAAGATGCGTCGACGGAGCAGGGGCGCAGCCAATGCCCCGTGCATCACCTCTAATGCGCCATAGAAGGTCTCTGTCTTTGACAGACTCACTCACTGTAGTGGCGAGAAGAATTTGGATTCTGAGTACTATGCGCCCCAGCGGACTTGTACGAAGAAGTCCAAGGCAGCACGGGCCATGCGCCCCAAGCGTGCTATGCCAGCAGCAAGCCAGAACCATGCGCTCACAATCATGCATGCTGCTGATGGTAAGCTGTATATGGTCGACTCAGGTGCTTCTGCCCCAGAAACGAGCCGACCTTCAAAGTCCTTGTCTCATTTGGGCGCATCAATTGCGTGCACAACCAAGTCGAGCAAGGCAAACCCAGTGGTCTTGAACTCCCGTGCCTCCTCTGGTTGTGCGTCTGAGGTCCGTTCAAGTCACTTTAAATGTTGCTCCCCCACTACTGATCGGGACGCCTGTTTGGTGTTAGATCAGGGGGCGCAGCATTCACTTGACCACCCCGGCGCTTGGCCTTGCCATGCGTCTGAAGGGGGTGCAAAGGTGGCACTCTCCCCTAACGATCTGCGCAACGTGATCACTCACAAGCGCCGATCAGGAGAGTCGACTGACAAGCATGATGCGCCCCTCACAGGGCACACTTGTGCTTTGGTCACCATCAACTGCTGTTGCAAGACAGCGGTCCCACCAAGACAGTCGGTGTTCCAGCGGCTGCAATCATCGACACCCCTCCGACGCCGCCTCGGGAAGAAGGTGTCAATAAAAGAAGAGCCCAGGGTTGCTTCATGCAACATGATCTCTAACTCCTCGTCAGTCCGAAAGGCGACTAGCAATTCCTCGTCCTTGTCCAAGAGCCAGCCGAGAAAAACCAAGACGACTGTCTCATACTTCGGAGTGTTCGAAGGCACTCGGGGGAGGAAGAAGATTTTGGAGGAAGCTGGGGTAGTCAGACCCTTGTCGAGCCTCCTTCCGAAGACGAGGGTGTCTTCCAAAGCACAGCTGGGGCGGATCTTCATCCTCGAGGAGAAGTCAGCCTCCCGGACGTGGCTGGGGGTCGTCTACATCTCGAAGACGAAGAAATCCTTCAAGACGAGAGTGTCCCCCAAAACATAGCTGGGGGTAGTCTAGCCCCCGCGGATTTGAGTCTCGGAGACGAAGAAGTCCTTCAAGACGGAACTGAGGGTAATCAGGCCCTTGCAGATGCTTCCGTCGAGAATGTTCTCCAGAACATAGCTGGGGGTGGCCAAGACGAAGCTCCAGGAGAGGCGACTCCCCTGCACGAGAGTGAGGCCGAGAGTGAAGCCTCAACCGATCCATCCACTTCCAGCCGTGTCATGACAGTATACATGGCTGGGGGTGATTCCGAGTCTGATGCGCCGCCACCTGACCTCGTCAGCGCATGGACACATTGGAGGGAGGACTCAAAACCCTTTCTGCCTCTATGCAAACACTGACTCAAGCAGTATTTGAGATACGGTCAGCTTTGGCCAGGACACCTTCTACCGGTCCCGACCCGGGGGCCAATGGAGAGTCAAGTGTACCCCTTCAATGGGTATCCTTGGATACGGATCGCCGCGAAGAACCTCGGACATCGGAGCCCTCAAATGCTCAACTACAGGTGGTACCACCTTCCCCGACTCCCAGCTCCACAGAAGACGTGGTCGAGATGATCAGGGATTTGTGCGAGCGCTTTGAGTCCAAGACGAGACAAGAGGAGCGCCAAAAGATGGGCATTCCCCAACCTTATCCCCTCGAATGGAACAAGGTGGTTTATCCTCCCAAATATAAACCACAAACCTTGACACCATACGATGGGAAGGACTCTCCGCGTCGCTATCTGACGTACTTCCAGTCCCAGACGGGACATCTTCCGAAGGAGGACGCGCTACTTACCAGCATATTTGTCGGAGCACTGAAGAGAGTGGCGTACGACTGGTACTACAGCCTCCCCGACAATTCTATATCTTCCTTCGACGACCTGACGTGCCTTTTTTTCGACCGTTTCTATGACGACGGGAAGGACATGACAATGGCATCCCTTATAGAGATACGCCAGAAGGAGAAGGAAACAGTTCGAGTGTTCATCGAATGCTTCCGACAGGCCTGCTTCAGACTACCCCCGGGCATGCTAGAACATGCACTCCTCTCCTCCTGCAGCATGAACATGCTGCCTGCAGTCAAACTCTGGATCAACTCTACTCCTCCTTCCGACTGGAGCTCCTTGATCATCGAAGCAGAAGCCGCAGAAAAGAAGGCGGCCAATGCTCGTCTTCTGGGAGTCAGTTTCCCTGCCTTTGAGGACAAGAGGAAATGTCCTGCAGCCAACAACCCCGGATGAGAGACGAAGGAAAAACAGGCGTTGACTGTCAATGCCTCAAAAGGTGCATCAGTGCCTACTCAGAAGCCTCCACTTGCACCAAGGCCAAAGGAGGTTTATTCATTCAACGATGAAGACACCCTGCAACTCATTGAGATACTGAAGCAGGGTGACAAAATCAAGCTGCCGGACCCGAAGCATCCCGACGAGGTTGGGAAAGTGGACAACCCGAGATACTTTCACTACCATCGGTTTGTCGGACACCCAACCAAGGACTTCTACGTCCTCAAGAATTACATCCAGCGCATGATCAATGCAGATTTAATCTCCGTCGACTACGAGGAGAAGACGGTGTCAGCCAACGTGGTGTCACTCCAGTTCGGTAACTTGCCGCCAACTACGACACAAGATGGCGTCGTCCCCATCCCTAAGGCGAAATGGAGGTGGTTAACTTACCACTTACTCGTGACAACGTGAGTGGACTCATCCCACTCACCACATCTCGAGGAGAGATCCTATGGGTTCACCGTGATCTTGTCTCCGAGGTGACTCAACCAGAGGTACGCCCTACCTCCAAATCCAAAGGCAGGAAGATCAAGTCTTGCCGCATGGTCTCTTCCTCCGCGGAAGAGGCACTTCCTGTACAGACGCGTTCACAACAGAACGCCCAACCCGACGAAGCTGCCGTCAAGGTGGTGCCTCCTGGCACCGTCCCTGCTGCCCAGGAGGAGGGCCCGTCTAAGCCCCCAGCAGCCAATAAGCAGAAGCATGTAGAAGCCCGCTTCGATAGGCCCCTGCGAAAGGAGAATGCTTCGGGGCTAGCCAAGCCCCACAACTTCGACAAACTAGCACAACTGGCCAGTACTCCTGCCCGCCTATCCTTGTTTGAGCTCCTTCGTCTTTCCAATGACACTCGAGAAGCTCTCTGTGAAGCTCTGAAAGATGTTGAATCCTTCATCAGTCAGGTCAAGCAGCCTGAAGATCTCCCAACTACATGTGCGTACTGTCATTGTGCGGATGAGGTTATCCCCAACATAACCTTCACCCAACAAGACATTCTGCTCAAGCACAACCGACACAACAGGCTGCTGTATTATACAGGATATATCGGTTCCGTCAAGGTGAAGCAGATTCAGATCGACCCGGGGTCTTCCCTCAGCATCATCCCAAAGATGCTGCTCTCAACACTGGGGATCCCAATGTACCGACTGGCGCCCTCCAATACAACAATCAGTGGCTTCAATGCTAGCAAAAGCGAGCCGTTGGGCAAAATACGACTAAAGTGCCATATCGGTAACCTCAGAACCGAAGTCACTTGTTATGTCGTGGACGCCGAAGTCAACTATAACCTTCTGTTGGGCCGTCCATGGCTGTATGAGTACATGGTGGTGCCATCCACGTTCCACCAATGTATGAAGTATGTGTCCACCAATGACGTCATCCGGTTCGCGGACATTAACCCTTTTAAAGGGATTGAAGCGTACTTCACCGATTCTGACTTGTACAAGTCACCTGACGGGGAGGAAGCCAATGATGCTGACGACGAGACAGAAACGACAGCAGAGCCGGATATGGAGCCGGAGAAGACTCCCGACGCTCCTTTGAAGATCCGACTCAAAGGCAAACCGCCTCAGAAGTTGCCTCCCATGAACATCAAGCTATCCGGGAAAGCACCAACTGTTCCTGAAGCTCCTTTGAAGATACGCCTCAAGGGAAAGCCGCCTCAGACATCGGCTTCCATTGTGGCAAAACTATAAGGGAAGACACCAATCACCGGAGGCACGGTGGAGGCACCTCTGAAGGTGCGTCTTAAAGGCAAGCCGCCGCAATCCAAGCTGCCAGAGAAGGCCCACATAGCCCTCTCGGACCCCGAAATCAAAGCTGTGGTGGACTCTCCCGATCCAACCCCAGTACTCACAGATAAAGAGCTAGGGGAATATATCTCTGCTGATGTAGACGCACCCTCTCTAGACAATGTAATCCCACGGAATAAAATCTCGTATTTCATCAATAATAGAGTGTCTTTTAATTATTCTAGTCTTCCACATTGGAATGCCATGTATACATTAGATAACACTCTACGGTCGTTGCAAACACAAATAACGACCGTCCATCATGTAAATCGAGTAGTCCCGTTCCAAGGGGTCTGTTCTGTAGTCCTACCGCGGAGTCGAGACGAAGAATCCATCATTTTCGGCAAAGTTGAGCGTCATCAAGACCTCCCGCCACTCGAACCAGAACCAGATACCGACAGAATACAAGTCTATCGGTACACGGACAAGGCAAAGTACCTCATCCAAAAGATGGGTTACGACCTAAAAAGCAACAAAGGCCTGAACTACGGCAAGGGTCGACGTCTTCCTCTCCGGCTCCCAACACCTAAAGAAAAGCCGCAGGACTACTATAATCGGACTCGACGGGGGATAGGCTATGTTACGCCACCGTCAACTCCAGAGAGCTTGGACGCAGAAGATGCAGAACATTCTCACTCGTCCGAAACATCAACTTGGGATTCCGATACCAGTATCGGTTCAGTCTTCAAAAAAGTGCTGTCGGCCAACATGACATCTGCACAATCTCAAGAAGATGAAGGCGAAGACCAAACGCCAGAATTCTTCGAAGAAGAACCCTGGGCTCAACGCTTAGGAGAACAGTGGGAGTCTCGTTTTGAATTACGCGAACCTCCCACCGAAGACGAAGTCGAGCAGATCGACCTTGGGGATGGATCTTCTTCCAAACCCATCTTCGTCAGCAAAAGCCTAAAAGGAGAAGATCGAGAATCTTTAATCCAGCTGGCTAAAGAGTATATCGACGTCTTCGCCTGGAGCTATGAAGATATGCCAGGACTTGATCCCCAGATTACGATGCATAGGCTGAACATCCTACCTGATGCCAAGCCTATCAAACAACAACAGCGACGCTTCTGTCCAGACATCATGAACGCCATCGATCAGGAAGTGGACAAACTCTTGACCAGTGGCTTCATCCGTGAAGAACAACACCCGGATTGGGTAGCCAACGTCATCCCTGTCACCAAGAAGAACGGGAAGATACGAGTTTGTATCGACTTCAGGGATCTCAACTCTGCTTGCCCGAAGGACGAATTCCTGCTTCCAATCACCGACGTGATGATCGACAACACATGTGGCTTCGAACGCATGTCTTTCATGGACGGGTATTCGGACTACAACCAGATCAAGATGTTCCCCGATGACGCAAAACACACGTCATTCAGGACTCCAAAGGGTGTTTTCTGTTACACAGTGATGTCCTTCGGCTTGAAGAACGCCGGTGCGACATACCAACGAGCTATGAGCACCATTTTCCGTCAGCATCTTCGCAAGACAGTCGAATGCTATGTTGACGACATCGCAGTCAAGAGCCGTCTCAAAGGAGATTACCTGCAAGACCTCAAGACAGTCTTCGATCTCATGCGGGCGCACCAACTCAAGATGAACCCCGCTAAATCCTTCCTAGGGGTTTCCAGCGGAAAGTTCTTAGGCTTCATTATCACGGCGAAAGGCATTCATGTCGATCCCGAGAAGACCAAAGCCATCCTCGATATGGACCCTCCGAAGAACCTTCGAGAACTTCGAGGCCTGCAGGGGCGTCAGGCATATATCCGGAGGTTCATAGCAAACCTTTTCGGAAAATGTCGACCCTTCACTCAGCTCATGAAGAAGGGAGTCTCTTACGTCTGGACAGAGGAATGCCAAAAAGCTTTCGACGACATCAAAGCTTACCTGACGAGCCCACCAGTCCTGGTGGCACCCGTCGCCGGCAAACCATTTCTCCTCTACGTCCGCGCCATGGATCATTCCCTCGGCGCTCTGCTAGCTCAGAACAGCGACACAGGCTATGAGCAAGCAATCTACTACCTCAGTCGAACTCTGATCGGGGCCGAACACCGGTACAACCCCGTTGAAAAGGAGTGCTTGGCTTTGGTATTTGCCATCCAAAAGACCCGCCATTATGTCTCGGGCCAGACAATTCATGTCATTTCCCGAGTCAATCTGCTCAGAGTCCTCATGACGAAGCCAGGATCATTGAACTCCCTGCTGGCCACATGGGCGATCTTGCTAACACCATACAACATAGTGTTCGTTCCATAAAAAGCTGTTAAGGGTCAAGCTCTGGCCGACTTTTTAGCTGTACACCCCATTCCGGAGTCCTCAAGACTCTATGAAGACATCCCGGATGAGGTCCAAGAATCAAACGTCACCGAAGAAGGCTCCGTCTGGCGGATGTTTTTCGATGGCGCTTCAAGAACAGGCCCCAAAGGCCAAATCATCGCAGGAGTGGGGGTGGTATTAGTCTCCCCCGATCAGCTGGTCATCAGCGTGCTTACTTCCTTCGAAGCCGTGCTCCAATAATGTTGCCGAGTATAAGGCGCTCATTATGGGACTCCAGCTGGCGCAACAGCTGGGGGTGAATCATCTGGAAGCCTACGGCGACTCAAAACTCGTCGTAAACTAGATCAGAAGGCAATACGAGGTTCGCCATGAAGATCTGATTCCTTATCATGAAGTTGCATTGAATATCGTTTCAACCTTCACCGGGTTCTTTATTGAACACGTACCTCGTCTACAAAATCTGGAGGCTGATGCTCTGGCCGGCCTCGCAGCCTCATTGGAAGCAACCCTCGGGACTCAACACTACGTCACGGTAGTTGGTCGAGACTTGGTCTGTCCTAAAAATAACCTGTGCTCACGTGTGGCCCATGCCATGTCAACGAGTGCCGGTGTTAACGTCCGAGACTGGAGATTCCTGTTTACCGACTTCGCTGTCTACGGAATTCTTCCAGAGGACCCGAAAGAAGCCGTCTCAGTCAGGAGGCGCTCTCTTCGATTCTACTACGATACAGCCACTAAAATGCTGTACCGGCGCTCCTACGATGGACTTCTCCATCGACGTTTGTCCAACGAAGAAGCAGCCGAAGCCCTTCGAGAAGCTCACGATGGAACCTGCGGGGCCCATCAACCTGGCCCTAAGTTGCCGGACCGACTGCGACGCATGGGCTACTACTGGCCAACCATGGCCGCTGATGCTGTCGACTATGCTAAGAAGTGCCATGCGTGTCCGCTTCACGCAGACTTCATTCATACACCATCAGAACCACTACATCCTGCAGTTGCCTCCTGGCCCTTCGAAGCTTGGGACATGGACATTGTGGGACCGATCACCCCTCCTTCATCGAGAGGACACCGCTTCATCCTAGCCATCACCGACTACTTCTCCAAATGGGCAGAAGCAGTTCCACTCGCAGAAGTGAAAAGCTCCAGAGTGATCAGCTTCATCAAGCACCATGTCATCTACCGTTTCGGGGTACCCCGGAGGATCATTCACGATAATGGTCCTCAGTTCATAAGCCATGCTTTCAGCAGATTCTGTGACAAGAATCGCATTCAAAACGTGGCATCAACCGCCTACAATCCGGCAGCAAACGGATTGGCCAAGGCGTTCAACAAAACTATCGTCAGGCTACTCAAAAAGGTCGTGTCATCCAACAAACGCGACTGGGACGAAAAGCTCGGCGAATGCCTTTGGGCCTACTGCACAACGGTACGGACCCCGACAGGCAACACACCATTCTCCCTGGTCTACGGGAGTGAAGCGGTACTACCTCTCGAAATCCAGATACCCTCACTCCGGGTAGCAATCACAAACCAACTCACAGAAGAGGACAATCAACGTCGTCGTATGCGAGAACTGGAGGCACTTGACGAAAAGCGTCTCCTAGCTCAACAACGCATCGAACTCTACCAAGCCCGTATATCACAGGCTTTCAACAAGAAGGTCAAGCAGATGACTTTACAAGTAGGCGACCTGGTACTGGCAGTCAGGAGGCCGATGGTGTTGATTCACAAGACACCAGGAAAGTTCGAGCCCAAGTGGGAAGGACCTTTTATCATAGAGACGGTATACTCAAACGGAGCTTACCACCTCGCCAAACCCGATGGGGACTTGTTCATGATGCCCATCAACGACAAGTTTCTAAAGAAGTACTACTCTTGACACCTTTTCAGACATGTACTTCCACAAGGGGATCTGTGGACCCAATCATCGGGGCTCGCATACAATTTCCTTCTACAAAATCATACGCTTCCGAAACCCAGCTGTTCCGTGGCATCCTCCAGTAGAAGGACAACCACGTCCACATCACCTCTGAGTTGTTCCCCCTACACCCTACAAAGCAGAATCTTACATTCCATAAGACTACGCTACCCATCATGTTTACCACGTCCACATTACCTCTGAGTAAACATTTCGTACGGACAACCCCTGCGTTGCCGTACATTAATCGTAGAACTTCCATATCCACATTACCTCTGAGTAGTTTCGCGTATCCCCTAGAGTCATTCCTGCCACGTCCATAACACCTCTGAGTAGGAAGAGTCTATCATTTGAATCCCATATTTGCCATGTCCACATCACCTCTGAGCAAACATGTTGATTCTCTCAAACTTATTATCTGTACCTAAAAACCAAGGTGCGCAAAAGATAATAGGTCCACACAAATCATCAAGTTCATGACAGCAAAAATAAACACATCACAGAAAATTGTGTATTTCTTTATTTCTAAAAAAGAGAGTAAAGGATTACACCATCCCCAGCAAGAGTTGCAAAAACACAAAAAAAAGAAGAGACTACAATCCCTAAACATCCCCAGGGTTGGCTGAAAGCTCTTCAATCCGACGCCTCAAGTCTGCCGCCCGAGTCTCCACAGTCGCCAAGACTCGGCGTTCAGCTTCTTGACGCATCGCTTCTATGGCCTCAGGAGAAGTGTCATCCTCATGCTTCTCATCCAACTGCTGCCGCTGCTGAGCAAGAGTGAGAGCCCGGTGGGTAAAAGCTGCTTCCTCCTTCTTGAATGCTAGGTGTTCACCCTGGACACGTTCGGCGTCTAATAGGAGTCGGGCCCGCTGGTCCTCAAGGCGGCGGATCTGGGCATCAATCTCCGCGATACTAGCGTCCAACGCAGCTCGCGCCTCCACCGTCTCCCACGTAGACTGAGACAATCGCTCCACTGCAGCTTCAGTCTCAGCCACTTCGCGTTCCCAGACACTCACGGTGGCCTGGTAAGATGACTCAATCTCAGCGATCAGCTTCTCCTTTTTCGTATCTATCAGGACGGAGAGGTCATTCCGCTGGATGCACTAAAATTCAGAAAGCTGCTGGTCCAACTCGGCCACCGAGGCCTCCAGAATCTCGACCATATGATCATGGCCCTGGTGAAGACGGACCAGGTTGATATGAGGCAGTGCCAGAGTTCTTGCCGTCGCAAAGCTCCCATTGGCGTCCATCACTGCCGATACGCCCCTCTGCAGCATTTTATACACTGCCTCGATGATGAATTTCACATATTCATCTGCATCCGCCAACACCTGCGGCGTCATAGCAGAAGACAGATGAGCTGCTTTAGAAAGCGGACCGCAAGAAGGCCCGCCTGCCTCAACCCGCGAGACCGGATCCTCGGCATCAACAGGCTCTTCATCAACAGGGGGCTTGACTACTAGCCCGAGGAGCCAAAGGAACAGAAGAAGCCGAGATAGGCGTCGAGATAGTACCCCAAGTAGAAGGAGCAACAGAGTGTTCCACCAAACCCTTACCCTTCTCAAGCTCAGAAGAGCCACCGACGTCAGTGGCTACCTCATCAGCCCCCAACGTGCTATCAGCAGCCAATACGGGACATTCCTTCTCTGGCAGAACGGGGAGATCAACACTTGTCTCCTGACCCGCCCCTAGAGTCAGGACCGTCAGGCGAGTCTCATTTTCTTCATCAAATCCCTCTACGGGGACAGGATCTGTCGCTACCTCCCGATCGGCAGCCACCTCAGCTTCCGCTGCTGAGTCTAGGGTAGGACTCGACAACGCTGCAGCCGACCTCCCCTCATCATGACAAGGAGGGGAATCAACCCTCTCCTCTGTTCCAATCACATCTGTTGCCCCCAGAACAGGCTCTTGCAACTCTGGAGGAACGTCATCTGAGGACGACGAACCCCACTCCACTTCATCATCAGGAAGCCTCGTGTCTGCTGGACCCTCGATGTCCAAGGTCCCTGCGGCGGCCTTCATCATCTCGGAAGCTGCTGCATCCTCAGCTTCCCTTTTAACATAATCTGGGGATGCTGGAATCTCCACGACAGCAACATCATCCGGGTTCTCCTCTATGGAAGACATCACAATCGGCAGGATGCGTACTTCAGACGAGCCCGCTACCTCATTTGGCCTGCTCCCACCAGATTTTGGAGTACGGGGTCTCCTTTTTAGCGGCTCCTACAAAAAGGAAGCATTGGTCACATGAAATGTTGAACCTAAACCAGACTATGTAGGACAACCTTACCTCCGCAGGTGCTGAGTCCGATGACACAGTCGGTGACGATGCCTTCTTCTGTCTCTTAGACGCAGAAGAGCCAGCCTCTGTACCCGTACGTCTTTTCGGTTGATCAACCAAGGGTTCTGCCTGACCCCCTGGGGATGCGGCAGGGGCACCTCGATGACCCACCTCTGGCGGACGGTACGATCGAGCCCTAGCCAGTACGTTCCCGGTCACCACTAACGGGTGCCTGCAACAAGACTGGTCTCCCTATCATATCCGGGAGGCATGGCAGCCATGATACAGTAAAATTTGGCGGCCGAGAAAAGAATCGGTGGCCTCGAATTCTGGACGAGCAGCGTAAAGCGAGCTCCGGTACATCCGGCATTGTAGTAATGCCAAGCTCGTGCACCATCCAGCAAACTTTCAGTATACCCCAGAGTGATAGTAGGATTATCCAACATCAACTGAGCATAACCAAATTGTCGTACAAAACGGCTCGGTAAATATGGTTCCAGATAGCACTGATTCCTGTTCCGGTACACCAGATGAGACGGTCGAATACTTTGCAACCAGCAAAATCCCCACGAAGGCAGAGTGGTGGCATCTTCACCCGAGTCCATTAAGTCTTCGTTGGCCTCAAAACCCAAAAAGACAGGACCTACTTTGGTGATCTCCCACCCCTGAAGGCGGGATAAGACTTTCCAGCAAACAGGAACGCCAGAATGCAACCAGCTCCTCTGGTGGAAACGGCGGAGGAACGCATCGCCGGCTCTGTGATCTTCTTCCGAACCCGGACTCATCACATTGGGATGGTGTAAAATTAACCACCCCATCAAATAATGAAACGGCAGTTCGGCGCGCGGAAAGTTATCATTTCTACCTCGGTCATGAACCACATTTCCTGCAAATTCCCGTAAACCTCGCAGCAGGTTACACACCATCGCGGGGAGTAGAGCCAGACGTCGGCCAAAAACCAACTTTACAGCTGGCAGGATTAGATTCCGGGTCACCCTCTCTACAGAGCCAGACCCGCCCGAGAAGACATAATCCCGAAGCCAAACCATAAGATACGCGACTAATACTGCTTTCGACGACATCCGATGAGTGAGGTGCCAGAAACAGCTACAGGAGTGGAAAACTGCGAGGGATCCTCCTTGTCTTGCTTAAAGACGTAATCTCTCCAAGCAGTCACATGAAGCTGTGACCCGCTCTTATCCCTCTTTTTCATATGGTAATGATGACTCGCCACTTCCTTGAAAACGGCCATCATCTCCTCAGCTTTGTCCCCCAGGACTTGGAACTCTTCGTTGGTCGGAAAGTACTCCTCATAAGGTTCCGAGCCCCAAGGAAGCTTGGACACTTCGTACATTTCATGTAGTGCAAGTCCCAGCTCCCCCACCGGAGTGAAGAAGGTCCCGGTATGGGTATCAAACATCTCCAGGAGCGCGAAGAATATATGCCTGTTAATGTCAACGCCTGTCTGAGTAGCACGGACTGCGGCAATCAGCCCGATCTCTCGGAGCTCAGTCTGAAACCGCGACAGGATCCAAAGTGTCAGTTTGTCCCATTTGGAAACGTAATGACACCAACCCTCTTCCCGAAATTCTCCCTTCGGGTATGATTGCTCCATCAACAGCATGCGATTTGCAAAAGTTGAGGCACCAAAGGCAAATGTATCGATGGGAACGTCACTGTAAATGCTCCCAGGACGTAGAGTCCGCCCGGTGAAAGAAGGCCCAGTCCGTACGGCGGTCAAAGTATCCCTTTGATCGGAGGTAGAATCGATTTTGATGACGCCAGCCACCGCTCCCCCCTGAGATGGGGTTAGATCCCAAGACATCCTCCTCTTGGAAACAAGACGACAGAAAGCCGTCAAAGGCCATTGGCGTTCGAGTTGCTTAACAGTCATATGCACTCCCCTTGCTGTAAAGAACCAGTCTTCCTTGACCTTCAACACCTTTGCTTCAATAGAAGTAAGGCGGTCCCCAAACAGGAACTCAGGCTTCAAGAAGGTCACTTTATCAGAAGTGACAGATTTTAAGATGCCACGTTCCATCATCCGTTTAAGGAATCCATGATGTTGTTCCCGGATCTGAGTCATTCTTTCGGGATGCTGATCCAGCATAATAGCAGCTTGAGCAGGGTTTATCACCTCCTCATCGTAATCTACTCCCATCTGGCAGAGGACAGCATCCAGAAGTACTTCATTCAAGAGTGGGACAGTCATCGACACTGGCAAAGATTCAAGGATGTTAGAAACAACAAAAGAATCCAAGCCTCGTCCTCTTCAAAAATGCGAAGCGTATCTGAAAAAGGGGGCTTCGACGCATCATCAGGGTGTAAACCCATGCGTGTCAGCAGCGGAGCTTCGGCGCATCATCAGGATATAAACCCATACACGTCAGCAGTGGAGCTTCAGCACATCATCAGGGTCTAAACCCATGTGCGTCTGCAGTAGAGCCTCGGCGCATCTTCAGGGTTTAAACCCATGCGCGTCGGCGGAAAAACCTCAGCACATCATCAGGACTCAAGGTCCATGCGCGTTGGCATATGTGAAGGGATGATGAAACTCACCAACCACCGCCGACCGAACGTCGACAGGCGGACGGGGAACATCAGCCGCGGCAGCCTCTACAGGCTCTTTCCCTTTGTCACGTCCCTTGCCACCACCGCGAGGAGTCTTGGGAGCCATTCCTTGAAGAGAAGAAAGTTAGGGTTTTTCTTTTCGAAAGAGGAACTCTAAAAGGCAAAAGCAAAGAAAGGAAGAACTCTCTTTCTCTCCATCTTATGCCTATTTATAGGCTCGGTCGCACGCGTGAACCGATGAAGTGTGACCTCAGCCGCCGCCTCGGGTTCTGTGAGGGAATAACTGCAAATAAATCCAAAAAGATCATCACTAATCTTTTTTGGTTATCGAGGCGTTATCATTTGTACTAACTGAGAGGAGCATGCACCCCAGCACGGAGCATCTATGCGCCCGAACAGTCATGCGCCCCAACCACCATGCTTCTTATTCAAAGTATTCCAAAACTTTGACAAAAAAGTTTTGAAAATTTTGAAGAGGGTCTTGTAGAAGCATAGAATTTCACGATCAGAAATTCTATGCGCCAAACACTACATGCGCCAGGAAGTTCAGACAAAGTACGTTGACACAGCAGAAGCAAAAGAACAGACATCAAAAGAGGATTTTTATTTCATATAAAAGTCTATTACATGTCTTAAAAAAGGAATGTACAAAGGAGAACTTCTACAAAAAGAAAAGACCCTAAGTTTACAGCCAAGCGCATCATCATCATGCGCTTTCAGTCAGGCGTATCCCACCATGCACCCTCAGCGGGGCGCATCCTTTCAGCAGCTCAGTTATGTGCATCCTCAGTTATGTGCATCCCTTCAGCAGCTCAGTTATGTGCCACTCTTCCAGCCAGGCTCACCGCCGTCTAAATGCTTCGACTAATGAAGCGTTTATTGAGCAGAACGAGGGTGGCAATCAACCCTCTAGCTGGAAGAAGAGCTCCCAAACCGAGGAAGAGAAGAGCACCGCAAGACAACCTGCGGTCAGTGGAGGCTTCGAAAGAGCCTCCAAAGGCGAAGGAAGACCGTAATCGAAACCGTGGCTAAAGGAGCAGCTTTTAACACAACCAGAATGGGCAACACCCATTTTAAAGGAAGAAAGAGCCCCCAAAGCCGCAGCACCGCCATTCCGATCTGCGGCTCTTCCAGCATAACGGAGACGAGGCCCGAGTATCCCGATCTTTGGATACAACAGGCACCTTCCGCCTGCCTCGGAAGCCCTCGACCCTGACTTTTGGATGTAAAAGTCACCTTCAAGTGCATCAATGAAGACAATGCGTCGCATCTTCACCCTCGGGGGCATCTCATCAACAAAATATGCTCGAGCAAAATTTACTTCGGGAAGACGTGAGAGAACGAGAAGCAAACTCTCTCCGGGCAAATCAAACCCACGCGCCAAGTGGATGGCCCTCCGAATCCCGTGCAATAAATTTGCATTAAATGGATGAACTTGACGCTTCGAAATCAGCCAAGTCAAAATGGCTATTTAAAGCACTCGAAGAACATAACAGTCGCACCATTAAAGACGTGTCATAAAGAGCGGATGTGCCGGCCAGACCGTGCATCACACAGACGCGCCCCTCAATATCGCGTATCACACAGACGCGCCCTTCAACATCAAGTGCCTCCCAAGGATGCGCCCTTCAACACCAAGCGCCTCACAGGGGATCCTCCCCCATGCGTCTCCATACGCCTAGTGGAACGCCGATCGATGCGCCCACTCAACTGTCCATCGAATGTCAAAAAAATTCAATACTGAACTGACAGAGTTGGCAGCACGCCTCCCGAAGTCTGAACAGTTGACAGCTTTTTCAGAAGACGAAGCGTCACCAACGTCAGCATCATCATTACTTTTTCTCCGACGGTTACTGCCACGTGGCCGCCCAACCACTAGCATGCGGTTCCGCAGCCATGCGCCCGAAGCTCTGCGTGCGCCTCAAAAGCCATGCCCCTCAGATTTCTCTCTGATCCCTAAAGACAGAAGTGAAGTCACCTTTGAAGCTCTGCATGCGCCTCAAAAGCCATGCGCCTCCGACATTTCCCTGATCCCTAAAGACAGAAGTAAAGTCACCTTTGAAGTTCGCATGCGCCTCAAAAGCCATGCGCCCCGAATGGTTCGTGACTCCTAAAGGTTACGAGCTAAAGTCTCCTCATGCGCCCAATCCCAGGCGCATCCTACCAGATCATTCTCCATCAAATCCGAGATCTCCGAGCCATGGGCCGATGACACGTGTCCTTTGACTCGATTCATCCAAGATCTCAGCAACAAAAAGATCTTTTTCTCTGCTACGTGCCGGCTCACAATAGCAGCATGAAGAATTCAACCCTCCAATCAGGGTGCATCGTCCATGCGCCTCCATCAGCAATCACCACGTGGTGTCCCCGCGTACAGCGCATCCTACATGCGCGCATGAGCATCCAGCCTGCAAAGCTATAAATAGAGGGATTATTTCCTTCTTCCGTACGAACGAACATACACACAGAGACGAACATTCATCTACAGACAGAGACGTCGCACCACCACAGAGGCAGATACAGACACTCAACGTCTTTCTCCTCTTCGCAAGCTCCAGCATTCAGAGCAACCCAGACCTTCAGAGAACAGATAACCGTCGTCAGATCGTCAACGGAGTCAACGTATTACCACTCGCTCCATCGGCACAAGGGACCCGGATAAACAAAAGTGTACTCCTAGGACTACATCTAAGTCCTATATTGTAACACTGTTCTGTTTGTATTGAAATTTGCAATCAAAGAATTTTAATGGCAAACAAGTTGGAGTATTCACGCATCATCAGGAGTTTGATGTATGCGACTACTTCCACATGGCCTGACATAGCTTTTGCCGTGAGGATGCTGAGTCGATTTACGAGCAATCCAGGTGTGGAGCACTGGAAAGCTATGAAGAGGGTTCTGAGATACCTCAAAAGGACTCAGAAGTATGCACTACTCGGAGATCCAACAGTAGTAGAAGGCTTCAGTGATGCAAGCTGGTGTTCAGAAGTAGAGAGTGTAAGGTCCACATGAGGATACATATTCTAAATGGGTGGAGCTGCTATATCATGGAAGTCGAAGAAGCAGTCTATGCCCTCACACTCGTCTATAAAATATAAGTTTTATGTACTAGCAGCTGTAGCAGATGAAGCAGAATGGCTTCAGGAGCTCATGTATGATCTTTCTATGGTTGGTACACAGATTCATACAGTGCCAATTTATTACGACAACCAGGCGACTGCAACGGTGGCATCAAATGACCTCTTCAATGGTAAGAAGAGAACTGTGTGATTAAGGCACAGGTCGGTCAATGATCTTATTAAAAAAGAGTCATTGTCGTGGTGGATGTTCGGAGCCAGGAGAATCTGGAGGATCCGATCACCAAAGGTCTCAAGCGTCAGCTGGTCGAGGACTTAGCAAGAAAAATAGGCTTGAAGATGTTCTGATATTGTGTCTCTGCAATCATACCATAAAATTTTATGCTATTAGTTCAAAGAGAAATCTACTAGGCATCTAGTTTTTGGTTCAAGGGAGGACCATTGACTGGAAGAATATTAGGTGCAGTAGACAATCCTTTGGTATACTGCGGGGTCACGGACCTAGAACCACGTTAGTGGACAGTTCTCTGGATATTGCGCGGTCACGTTGTCACTTCCAATTTCAAAATTGAGAAAATTTTATCATTTTTAATATTCTAATATTTTTGTGAATATTTATTTATTAATATTGTGTTCTGGGGTTTTATTTGATCGGGTTTGAGTTTTGTCTCATTTCGACTTATTTTAGCGACACGGGTCAGTTTTGGACCCAATTGGACCCGTCCAACTTGTCATGACCAAACCCAGATATTTATTTTGACTAATCCTGTCACGCTCCAGAACCAGAATACTGGAGAGCGGGGGACAGATACAGCTAGCTGCGTATATATGGAGGTCGAATCTAACTCGATATACGGTCACGGCTGTCTAGATACATGAGAGTTTACTACAAGCCATCAGTCTCTTATGGTCATGAACAAGCCAATTTTCTCAATCTCAAGCAAGTAAGTAAATGTTATAAGATGTTAGAGCACCAAATATACAATAGTAAGGCGTCCCATACATTACATATTTGGATGATCATGAAGCTAGTCATACAAAATGTGAAGACTAGCAAGAGTTTCAGTCATACATGATCAACCCTAGGATTTGTCAATCATGTTATAGCCCATAGGCAGACAGTAAGTAATAATGCAAACAAGCTAACACTTGCTCGACGGCTAAACGCCTCAAAAGAATAATTTTACAATAGAGTGGGAGAGCCAAAATAAAACCCACTCGTTGCCAGGGTTACGCCTGGTGTCACCATCTGGCTAGAAAATAGGGAGATCCTCTAAGCTGCTCCGGTATCTGGCCATACAAAACCAGCTGGGTCAGATCCCAGAAAGAGCAAGTGCCACAAAGGAGGCTTCACTTAAGAACTAAAACCAGCAATTAGCACAAAACATAATTATATAATAAAGACTGGAAATATGAAAAATCATGATGATATACGATAAGATAACCATAGGACTAATCAGATAACCAAGTTACAACCCTTAAACCAAACAAGGACCGGGGTTGTAACCCTTCGTCTGAACGGAACTTGGTTTTCCACCATTTATCGATAAAGTAAAGCACAAGCATTCAGGTCATGTAAATCTTGTACAGAATCAGGACAAGACTAGACTGGGTTAGACGCCAACCAATCAATCACGGCCAAGCAATGAGTACGACTTGATACTTTAACTAACTAGGGTTATCACAGGCCTAGTTACTAGCAAAATGTAATGAGATTGTTCCACGGCCACAAGCTCTGCAGACCATCCAGGCTATCCGGATGCAAATTAGGGGTTAAATTCATGTGGGTACATCGTTAAGGAAATGCATGTACCCTTAAGTAGCTTGAAGGGTGCAATACATGACAGTGTGCTGGAAATGTGCCTCACTCGACGGCAGGCTACAGATCCCATGATGGGGCGCCCAGATAACGGGATTGCCTGTAGCTGGAAATCTCTTCATGACTACTGGATTATTCTAGTTATTAGCCTTAGTCAATTTAAGTAGGCACCCCTGACCTTGGTACTCAGGGGTCCCTGCCCTAGACATGATACGAGACAGTACTCGTTCATTAGTATAAACACAATCGTCCACGTTGTCCAGGCCATTCATTCTTGTCATGTCATGCTAGCTGTCGCAACAGCATTCAATAGTTCCCATCATGCTTATTAGTCATGTCTTGTCATGTCATGCCATGTCATGTCAGTTACTTGTCATACCATGCCATGTACAATCATCAGTCCAATCGTGTCAATCAAGTCAAGGTTATCAAGTTCGTAACAAGAGGGTGCAAACACAGAAGGGCACACGGGTACGCATAGGGGCTCAAAGCCTCTACGCGAGAGAAACTACGCTAGACTAGGGTCCCCGAGCATAAAAATAGCTTTACGCGAGCAATACCAAAGAAGGAGCCCTCTACACGAGCAAGCACCCTACGTGAGCAGGTGCTCTACGAGAAGGGAACTCTACGCGCGCGAGCACTTGGGCGAAACTCTAAGCACGCAAGACTCTACACGAGCCTCTACGCACGCGAGTGAAGGAGCGTAAAAAATGCTTCATAGAATGAGTCAAAGAGATAGAGCATTCTACTAAAAATGATCTATTTTACGCCAAGGACAGACTAATCACTTTACGCCAGGGTCAAGCCAGTGGTTTTACGCCAGAGATAAGCTAACCACTTTACGCTGGACGAAGCTGTCAAGTCATACATTTAATGCAAAGTCTGACATGAAGATTTACTGACAGCGTACAACACAGAACTCGAAGGGATTTGTTTTACACAGAGACCAATGTTGTCGTTTAGTATGTGGACTGAGCTATTTTACGCTCACAATATGGCTTCTTTTACGCATGGAGACTATATGAGTTTTTACGCTCAAAATTTGACATGTGCATAAAGTTTATTTGGGCTACTTTTACGCTCAAGGTTGTTTATCAACCACTTTACCCGAGAAGTCCATGTCAGGGCTATTTTACGCCTAGTCTACTATTTTACACTCAGAATATATTTGGGTTGTTTTTACGCCCTATTCTTTCTGACTAATTTGGAACGTGGTTTTCCTACGTGCTTCTGACTAATTCGGAACGTGGTTTGCCTACATGGCTTTCATGTCACACATTCCGAAGAACGTATGTACGTGCATCCTATTTTATTGAAATAATGGGACACGTGTCAACATATACAGAGGATAACTTCAGTCATGGGTGGCAGTTGTTAGCGTAAAGACAGAACTTTTGCTGGGTTTTACGCACAAAAAGCCAAGTCTATAAATAGACTAATTTTTCTCATAAAGGGGACAGAGAGGGAGAGAGACATGAGAGAATACATAGAGATCAGAACTCAGAGATTTTGATTCTCCAGAGCATTCTTCTTCAACCTTTCTTCTAGAACAGAGTGAAGCAAAGCAGGAAAGCATTCGGCCTCGCCATCAGTGCCCAAGTGCGTCGATACCTTTCTGGTAACTTAGTTCTTCCGGTTGTTCATCTTCTAGCATTGATCTTCACCATCATCGTATGGTCCAAGGAACAAAGTGATCACCTTCAGATCAGACTTCCATAGCAATACTTCCCAGAACAATTTGTACTATTTGTACTTTTTCAAGTTTTATTTTCAAAAGTCGATTTTAGGCATTTTGTTAAGTAAAACAAAAATACTTCCCAGAACAATTTGTACTATTTGTACTTTTTCAAGTTTTATTTTCAAAAGCCGATTTTAGGCATTTTGTTAAGTGAAACAAAATGGCGACTCTGCTGGGGAAGACCTTCTCCTCTGACGAGGAGGCAATTGCTCAATAGGATGATGTGTCGATCGGATCGACAAAGAAGACTCTGGTTGTACACTTCGACCAGACTGCTTATGAAGAGATGCTCCGAACTGGGGGTGGTTCTCGCTGCTCCAATGTTCAAAAATCTCGCAAAGCACAAAAATTTTGGATTACTAAATCCAAAGTAGTTTCTGATCTCTCTGTTGCTTCTGATAGCAAGGGAATTCTTCCCACTCCTGTCGTAGGGCTCCCGTTCGTAACGAGGCAATCCTTACTTCAGCGTCGCACTCTAAGTGTGGTAATTCATCTCCCGTCTGTGACGGTGAAGATAATCAGGTTTCACGCCCACTGCGTAAGAACCAAATTTTACGCCCAGTACGTAAAAATGATGTTTTACGCCCAGTAGGTAAAAACCAAATTTTACGCTCAGTACATAAGAACGAGTCTCCCATTTGTATTGAGGCAGACTCTAATGTTTGTACTTCTGAGTGTAAGAATAACTCTCCCGTCTGTGACGTGGTAGACACACAAAAGTTACGCTCTTCGCGTAAAGGAAAATCTCTCGTCTGTGACGTGGCAGATACTCATGTTTTGTGCTCTATGCGTAAAGGTAAATCTCCTGTCCGTGACAGTGTAAATAAAATTCACAAAGATGCTTCTGTATCTAATGTGAATGTACCTGCACGTATGAAGCATAAAAACATAGTTGGTAAAACTTCTGTTTTAAACCAACAACCTTCTTATACTGCTGTACGTAAGGTACCAAACTTACAAATTACACGCAATAAAAATGGAGTCCTTCGTGCTCAAAAATCTCAGGATTTACGCACACAACTCCAAGCACGTAAAATTGTACAGTTTGTTTCTGCGAATGCAGCCAGTAATCTTCTTTATACACAAGGGACTAAACGTTTTGCTACCCCAAATGTAATAAAGAAGACTACTCCTTCTACTCCTTCTGATTTACATGAATTGTTAATACAAAAGCGTAAAAATAGACAATCTCCTGTGACACTCCCCCAAGAAAATTATCACAATGAGTGTCATCAGATTGTAATTAAATGTTGTTGTTCGGCTTCCAAACGGTCAGTTTTTGATCGGTTAAGTTTTAATGCGCCCCAACAACAAGCTAATGACCAAGAAAATGAGTTGTCATATGCATCAGTCAACATGGCATCTCATACCAATAGGGGACGACGTCCTAGACGGAACACGTCCCAAACTCCAGGTCAACAACAATTCAACAGACTTCTTGATTCCTTTGAAGGAGTATATCAGAATACTCGATCAAGAAGACAAAGATAGTTGCAGACTTCTGATTCAGAAGCTGGGGGTACTCAATCTTTTGAGTCCGAAACTGATAGTGTCGATTCATACTTCTATACTAATCCCTCTATACCTTCAAGAGAGGTTGAATCCTACGCTATTGGAGATGAACCGGAGACGTCATCTGCTAATACAGAACAACATCTCACTGCTGTTGAGCAATCATTAAAGGACATGCTTACTATGATGCAAAGCATGCACCAGATAATAATGACTCAGCAAACTGCTCAGCCGGCAGTAGCAACACCGGTGCAAGTAGCAGCACAAACTCAGGATAGTCAAGGGGTTGATATACCTTTGAATATTCAAGAGCCTACTGTTAACCAAAATTTTGCATCTCCAGATCCCATCATTCCAGAAGATGTACCATCTCCGGTGGGGGTTACGGTACATCCAACAACTATTCAATCAAATATGCTTCCGCAAACCAGCGAATCCATTCAAGCGGTGAGTGAGTTCGAAGCACAGTTTGAAGTTTTGAAGCAAAAAGATCAACTCCAGAGGTTAGAGATTAAGCAACCTTATCCTCCTCATTGGAATGATGTACCCTTTCCACCGAAATTCAAGCCACAATCAATGGTATTATTTGATGGAAAAGCTTCTCCTAGTCAGTATATCAATTATTTTGATATTATGACTGTACATCTGCAGAAAAATGATGCTCTTCTCACTCGAGTGTTCATTGGATGCTTGACGGATTCAGCTTACGACTGGTATCGTAGTTTATCCGACAATTGTATTTCGTCTTTTGACGAATTTAAGGCAATATTTCTCTCCCGCTTCTATAAAGGAGGTATGGACATGAACATGTCCTCCTTAATAGAAATCAAGCAAAAGGAGAAAGAAGATACTCGGACGTTCATTGAACGTTTCCGACAGGCGAATCTAAAGATGCCTCCTGGTATGCCAGATTCAGCGCTAATTGATACATGCAAGATAAATCTGCGACCATCCATTGCTGTCTTTACGGGTCTCTAATTCACAGATTGGGCTTCGTTTATCATAGCAGCAGTTTCTGCCGAGACCAATGGTAAGTTGGCTCGTGAACATGGGATGATTTTTGCCTCAGAGGATAAAGGAAAGAAAGGTAATCCTGGTAATAATTCTGGCAATCGTAATGCAAAAGGAAAAGACACTCTTATGGTTAATCTCTCCAAAAGCAAAACGACACCAAATAATCAGGAGTCTTCTAAGCCAAAAGAAGAATATTCTTTTGATGAGAGTGATATCTCAGGGATATTTCAATGTCTGGTGAAGAGTGGCAAACTCCAGATCCTGGAGCCAAAGAGGCCTAATGAGGTGAATCTGACTGACAATCCCAAATATTGTATCTATCATAGATACATAAATCATCCCACTAGGGCTTGTTATGTCCTAATGAAGAAAATCCAAGAGCTGATTAATGCCAATGCCATCTCTTTAACTAACGATGAGCATACGGTCACAACCAATATGGTTTTTCTTCAATTCGGAGATTTTCCTTCTCAACAAGTACCAGATGAGATTATCCTAATTTCGAAGGCAACGATGAAGATTGTGAATATCCCGCCTGCCAGAGAGGAAAATGAAGGATTGTTGCCTCTCACATTAAAGAATGGTGAAATTGTGTGGGTACATCCCGACTTAGTACCTAAAATGGAAGATGAAGATAAAACTTCAAAATCTAAGAAAGGTAAGAAAGTCAAAACCTGCAACATAATTTCTCATGTTATTCCTGATCCTGATGATTTAGATCATCTATGGGATGACATTCCTTTAGAAGATAGACTGAGAGGATTGAACATATACCCTCCAAGTCTGGCTCCTCCTACCAAGCTCAAGCTTACTCATCAGCAGTGGCTAGTCATGAATAGTATTCCCCTATACAGGGTACAACAAGTCTTCGCTGCTTATGAAAAAGCTCCTATAGGGATTTTTCCTCATATCCTGAATCATTCTCCTCCCGTAGCTACAGAGAATTCTATTCCTCATTCTCCTGTAATTACAGAGATCTCTTCTTCTTCTTCTTCTGTTGAACCACCTGTTAAAAGTTCGCTGCCTACTCATTTGTACAGTCAGCAATCTGTCCTTCTCATGAAGACGATGGGTTATGACTTCCAAAAGGCAGAAGGTTTGAATTATGATAAAGAAATACGACTTCCTTTACAAATCCAAAGTCAAAAATCCACTATTGGATTGGGTTCTGAGATTCCTCATAACAGTCCTCGTAAGAAAAAGGCTAAGGGAGGGAAGACTAAATCCTATAACATGGTACTTCCTTTTTCTGAGTCTGAAGAAGAAACCTTTGCTGGTACAAGATCTGGAAAAGAGTACCACAAAGATTATGAGAGATCCTCCAAAGAAGCAGAGAATGTTGAAACACCATCAACTCAACCGTCTCCTGTTCCTGCTAAACCATCTGTGGTTGAAAAGGGGAAACAGAAAGCAGTACGCTTTGATGTCCCGTTGAAGTCTGCTTCCAGTCAAGGGGTGGTGATGAAACCCTATAAATTTGATATTCTAGCCCAGTTAGCTAATACTCCGGCTAGAGAAAGTCGCGAAACCTTGAGTGAAGCTTTGCTGCAAGCTGATTCCTACTTAGCTCAACTCAAGACTCTTGATAATACACCAGTGTCATGTCCACAATGTCATAGTGTGATGGAAGCAATTCCCAATATCACCTTTACACAAGAAGATATGCTGTTGAAGCATAACAAACATGACAGGCCTCTGTGCTACACTGGGTATATTGAATCCATTGAAGTTGACAGAATTTATATTGATCATGGGTCTTCCATTAGTATAATTCTTCAAAGCATGCTAAGACCGTTGAGGATTCCTACTAGTGACTTGACTTACACTAGTACCACAATAGTTGGTTTCAACACTGGAAAGAGTAAACCACTGGGAAAGATTCGTCTGAAGATTCAGATTGGTGATCTTCGATCTATGGCAACATTCTATGTCATTAATTCAGACGTATCCTACAACATCCTTCTTGGAAGACCGTGGTTACATGAGCATAATATCGTGCCTTCAACTCTCCACCAATGCTTCAAGTATGTGGATTCCCAAGGGGTTGTGAAGACTGAGTTTGCTGATATCAATCCTTTCAAGGGTGTCGAAGCCTACTTTTCTGATTCAAGGCTTTACAAACAAGAGCATGTGAAAGAGATATCAGACATAGCTGAAGATCAATCATCTGCCGAAGATCAGTCTATTAATGAAGATCCGCCAGAAGACAACCTTTAAAGGTCAAAGTCAAATGGCGAATCCAACCCTAACCTGTCAACGATCAACCTCTAATGATCAAGGTCAAAGGAAGAACTCAAGCTTCATCTGAGGAATCTGTGAATGTTCCTACTAAAAGCCGAGTTCAACCTCTTATGATCAAGGTCAAAGGGCGTACTTCTCGTACGAATGAGCCAGAACCACCATTGATCGTCAATCTTGGCAAGTCTACGCAAAAGACGGATGATGGTCCATTAGTGATTAATCTGAAGCGTAGCAATCAAATTGTAAATGATGTAAATATTGATCATTCTGTACTTTTTGATATCAATGAAGATTTCCTTTTTGAGTATATGGTTGTCAAATATGTTGAAAGAATGACTTTATCTTCTGATGATCAAAATTATCAGTATAAAGACGACATGGACACAGAGGAAACCTTATACATTGATCATAAGGAAAATTTCTTTCCTTCTCATGTCGATGTTGGACCTTATGCTCAAAGGTTCCTAACATCTTCTTCCTATCTTCTTCCTGTAGTTGCTTCATCACAAGCTTGTGTAACTTATAGACGTCACGAAGAATCTTATTTCGTGATCCTGTCTGATAAGAAAAACAAGCACCAAATTGTGTTTGGCACGGCTAAAAATATCCCTATTGCTCAGACAGATAATCTGAGAGATAAAGATAAAGGAAGAATCTGAATTGACAGATACAGTCAATAATCTCTCAAGATTATCCAGAATATGGGATATGATTTGAAGACTATGCAAGGTCTCAATCAAGGCAAGGGTAGACGATTACCATTAAGTGGTGATCCGTTTTATCAGAAAACTCGTCATGGGTTGGGATATGATCCGTCCTACATGTTTAATGACGATATACAAGAAGAATTCTCTTCTAGCTCTTCACAATCATCAGATTCAGAAGAAATCCAATTCATCGAAACTGATATATCTATTTCCTCATATGTTAGAGGAGATTATTGTGATGAATCTGAGCAAATATTCTCAGTCAACATGATTCAAACCGATGGTGAATCTGAACCATTTGAGAATGATCCTTGGGCTCAACAGATGGACACTCAATAGAAACTTCGTTTTGAACAACGATAGCCACCTACAGAGGATGAGATTGTCCAGATCGATGTTGGAGATGGTACTACACCCAAACCAATATTCATCAGTAAAAACCTTTATAAAGATGAAAAGGAAGAGTTGATAAAACTGATCAAAGAATAAATTAATATTTTTGCATGGAGTTATGAGGATATGCCGGGTCTAGATCCTAAAGTTGCTACTCATAAACTCAATATTCTTCCTAATGCCAAGCCTGTAAAACAACAGCAACGACATTTTCGACCAGATATGATGGATGCAATTGAGGCGGAAGTTAAAAAACTGATCACATGTGACTTCGTTCATGAAGAACAACACCCGGACTGGGTTGCTAACATTGTTTCTGTTATGAAGAAGAACGAAAAAGTCTGAGTTTGCATAGATTTTTGAGATCTTAATGCAGCTTGTCCAAAGGATGAATTTCCACTTTCGATTACCGATGTCATGATAGACAATACATGCGGTTTTGAACGCATGTCTTTCATGGATTGATTCTCAGGATACAATCAAATTAAGATGCATCCAGAAGATGAGAAGCATACTACTTTTCGTACACCCCTTGGGGTTTACTGCTATACGGTTATGCCGTTTGGTCTTAAAAATGCCGGTGCCACGTATCAACGGACTATGAGCAACATCTTTCAAGAACATCTACGGAAGATAGTAGAATGTTATGTAGATGATATTACTGTTAAGAGTCGATCAAAAGATGATCACATTCAAGACTTGAAGACAGTATTTGAATTGATGCGTCAACATCAATTGAAAATGAACCCTACTAAGTCTTTCTCAGGGTATCTATGTTGATCCTGATAAGGTTAAAGCAATTCTTGAAATGCGTCCTCCTCGTAATTTGAAAAAACTCCGTGGCTTTCAGGGTCGCATTGCTTATATCAGGAGATTTATATCTAATCTCTCTGGGAGATGTCAACCATTCTTCCGTCTATTAAAGAAGGGTGTATCATTTGTTTGGGATGAAGCGTGTCAGAAAGCTTTCAATGACATCAAGCAATACCTTACAAATCTACCTGTTCTGGTACCTCCAGTGGTAGGAAGACCATTTTTGCTATATGTTCGAGCCTTGGATCATTTACTTGGTGCTCTTCTTGCACAAAAAAGTAATATGGGGCATGAACAAGCAATTTATTATCTTAGCCGAATGATGGTCAGAGCAGAACACAGGTATACTCCTGTAGAAAAGGAATGTCTGGCCTTGGTTTTTGCTGTCCAAAAGATAAGACATTATGTGACAGGACAGACTATTCATGTCATCTCCAGAATAAATCCATTCGGGTATTGATGAGAAAATCGAGCATTCTTAACTCTAGGTTAGCTACCTGGGCGATGTTACTCACTCCTTATGACATGGTTTATATACCTCAAAAATCAGTGAAGGGTCAAGCATTAGCTGATTTCTTAGCTGCTCATCCTATATCTGAAACATCAAAGCTATATGAGGACATTCCAGATGAAGTCGTGGATTGCAACATGACTTTGAAGAATGATATCTGGCAATTATATTTTGATGGAGCATCACGGGTTGGACCTAAGGGTAATATTATCTCTGGGGTAGGAATCATTTTAGTTTTTCCTGATAAAATGGTCATATACCGTGCCTATTCTCTCAATGAGCCATGCTCTAACAATGTAGCAGAATATAATGCTTTGCTGATTGGTCTCCAAGTAGCAAAACAGTTGGACATTGAATCCTTAGAAGCTTACGGAGATTCTCAGCTGATTGTTAATCAAGTTAGAGGGACTTATGAATTCAGAAATCCTGATCTCATCCCTTATCATCAAGTGGTAATCGAGTTGGTCCTTTCATTCAAAGGATTCTTCATCAAATTTGTACCACGTTCTCAGAATGTGGAAGCTGATGCTCTTGCTAGCTTAGCTGCAGACTTGGCCGTTCCAATCCGAAGATAAAATACAATTACTTTGTTGGACCGAGACTTATTCTGTGTCAAGAATAATTTGTATATTGAACAGAGTTATACTACAGAGTCAAGCTCCCAGCAGAAGGATTGGAGAACTCCATTCATTGATTATGCGGTTCATGGGATTTTGCCTGAAGATCCAAAAGAAGCTGTATCGATTAAGAGACGATCATTTCGATTTTATTATGATTCATCTTTACACATGTTATATCGTCGCTCATATGATGGACTTTTGTTGCGCTGTCTCTCCGAGAGTGAAGCCAAATAGACACTCCGTGAGGCTCATGATGGTGTCTGTGGTGCTCATCAACCAGGTCCAAAGTTACAAGATCGCATTCGAAGAATGGGGTATTATTGGCCTTCCATGATAGCAGATGCTGTGGATTACGCCAGAAGGTGTAAAGCATGTCAGATTCATGCTGACTTTATTCATCAACCTTTTGAATTTCTACATCCTATATCAGTTTCTTGGCCCTTCGAAGCTTGGTGTATGGATATCATTGGTCCGATTAACCCTCCTTCTGTTAAAGGACATTGGTTTATATTGGCTATAACCGATTACTTTTCTAAGTGGGCGGAAGCAATTTCCCTCACTGAAGTGAAAACTTCTAATGTGATCAGCTTCATCAAACACCATGTCATTTATCGTTTCGGGATTTCTCGACGGATAATTCATGACAATGGACCATAATTTGCCAGTCAGGCATTTTATCGATTCTATGATAAGAATCGAATTCAAAATCTGGCTTCTACGGCTTATAATCCAGCTGCTAATGGTTTAGCCGAAGCTTTCAATAAGACGATCATCAAACTTCTCAAAAAGTTTGTCTCTTCCAATAAACATGATTGGAATGAGAAACTTGGAGAATGTTTATGGGCTTATCGAACAACAGCCCGAACTCCTACTGGTTTTATACCATTCTCAATGGTTTATGGATGTGAAGCTGTCCTTCCATTGGAAATCCAGATTCCATCTCTTCGAATAGCTATTGCTAATGAGTTAACTATAGAGAATAATAATCGCTTACGACTCCAAGAACTTGAAGGATTGGATGAAAAGCGTCTTCAAGCACAACAACATATTGAGCTATATCAAGCCCGTATATCTCGAACTTTCAATCGTAAAGTTAAAGAGAGGGTATTCAAGGTTGGCAAGCTGGTATTAGCTACTCGAAGACCGATGTTCATGACTCACAAAAGCAAAGGGAAGTTCCAAGCAAAATGGGAAGGTCCTTATGTAATTGAAACCGTATTTTCCAATGGCACTTATCGGTTATCCAAGCCCAATGGAGATCTACTCATGATGCCGATCAATGGCAAATTTCTTAAGAAGTACGATGTATAAAAAAAAGAACAGAATGAAAATAAAATTTCTTTTTATTTTTGTTCTGAACAAAGGATTAAGGACGAGGACCATTGCCTTCCTTATTAAATACATAGTCGGCCAATGCATCAAAAGCATCGTTGCCCGAGTTCATAAAAAACATGCAGGCAACCATCCTCAGCGCCTCTTCTTCAGGAGTCTTCCCTGGCTCTACTAAGAAAGCAAGGATGTCTTGTGGTGGCTTGGGCGTAGAAGTGCTTTCGCCTAATTCGGTTGGGTCTGATACAATTGGCTCAACGAGACGTGTCTCGATGATGTCCTCAACCTTCCTGGAGATTTCATTCTTTTGCTGCACATTCTTGGAAGACATTTCTGATAGAAGAGTGGAAATAAGAATGAAATGTTACAAAGAGTTCTCACCTATTTATAGGAGAGATCTATTAATGAACCGGTCTTGAAGATTGAAACAACTTTTCATTCCCGAAAAGACCTATCCTTTCGTTATATCAGATTCATCCATTTAATCGTGGAATTGAATTGACCTTTTCTTTTCCAGAAAGATGCGTTGGTTCATTCATTCTTTCTTCGATGTCGGCATATATCCTCAATGACATCTGTCTTCTTATTCCCCAGCTACCAAGGTTTGGTTAAGCTGATTACTTGTCTCCTTAGAGAGAAATTTTAAATCTTCCATCTTATCAGTTGATTAAAAAGTTGGATTTATTATTTATCATGTTCTCAAGACCTCTGAATAAATATTAAATCTACTTGCTTTTCGTTATCTATCATGTCCATTTGGCCTCTGAATAGATATTAATCTACTTTTCTTTGAGTTCTTACATGCTGTCATGTCCATATTACCTCTGATAGTATTGTATACTCTAAACAGAAAACAAGATTTCATTATCTATCATGTCTATATTACCTCTGGATAGATACAATATATTGAGTTTAAAAGACTTGTCATGTCCATATTACCTATGATAAGTATCTTCTATCTCATACCTATCGTTTAAGTTCCAAATAAATGATAGGATCACAAAGCAAATATTTTATTCATTTCTTGTGGAAATACTACAAAATGGATAAGATAAAAGATGACAAAGAGCTCTTTTAAGGTGGAGCAGAAACATCTTGAAGCAACTTCTGTAGTTCTTCTAGCCGCTTGTCACGAGAGCTCATAATTTTCTTAGTAGCTTCAGCACGTCGAGCTTCAGGAGTGCAAATACTAGGGGTGCAACTCGGGCGGGTTGGGTCGGGTTTGAAGTCAACCCAAGCCCAACCCGATAGATCATAAGCTTAGCCCGTGCCCGGGCTCGACCCGACTTCGGGTTCAACATATGAAGCCCAAGACCAAGACCGGAGGATCGGGTTGGGTCGGGTCCATCGGGTTTATCGGGCTCAAATATGATATTTGAAATAATTTTAAACAAGAGTAATATTAAATGCATAATCAAATATCAATCAAGCCTCAATCATTACAAAATAAAACTGAAATGAGATTTAGGACAATGACCTGAAGAGTTCGGATGAAAAAAAATTATAGTTTAAACTTTTTATTTAAGTAGTATGAAACTATATATATATATATATATATATATATATATATATATATATATATATATATATATATATATATCGGGTTTCGGGTTATTCGGGTTACCCAACACATGAACCCAAGCCCAACCCAATTTTTGATCGGGTTCAAATATTTTAACCCGAGCCCAAGCCCGAACCGAATATCTTCAACCCTAACCCAACCCATTAACGGGTTTACCCGATCGGGTTCGGGTTTAGCCCGCCCGAGTTGCACCCCTAGCAAATACAAGAAAGTCTAGCGAAGGTGATTATCAGATTATCCTTGGCTTCATCAAGGGTTCTGATAGTTGATTCAGCCCCGAAGGCTTGTTCTTCTAAAATGGAGCTCTGAGTGAGGTACAGATTTCGAGCTTCGATCTGTTCTCCCTCGGCCTTCAAGCGAGCTAACTCAGCCTCGACCTCTTGGATTTTATCATTTTTATTCTGAATCTCTATGTTCAAAGCATCATAAGCTACTCTATGACCATGCAGTACGGGCTTTATTCCAGCCAAAAAGGCTTTCTCTTTAGCAACCTTCATACTATGTTCATGGAGAGCTTCATTATATGTGGTCTTCCGAGCAAGATAATCAGCCGGTAAGGCGTCATATTCCTCCTGGATGAGACTTTCAACAGTCTCACTTGACAGCTTAAGATATTCTCTGATCGGCTGTTCAAGGCCCTCCAAAATTTTCTCCAATGCTACAGCTCTCTCAGCATCATTGAACATAGCAACGTTCCTGATGGTCAGAGCCATTGCCGCCTTCAAAATCTCATAACTGAGGCCCTTATTCAGGACCATTTTTATTAGGGTTGCCAGAGTTTTGTAAAAGGTTTCAGTATGAATCTCAACTAGGAGATTCATTTCTATGCTGGAGCTTGGTGTGGCAGCAATATCTAATAGATCTCTTCTGTGGAGACCAGGAACAAATGTTATTGGTGTGATAGCAGAATGAGATGAAGTTGTTGCTGTTACTGCTGTCATGGCCAATTGATCCCTAGGAGCTTCAGGGATTATATCTCCAACACTTACAGATACCATTGGTGTGACAGTAGGCTGAGATGGAGCTGTTGTTGTTACTGCTGTCATAGCTAATTGGTTCCCAAGAGCTTCGGGAGCAATGTCTTCAATATTTGTTACTCCAGCCGTTTCTGGAGTTCTGGTGGCGGTAATATTGATGAATGTAGTGACAATTACGGGAGCTGGTACTGGATCAGTAGCAACAGCAGAAGATGTTATTACAACTTCCCCAGTTTCAGTTGGTGACTTAAGTATGCTTTCAGCATCTTCTTCAATTGTTTGCTCCGCAGGATTTTCTATTGCTTCAGTTGTAGTGAATTCTTCTACAGCTGATTCTATATTCAAATCTGGTTCTCCTCCAGCAGCTCCATCATCACCTACAATGAGGTCTACTGTAGTCTCTTCTTTGTGCTGGTCCTCAGCAGGAGAGGATATTTCAGGTTGTGCTTGTTGTACCTCTAATGATGGAGGACATTCTTCTTGAGGCTCCATCTCGGGTTTTTGTACTCCCTCCTCTTCAGCGTCTTCTTCTTCTGAAGAAGAATTTTTCTCCTTAGATTCCTCATTTTCGTCATAAATATCTTCTTCTTGAGGAGGAGGAGCTACAGGCTTTGGTGCAATGATAATATCTATAAAATGAACAAAATAAGTTAATATACAAAATAATGATTCGTAATTCCGTATAGGTTTTGTATTACACCTGGAATATGTGCGTTTTGTTCAAGATATGAATCATAATCGCCATCCCAGTCATCATCATCGAAGTCGAGAGCCGGCTCGTCTGATGGAATACGGTCTCGATCAGCAGTGGATACAGCAGTAGCATCCCCCGTAACTTGTGCCCTGGTTGGCAAAGATAAATGGAGCGAGGAGCTAAGGCGTCCAGGAGACAAAAGTGTTACAGCTTTTGGTGCTACTACTGGTGGAGGGGCTGCAGATCCTTCTCCTGGATGGACTGAAGAAGAACCAACAAGATGATCCTCTTCAACCAAGGTGTCATCTTCTGGAGTGAGGGCTCTTGGTTTGGAAGGCCCTTTAGTGGTAGACTTCTTCTTCTCCTTCGGAGACTTCACCGGAAGAGTGGTAGCCGCGCTTTGTTTCCTTTTTCGGGTTTTTCCAATAATTATTTGACCCGCAGATATCTCCCCAGCTCCTCTGGGGATTACTACCAGAAAATCATCTATAGCAGTAACATTATCAGGCACATCAGGAGTTATTCTGATGGGTTCTTCAACATTTCTCTCCTGGGCCCATCGAAGACTTCCTGGCATGCTGTAGCCGTCTTCAAAAGAGCGAATAGATGTATAGAAATGAGCATACGAATGAAGGATACGTAGCTGAGTTGTACTGGTGGCCGTAGATATTTTGAATCTGGCACCAGTACAGGCAGTGCTGAAATACCTCCATGCTCGAGCACCGTCAAGCAGTTTCCCATGGTGACGAAAACTGGTAGAGGGGTTACCAACATGAAGTTGGTCGTACCCAAATTGGTGAGCGAACCTACTGGGTATGTATGGTTCGAAGGCACAATTATCTTCATTTCTGTACATCAAATGCGAAGGTCTAATGTACACTAGCCATCTGAAGATAGGTCTTGGTAATGAAGCTGTTCTTTCTGCTCTGTCTTCAAATTGTGCACCAAGGCAGTCGGCCGGAACTGGTGGCCTTGTGCAAAAGAAATTCCACCCGTGAGAATAATTCAATGCTGCTCGGGTGTCTGCCACCGTTGTAACTCTCCATGTTGATTTGCAAAAATTTTGGAGGAAAATCCTCGCTTCATCCTCAGGGCCCGGTGGTAGCAAATTGCAATTGTGGTGTAGTAACCAACCCATCAGATAGGTGTATGGTAACTCCACCCTTGGAAAGATATCTCGATGAGGAGCATTATTAATCAGCTCTTCACCGAAAGTCCGTAGACCTGCATTTATTCGGCATACCATCGCCGACAGCAGGTTAATTCTGTGATTGAAAACCATACATACCGCCGGCCACAGTACGGTTCGGTGAATTCTGTCCACGGTACTGATCCCTGGCACGACCCACCTTCGTAGCCATAGGGATAAGAAGCCTGCCAGCAAGGCCTTCTTTGATAGCTTCTGACTACTATGTCTCAGGTAGCTCAAAGTTTCGGTCCCCGTGGGGATATCTCCAGTTTTTGTAGACAGATATTGGTCTCGAGACTTCTGCGAGGCCATTAATTCTTGAATTAAATCTGCAGGAATTATAGAGCAAGGCTTGATTGTCTGAGTCTTGTCTTCTCGGAACCTGCTCTTCTCCGTCTTGGACACTCTATTTTTATGATAAAATAGATAAGTTGTCTATTTGGTTATGTATGCTAGATGTGATCCGGTTTTATACATGCTGGTACAAATCAGATAATGGCACATAAGTTCTTCGTAGACTTGCACCAGTTCGGGGTTCTTCTCCCGAATTTCTGCCAATTCTCGATTGGAGGGAATATATTCTTCATAGGGGAACTCGTCCATTGGCAGCTTCGAGATGAACTGCATCTCATGTAGGGCCAGACCCATCTCGCCGTGTGGAGTTGCGAAAGTTCCTGTCGAACTCATATACAACTCCAATAAAGCCAGGAACAGGTTGCCGTTCGGTGGAATGCCATAACTGTTAGAGACCACCGCTTCATACAAGCAGATGTTGTCCAGTTCTGTTTCGAAATGCTTCATGACCCAGTTGCTGATTTGAATCTAATTACTGCTATAAGGGGTCAACCACCCTGTCAGCCTAGGGTTGGTCTGAGGATATAAGACTCCTTCCTTTATGAACTTATTTATGAACATGGGTATCTGTACCAGCTGGATAAGGGAGGAATCCTCGCTCGGTATAAGCCCAGGCAATAGTCCAGAGAATGGGATGACACCACCGCAGGGAGCGCTAATGTGGTAACCCATGTCATTTGCTCTCTCTCTTCTGAAGATGATTTTTCCTGGTTTGCCATAGCTTTTAGGAGTCAAAATCCACAGAATTTGACGGTGATGCGTAGCATGGACTAAGGCGGATAAAGGGTAATCCATGTCCTTGTCAGGGAGATACATCACCCTGTCTCCAGATCTATATACCCAAGCCTCATTCTTGGGATGAGGCTGCGACTTGAAATCTATCGCATCCCCAAATAAGAAAGCCGGCTTCAAGAATTGTTGGTTGTCCAGTGACACCAACACCTCCCCGTCAATCATGGATAATAGCATTATATCTCCCTGGGCAGATATCAGCTGTGCTCTCGCTGCAGGATATTCAGGGTCGGATTGAGGAAATTTAACGTGAGATAAATCCTCCAAATAATTCGAGCCCACCATGTCCGCTGATGAGCCAAAAACCTCTTCAAGTGGGTGAGCTTGCAAATCTACTGACAAAAGGAAAAAGCGATCAAATTAGTTTGAAGTTTTATGAGTAAAGATATTGACTTTTATGCTTGCTAAAGTTGACAAAAGTTTTTAAAGTATATGAAGTCTTTGTTTTACAAAGTCTCTCAGTGATTGATACATTCTACGCTACCACATGTTGATGTGAGCGTAATGTGTCTTTTACGCTGGCATGCATGAACATGAACGTAGTTAAGTTTTACGCTAGGACATTAGTTGTGGGCGTAATTCAAGTTTTATGCTGACACGTACAACGTGGGCGTATTTCTTAAACTTTTACGCTAACACGTATAACGTGGGCGTATTTCTTAACTTTTACGCTGACACGTACAACGTGGGCGTATTTTGTTATTTCAGTTTTTACGCTAACACGTATGACGTGGGCGTAAAAAATGAAGGTTCGGGTTATCTTCTTCTTCCCCGACGAGTTTTTCCAGCCGAAGAATAGGGTTTTATCCATCATAGGCGGAGCTACGGCTGGGTTGGGTAGTCGGTGTGGTGTTGACGACCGAACAGGAGTTTTCGCACGTTCGACCGACGACGAATCGACGGCGGGTTTCTTCCCCTTGCTGCTGGCGGTGGATGATTTCTTGGGGGCCATCGGATCAAAGTGAGGTTTCGAAGAAAGAGAGGACAAAGGAATTCGGGATTACAAGAAGATGAGTAAAGTGTTTTCTCTCTCTGAAAAGACCTATTTATAGAGAAATTCAAATTGGTTCAAATTCCCTAAAATTACACCGACTGTTGGATATCCCTATTTTTACGCCGACTGTTGGATATCCCGAATTTTACGGCGATGACCGGTGGATATCCCAAACTTTATGCTGACTGGTCAAATTCTGAGTTTTACGCTTCTGTTCAAAGTGTTTCAAATTTTGAAAGTATTTGAAAACTTTGAAGGGGGTCTTGCAGGAGCGTAAAAAATGCTTCATAGAATGAGTCAAAGAGATAGAGCATTCCACTCAAAATGATCTATTTTACGCCAAGGACAGACTAATCACTTTATGCCAGGGTCAAGCCAGTGGTTTTACGCCAGAGATAAGCTAACCACTTTACGCTGGACGAAGCTGTCAAGTCATGCATTTAATGCAAAGTCTGACATGAAGATTTACTGACAGCGTACAAAACATAACTCGAAGGGATTTGTTTTACACAGAGACCAATGTTGTCGTTTAGTATGTGGACTGAGCTATTTTACGCTCACAATATGGCTTCTTTTACGCATGGATACTATATGAGTTTTTACGCTCAAAAGTTGACGTGTGCATAAAGTTTATTTGGGCTACTTTTACGCTCAAGGTTGTTTATCAACCACTTTACGCGAGAAGTCCATGTCAGGGCTATTTTACGCCTAGTCTACTACTTTACACTCAGAATATATTTGGGTTGTTTTTACGCCCTATTCTTCCTGACTAATTTGGAACGTGGTTTGCCTACGTGCTTCTGACTACTTCGGAACGTGGTTTGCCTACATGGCTTTCATGCCACACATTCCGAAGAACGTGTGTACGTGCATCCTAGTTTATTGAAATAATGGGACACGTGTCAATATATGCAGAGGATGACTTCAGTCATGGGTGGCAGTTGTTAGCGTAAAGACAGAACTTTTGCTGGGTTTTACGCACAAAAAGCCAAGTCTATAAATAGACTAATTTTTCTCATAAAGGGGACAGAGAGAGGGAGAGAGACATGAGAGAATACATAGAGATCAGAACTCAGAGATTTTGATTCTCCAGAGCATTATTCTTCAACATTTCTTCTAGAACAGAGTGAAGCAAAGCAGGAAAGCATTCGGCCTCGCCATCAGTGCCCAAGTGCGTCGATACCTTTCTGGTGACTTAGTTCTTCCGGTTGTTCATCTTCTAGCAGTGATCTTCACCATCATCATATGGTCCAAGGAAAAAAGTGATCGCCTTCAGATCAGACTTCCATAGCAATACTTCCCAGAACAACTTGTACTATTTGTACTTTTTTAAGTTTTATTTTCAAAAGCCGATTTTAGGTATTTTGTTAAGTGAAACAGCGAGACTCTACGCGAGCCTCTACGCGAGTGGGGGTCCCCTGTGTAGAGCTCGAATGAGCTCGACGTAGAACGGATTACGCGGGCACGCAAGGTGTGTGCGTAAAAAGGGAACACTACGCGGGCACGTGAAAACGTGTGTGTAAAGGAGGAGATACTACGCTGGCACGTAAAACGTGGGCGTGAAGGAAGTCACTACGCAAACACGTATGAACGTGTGCGTAAAGGGCTCGTCTTCTCCCCAAGGCCGAGACTTGCAGCCATGGAGACTCAAGAACTCAAGGAACCCCATCTCGGCCAAGACTTGGTGAAATCCAGCCATTCAAAAGCTAAACTTGCGTAAAATCGAAATTCCCACCACATGGAACTCTCCATTTCGAAAACAACCAAGTTCAGTAGATCAAAACCATGAAGATCAAAAATACTAAAATTTAGATCTACATGAAATGAACCACGGAAATTAAAAATGCTAAGTACTAAAGTGTCTTAGAATCTCGTGAGGAAGACAATGGAACAACAAAAATTGAGTTTCTCCATGAAGCAAGTTGCACTTGCCTACTGCAGGTTCGGTGGAGGAATGGAGAAGAAGAAGAGAGTTATGAAGAATGAATGAGGAGAGAGAAGGGTTGTTGGGTTAATAAATAAGAGATGGTGGTAGGTCGGGGTTTGCATACTAACCCAAACCAAACCCAACCAGACCGAACCCAACCGAACCCGATGCATGCCCCAGCCAGAATAAACCACACGAGCCATGAAATGCCAACTAACTCATGCCAATGCAAGAAACCCAAGACTAGCCAGCCAGGACAAATCAAAATACGGGTCCGAGATACGTACACGTATACCAAAATACGTATAACAAAAACCGAGGGTGACAAATCCTATTTGATTTTAGTGGAAATTAGAGTTTAGAATTAGATTTAGAACTTGGAATTTATAATTTTCAAGTTACCATTTTGACCCCAACTCAAAACCCTTCTATTCTTTGACTTGGAGGGCATTTGTGACTTTGCACAATGCCCCAAACCCCCTTTTTACAGGGCCGGCCAGAATATGCAACCCCCATGCTCTCATTTGCAAGAACACTCTCTCTCTCCTTCTTTTCTCTCATTCCACAAAATTTTTCTTTTCCCTTTTGCATTTTAAGCTCCAAAGTAAGCAAATCTCTTCCAAATCTTCTCCATACTCTAGATCTCTCTCTAATCTTGGTGCTAACTCTTGTTTACCTCTCATTTGTGGTTTTGATCAGGTAGATCTAGCTTGGTGGTAGGGAAAGCATAGATTTTGGGCTTTGACCTAAGAAGAAGTGATTTTGGGACTTTTTCTTGGGATTCCAACTCCCAAGAGGTAAACTGTCACGACCCGATCCCAAATTGTTAGGTCGAATCAGATCATGCCCAGCCTGCACCGTTGTGAGATGGGGACAGTAAGCTGTTTCTATATGTAGGTAATCTCAACAACAATTATATTTGTCACAACTTTAATATTACGAACATTTGAAAACTTTGTTCAACACTTGAAAGTACAAATAAAACTGAAATACTGAAATGAAAAGTCTACAAACTCCAACATAGAGAAACTCGAAATGAAAAACAACTAGCTACATAGCCGGCTTGGGTTGTACAATAGTATCCTAGCGATACGATACGGCTTATCCCCGTGTGTAAGAGGGGTAAGATCGCACAATTAATGCAATATGAAGGTATTGGTCATAAAACACTATACTACTCCCCCAATATCCCACAATCAATAACAATCAATACTCTAGGAGAGAGTTCCGTGTAGCAATGTGGTTTAAGCACGCAATATAACAATTACTAATTAAATTGCCAAATAAACATAACCGTACTTGTCTTTGTCTATTGACTGGATCGGAAGTTGGTACTGGGGAAGTCAAATTCGTCCTCGAAATCCTACAGTTGAGAATCCTGACGTAGAATCATAAATGAACCATATCTAGGTGTGCTAGTTGTAATCTCTAAAAGAAGATCCTAATCAATTTTTAAGTTTGGTTAAGCTAGCAACCTTATCTATCGTCGCAGCTATAATCAATATCAATTAGCAAAGTAAAAAAGTCAATTTAACATTTATTGGGAAAAATAGAATTTCCAGGTTAATTAGTAAAGCTTTGTATTTTAGTAACATATATATATATAATTAGGTTTTTCTTTAAATGAAAAAAATGTGAATTTTTGTTATCTGACAAACTTGTAATTTTTTTTACCATTTTTCTTGATGTCAGAAAACTTATTAATCTTTTATACCAAAATAATATTCTTTTTAATATTTTACGCATCTAATGAAAAAATCAACAAACCAGAAAATAACCAAAAAGCTATGTTACACAATACAAGGTCACAGAAAATAAATAGAAACTGGGCTTATGCCCTTACAACTTATTACATAAATTAATTAAATAATAAAAAGCTGCTGGTGAGCTCTGAACGCCGGGAAGCGGTCCATTCAGGAGGCACGAATGCCCTGCACTCAAAATACAAAAAATACCCAGTAACAAGTTCTAATAATTAAATTATAAAAATATGAATAGGGTAAGTCTCAGACTTGGTCATGCAAATCTCACGTTGCTGGCTAACGCCTCAACGTACAGGGAAAGTCCTGTAGCGTTTGCGTTTCGCCGAGGCTCATTCGACCGACACGGTCGTCGCCTAACCGGAGATAGCAAATCCACAAAGTCCATATTTAAAACCACGAAAACAATTTTGTAAATTATTTTGCAAAGACCGAAAATTACTAAACTTTTATAAAATATCATTTTAAAATATTTTCTTAAAAAAATTGGGCAGCACCTCCTCTGTAACTGGAACAACCCAATCATGGGGTGATACCAAAACACAACCAAACAGTCGATCCCAAACCAGGGACACCAAACCCCACCAAAGAGCTAAACACAGAATAAACGAATCAGAAAAGAAACCAAGCCATAGCTCAAATAACGAATCCGAGCCGTTACGGTGCATATCCCCTATGCAACGATATCTAAAGCCGAAACAATTCCGATTTGGAATTCGAAAACCAATTACGCAACAATCGAATCCCATAGCGGGATCGAGACCGAATCATCATTGACACACAACCCAAAGGGACACGAGGATACGACAATATACCTCGGGTTCTCGGCTAGAGCTCTCAGATGCAAATTAGGGGAAAAGACGAATCCCGTGAACTTGAAAAAATCCAGAACACGCGGACAGCGGGACGCAGCCACGAAAACAGCGGATCGGGACCCGCAAGGTACTGTGGACAGCGGGTCGGGGAATAGTACAGCCGCGGGGACAGCGAATCCACGAGGACATCGGATCCGCGAGGACAGGGGCGCGCGAAAGGGAGGTCGGCCGGTGCTGGGAGACGGGCGTCGCGGCTGCGGGGGACAGCGGCGGAGGGGCTCGGGGTCGGTCGCGCAGGTTCGGGAACTGCGGCAAAAGTCGTGCCAGAGGGGTTGACGGCGCCCGACACTACAACAAAAAACCCTTTTAATGACGGCTAAAAAGCGTCATTAATGACGAACCATGACGCTTTTTTTTTTCACAACAACCGTTATGAAAACGGGTGTTATAAATATTTTTTAAAAGCGTCATAAAATAACTGTCATGAATAGTTTCTATAAAAGTGTTATGAATAGTTAATATATAGTGCACAATTCAGAACAATTTTAAAACGTCATGAATAGATAATATGTATAGGCTCAATGCAGCACATTTATAACACTTTATACTATTCAAATTAGCATATTTATAATGCTCTATACTGCACAGTATATATTACATTCCAAAAACTTAACATTATATATCACCATCTTTATTACATTTCTCAAAATAGAGTACATATCAACATCTTCATTACATTGAATATTCAAATACAGAATGTACCCAAAAAATAAGAATAAATCTCTATCTTGCTAACCAAATTATTAGAAATATTTACTGAAGTAGATTCTGACCATGGATCTTCTCTCTGCCATCTCTTGAAGATATCGGAAGTCCCAAAGAGAAGTAGTGTCGCAGCTGAGCGGCGACTTGGTGCTGCTGCATCCAGCGCCGTCGTGGGAGAGCCTCATCCTCTAATCCCTCACCAGCGCCTGCATGCACCTCAGCGTCACGATCGCCTGCCTCCTCACGTTGTCCCCTCGTACCAGCGCCTGCAGCTTCACCAGCCCCTACATCTTCAGGTCCTTCAAAATAATATAGGATTCAACAAATCATGTCCCACTGGTGGGACTTCAGGCATATGCATAAAAAAATTCAACCCTATAAGAAAATCAAGTTCGATATGGACATCATACCTGGGATTCTCATAGTGGTCAATATATGTATCCAGGACGGATAACTGGAACCAGTTCAAATTGCATTTGACGTAAAATTAAATTTGGCTAACTAACATGTTCATCAAGAATATGTCTAATAATATTTTCTTTCCCATAATAGTACTATTTTCTTTCCCACATAATCAAGAATATGTCTAACATGTTCATCACAACCAATTCCAGCGACCAATTCCAGTGACCGATAATACACATTAGGATAGGCAGCTGCATCAAAAACTAGTACTTAATCCATTAGGATACTCAAACCAACAATTCAAACTGATACATCACATATGGATATATTAGGATAGGATATAGGACTGATATATTAGGATAAAATATAAGATTGATACCCAAACTGAGAAACACAAACTGGAATGAAAAAAATGTGATATATTATGATACGATAGGATAGAAATACACATTAGTATATATGGCAAAAACTTATACTCAAACCAACACAAATCTAAAAACCAAGATACTCAAGGAAAATCAACTGATATATCCAGGTATAGGCAGGCAGCAGTGTTTCAATAATTTTTTGATAAACCATATCGTATACCCACTTGTTCTCTCTTTTCCAAAAGTAGGGCTCAGAGCGTTTCAATAATTTTTTTTCAAACATATAGCCAACACAATTGATTACTATCCAAAAGCAAGCACATGCAGGTGGTTCAGCTCATAGTAAAAGAGAATGCAAATGTAATGAAACAGATACTGAACAAACATAATGCAACAAATATTGATTACTATCCAAAAGAACAAAAAAGGTAGTAGTCAGCTTGATTAAGTTTAAAACTAAAATAATAAAAAAAGAATCTAAGACAAGATCATTGCCAAAAGACTCTAGTCCCAAGTTAACCAACCAATCAAAACAAGAACATGATAAATACAATAAGCATATAAATGAAACATAAGAAAGTATGCAAAGCTGATACAATATGAAAAAATGGATATTTTTTTCTACTATTTGCTTATCAGCTATGGATTATGCCTTTAAATTCTGGGTTTCTGTAACTAAAAAAATAAGGTTACACTTGTGCCCTATTAACAACCTGAGAGAAAAAATAACAACGAAATAAACAAAAAGAAGTTATAAACAGAACTGAAATGAGAAGATAAAGAAAGAAGAGAAACATCAAGTTCAGAGTTTTGCAACATTTCATGATGTTTTTCAAAAACCATCGTTAAGCCAATTAGAGATTGATAACGTTGGTAGCAAAGACTTTTTATAAGGGCCAGTTTTAGTTACCCCCTAGTTTTGAGCCCAGGACCCCTTCCCCTAGCAAAGGCCTCAGCCTTTGGGTTTGTCCAATCTTTTTGCTAAGATTAGGTTATAAGCAAGGAACTTGAAACATTATAGAAACTTGAAACAATTTGAACCTTTAAAATTCATTTATAGAAGATTGATCTTCAGATCAATGAAGACGGAGACTGGCCTTATTTTATGTAGCTTGCAGTCATTTTGGGAGCCAAATAACATTTTTGATTAACATATAGTAGTACTATGACAACCTCAACTGTTATTGGTGGGCAACCATGGCAGAATGACAGCAAAACAATGAATGATACAAAAACTAATTAAAAGTATTAGATGTTCTTAATTCTCTCTCTTTAGTTGTTCATGTACTTGCGTATGCTAGCTCGATTGGTGTTCTTGTTAGTGTTTCTAGTCTTAGTGATAGGGTCTTGGACATACCCGACAAGCCTGGCCATGGTAGCCTTGGTCGGATGGACACGCTCATCCTCGTAACCTCTTAATTATTATTCGTTTCATACCAGTGTTATTTTTGTACTATACCAATTGACGGTTTCATTACGTTCTTATTAACGAAGCAAAGCAAGATGGCTATGGCATTACCTGAAAGATTGGACAGATGAAACAAGAGGGAATGCATCCTTCGCCTCGCGTCGACCTGAACGACGGTTGGAACACGGGGCCAGGCGAGGCAGTTGTCGTCGTCGTCCTCCTCCTCATCGGTTCGAGCACCCTCCAAACATCCTTGGCGAGGTCGGGCCGATTCTTCCTCTGGATATCGCAGCATCGCAACGCCAAATGCGCCAGCTGCTCGGCCTGAGCAAACGGCCAGTCCCCAGCCGAGACGTCTAGTATCTCCCACAACCTACCCATCTCTACCGCCTCCGTCACTCCCTTGATGAGCCCCACAGCCGGAAGAATAGATCAAAAAATTTGCTCCGATCAACAGAAGAATAGATCAATTTAACCCATTCGTAATGCTCCAATCAACACAAGAATAGATCGAAAAATCAAAGGAGATATAGATAAGGACTTACAATCAAAGAAAAAATTCCTTACCAAAACGGGACCAGACCACGCCGGAGAGGAACGTCACGAACCCGCTCCCGATTTTTCGTCGTCGTCGTCCGACGGAGCTAAGGTTAGGGTTAGGTTTTGTCGGAGGGGGCGTTGGGGCTAAGGTTAGGGTTTGTAGGAGGTTGAAAGAAGGAGGAGAAGGAGAAGATTAGAGTTTAGGAAAATTTTAGGGTTCATGGAGATGGAAATGAGCAAGAAATTGAAAGGGGTTTGGAAAATTTTAGGGTTCAGGGAGAGGAGGGAAGAGGGGGTGGAGGGAAGATCTAAAAATGATCGGGTGTGAAGGGTTTTGTTGGAAGTTTATTAATTACAAGTTTGCCACCGCTCTAAACAATTAATGATGCTTTGTTTTATAAACGTCATAAAAAGCCCAGAATTAGTAAAAACCGTCATAAAAATAAAGGTATTTCGAACTTTGATAACGCTTAGGTATCAGGCGTCATAAATACGTCTTATCGAGCGTTATTAAAAGGGTTTTTTGTTGTAGTGCGAGGTCGCCAAGGGGGCGCGGTCGGGGTCCCCCGGGAGGGGCGCGGTCGGGTTAGATGAGAGGAATGATGGAGAGGGAGAGGGGAAGGGTGTTTATATAAGTAAGGAGCTTGGGGGTTATGGGAAATGAAAGGTCTCCAGGTGGTTACGGAAAAGGAAGGGTGTTGGTGACGACGGTTTCGAAAAAAGAACGGGAGAGGAATAGTGGCTCTGTGAAGAAAGAAAAGAAAAGGAATAATTTCTTTTCTTTAATGAAAATAGAATTTATATATAAATATATATATATACACTAAGAGATTTAAAGATTTGTTTCGAAAAAACCGAAATTGGGTTTGTTTTCGGAAATAGATTCGAGACGGGTTCGGGACGGGTTAGGCCAAACAATAAAATTCCACGAATAATAATTTTAAAAAATATAATTTTCCTAAATTAACAATTTAATAATAATAATAATAATAATAATAATAATAATAATAATAATAATAATAATAATAAATTAGTAAACAAAATATCCAACAATTTAAATAATGAAACCGGAATTTACAGATTTCACAACTTTCCCTCCTTAGGAAATTTCGTCCTCGAAATTAAAGGCAGGGTTAGAAGTTACCTCAGGCTTCACAGATAGGGATACTGCTCCCGCATCTCGTCTTCTCGCTCCCAGGTAGGCTCGCCTGGAGAATTGTGCCGCCACATAACTCTGACTATGGGTGTCACAGAGTTCCTGGTTTTCTTCTAACCTCTGTCTAAAATTGCCACTGGCTTCTCTGGTACTGTGAGGCTGGGTCCAATTTCATGCTCCGAATGGTCCAAGATGTGGCTCGGGTCCGAAATATAGTGCCTGAGCTGTGAAATGTGGAAGACGTTGTGCACACCCTCAAGATTAGCTAGTAGAGCTAATCGATACGCTACTTCTCCGACTCGGCTCAAAACTTCGAATGGGCCGATGTATCTGGGACTAAGCTTTCCTGGTCTGCCGAATCTGATAGTTCCTTTGGTAGGAGAAATCTTGACGAAGACATTATCTCCTGCTTCGAACTCTAGTGGTCGACGACTGCTATCAGCCCAATGCTTCTGTCTGTCCTGAGCAATCCTGAGCTTATCTCTAATCACCTTTACCTTCTCTGCTGCATCGGTCACCATCTCAGGTCCAAGCAATACTCTTTCTCCTACATCGTCCCAAGCAAGTGGAGTGCGGCAACGACGTCCATAGAGTGCCTCGAACGGAGTCATACCGATACTAGCTTGGTAGTTGTTGTTGTAGAAGAACTCTACCAAGTGCAAGTGGTCTTCCCAAGACCCTCCAAATTTCAAGGCGCAAGATCTCAGCATGTCTTCTAGTGTCTGGATTGTTCTCTCCGATTGTCCGTCAGTCTGGGGATGGTAGGCGGTGCTGAACTTCAGTTGCGTTCCCAAACTGTCGTGCAAGCTCTTCCAGAAGTGAGAGGTGAATCTGGTATCTCTGTCAGATACGATACTTACCGAAACTCCATGAATCCGGAAGATGTGCTTCATGTATAGTGCTGCTAACTTCTCGGTGGATAGACCAACCTTGAAGGGGATAAAGTGAGCTGACTTCGTCAGTCTGTCCACGATAACCCAAATGACATCGTTCCCTCCTTGGTATCGAGGCAGTCCTGACACAAAGTCTATCGTTATGTGTTCCTATTTCCACTCCGGGATGTCTAGCGGCTGCAATAGTCCAGCGGGTCTCTGTCTGCTAGCTTTCATTTGTTGACAAATTAAACATCTAGCCACATACCTGGATACGTCATTCTTCATTTGTACCACCATACTATAGTACGCATATCCCGATACATTTTATTAGCTCCTGGATGTATGGAATACTGTGACTGGTGTGCTTCTTGCATCAGCTCGTTCCTCAGTTCGTCAGTTGGTACACAAAGTCTCGTACCATGCCTCAGTGCTCCGTCGCTGGCAATTGAGAATCCTTCAAGTGTTCCTACCAGCACTTGATCTCTGAGTTTGCAAAGCGTCTCGTCTCGGAATTGTGTCTCCTTGACTCTGTCCATTAGACTTGAATGCACTTGCAACTGCATCACTGATGAATCAGCTCCTGGTACAATGGCTTCTCTTACCAGTTTCTTATTTCCTCTTTGGGCAGTACAATCTCCAGTCCAAGCTTTTCTATGTCTTCCAGCAAATGCTGCTCCTTGGTCAAAAACATTGCCATCGGGTATCGACTAAGTGCATCTGTAACAACATTAGCCTTACCCGGATGTGTCACCTCCGTTTTTCCTTATACGTATTTCTATTATACGTGTACGAAATCCCGACCCGTAGTTAGACTTGTCTTGCTTAGCTTGACCCTGGTTTAATCTTGCCTTGGTTTATTTTGGGTTCATCCTGGTTCGGCTTGGCTTGGCTTGGTGTATTTGGTTGGGCTCGGTTGTTAGGACTTGACCCAACATGCTAACCCCCCTCTTTAGAAGCCACCAACCCCTTTCTCTCTCCTTATTCACTTCTTCATTTACTTCTTCTTCTTCCTCCATTAACTCTCTCCACCTACCAAGAGCTTAGGCAAGTACAACTTGCTTCATGGAGGAACTCAATTTTTGTTGTTCCATTGTCTTCCTCACGAGATTCTAAGACACTTTAGTACTTAGCATTTTTAATTTCCATGGTTCATTTCATGTAGATCTAAGTTGTTATATTTTCGGATTTCTTGGGTTTTGATCTGTCAAACCTTGTTATTTTCAAGTTTTGATTGTTCTATGTTTTAGAGAATTTCGTTCTACCCCATTTTGACCTCTGGATGTCCGGATTTTGACTTTAAATGAATGATTAATGGAGCTTGGAAGCCATGGATACCAGGGTTCTTCTTCTTGGATCCTTGGAGAAGAAGAACAGCCTCATACGGCCAGCCTTATGCGGAACCCCATGCGGCTAGCCTTTTGCGGCAACCTCATGCGGCCAGCCTTATGCGGTAGCACCATGCGGCCAGCCTTATATGGCAACCCCATGCGGCAGCCTTATGCAGCAACCCCATGCGGCCAGCCTTATGCGGCAACCCCATACGGTCAGCCTTTTGCGGCAACCCCCATGCAGCCAGTCTTTTGCGGTAACCCTCATGGCAGGGTTATGTGTTAGACGTGGCATGATTTCAATATTGGCATGACTTTTACATGAACACGACATGATAGAGTAGGGATAGAACACGATATTGGCCCGTCGTGGTGCACTCTTGACAAGTAACATGACATGATAGTGGCCCGTCGTGGTGCACTCTTGATAAGTAAACCTAACATGATATACCTCGATATGCTGTTGCGACGGCTAGCATGACATGACAAGAATGAATGGCCTGGACACCATGGGCGATTGTGTTTATACAAGTGAACCAGTATTGTCTTGTATCATGTCTAGGACAGGGACCCCTGAGTACCACGGTTAGGGGTACCTACCGAAACTGGCTAAGGCCAATAACTAGAATAATCCAGTAGTCATGAAGAGATTTCTCAGCTACAGGCAATCACATTATCTGGGTGCCCCATCATGGGATTTGTAGCCTGCCGTCGAGTATGGCTCATTTCCAGCACATTGTTATGTGTTGCACCCTTCAAGCTACTTAAAGGTACATGCGTTTCCTGGACGATGTACCCACATGAACTCAACCCCTAATTGCGTCCGAGTAACCTGGATGGTCTGCAGGGCTTGTGGCTGTTGGAATAATCTCATTGCATCTTGCTAGTAACTAGGCCTGTGATAACCCTAGTTAGTTAAAGTATCAAGCCGTACTTATTGCTTGGCCGTAAATGTTGGATGACCAGTCAAGTCTTGTCCTGATCCTGTACAAGATTGTTACATGACCCGATTGCTTGTGTTACCTTATCGATAAATGGTGGGAAACCAAGTTCCGTTCAGATGAAGGATTACAACCACGGTCCTTGTTTGATTTACGGATTGTAACTTGGTTATCTGAATAGTCCCATGGTTATCTTATCGTATATCATCATGATTTTCCATATTTCCAGTCCTTTATTATATAATTATATTCTTGTGCTAATTGCTGGTTTTAGTTCTTAAGTGAAGCCTCCTTTGTGGCACTTGCTCTTTCTGGGATCTGACCCAACTGGTTTTGCGTGGCCAGATACCGGAGCGGCTCCAGAGGATCTCCCTACCTTCAAGCCAGATGGTGACCCCCAGGCGTAACCCTGGCAACGAGTGGGTTTTATTTTTGCTCACCCACTCTATTGTAAAAATATTCTTTTGAGGCGTTTAGCCGACGAGCACGTGTTAGCTCGATTGCAGTTTACTTACTGTCTGTCTACGTGCTGTAGCATGATTAACGAATCCTAGGATTGATCATGTATGACTAAAACTCTTGCTAGTCTTCACTTTTTGTATGACTAGCTTCATGATCATCCAAATATGTAATGTATGTGACGTCTTACTATTGTATATTTGGTGCTCTGACATCTTGTAAACTGCTATTATTTGCTTTAGATTGAGACAATAGGCTTGTTCATGACCATAAGAGACTGACGGCTTGTAGTTAAACCCTCATGTATCTAGACAGCCATGACCGTATAGCGAGGTGGGTTGCACTTCAATATACGTAGCTGGCTGTGTCTGCCCCCCGCTCTCCAGTATTCTGGTTCTGGAGCATGACAGGATGATACTGCGGGTCGATGTCTAAATCTTTCATCAGCTCCAGCCATCGTCTCTGTCGCATGTTCAGCTCCTTCTGAGTGAAAATATATTTAAGACTTTTGTGGTCTGTAAATATTTCCACTCTCTCTCCATAGAGGTAGTGCTTCCACAACTTCAAAGCAAATATAACTGCTGCAAGCTCCAAATCATGCATGGGATAGTTCTTCTCATGAGTCCGTAATTGCCTAGATGCGTAAGCAATTACTTTCCCGTGTTGTTGAAGAACACAGCCCAATCCTTTACCAGAAGCATCACTATAAATTGAGAAACTGCCAGTACCTGCGGGTAGCGCAAGTATTGGCGTCGTTGCAAGTCTTTTCTTTAGTTCCTCAAATGCTGACTGGCAAGCTTCAGTCCACACAAATTCTCCATTCTTTCTTGTGAGTTTCGTCATCGGCTTAGCAATCCTGGCGAAGTCTTTCACAAATTTTTGGTTGTAGCCAGCTAAGCCCAAGAAGCTTCTGATCTCTGCAATTGAACTTGGTGTAGTCCACTTCTCAATAGCAGCTATCTTCTTTGGATCAACCGAAATTTTTTCTCCTGTGACAACATGGCCTAGAAAATCTACCTTGTCTAAGAAGAATTCGTATTTAGATAGCTTACCATAGAGCTTCTCCCTCCTTAAAGTTTATAGAACTTTCCTCAGGTGCTCTTCATGCTCTTCTTCGGTCTTCGAGTAAATCAGGATGTCATCGATGAAGACAACAACAAATTGATCCAGGTATTCATGGAAGACCTTGTTCATGAGGTTCATGAATACTGCAGGGGCATTAAGCAATCCAAACGACATAACCAAAAATTTATATTGTCCATATTTGGTGTTGAACGCCGTCTTTGGAATATCCTCCTTCCTGACCTTGATTTGATGGTAACCAGATCGGAGATCTATCTTCGAGAATACCTTAGCTCCACTTAATTGATCAAACAGGTCATTGATCCGGGGTAGAGGGTACTTGTTCTTGATGGTGATGTTGTTCAGCGCCCGGTAGTCGATGCACATTCGCACGGTTCCATCCTTCTTGGGCACGAACAAAACTGGTGCTCCCCAGGGTGAAGCTCCATCTCGGATAAATCCTTGGGCCTTCAGTTCGTCAATCTGGTCCTTCATCTCCTGGCCTCCTTAGGGTTGACTCTGTAGCATCCTCGCGAAATAAGGGAAGAGCCAGAAACTAGATCAAAGGTGAATTCCACACCTCGATCTGGGGGTAATCCCGGAAGACTATTAGGAAAGATGTCCATGAATTCTGCTATGATAGGATGAGGAGGCCCGGGTTCTTCGATGATAGAGGAGTAGATAACACTCTCCATATCTTTCGGAGTTCGAGAAATTTCAAACTCCGATTCTCCGGGTGGGCTGAAGACTACACATCCTCTGTGATAATCTATCAGCACATGCTGCTTACTTAGCTAGTCCATCCCTAGGACTACATTATAGTTGGGTAAGGGCATCACAAGTAAGGGTGCTAAGAATTTGTGGCCTGAGATAGTTATAGGACAGTTACAGATCTCGGTGATGGGTATGGGTCCACCATCGGTCATAACTCTACATATCATCTTGCTAAACCCCGTAACTAGATGGTGTACAGAAATGAACTTTGATGATATAAAACTGTGTGATGCACCCGAATCAAATAATGCTAAAGCGGGATGTGAATGCACATAAATGGAACCTTGAATGCACATAAATGGAACCTGTAATGACATCATCGGTATGTTCCTGCTCTGGCTCTTGCTCGTCTACTGTTATGGCAAAAGCTCGCCCAGTCTTCTATTGGTGTTGCCCAAACTGTTGTTGCTGAATGAGTAGGAGAGCCTGCTGTTGTGTTGTTCCGGTCCGGTTGAATGTCGTGGGGCAGTCCCTCACTTGGTGGATGGCAGACCCACAAACTAGGCAGTGTCCTAGTCTTTTCCTGCAGATGTTCGCCTGATGTCCTGGCCTCTTGCAGAAATTGCAGACAGGGATCTGCTTCTAAGGCGCTCTGTCATTGGTCCTCGCCTGATGGTGTTGGTGGTGGTGGTGAGAAGGCCTGTTGTTGTTGTGGTTGTTGACGTTGGGCCTCTTCTGGTTACTCTGGAAGTTGCTAGTTCCAGAATACTCCCTCTTTAAACGAGTAGGCTGACTCTTCTCTATATCCTGAGCTCGTATTAGAATTCTCTCGTACGTCTTGGCGCCGCCTACGATCACAGGGGTGCGAATCTCTTCCCTCAGTCCAAATCTGAATCTTTCAGCACGATCTACGGGGTCAGCAACCAAGTTCTAGCTTGGTGGTGGTGGAAGCATAGATTTTGGGCTTTGACCTAAGAAGAAGTAATTTTGGGACTTTTTCTTGGGATTCCAACTCCCAAGAGGTAAACCCTCATACTAACCTTTGTAATTAATTCTAATTAGTGTCATTTGCATATTAGAGGATTCCCGAGGTGTAGGATAACCCATTAGAAGAGATTTGGAACCCATTGGACCCGGTTTGGGACTTTTAGCCTAGGTTTAGTGCCAAATTTGGGAAAAACTATAAATTGACATATTTGGGTGTTGTCCCTAGCCTAATTAGACCTAATTAGGTTAGTTTGGATGAGATGAGACTATTTACATGTCCATATTTGGATACGTGGGGTCATTTTACGAGAAATCATAAAAATGAGCTTTTTCGGGGTTTTCGGGATCCAACACACGGGTGACTTTTTGCACCGACACTAGAATCGGCAAGCTAGCACTTAAAATAGGTTCTAATCATTATTTAGAACTTGTGGGTAGAATTTGGGTCGAATCCAGACAGTTTGGTGTCCGTATCACGCGGTATCGCGAATCGGATACCCCGGAGTCGCCAGAATGGCCATTTGGTCATTCGGGCCTCGTTTCTCGTTTTCGCTCGCGTGCGCGAGTTAAATTGCTTGTGTGGGTTACGTGTCTAAACCGTAGAGGATATAATTGCAAGGATTTGGGTATTCGGATAGGTTTCGAGATGTTTTGGATGAATATAAATATTCGTGTCAGTATGTGTGTGTGTGTATATATATATATATATATTTATATATATATATATATATATATATATATATATAAAATATATATATATAAAATATATATATATATATATATATATATATATATATATATATATATATATATATATATAGAGAGAGAGAGAGAGAGAGAGAGAGATATGTATATGTATACGTGTGTTAGTGTGTGTGTGTGATTGTGTTGTGAGGAGTATGTGTTGTGTGTGGATGTTAGAGAGTATGAAGAGAGGAGGAGAAGAATATTTGTATGTATGTATGTATGTATGTATGTATGTAAGTATGTATATATTAGTGTGTATGTGTGGGTGTTTATGTATATTTTTGTTTGTGTGTGTTAGAGGTTGTGAGTGTGTTTGTGGATATATATATATATATATATATATATATATATATATATATATATATATATATATATATATATATATATATATATATATATGTGTGTGTGTGTGTGTGTGTGTGTGTGTGTGTGTGTGAGGTTAGATGAGAGGTTTTATGAGAGGTTAAATAGGATGTTGTATGTTAGTATCCTATATGTTAGGATATTGGTAGGTGGGTTGTTAGAAGTTAAGGAAATGTTAGAAGGATATGTTAGAGGTTAGTTTAGAGTTAGATAGTGGTAGGTAATGGTAAGATAAGTTAGTGTCTTGGTATCTTAGGATACCAAGAGTGGTATCTCAAGGTAAATATGATTTACCTTAGTATGGACAAGGTAATATGAATTACCTTAGTAATGGGTATGGTAAGGTATTTGTGATACCTTCAAGATAAGGTATTGAGATACCAAGTTAAAGTATCAAGATGCAAGGGTAAGGTATTAGGATACCATGTTAAGGTAGAAGGGTGCCTAGAAACTAAGGTAGAGGCTTGGTTGTGGGTTACCTATCTAAGGTAAAGGTTTACCTTAGTTAAGGTATTTATCCTAAACTAAGATATTGGTATCGGGATACCAATTTGACCAAGATATGAAATATCTTGGTAGGTAAATGTAAGGAATAGGACCTTAGTCTAGTGTTGACCTCGGTTGACCGAGTTTGACTGTTTTGACTCAAAGTCAACCAAAAGTCAACACTTGGCCTAGTTTTGACTAGAACTTGACCATAGCTGACCAGTTGACCAAAGGTCAACTGTGAGTCAACCAATAGTCTAAGTTGACCTAGATTGGACTAGAAGTTGACCAGAATGGACCAGTTGACCAAAAGTCAACTGTAAATGAACTTTTGACATAGTTTGACTTTGTGTGACCTAGTTTGACTTTGTATGACCTAGTTTGACTTAGTGTGACCTACTGTGACCTAGTTTGACTTAGTTTGACTGAGCTTGACCTAGATTGGCATATCATACACTAGAAATCATGCCTAACGCTATTAAACCATAATTTAACTCATGATATTTCATCTTAGGGTCTACAACATCACTCTGAGCATCGATTCCATTTGACAGCTCAGGATCGCAGGCGAGTACATTCACTCAGAGTTTTTATTGTCTTAATATCTACTATATCGATTCAGTTATAGTATTTTACGTGATTCTCGACACGAGGATACACGGACTAGTATACGTTGGATCTCGTGATACGATGTTATTTCTGGTTTACCTGGTTTATGAGTACATTATTCGATCTTGTTTTTTAGACTTGTATAGACACCGATTTAGGAGTGAGCTGGCTCCCTGCTCTTTAAATCTCGTGTCATGACGTGTCATGGTTGGATCCATTATACTAATCGGGGATAGAAAGTTATTAGAGGTTATGTGATCATTATCCCCACTTGTTACTACTTGTGCATAGCTCTACCCTCACCATACGTAGGGTGTAGCCTGACCTGATACTACTTGTGCATAGCTTTCCATTTGGCTGGCCTAATCCTCTATACTACTTGTGCATAGCCGGTCAAATGGAACAGTATGATCTTGACCCAAGCCGATCACTTAACACCCTAATACTCAAGGTACTGTTTATATTTATATTGTACATCAGATATTCCTGTACTGTTCTACTTTCCTGTACATTACACCCTGACATGATATCCTGTTATATATATCATGTTTATATTCCAGTCTTGATATTTTATCTTGTATTCTATTACAATTGTCTCTTATAGCATTTGTCAATTCAATGCAACTGCTGTTGGTGTTTGTACTTGCTCATTATTCTGACAGGATAACCCCGTTGGTGTTTACAGAGGATTTAGAGGCAAACTGCTCGACCTATTATGGGTATAGCATAGATGGGGAGTACGACCTGGACATTCCTGTGGGGTCGGTGCCCAATGAGGACGTACCGCCTGCTCTGACCTAGACTAGTTAGGTTTGACTGGACTGCGTTCCAGCTTATTATTTTGGTTGTAGTTTATATATTTTTGGGATTGTATAATGTTTTAAACTCTGAATTTCTGGTTGTGACTCTGTGACTTGCATCTATTTCCATCTTTTGCTATTTCCATCATATCTTTATCACATCGTGCTTTTCTTCCCTAGATGTCATGTGATTGAGTTATAAATATTCCTCCATGCGGAGATGACAAGTATATATATATATATATATATATATATATATATATATATATATATATATATATATATATATATATTGTTGATGTTAGATTTTATAGATGACCTATACAGCGTTCTATCGCCGACACTGCGACGTAGGCTGGACGTACCCACGTGCTCGTGCTCCTAAACAGGGTGCGAGTCGTGACACATTTTTCTGGTGGCCCATACAGGTCTCTGTGTCGCAACTAGTGCGATATCGTAATGGTACTCGACTTAGAGTATCAATTACGAGCCTGCAATTAGGATATAGGATCTAGGTTATGATAGGAGTTACTCAATCACATTTTAGGAAAATTTTTCGATCTTTTGATTACCATGATAACTCTTCTTACATTTCAATTTAATTGTTCTTCTTTGATAATATCTTATCATTTGTCATATTTGATCTTTTGCTCGAATCTGTCTCTAGGATGACAATGACTTGAGCTTAGGCCGCTGGATCCGGTACAGCTTCGGAGAGGTCCGATCCTTCGCGACTTGTTTCTCCAGTTGAGGGAGTGGCAGTCCAGGAGGCTGGCCCTACTGTTTCTACCATCCAGGTGGAAGAGGCAGCAGCACCTGGAGGTCCTCCGCAGCAGGTTCAGGGGCCTAGTATCGTCGTTCCTGAGTCTTTTCCGCCTCCACCTGCACTGCCGATAGACGCTACACAGATGTTCGTGCTTCTTCAGCAAACGATGGAGGTGCAGCGAGCACAGACTGAGGCGTCGCAGCGTCAGACAGAGACCTTGAGGCAGATCATGGAGAATGCTTATCAGTTGGCGCTGGCATCAGTCGAGAAGGTGGCTGCAGCTTCGGGCGCTCTAGTCCAGGAGCTAGATCAGCAGCAGTCGAGGCTTGGTACAGTGTTTGACTTCAAGAAGATGGTCCCCAAGGAGTTCAAGGGATCCGAGGGCATCCTTTACGCCGATGATTGGCTAGAGGACGTGGAAAGGAGCCTGGAGCTGGCAGAGAACCCGAAGAGGCTGTGGGTATCAGCAGCGGCGAGCCAGTTCTTTGACATTGTGTTGACTTGGTACCGTATGGATCCTCGTGCATCTGTTAGAGGGCTGACTTGGGAGAGCTTTCAGAGATTATTCAAGGAGAGGTTCTATCCTAATGTAGCTCTCAGCACGTTAAAGGGCCAGTTTGCAGGGCTGGTCTAGAGGAACTCATCGGAGGACGAGTATGCGGCAGAGTTCTTCCGCCTGAGCCGATTCGTCCTGGGGATGGTTCAGGATGAGGGAAGGAAGGCCCGCAAGTTCAGGAGGGGCCTGATCCACGCTGTTCGCTCTCGCACATCTGGGCGTCACGAGGCGACTTTTGAGCAGATTCTGATGGATGCTCAGATAGCGGAGGAGGACTTTCGTTTTAGGCCCAAGAGGAGCGGTGATGCTCTGGGAGCCAGTTTTAGTGCGAGGTCGGCCAAGCGTCCTTACACTCAGCAGAGGTCATTCCAGCAGCCTCAGTTTCAGCAGCATCAGTCACCAGCACGTGACCATCAGCAGCAGGAGCAGAGACAGGCCCTTCAGTGTGCCTTATGCAGGAAGCTAGGGCACACCAGGAGGTTTGTCGGAAGAGGTTCGGCGTTTGCCTGTTCTGCGAAGCGTCCGACCATCAGCTGAAGAATTGTCCTATTCGTGCAACCAAGGAAGGTCAGGACAGAGCTCCACCTACAGCTCAGCAGTGGGGTCCGCCACTTCAGACACAGCAGCGTTTATTCCAGCAGAGGGGAGCACCCCAGGGTATAGCGTTCGCGCTGGCAGCTGAGGAGACTGAGCCCATGGGAGATGTAGTGGTAGGTTTGTTCTACTCAATTCTTTTCCTGTATTAGCTTTGTTTAACTCTGGTGCTACGTACAGTTTTTTGTCTGTTTCTTTTGCTTTTAGACACAATATTATTATTGAATTTCTGGGTAGGTCTTGCAAGATTATGACCAGAGGAGGCATTATCTTGGTCAATAATATTTGCAAATAGCTGGGACGACCCTTAAAAATCTTGTTTAAATATCAATTTGAAATTTGCTTCCGTTGACCCTTGTTCCTCGTTATCGAATTTGATTTTGATGGATCATCGTTGACTTGACTTTTCATATCGAGATGAATGTTATGGCTGGAGTTACAGTATCTTCTGATAACATATGTCGACAGAAATAACAGGAAAAGTAAAACGTCTACTTGGTTATGGAGCCTAGAGTTTATCGCAGCTATATTAGCTGGCGTGGCGAGAATGTAGAGACCTGACTTCGAATGTACATATCTTGATTATGAGATTTGGGACTTCTCGCAGCTATACTAGTCGGCAAAGCAAGGATTCCAGACGACATGATTATAGAGGTATATACCCCAGTTATGGATCCTACCGTTTATCGCAGCCTTGCTTACTAGCGTGGCGAGGATTCTAAGTATCATGATTTTGGACAGACGCGTATGATTATCAGATTGTATCTTGAGAAGGGTCCTAACATGTCATCTCTATCATTTCACTTATGTTAATATAGATGATGTTCTTCCGTGACTTTGATTTCTAGAGCATCAGAGATGTCAATCTCTAGAAACTCCCTTCATGAGTTTGAAGTAGACAAGATTATCTTCATTTTGATATATCATATCTCACTCAAACTTGTTCCTTTGTACTACTTTTGTGTCGTAATTTCGGATCAATTTAGGCCATTTGACCCTTCTCACTTTATTTATGATTATCATATGCACATTGCTATGAATTTTAATTTAGGAGCACAATGCTAGTTGTTTTCTCAAAACCAACTCCACATGCATGATCTAGATAAGACACCCTACACCCATGACCTTCGTGTCCCACTCAGACATACCGTATTATGCTTCATTTTTATTGTACGACTTTCCTAATGCAATACCCACTCTTGATTCACCCCACTAAGTCACTGTATTTTTTTCTGACTCGAATTGGGGATACCCTTCATCGTCCTGGCCAGCGTCCATACCAAGGGCAGGAGATGAAGTTAGGCTACCTGTAGAACAGCGTCGTGTCCCGTACCAGCAGAGGGATAGACCCAGTCGGGCAGGGTTTCTACGTTGACGGTTGAGGAGGCCGATGCTACAGTGATGGGTTAGCAGTCTGTCCTTTGTTCTTCTTCCGTCCTTTTTTCCATGATTGTTGTATGTTCCAATAGTACCTCTTGGATTGTGTTTTGTTGTGCTAGATAGTGTAGTGACCCTATCAAGACTATAAAATTGCGACCAGTGGGACCATGATCTTATGTGTTGCAAGATAGAAGTTTCGACCTTGACTGTTGGAGGTTTGGCCTAGAGAAGAGTACAACCAACTTTAATTTCGAGGACGAAATTATTTTAAGGGGTACACTTTCAGTTTTCAAAATTGAGAGCAAATTTATCATTTTTAATATTCTAATACTTATGCGAATATTTATTTATTAATATTTTGTTCTGGGGTTTTATTTGATCGGGTTTGAGTTTTGTCTCATTTCGACTTGTGTTAGTGACACGAGTCAGTTTTGGACCCAATTGGACCCGTCCAACTTGTCATGACCAAATTCAGATATTTATTTTGCCTAATCCTATTTGATTTTAGTGGAAATTAGAGTTTAGAATTAGATTTAGAACTTGGAATTTAGAATTTTTCAAGTTACCATTTTGACCCCAACTCAAAACCCTTCTATTCTTTGACTTGGAGGGCATTCGTGACTTTGCACAATGCCCGAAACCCCCTTTTTACATGGCCGGCCAGAATATGCACCCTCCCATGCTCTCATTTACAAGAACACACACTCTCTCTCACATTCTTTTCTCTCATTCCACAAAATTCTTCTTTTTCCTTTTGCATTTTAAGCTCCAAAGTAAGCAAATCTCTTCCAAATCTTCTCTATACTCTAGATCCCTCTGTAATCATGGTTCTAACTCTTATTTACCTCTCATTTGTGGTTTTAATCTTGGTAGATCTAGCTTGGTGGTGGTGGAAGCATAGATTTTGGGCTTTGACCTAAGAAGAAATAATTTTGGAACTTTTCCTTGGGATTCCAACTCCCAAGAGGTAAACCCTCACTCTAACCTTTGTAATTACTTCTAATTAGTGTCATTTGCACATTAGAGGATGCCCGAGGTGTAGGATAACACATTAGGAGAGATTTGGAACCCATTGGACCCGATTTGGGACTTTTGGCCTAGGTTTAGTGCCAAATTTAGGAAAAATCCTAAATTGACATATTTGGGTGTTGTCCCTAGCCTAATTAGACCTAATTAGGTTAGTTTGGGTGAGATGAGGCTAGGTACGTGTCCATATTTGGATACGTGGGGTCGTTTTACGAGAAATCATGAAAAAAGACTTTTTCGAGGTTTTCGAGTTCCAACACTCTGGTGACTTTTTGCACCGACACTAGAATCGACAAGTTAGTACTTAGAATAGGTTCTAATCATTATTTAGAACTCGTGAGAAGAGATTGGGTCGAATCCGGATAGGGTTGGTGCCCGTATCGCACAGTATCACGAATTGAACACCCCGGAGTCGCCAAAATGGTCATTTGGCCATTTGGGCCTCGTTTCTCGTTTTCGCTCGCATGCGCGAGTTAGATTGCTTGTATGGGGTACGTGTCTAAGCCCTAGAAGGTATAATTGCAAGAATTTGGGTATTCAGATAGGTTTCGGGATGTTTTGGATATATATAAATATTAGTGTTAGTGTATATATATATATATTTTATATATATATATATATTTTATATATATATATATATATATATATATATATATATATATATATATATATATATATATATATATATATTAAAAAATATATATATATGTATATATATATATATATTTTTTAATATATATATATATATATATATATATATATATATATATATATATATATATATATATATATATAGAGAGAGAGAGAGAGAGAGAGAGAGAGAGAGAGAGAGAGAGAGAGAGAGATATGTATATATACGTGTGTTATTGTGTGTGTGTGTGTGTGTGTGATTTTGTTGTGAGGAATATGTGTTGTGTGTGGATGTTAGAGAGTGTGAAGAGAGGAGAAGGATGTATGTATGTATGTATGTATGTATGTATGTATGTATTAGTGTGTGTGTGGGTGTTTATGTATATTTTTGTTTGTGTGTGTTAGAGGTTATGAGTGTGTTTGTGGATATATATATATATATATATATATATATATATATATATATATATATATATGAGTGTCTATAGGAGAGGTTAGATTAGAGGTTTTATGAGAGGTTAAATATGATGTTGTATGTTAGTTGAGTGTTATTATCCTATATGTTAGGATATTGGTAGGTGGGTTGTTAGAAGTTAAGGTAATGTTAGAAAGATATGTTAGAGGTTAGTTTAGAGTTAGATAGTGGTAGGTAATGGTTAGATAGGTTAGTGTCTTGGTATCTTAGGATACCAAGAGTGGTATCTCAAGGTAAATATGATTTACCTTGGTATAGGCAAGGTAATGTGAATTACCTTAATAATGGGTAAGGTAAGGTATTTATGATACCTTCAAGATAAGGTATTGAGATACCAAGTTAAAGTATCAAGATGCAATGGTAAGGTATTAGGATACCATGTTAAGGTAGAAGGGTGCCTAGAAACTAAGGTAGAGACTTGGTTGTGGGTTACCTATCTAAGGTAAAGGTTTACCTTAGTTAAGGTATTTACCCTAAACTAAGATATTGGCATCGGGATACCAATTTGACCAAGATATGAAATATCTTGGTAGGTAAATGTTAGGAATAGGACCTTAGTCTAGTGTTGACCTTGGTTGACCGAGTTTGACTGTTTTGACTCAAAGTCAACCAAAAGTCAACACTTGGCCTAGTTTTGACTATAACTTGACCATAGTTGACCAGTTGACCAAAGGTCAACTGTGAGTCAACCAATAGTCTAAGTTGACCTAGATTGGACTAGGAGTTGACCAGAGTGGACCAGTTGACCAAAAGTCAACTATAAGTCAACTTTTAACCTAGTTTGACTTTGTGTGACCTAGTTTGACTTTGTATGACCTAGTTTGACTTAGTGTGACCTAGTTTGACTTAGTTTGACTGAGCTTGACCTAGATTTGCATATTCATACACTAGAAATCATGTCTAACACTATTAAACCCTAATTTAGCTCATGATATCTTATCTTAGGGTCTGCGGCATCACTCTGAGCATTGATTCCATTTGACAGCTCAGGACCGCAGGCGAGTACATTCACTGATAGTTTTTATTGTCTTGATATCTACTATATTCGATTCAGTTGTAGTATTTTACTTGATTCTCGACACGAGGATACACGAACTAGTATATATTGGATCTCGTCATGCGATGTTATTCCTGGTTTACCTGGTATATGAGTACATTGTTCGATCTTGTTTCTTGTACTTGTATGGATATCGATTTGGGAGTGGGCTGGCTCCCTGCTCTTTAAATCCCGTGTCATGACATGTCATGGTTGCATCCATTATACTACTCGGGGATGTGGAGTTATTAGAGGTTATGTGATTATTACCCCCACTTGTTACTACTTGTGCATAGCTCCACCCTCACCACACGTAGGGTGTAACCTGACCTGATACTACTTGTGCATAGCTTTCCATTTGGCTGGTCTAATCCTCTATACTACTTGTGCATAGTCGGTCAAATGGAACAACCTGATCTTGACCCAAGCCGATCACATAACGCCTTAATACTCGAGGCACTGTTTATATTTATATTGTACATCAGATATTCCTGTACTGTTTTACTTTCTTGTACATTATACCCTGACATGATATCTTGTTATATATATCATGTTTATATTCCAGTCTTGATATTTTATCTTGTATTCCATTACAATTGTCTCTTATAGCATTTGTCAATTCAATGAAACTGCTGTTGGTGTTTGTACTTACTCATTATCCTGACAGGATAACCCCGTTGATGTTTACAGAGGATTTAGAGACGGACTGCTCGACCTATTATGGGTATGGCATAGATGGAAAGTACGACCTGGACATTCCTGTGGGGTCGCTGCCCATTGTGGACGCACCGCCTGCTCTGACCTAGACTAGTTAGGTTTGATTGGACTGCGTTCCAGCTTATTATTTTGGGTTATAGTATATATATTTTTGGGATTGTATAATGTTTTAAACTCTGAATTTCTGGTTGTGACTCGGTGACTTGCATCTATTTTCAGCTTTTGCTATTTCCATCATATCTTTATCACATCGTGCTTATCTTTCCTAGATGTCATGTGATTGAGTTATATATATTTTTTCGTACGGAGATGACAGGTACACACACACACACACACACACACACACACACACACACACACACATATATATATATATATATATATATATATATATATATATATATATATATATATTGTTGCTGTTAGATTTTATAGACGACCTATATAGCGTTCTACCGTCGACACCTCGGTGTAGGCTAGACGTACCCACGTGCTCGTGCCCCTAAACAGGGCACGGGTCGTGATACACGTACCTAGAACCACTGTAAGTGGGCAATCCCTTGGGATATTGTGGGGTTTCAGACCCAGAACTATTGTGAGTAGGCAATCCTTTGGGACCTTGCGAGATTGTGAACCCAGAACCACTGTTGTCTACAGTTTGTTCATTGTAGAGAACAAAGTCCTGTGAGAGGATGGCTTGGAAGCGTTAATGAGTTCTCGGACATTTGGGATGTCTGGCGTGCTTTACAGGAAGCACGGGTATAGGTACCTAGTGAGGGTAAAGCCTTAGCTTCGGGCTAAGTCACAGCGACGTAGCACCACACATAGGCAAGTGGGCCTAATGCTGTAGAATGAAGAGTGGTAGGCAGCACTACAAAGAGGATGAGCCTCATGTTACAGTGGTAGGACACCACATGAGGCAGTGCCTCGGCTTTGCAAGCCATGTTACGGTGGCATAACGCTGCAAGGAAGCGAAAGGATTCATGCTAGGTAGTTTGGCACTACAAAGAGGCTGGGCCTCATGCTACATGTGGTATGACACCACATGAGGCAGTGCCTCGGCTTTGGGCCATATCATAGAGGCGTAGCACCGCAAGGAAGCGAAAGGATTCATGTCAAGACTCTTTAAAAGAACTCACCTAGAGTGTATGGATAGAGATGTAGGCCGTCTCTTGAGGGAAACTTTGTAGACACCCAACATACATACACCGAAACCAGGATGGCTCAAGGCCTTTAATGTGCAGCCAGAAGCACAGTTGATGTCATTATGTGAGTAGAAAGAATTGCAGTTATGGTGCAGAATTCAAGGCTTAGTCCATTCTTGTATCATGTTGTTATCTAACCTATGCGAAAAAATTCAAGTCGTAGTGACATCTCTCCTAATGCATGATGGGCAGTCATTTTGGAGAATGCTTAACCCATATATTGAGATATGTGGGAGATTGTTGGTATTTTTGCCTTTAGACTAGGAAAGATAGTCCCACATCGGCTACACCAAATGATAAGTATCTCAATATAATGCATTGCTTGTGTTGAGGTGTGCACATGAGGTGTAATGGGGCACAAATGTGTGCCATGTGAGAGTATTTTCCTAGAAGGAAAAAATGATTAATTTTAACAATGATGTAAGTTGATTTTTGTTGATCGGACTCGGACTCCAGGATGCCTCGTGCATGCACGGTCGTGTGTTCGGGGGGTAGGCGTGGGCTAGCAGTCGACTATGTTAATTGTGGGATGATGTAAAACATCAAACTCTATTTTAGAGTATTGGTATTTTAGTCCCATATCGGATAGGAGAGATGGTGAAGTCTCACTCGACTCTGTAAATAGAGCTCCCTGATCTCCATTCTAAGATGCACCAAAGAAGAGAGTTAAGGGAGTCCGTAAAGTTCAGAAGCCCGTTTAAGTCTCAAAAATTGACTGACGAGCGTTCCAGAAGTTCTCTAATAACTTGTTGGTTCCTGGAAGCGGATCGTATATAGGCGAATCTTGCTTTGACCAACAGTGATCTGATCACTCCAGCAAAGCTGTCTTTCTCTTTCTTCTTTCCTTCTCTTCTTCTCTGATCTAATCAGAAAATGCTGGTGGGGTTTCGTAGCTGCTGCTGCTGGCAGTTCGATTTGTACCTTCTTTTTAGAAGCATTACATTCGTTTGCTACGGTAACGAATTTTTTTTAGATCTTCGTTACCCAGAATCCTTCAAGGATCTCTGTAGTGCACCTTCTTTGAAGAGTTGCTACGAAACGTTATTTTTACAATCGTTTCATTTCTCAATTTTCTATTAAAAATTACGTCTCGGGAATAACAAAAACTCCAGTTCAAAAGGAGAACCAAGCTAGTCCAGGGATGAGCTCATTAAATAAATATGAGCACATCCATTTTTTTTGGACAAAGTAAATAAATTTGATTTGGGGGACAATTCCCGTGAATCATATACAACTACAATATTAAGGAATTAGATTCGATCTGCAAAATTAAGGAATTAGACTGGATCTAACAACTGACTGAAAGTTATTATACAAATTAAATAGATCGGATCAAAACAGAATAAGTTAACACAGATCGAACTGACGTGATGGTGTTCCATTGATTTAGACCTTTTCTGCTACCACCGGACCGTCACGTTGCGGTTCGGTTAGACATGCAGCATTGAATTCATTAACGCTCTCATAAACGACCCTCTTTCCACCATACCTAGGAGTTGAAAGAACAATATTTTAACTTTCTAACTACAAATTAATGTTAGTCCACAATTAATAATCCTCATAACCCAGCAATATTCTCTTTAATATATTTATTATTTCAATAAAACTAGTTGGATAGAATCTATCCAAATAGAGAGGGGTAAATTTGGTATTATTTTAACTCTCTCTCTCTCTCTCACATCATATTTTCTTATGACCTGAATACCCGTTTATCACATTCAAAAAGATGTTTTTGAGTACCAATAAGCATTTAAGTGCCTAGGTGATTTTGAGTCCGTTAATAATGGAAGAATCCTCTTCCAATTCCTCCAATTTTTTTCTCGTCCGTTTTTTCTCTTCCAATTCCTTTGTTTTTTCTCGGGGGTGGTTGCCGCGTCCAGCTGCGGAAGCTACCAGCGCGGGTCGTAGTGGTCGGATCCGGCCGTGGCAGCGCTGGATCTGGTCGCGCAGATCTTGTCCTGCACTCGCCGATGATGGAGGAGCGAGGCAGACTTCGGCTTGAAGACGATGTCGTTGCCGTCGTGACCGTGCACGCCGATTTCGTCACGACGGCAGCGACGGCGACGGTGGATGTTCTGGAATCGAGGGTTTTCGAGCCAGAGGGATCGTTTGGGGTGCTGGAGCTCGAGATCAGCGTCGATCGGGTGATCTCCGACCTCTCCTCCTCGTCGGCCCGGTCCCCGCCCCGGCCGAACCGAAGGCGTCGAACATCGAGGAGTGGGACTAGCGAAAAGCGACGACGACCTCCAGATCGTCCTCAACAATGCTGGCGACGACCAGATGATGAATGACGGAGGAGGACGAGGGTAGGGTAGGAGCTGGGCCTCCAGCATCGCACCATGGAGGAACAGGACTGGAGGGAGGGGGAGCCGCCGATGGGTGCGGCTGCAGCAGCGGAGGGGGAGAAGGAGGGCCAGTAGGCGGCAAAGGCTTGTTTCATAGTGTTGGACAACTATGAAAAGGTGAGGGCCATTGATAATACAGACACAATGTTGACTAAACAAGCACTTATACTGCTTGCTCTCAACGTTGCTTGTGACAGAACAAGCACTTATACTGTGTCCAACGTTGTGTCTGTATTGCGTCTGTATTCATAATCCTCCTTTTTTCGCTTAGTCAACTGTGTCCAACGTTGCTTGTGACAGAACAAACACTTATACTGTGTCCAACTATGAAAAGGTGAGGGTCATTTCCAACGTTGTGTCTGTATTGCGTTGCCTATATTGTGTCGTAATTGTGTCAGTACGACAAAGTTAAGGTATTTCAGAAATAAAAATATTGACGTCAAGAATGCTTGCTGAACCCAAAGGTTGAAGATGGACACTCCTTAAATGAAGACATACATTTAATAGATGTCCTTATGCACGAACATAGAAGATGCACTCAGTCTTGGCACATCACATGCATGCAACTGGAGAAGGCACATACGCAAAAGAAAGAAACGATGATTTCCAAAACATAACAAGTTAATTCATTGACCATAAAACTGGAATTAGAAACATAAGCATAAGTTTTGTTTGGATGGGACATAAGGAAAGTTTTATTTAATAGTAGAGCACTAGTTGGACATGTTTCAAACTTCTGAAGTACTGTCACTCAACACGATCACAGGAGGAGGTTTTGTAGCTTTGTCATCTTTCATAGCCTGCAGAACATCCAAAAATATTTCATACATGTCCATCAATGGCTCCACCTGCAGAAGCGAGTCCCTTATTTCATCTTCTACATTATGAGCAAGCAGCCTCTTGAAATGCTTCTTGATTTCTGTCTTCAACTCATCATGTTTTTCCCTCAGTATAGCGAACATCGGGAGTAGACTTGCGGGAGAGGCAGGAATACTCCATTCGCCAGCAATTTTCTTCATCGACGTCTTATTGTTGTCCATTGCGTGAGATCGAATTCTTGTTGGAAGTAGAAGGATGTTATATGAGATAGATGTGAGAAATTTATATAGAGAATGATTGTGGAAATGGTGCCTTTCCATCTTCTACAATAAATTTTTCTTGATAAACACATCTTCTACAATAAGTGGTGCCTTTCCATCTTCTACAATAAATTTTTCCATGGTTGCCATGTTTCCAACGTTAGAAGTGGTTTACTGGTTTGGCATGTGTCCTTTTTTTATAGGTATTACTTTGGTTGAAGTGGAAGGAGAAACAAATTGTTTAACTAATTATTTAACTACTTAGTTTTATGTAATTACAAACAAAAACTTTTTCTACTTTATCTGGTTGAATAAGGAATAACAATTTAATTTTTTGGCAATAAAATATTAAACGTAATATTAATTTTTAGAAATAATTAATCGATGATATACATATGAGCTCATTTAAATTAAATTGATTGAGTCACATAGGATCGACGACGGAACGAACAACGAAATTTTACGACAACTTTTTCGTACACGTTCAGATACTATTACACAAGTGCTCTTCCGAAGCTAATTGATGCCCCTCCGTTTCGTACTATGAGTGAGCATATGACGGTAGAAAGACGAAAACCGAACCGAGTAACTGAACCGAACCGAAAACATGGTTTAAAATTATAAACAGAAAACCAGATAGGGATACCAGTTTTTCGGTTGTCGAATCGATTTTCAGTTTAAAATTTTGAAATAATGGTTCGATTTGCAGTTTTTCATCCAAGTAACTGAATCGAACCGAAAACATATAATAATTTTTTTTAAAATATACAAACAAAAAAATTTAAACCATCCGGATCGAACCGAAAATTGATACTAATATGTGATTCTATTAAAAGAAAAAATAGCAAGTATTTTTGTTAGTTTTTGCAACTATAGATAAATATATAAATTTTGTTGAAAGATGTAATTCAACCAACAAAATAACTCAATTATTCAAAAAATATATATATATAATAATTAGCCCATTCATGAACTAAGACAAATAGAAAACAATAATACTAAAAGTTTATTTGTAATTATTTGAACTAAGACGAATTGAGAATTCGACCTCCAAATTTTACTTCTATTATTTTTTTGTTCCAGTATTTCGTTTGACGGACTTTTTGTAACTTCAGAATAGTTAACATGCTTACATCAGAGTAGGACACTCCTAAAGGATTGAAAAAATAAAATGACACACTTCTTAGGCTGCCCTATATTTCGTAAGTTCGGAATAGTTGACAGTTGGTTGAAGCATTAAAAAAAATAAAAAAGAAGAAGAAGATAACAAATGTAAAGGAAAAATATTTAATAATTGAAAATACATAACCATAGCCACAGATACCACAACATCAGAACCACATAACCACAGACATCAGAACCACAAATATGTACTCTAAGACAAATTGAAAATTATGTATAATAATTAACCCCAACATTAGAACCACATAACCAAAGATACCACATGATCCATAATGATATATGATATAACCCCAAATTGGTTTGTTACAAATAATATTTCAAATAACAGAAAGCACATAAATAAAAATGCGAAATCAAACATCGAAGGTGGCTCATTTAAATCTATACTATTAGATCCTTCCCCGTTCACCTGCAAAAACATAATAAAATTGCATATTAGTAATTTATAAGTAAATAAAAATGAACTTCTTATTCCATTTAAGAAATATAATTTGCATACCTCAGCATCATTCCTTCTACGACCACCACGACCTCCTCGACCACCTCGACGTCCACGGCCTCTCCGACCTCCACCTCCACGGCCTTGATTACATTCTCTTGCTAATTGATAACGGTTCAATCGCGGCCTTCCTCGACCGCGAACAACATCTGGATCTATAATTGGTATGCCTGGAATTTCCAAACCATCATGTCTGTCAATAGTGTTGTTGTCAATAGCAATAGAACTTTCATTGCAACTACCTAGCTCATCCTTCAAAGCTAACAACCTGCTTTTAACTATATCCATCTTCTTTTTGCTGCCAAATGCAATATCTGTGCATTCCTGAAAAATTTCTTCCAGCACCTTATACTTTTTATACTCTTCAGTCATGTGAGGGTATCCTCCAGCAAAAAAAAAATGTTAGAATTTCTTCTTTGAACATCTTTTCGCCACCTGGTAAGGATATATCTTTCATTGATGAGTTTAATGTCTTTGAGTGTCATTACCTTGAAAATATGACAACAAGGTATTCCAGCTATCTCAAACTTCTTGCAACTACAGCTCCAAAATTCTCCCTCTTCTATGTATTCAACAACGTGCACAAACTCCTTGTTGTACCACTCATTAATGATTGCTCTCTCCATTACTTTATGTTTTTCAGTACCATCCTCTTCTTGCACACCTTCCTCAATAGGTCGAATCACATGACAATACATCAAACGTCTAATCTCATCTTGAACACTCTTGAACTTTGAGTTTGTGAATGCACCTCTGAACTGTTTTTCCCAATCAAAATTTGAGATGAGTTTAACCACTTTTGACTTCGATTCATAGTCTGCAATAAACTCTTTTCTGATCTTAAAACTCATTGCTATCTCATACTGCTCAACAAATTGTTTTAGTGTGCTCATGGAGTGAACATAACCATCAAAAAAGGCATGCATTCCTTCACTTCTTTGAGTTGAGACCATACCAGCCCAGAAGCTGTTGTGCAGATACACTGGTGCCCATTTTTCTCTAACACTATATAGATCAAGTAACCGCTGATTTCTCTCCAATCGAAACTGCCTCAAGAACTCAGTCCATTTATTCTCAAATTCATCAACAGTAAAGCTATCATACACCCAGGTTTTGAACTCCAATATTGCATTGTCAAATTCTTCAACATTGACAAACTTCTGAGGCAACTTGGATAAGATATGCCATAGGCAAAATCTGTGAATGGTGTTAGGCATAACCTCGGCTATTGCAGCTTTAATGCTCTCACATTAATCGGTTAAAATAGCAGTGGGATGGATATTCCCCATTGCTTCAAGCCAATTTTTGAAAAGCCAACGAAACGATCTTATGTCCTCATGTGTAACAATTGCACAGCCAAATAAAATCGATTTTCCATGGTGATTAACGCCAACTATTGTAGCAAAAGGTATTTTATATCTATTAACTAGATAAGTTGTGTCGGAACTCACAACATCATGAAATTCTTCGTAGGCTGCTCTAGATCGAGGATAAATCCACATGACATTGGTTAGCATGCCTTTCTCATTGACGTCCATAAGATGAAAGAAATCTCTATCCTTTTGTTGCATTCTTAGAAACAAAATGCGAATTGGCTCGACATCTCCTTCACCTAGTCTTAGCCTTCTTCTTTTGTCAATATAATTTCTACAATCTCTTGGCAAGCATCCTATATGTTCTGGTCCACCCGCTTGAACCTCTAGCACCCTTATACTCTTAGACGGTCTTAAGCCTGCGATATCATTGGCTTCCAATTGTCTCTTCATACCCATGGGCATAGTTCTATGAGCATGCATCAACATGGACATATCTGGTCGCAATTCATGGTTGTGTTGTGTGTTCATTTTTGAAACTTGCCAAATCCCACCTCTGCCTATTGCATTTATCCTTGCTGGACTATTGATCCTCTTAGTCAACTTTTCATAGTGTTGCTTCCTTCCTCTATCACAGAATATTGTTACATATTCATAATCCTCGCCATTTTTTCTATGACCAGACCTCTAAAACCAGCAACCATTGCATGATTTTGATAAGCATCAAATAGGGTCTTTACACTGCTAAACAACATACCTGTTTTAGGCCCTTCTTCGATGTTGCAATTATCGATTTCTGCCACTCTTTCTTCAGCTTCTACTTACATAGACGGAATAAAACCTGCACCACCACCCGGATCCAATGTTCCTACGCCACCACCAGAATCCGATGATCCAGATGATAATATGCTATCACCTGGCTGAATTCCAAATAGTTGTTCATACAATGCATTGTTGTTCTGCATCTCGCCAACATTTTCCATCGGATATCTCTTCCAATGCTTCTCTCTCTTTTTGGTTGCTCTATATTGTTTGTTCAACAAAAAACAACCATCATTTACCCTTTTAAAACAACCATTTTTGTTAGCAAACAATGAGGAGGGAATTAATAAAGCACCTTAGAAAATTATATCTTAGGAAATTGCATTTGACTGGGAGGGAGAAACGAAAGCGTGACGAATTCTTAGGGAATTGTATCTTAGGAAATTGTATCTTCGGAAATTAATAACGCACCTTAGGAAATTGTATCTTCGGAAATTAATTAAATAATATTACTGAGTTATTAATATAACTAAGTAATTAAACAATATTACTGAGTTATTAATATTTGATACAATTTCCTAAGGTGCGTTATTAATTTCCGAAGATACAATTTCCTAAGATACAATTCCCTAAGAATTCGACACCCTTTCGTTTCTCCCTACCAGCCAAATGCAATTTTCTAAGATACAATTTCCTAAGGTGCGTTATTAATTCCCTCCTCATTGTTTGCTAACAAAAATGGTTGTTTTAAAAGGGTAAATGATGGTTGTTTTTTGTTGAACAAACAATATAGAGCAACCAAAAAAGAGAGAGAAGCATTGGAAGAGATATCTGATGGAAAATGTTGGCGAGATACAGAACAACAATGCATTGTATGAACAACTATTTGGAATTCAGCCAGGTGATAGCATATTATCATCTGGATCATCGGATTCTGGTGGTGGCGTAGGAACATCGGATCCGGGTGGTGGTGCAGGTTCTATTCCGTCTATGCAAGTAGAAGCTGAAGAAAGAGTGGAAGACATCGATAATTGCAACATCGAAGAAGGGCCTAAAACAGGTATGTTGTTTAGCAGTGTAAAGACCCTATTTGATGCTTATCAAAATCATGCAATGGTTGCTGGTTTTTGTGTGGCGAAGAGGTCTAGTCATAGAAAAAATGGCGAGGATTATGAATATGTAACAATATGCTGTGATAGAGGAAGGAAGCAACACTATGAAAAGTTGACTAAGATCAATTGTCCAACAAGGATAAATGCAATATGCAGAGGTGGGGTTTGGCAAGTTGCAAAAATGAACACACAACACAACCATGAATTGCGACCAGATATGTCCATGTTGATGCATGCTCATAGAACTATGCCCATGGGTATGAAGAGACAATTGGAAGCCAATGATATCGCAGGCTTAAGACCGTCTAAGAGTATAAGGGTGCTAGAGGTTCAAGCGGGTGGACCAGAACATATAGGATGCTTGCCAAGAGATTGTAGAAATTATATTGACAAAAGAAGAAGGCTAAGACTAGGTGAAGGAGATGCCGAGGCAATTCGCATTTTGTTTCTAAGAATGCAGCAAAAGGATAGAGATTTCTTTCATCTTATGGACGTCAATGAGGAAGGCATGCTAACCAATGTGATGTGGATTTATCCTCGATCAAGAGCAGCCTACGAAGAATTTCGTGATGTTGTGAGTTTCGACACAACTTATCTAGTTAATAGATATAAAATGTCTTTTGCTACAATAGTTGGCGTTAATCACCATGGACAATCGATTTTATTTGGCTGTGCACTTGTTACACATGAGGACATAAGATCGTTTCGTTGGCTTTTCACAAATTGGCTTGAAGCAATGGGGAATATCCATCCCACTGCTATTTTAACCGATCAATGTGAGAGCATTAAAGCTGCAATAGCCGAGATTATGCCTAACACCATTCACAGATTTTGCTTATGGCATATCTTATCCAAGTTGCCTCAGAAGTTTGTCAATGTTGAAGAATTTGACAAGGAAATATTGGAGTTCAAAACCTTGGTGTATGATAGCTTTACTGTTGATGAATTTGAGAATAAATGGACTGAGTTCTTGAGGCAGTTTCGATTGGAGAGAAATCAGCGGTTACTTTATCTATATAGTGTTAGAGAAAAATGGGCACCAGTGTATCTGCACAACAACTTCTGGGCTGGTATGGTCTCAACTCAAAGAAGTGAAGGAATGCATGTCTTTTTTGATGGTTATGTTCACTCCATGAGCACACTAAAACAATTTGTTGAGCAGTATGAGATAGCAATGAGTTTTAAGATCAGGAAGGAGTTTATTGCAGACTATGAATCAAAGTCAAAAGTGGTTAAACTCATCTCAAATTTTGATTGGGAAAAACAGTTCAGAGGTGCATTCACAAACTCTAAGTTCAAGAGTGTTCAAGATGAGATTAGACGTTTGATGTATTTTCATGTGATTCGACCTATTGAGGAAGGTGTGCAAGAAGAGGATGGTACTGAAAAACATAAAGTAATGGAGAGAGCAATCATTAATGAGTGGTACAACAAGGAGTTTGTGCACGTTGTTGAATACATAGAAGAGGGAGAATTTTGGAGCTGTAGTTGCAAGAAGTTTGAGATAGCTGGAATACCTTGTTGTCATATTTTCAAGGTAATGACACTCAAAGACATTAAACTCATCAATGAAAGATATATCCTTACCAGGTGGCGAAAAGATGTTCAAAGAAGAAATTCTAACATTTTTTTTTTGCTGGAGGATACCCTCACATGACTGAAGAGTATAAAAAGTATAAGGTGCTGGAAGAAATTTTTCAGGAATGCACAGATATTGCATTTGGCAGCAAAAAGAAGATGGATATAGTTAAAAGCAGGTTGTTAGCTTTGAAGGATGAGCTAGGTAGTTGCAATGAAAGTTCTACTGCTATTGACAACAACACTATTGACAGACATGATGGTTTGAAAATTCCAGGCATACCAATTATAGATCCAGATGTTGTTCGCGGTCGAGGAAGGCCGCGATTGAACCGTTATCAATCAGCAAGAGAATCTAATCAAGGCCGTGGAGGTGGAGGTCGGAGAGGCCGTGGACGTCGAGGAGGTCGAGGAGGTCGTGGTGGTCGTGGAAGGAATGATGCTGAGGTATGGAAATTATATTTCTTAAATGGAATAAGAAGTTCATTTTTATTTACTTATAAATTACTAATATGCAATTTTATTATGCTTTTGCAGGTGAACGGGGAAGGATCTAATAGTATAGATTTAAATGAGCCACCTTCGGATGTTTGATTTCGCATTTTTATTTATGTGCTTTCGGTTATTTGAAATATTATTTGTAACAAACCAATTTGGGGTTATATCATATATCATTATAGATCATGTGTATCTGTGGTTATGTGGTTCTAATGTTGGGGTTAATTATTATACATAATTTTCAATTTGTCTTAGAGTACATATTTGTGGTTCTGATGTCTGTGGTTATGTGGTTCTGATGTCGTGGTATTTGTGGATATGGTTATGTATTTTCAATTATTAAATATTTTTCCTTTACATTTGTTATCTTCTTCTTCTTTTTTATTTTTTTAATGCTTCAACCAACTGTCAACTATTCCGAACTTATGAAATATAGGGCAGCCTAAGAAGTGTCATTTTATTTTTTCAATCCTTTAGGAGTGTCCTACTCTGATGTAAGCATGTTAACTATTCTGAAGTTACGAAAAGTCCGTCAAACGAAATACTGGAACAAAAAAATAATAGAAGTAAAATTTGGAGGTCGAATTCTCAATTCGTCTTAGTTCACGAATGGGCTAATTATTATTATTATTATTATTATATATATATATATATATATATATATATATATATATATATATATATATATATTTTGAATAATTGAGTTATTTTGTTGGTTGAATTACATCTTTCAACAAAATTTATATATTTATCTATAGTTGCAAAAACTAATAAAAATACTGGCTATTTTTTCTTTTAATAAAATCACATATTAGTATCAATTTTCGGTTCGATCCGGATGGTTTAAATTTTTTTTTTATATTTAAAAAAATATTATTATTTGTTTTCGGTTCGATTCAGTTACTTGGATGAAAAACCGCAAACCGAACCATTATTTCAAAATTTTAAACTGAAAACCGAATCGATAACCGAAAAACTGGTATCCCTATCTGGTTTTCTGTTTATAATTTTAAACCATGTTTTCGGTTCGGTTCAGTTACTCGGTTCGGTTTTCGTCTTTCTACCGTCATATGCTCACTCATAGTACGAAACGGAGGGACATCAATTAGCTTCGGAAGAGCACTTGTGTAATAGTATCTGAACGTGTACGAAAAAGTTGTCGTAAAATTTCGTTGTTCGTTCCGTCGTCGATCCTATGTGACTCAATCAATTTAATTTAAATGAGCTCATATGTATATCATCGATTAATTATTTCTAAAAATTAATATTACGTTAAATATTTTATTGCCAAAAAATTAAATTGTTATTCCTTATTCAACCAGATAAAGTAGAAATTTTTTTTGTTTGTAATTACATAAAACTAAGTAGTTAAATAATTAGTTAAACAATTTGTTTCTCCTTCCACTTCAACCAAAGTAATACCTATAAAAAAAAGTACACATGCCAAACCAGTAAACCATTTCCAACGTTGGAAACATGGCAACCATGGAAAAATTTATTGTAGAAGATGGAAAGGCACCATTTATTGTAGAAGATGTGTTTATCAAGAAAAATTTATTGTAGAAGATGGAAAGGCACCATTTCCACAATCATTCTCTATATAAATTGCTCACTAGGTCATATAACATCCTTCTACTTCCAACAAGAATTCGATCTCACGCAATGGACAACGATAAGACGCCGACGAAGAAAATTGCTGGCGAATGGAGTATTCCTGCCTCTCCCGCAAGTCTACCCCCGATGTTCTCTATATTGAGGGAGAAACATGATGAGTTGAAGACAGAAATCAAGAAGCATTTCAAGAGGCTGCTTGCTCATAATGTAGAAGATGAAATAAGGGACTCGCTTCTGCAGGTGGAGCCATTGATGGACATGTATGAAATATTTTTGGATGTTCTGCAGGCTATGAAAGATGACAAAGCTACAAAACCTCCTACTGTGATCGTGTTGAGTGACAGTACTTCAGAAGTTTGAAACATGTCCAACTAGTGTTCTACTATTAAATAAAACTTTTCTTATGTCCCATCCAAACAAAACTTATGCTTATGTTTCTAATTCCTGTTTTATGGTCAACTGAATTAACTTGTTATGTTTTGGAAATCATCGTTTCTTTCTTTTGCGTATGTGCCTTCTCCAGTTGCATGCATGTGATGTGTCAAGAATGAGTGCATCTTCTCTGTTCGTGCATAAGGACATCTATTAAATGTACATCTTCATTTAAGGAGTGTCCATCTTCAACCTTTGGGTTCAGCAAGCATTCTTGACGTCAACATTTTTATTTCTGAAATACCTTAACTTTGTCGTACTGACACAATTTCGACACAGTATAGGCAACGCAATACAGACACAACGTTGGAAATGGCCCTCACCTTTTCATAGTTGGACACAGTATAAGTGCTTGTTCTGTCACAAGCAACGTTGGACACAGTTGACTAAGCGTAAAAGGAGGATTATGAATACAGACATACAGACGCAATACAGACACAACGTTGGACACAGTATAAGTGCTTGTTCTGTCACAAGCAACGTTGAGAGCAAGCAGTATAAGTGCTTGTTTAGTCAACATTGTGTCTGTATTATCAATGGCCCTCACCTTTTCTTAGTTGTCCAACACTATGAAACAAGCCTTTGCCGCCTACTGGCCCTCCTTCTCCCCCTCCGCTGCCGCAGCCGCACCCATCGGCGGCTCCCCCTCCCCCCAGTCATGTTCCTCCATGGTGCGATGCTGGAGGCCCAGCTCCTCCCCGCCCTTGTCCTCCTCCGTCATCATCATCTGGTCGTCGCCAGCGTCGTTGAGGACGATCTGGAGGTCGTCGTCGCTTTCGCTGTCCCACTCCTCGCTGTTTCGACGCCTTCGGTTCGGCCGGGGCGGGGACCGGGCCGACGAGGAGGAGAGGCCGGGGATCACCCGATCGGCGCCGATCTCGAGCTCCAGGACCCCAAACGATCCCTCCGGCTCGAAAATCCTAGATTCCAGAACATCCTCTGTCGCCGTCGCCGCCGCCGTGACGAAATCGGCCGGCGACGGTCGCGGCGGCAACGACATCGTCTTCACGCCGAAGTCTGCCTCGCTCCGTCCATCACCGGCGAGTGCAGGACAAGCTCCGCGCGGCCAGATCCAGCGCCGCCACGGCCGGATCCGACCACTACGGACCCGCGCTGGTAGCTTCCGCAGCTGGACGCGGCAACCACCCCCAAGAAAAAATGGAGGAATTGGAAGAGAAAAAACGGACGAGAAAAAAAAACGGAGGAATTGGAAGAGGATTCTTCCATTATTAACGGACTCAAAATCACCTAGGCACTTAAATGCTTATTGGAACTCAAAAACATCTTTTTGAATTTGATAAAAGGGTATTCATGTCATAAGAAAATATGATGTGAGAGGAGAGTTAAAATAATACCAAATTTATCCCTCTCTATCCGGATAGATTCTATCTAACTAGTTTTATTGTAATTTCAATTCATATCAAAAATTAAATAATAATAATACCAAATTTGCACTAATCAATAATTCAATCAAACAAACCAAGAATTGAATTATCATAAAGACGCCAACCAAATCTGATCGAGAATTTAATAATTTTCAATTATTGCTAAAGAATTATTGAGTTATCAAATTCCATTATAGATCTCATCATAATCATCATCCTCGGATCTGTACAAATTACCATAATTTTTTCTTCTTCTGTAAGCAGAGTAAGTAATCAATGCAGTAATGAGCACCGGAAAAAAAAAGAGACGATTATGAAGCGGGAGAAAATTTTAGAAGTTTTTGGACCACCAACCAGATCCGACGAGATCTCGATCAATGGCCGCCGCTGCCTCCGGCTAGCTTCATGATCTCTCCTGATCCAGATCCGGCCATCATGACCTTGAACTCCTCGAAGTTGACCATGCCGTCCCCGTCCTTGTCGACCCCGTCGATCATCTTCCTGCACTGCGCGACCGACACCCCCTCGCCGAGGCTCCGGAGCACCCTGGCGAGCTCCTCGGCGGAGATGGAGCCGTTGCGGTCGAGGTCGAACATGGAGAAGGCGTGGCGGAGGTCCTCGAGCGCTGCGGTGGGGTCCACGCGGAGGGTGTTGAGGTCGACGAACTCGTCGAGGCTGATGAAGCCGTCCCCGTCCGAGTCGGCCTCCGCCATCATCCGCCGCAGCTCCTCGTCGGTGAGGGGCTCGCCGTCGCCGAGCGTGGCGAATATGGCGGCGAGCTCGTCGGCGGAGATCTTGCCGTCGCCGTTGGAGTCGAACTTGCTGAAGACGCGCTCGAGCTCGCCGGAGGTGGTGGTGGGGGAGGTGGCGGAGGAGGGGTCGGACGCTCCGGATCCGGACCCGCCGGAAGAGCCGCCGCCGGTGGATCCGACGGAGCTCTTGGACCGGAGCTTGAGGCGCCGGCGGAAGAGGGACTTGATGTTCATCTTCCCCATGGCGGAACGGAGAAGCTCTCTTTTGTTCTCCTCCTCCTCCTCCTCCTCCTCCTCCTCCTCCTCTTTTATCGATTTTTTTTATTTTGCTTTTATAAGGAGTTACAGCGGGGTTGGCCAGCACCGCACCGCCCTGCCCTATTGATAAGGAGTTTACAGCCTCACTGTTTCCTAATATAGGATAGTATAATCTAGAAGGTAAATTAAAGTTGGAAGCCAAATCCATGTTTGCTTTAAGTGACAAAAGAAAAATTAGAAAGTGAATTCAAAGTATTTAAATTATTCTATTGTATAAAAAAAATATTTGAAACATTTCACCGTGAAACTTTTAATATTTTTAGAATATTCTAAACTTATCTTATTTGATTAATTTAAAAATATAATTGATATGTGTAATCATAATTATCTATTCTATTATGTCGATTTTATTATATAATAAGAAAACTTGAAAGGTTTCACCCTGAAACTTTTAATACTCCTAAAATACCCTCACTTACTAATTAATTAGAAAATATAATTGATGGTGTAATCATAATTATAATATAATTAATATCCACTACCATCATTAATATCCACTATCATAATAAATATTTAGTATCCGTTATCATGTTTCTTTCCATTGTTATTATCTTTTACATTATAAAACTATAATAGTATAAATAGTAATTATTTACAAATATCTCTTTTTATATCAAAATAAAGGGAAAAAATCACGAAAAAAGATTTCATTATAAATATTTGAATTTTCTTCAAATGATTATAAACAATTTATTATGTAATATTTAGCATTAAATATCCGTGCAAATATAATAAAAACAATGATTTGAAGCAAAAAAAAACTGCTAGAAATTGCTGAGATACCCACTTTCGAGGTAGGTGTTTATAAAAAATTCACCCGCAGGGTGAGTTTTATGAAATACCCAACATTATGTATTTTCACCTTAAATATTTCAATATTCCCTTTAGATGCTCTATATTTCCAAAATTACCATTTTGATAATACCATAGCTACCCCTTTATACAAATTTGGTCATATATATGTATTTGAATTCACAAACTCAGATTTTGATTGCGATCGTCTTCTTCTTCTTCACGAGAGATCTGAATTCATTGCTCTCATCTTCAGCAAAGATCGTTCGTAGTTCACTATACTTTTCATCAGTCGAACTGCGATCATCGCTCATCATCATCTTCGTGGAGAGATTTGAAGTTTTTCGGACGATTATGTCCTTTTTAATGGCTTTATTCTGCAACGATTCAACTTGTTTCTGAAGCTCATTTTTCCCATTTCTGAGCCTTTTATTTGTCTCTTTGAGCTTCTCGATTGTTTGCACCGATATAAAACAAATAACAATGAAAAGTATGATATCAATCAACATATACTTTAAAAAAAGAAGGAAAAAAAGATCATTCTCTGTGATCTTAACACGGGGAATGACCATTCTTCGTAATTTTAACACGGAGAATGGTCATTCTCCGTGATATTAACACGGGGAATGGCCATTCTCCTGCATTCTAACACGGGAAATGGCCATTCTACGTGATTTTATAACTGAAGAACGCCATTTTTCGTTATTTTAACACGGAGAATGATTATTCTCCTGCATGTTAACACGAAAATAGCCATTCTCCGTGATCTTATTGCGGGGAATGGCCATTCTCCGTGATTTTAACACGGGGAAATGGCCATTCTCCAGCATTCTAATACGGAAAATGGTCATTCTACGTGATTTTACAACGGAGAATGGCCATTCTTCGTAATTTTAACACGAAGAATGACTATTCTCCTGCATGTTAACACGAGAATAGTCATTCTCCATGATTTTAACATGGAGAATGGCCATTCTTCGTGATTTTACTACGAGAAATGGACATTCACTACTAGAATAAGTCATATTAGCGACGCAATTAGCGACGTTTTAACGTCGCTAACTTTTAAGGAATTAGCGACGTAATTTATAAACGTCTCAATACGTCACTATTACCGACGAACGATGATGTTTTGCGACTTGGTTTTGTATAAAGAAACATACGTCACGGATAAGTCAGTGAACGTCGCTAATATCACTAATATTAGCGACGTTTACCGACGTATAGTTATGACATCGCTAAAATAAAAATATAGGGCATTCGAGTTTTCATTCCCCCCCATTATTTCGATCGAATTTTTTTCGAACCCGTGCCCTTCCCCTCGGTGACCCTCCCCCCTCGGCCCCCGACCCTCCGCGACCCCGTTCGGCGACCCTGCTCCCCCTCGGCGACCCTGCTCCCACCGGCGACCCCCTCGGCGACCCCCTCGGCGACCCCCTCGGCGACCCAGCTCTCCCTTGTCGACCCCGCTCACCCTCGACGACTGCTCCCCTCTATCTCCAGCTCTCCACCGGCGACCCCCTGCCCCCTCGACGACCCGCTCCTCCGGCCCCGACTAGGTAAACCCTAAACCTATTTCGGACACAACACTGTGACACAGGACACAACACTTTGACACACACACACACACTTTGACACAGAACACACTTTGACAAAGAACCTATTTCGGACACGACACTGTGAACATTTCGATATTTACTATTATTTGCTTTGATATTTATTTTGTTATCTAGTGTATTTGATATATATAATTATTATATTTATGTCTTATTATTTGATATTATACTAATTTGAATGTGGACTGGTTTAATATTATTGTAGAAATTAAATAGTGGTACTGTTAATAGCCAATCATAAGAAATGTTTGAATTGGAGGTTCACTTGGGGTGTTGTTCATAGCCATTAGAATGATGGTTTGAAATTGACTTCAAATTGAGTCAGGGCTTGGGTTCATTATTGGATATAGGTCAGTTTTGGGCTAAATTGCTGGGCCATTGAAGTATATATAGTTACTGTTGTTATAGACCAGGTTCTTGCAGTACTTAGTTGGTAGACTCATTGAATAGGTAGCAGTGGAGTTTATGTTAACCAATAGGGATTCAAGGGTGTAATGGACTTGTGGATGCTCAAGTTGAGTGTTAGGACTTTTCCATTCCTCTTAGTTCAGAGAGTATTACATGACTCACTTGTTTAAGTAATTTTGTTAATAATTAGAGCATAGTCAGTAGATTAAGTGGTTTTGTAAACACTAGAAATTGACTGGAGGTTTAAATTAGAAAGCTTCTAAAAATATTATTTCTTTATTTATTGGTGATCTAGAGACATTGTTAACCCCATAAGAGAGGCAAGGTACTCATACTCGATCATCACATACATGCATTCATATTACACTTGACTTGTTTGTACTTACTTCCACTTGCTTCCATTCGTGTCATGTCGTGTCGGGGAGGGAAGAACACCAAAGGGCATGTAGTCACCTAAGTCTTAGCGTGTTGAGTATAGGCACGATATACCTTATACTATATTGGCATCATATACGACACGTTTGTTTACTTGATTGCTAGTATGTAGTATACTGTATGTCTTATTATAAGCATAATTGATAGCATACTGTTGCTACATACCTTACTCCTGTTAATGTAGCGTATATGGTATGCCTTATTATAGGCAAGAATGATAGCATAACATTGCACTATACTCTTGACTTGAGCCCTACATATGGTAGGTAATGTGTGTATGTGTGTGAAGAGTGTACATGAGATAGGTAATATCATAGGACTCCTAGTTACTATAAGAGTGTATAGAGTAGCCTAGAAGTGTAGGTATAATCGAATACTTATGTGTCTATGCATCCATTTGGACAATATAATCGAATAAGTGTATCTATCTTTGTAGAATTAACTTCAAATGGATATAAATTACTACTTACGGTTCGTGGATGTACAACCATCATCCTGATGACATGTGCGGTGTGCGGGATGAATTCATAGAGGGTGTACAGCAGTTCCTGCAGTTTGCCAAGGCATTCCCTCAGTACATGGACGGTACCAAAATTAAGTGTCCGTGTGTGAGATGTCGCAACTTGAAATATCATCCAGAAGTGGAAGTCACGTATCATTTATACTCGAAGGGTTTCACGCCGAATTACTATCAGTAGAGCACGCACGGAGAAATTGTTTCTTTAACATTGGAGTATGAGCCTTATGTGGATGTCCACAACAACGCTGCTTACGATGATACGATGGGTTGGTGAATATGGTTTTTGACGCGACAGGGCCTAGTTTCGATCAGGACGATCATGATGCACCTGAGGAGGCACAGAACGTCGATGCTGCACAGTTCATGGAGTTGCTGGAGAATGCAAGGACTCTATTATATCCTAGTTGTGAGGATCTTTCACCAGTTGGAGGTGGTTACAAGATTGTTGAGCATCAAATCCGATTTTAACATGTCGCAAGATTGTTATAACGTCTTATGGAGTTGTTTATAGAAATATTGCCTGAGGGTGCTAAGTTGCCTAAAGACTTCTACCGGTTTAAGAGGATTGTGAAATCGCTCTGGATGGGATACGAGAAAATTCGATGCATGTCACAACGGGTGCATGTTGTACTACAAAGATGACAAGGATGAAGACGCCTACAGATTTTGTGGTACCGATCGCTACAAGAGCAGTAGTACAGGAAAGTCTGTCGGTGCCAGAAAGCCTACCGATTCGATGCACTACTTGCCGTTGACGCCGTGGTTGCAGTAGTTGTTTATGGTGAAGGAAACTGCAGAAAACATGAGTTGGCATAAGCGAAAACAGACCGAATGAGTGTTGGATCATCCATCTGATGGAGAAGCATGGAAGCACTTTGATCGAGAGTATCCAGATTTTGCTTCTGATCCGCGTAATGTCAGATTGGGTCTCTTCTCCGACAGTTTTACCCCATTCGGACTTCGGGATCCCAGTATTCGTGTTGGCCTGTGATCGTCACTCCGTACAATCTACCGCCTTAGATGTGCATGAAGACTCCGTATATATTCCTCACCGTTATTATTCCAAGTCCGAACAATCCGAAAAGGAACATTGATGTGTATTTACAGCCATTGATTGATGAGTTGAATCGGCTGTAGGAAGTTGGTTCCAACACGTACGATGTATCTAGAAAACAAAATTTTCAGATGCGGACAGCACTTATGTGGACCATCAACGACTTTTCGACCTATGGTATGTTATCTGGATGGAGCACTCATGGTCAGTCTTTCAAGTCCGTATTGCATGGACCGCACTATGGCTTTCCGTTTGAAACATGGAGGCAAATCGTGCTTCTTCGATTGTCATCGATAATTCCTGTCGAAGGATCATCCGTACCGAAGGAACATGAATACTTTTCGTGCTGGCGTTGTGGAGAAGGCTAATCCCCCGCCAAGGTGGTCCGGATACACGATATGGAAAGAGATAAAAAATTTATCAAGAGCTATTGAAGAGCCTGCTACAGGCTACAAGTATGACGGATTTGGTTGTACTTATAACTGTACGAAGAGGAGTATATTCTGGGATCTGCCATATTGGAGCACCAATCTGATTAGACATAACCTTGATGTCATGCATATCGAGAAGAATGTGTTTGAGAACATAATTAATACTGTAATAGATGTAAAGGGGAAGACGAAAGACAATCCAAAGGCTAGATTGGACTTGAAAGACATATGTAGACGTCCTGTATTGTATTTAATAGAGGACAGAAATAGGAAGTTGAAGAAGCCTAAGGCAATTTTTTCATTGGAGAAGGAGGATAAAGTGAGACTTTGTAGGTGGATTCAAGGTCTGAAATTTCCAGACGGGTATGTTTCGAACTTGAGAAGATGCGTCGACCTCAAGGAGAACAAACTGACAGGTATGAAGAGCCGTTATTGTCACGTATTCGTGGAGAGGTTAATTCTGATTGCATTTCGGGAATTCTTACCCCCGGTTGTTTGGGATCCATATTGACCGAGCTTAGCATATTCTTCAGAGATCTTTGTTCTAGTAAGTTGCTCGTCGATCGTCTAGAAAAGTAGGAGAACGATATTGCGGTAACACTGTGCAAGCTCGAGAAGGTATTTTCTTCTGGATTCTTCAACTCCATGGAGCATTTGCCAATTCATCTTTCCTACGAGGCACGTGTTGGCGGGCCCGTCGGTTATCGGTGGATATACCCGTTTGAGCGGCATTTGAACCACCTAAAGAGGAAGGTGAAAAACAAGGCTCGGGTCGAGGGTTCTATTTGTGACACGACCAAAATAAGCCATATCAGCGACGAAATTAGCGACGCCAACTTAAAACGTTGCTAATATTTTTGGAATTAGCGACGCCAAAAATAAGCGTCACAACACGTCGCTGATAGCGACAAACAGCGACATATTGCGACTACCTTTAGTGTAATAAAAAGCAACGTCGTTGATTTGTCGGAAAACGTCGCCAGTTTTATTAGTTCAGCGACGTTTAGCGTCGTAACGCTTATGGTGTCACCGAATATTAAAGAAAGTTGACGCTTTGCGACGTATTTACAGACGTCGCTAACTTGCTGCTAAATAGGGTTTCCTCGGTTCGACTTTTTATTTCTCCCTCTCACAAATTTTTTGTTCCCGCCCCTCTTCCCCCGAACTCGACGACTGTCCGACCCCCTTCCCTCAGGCGCCGCTCATCCTCCTCCTCCACCGCGAGCCCCTTCTCCTCCCTCCGGCGAGCCCCTTCTCCTCCTCCTCCTCCACCGCGAGCCCCTTCTCCTCCTCCACCGCGAGATCCTCCTCCTCCACCACCGAACTTGTCCTCCTCCTCCTCCTCCACCACCGCGAGGAGACTGAAGGTAAACCCTAACCCTAATTGAGGTGTTTTTCGTGTCCAAAATGGACACGGAGACACATTACGACCATGTGTTCACTGATACAGTGTGTTCGTGAGGTTTTGGACACTTTGTGTCCATTTGTTGGACACGTGGACACCCCCAAGCATGCATATATATGTATTTCACCTCTGTACACTTAATCCCCTACTTACACTTGTGTATTTTCGTATTAATTTGAATTTTCATATTGGATTTGGGTTTCGATATAGTGTTTGATACATTGTTTCACCTTACAACATTCCTACACTTAGAGACGTTTAGTACACAACTAATTATTTTATCCTATTTCGTAAGTGTACTTTTGGGTAATCCAGGTATATTAGTTTACCAATATCCCCAATGGCCGAAGATTTTAAGGATCGCTGCATTGCAAAAAATGATAGCAACACCTATGTAGTTATCAATTTATTTGTTTTATGTTATCAATTTATCTGTTTTATCCGCTGCAAAACTTTTACAAAAATAACTATTTTATAAATATACACAAGTACGACTTGTACAGTGCAACATAGACTTGTACGATATCACGTCCGTGGCGACTTATTGATTCGACGGAATCAACGCGAATAAGTATGATTAGATTGTTGTAGAGGGTTGATGTTACTAAAAGAAATACAATCTGTTTGTTCTAGAGGGTTGATGTTACTAAAGAGAAATACAATTTGTTTGTTGTAATAGGTTGATAGTATTATTCAAACACCTCTGAAATCCAAGAGCCATCAGGGTACACTAGAGGTCTCTCTCCACTGTAATAGAATTGGTTTTAGTTATGATGTATAGGTGTGTATTGGACACAAAGCAGAAAGGACAGGACGAGAAGAACTCTATATACATATTTTGGTGAGTGTCTTTGCCTAATACAAGTTTGACACTAACCAGTTTGAAGCATCTTTGTGCTTCCTAGGTTTAAGTTGGGGCTCACATAAGTACAACAAGAAGTAAAAGAGAAAGGAAATGTTAGTTAATATAAGTTGTCATTATATAAAAGCCTTCTATATCCGTCCTACATCTGGAACTATGTGCAAACGAAGAACTATCACTGGAGTATAGGAAGATTAATAAAATTTCACTAAACCCCTAGTTCTCTTTATTGTTGAAGTATATGAACCAATTAGTCAACATCTATTTGTTGAAGTATGGTACTCCATTCTTCGTAAGTTCTAGCTATATATGTCTCAAGATCCAATACTCAAAAATCCCAAGAAGGAGAAGAAGAAAAGTGTGAGTTCTACAGTATGGTTCTCTTTGTAGAATTGTGTCTTATTTTAGACAACAAGGGTTTCATATTTTTACAGGTAACATGGCAACATGTGTAAGGGAACATATAGGTGTGTGTTTGTGTTTGAAAGGGAGTGTCACAAGAGTAAGGCGTGAGCATGTGTTAGTATTTTGAGCTGTGAGAGTGTTTGTTCTATTGAGGTTAGTATTTGTTACAATTATATTATTTGTGACTATCGATCTTACCAGATAGCACCCATGACCCGAGGAGCGGCACGTCGTTTGAGGAAAATAGTGAATGCTGAGGTGGCTCCTCCTACAGTTAAGGAGGAAGTGGCACCGGTTGCTAGTGAGACCGGGAGTTCTATTCATCCAGCACCGGTAGCTAGTGAGATCGGGAGTTCTATTCATGCAACACTTGCAAGGGACGATATCTCTCCTCACTGCCAAAGATATCGCTTTTTCGAGGTGGTTGCGTGATCGTATCACTGAGCGTTTGCGTGAGCTGCGTGGTTCTCATTAGTTATTAGTACTTATTTGTATTGGACTATTTGTTTTGGGTTATTTTTGTATTAGACTATATGTATTGGACTACATATATGAATTAGTACTGTGTCAATCTCTGGATTGTATTGGACTACGATATGGTGATCAGGACATAGTCCCTGCAGCCATTCGACTGGCAAGGCAGAAACTATGTATCCGTCGATAAAGTTGACTGTCCTCCGACCCTCATCCCTCGGTAATGATGATACAAGAACCAACCAGAGAGGATACTCTGAGAGATCCATCTGAGTAGGACGTATACTCTGAGAGATCACCTTTACAAGAATGATATCAATAGTGGGATTGAGTGTTGGAGGAGATATTATCAGAGTATACGTCCTACTCAGATGGGTCTCTCACCGTTAATATTTTTTTTTGACGGCATGGTGGATGTGCTCCCTCAACAGATTCTTGCTCCGAGCCAAAATATTGCCCCGGAGCTCAAGGGGACATCCTTCGTGTAGAGCTCGAGTGAGAGGTTCCTGACAGCATGGTGGTCTCCTTTGTCAGAGTATCCGTGCTCATCCCACATTGCTTGTGTATCCTCTCCGGTTGGGTTGTGTTCTGAGCCATCCATTCTCACACTTAAAATACATATGAATTAGAACTGTGTTTTGTATTTTCGGCGAAGCCAGGGATTGGATTCTGTATTTTGTATTTTGGTTTCTGTATTTTATCTCCAGCTCCATTTTTATTAATCTACGGTACGACATGGTGATCAGGACATAGTCCCTGTAGCCATTCGACTGGCGAGGCAGAAACTATGTAGCCGTAGATAAAGTTGACTGTCCTTCGACCCTCATCCTTCGGCAATGATGATACGCCAACCTATCAGAATCTTCGACTCTCTTTCGCTTCTTGGATATTGACCCAACTTCCAATCTCTCATTTCCCTCCGGGTCCACTCTACTCCCAATCTCTTCCTCTTTTATACACGGATCTACAGAATCAATACCATCCAAGGAAAGCAAAACTGAATCAGTATTGTCTTTCAGATCGTCCTCATCAAGGCATAACAGGCTGCTCAGCGTGCCCAACTTCTTCAACTTCTCGCTGGCTGCAGAGTCGAAATGGAACGGGTCCTCTTTGCCGGCCCGGAGCTCTGACTCGCACTCGTTGCCGCGATACCGGTTTTCTCTCCTCCTCTGACGCGGGTCATAAGAAAAGAAATTTCGTACCTCTTCTTCACATAAACGTCATTACCGCCTTGTACTCAAGCCTCCTCATCTGTGATGCTATCCAACTTCTCGGTGCCTATATTGTCACTCGAATCTTCCATTCGACTCGTATCGTCCTCTTCTTCGCCTGTCTTTTCGCTTCATGTCATACAATCATCTGCTATTATCGCCGACTCATTCGACTCCTTCTCCGATGACTCCGAGAAGGAGGAGAAGGAGAAGGAGGAGGAGGAAGAAGACTCGGAGAAGGAGTCGAATGAGTCGGCGGTGATAGCAGATGATTGCAAGACAGGTAGCGAAAAGACAGGCGAATAAGAGGACGATACGAGTCGAAGGGGAGATTCGAGTGACAATGTAGGCACCGAGAAGTTGGATAGCGTCACAGACGAGGAGGATCGAGTACATGGCGGCAATGATGTTTATGTGAAGAAGAGGTACGAAATTTCTTTTCTTATGACCCGCGTCAGAGGAGGAGAGAAAACCGGTAGCGCGACGACGAGTGCGAGTCAGAGCTTCGGGCCGACAAAGAGGACCCGTTTCCATTTCGACTCTGCAACCAGCGAGAAGTTGAAGAAGCTGGGCACGCTAAGTAGCCCGTTATGCCTTGATGAGGACGATCCGGAAGACAATGCTGATCAAGCATCTTTCTTCTCCTCTCCTCCACCATGGCTGTGGACCCATCTGCTCCTCCCTACTTCCTTTTTTCTTATTTGACTCTCTCAGCCACATATGATATCCACCTCAAGTGTAGAGTCGGGAGAGAAGAAGTGGACAGGAAGAGGAGGAGAAAGCAGCACAGCCGGCGGCATGACCCGGAGAAAGTACAGATATTTTCTTTAAATCCGTAGGAGAACTATAAGGTTATATCTTTTTACAACATGTCACCTTGTCAAAGACCCTTAATGTGAATATCATGTTACCGCGGTGTTGGAAGACTAACATGTCATAAATTTTTAAGTCGTGTGTTTTGACATAATCCTCCCAACTCTTTCCTCCTATGTAGTAATCTTGCATTACTACATAGCATGAAAGAGTTCGGAGAATTATGTCAAAACACACGGCTTAGAAAATTATGACATGTTAGTCTTCCGACACCGCGGTAACATGGTTGTCACATTAGGGGTCTTTGATAAGGTGATATGTTATGAAAAGATATATCCTTATAGTTCTCCTACGGATGTTGAAGAAAACCTCTGTACTTCCTCCGGGTCATGCTGCCGGCTGTGCTGCTTCTCCCTCCTCTTCCTGCCCACTTCTTCTCCTCCGACTCTACACTTGAGGTGGATATCATATGTGGCTGAGAGAGTCAAATAAGAAGAAAGGAAGTAGGGAGGAGCAGATGGGTCCAGAGCCATGGTGGAGGAGAGGAGAAGGAAGATGCTTGATCAGAACTTGAGGTAGAAAAGTTGTGACGTTGATAGCGTAAGAGAGGAAGAGGGTGAATGGATGGAGGGAAGTGGCTGCATGCCTTTGGCTCACTCGAGCGGTATTTGTCCTCCGACCCTCATCCCTCGGCAATGATGATACGACAACCTATCACTATATCTTATATAGTAGTAGATGATGTCTTAATATTACATTATGTGAGTTCATCTTGATTCTGTTACATTCTTCAGATACTAGATACGATAAGAACATATACTACACCATATGTACAGAACATAGATGATTCACACTAATGTATGCTAGAATAAATTTTGGGTTGTGTTCTGAGCCATTCGTTCCCATACTTGGCAATTAAGCCATTCGACTGGCGAGGCAGAAACTATGTAGTCGTAGATAAAGTTGACTGTCCTCCGACCCTCATCCCTCGGCAATGATGATACAACAACCTATCACTATATCTTATATAGTAGTAGATGATGTCTTAGTATTACATTATGTGAGTTCATCTTGATTCTGTTATATCCTTCAGATACTAGAAACGATAAGAACATATACTACACCATATGTATAGAACATAGATGATTCACACTAATGTATGCTAGAGTGAATTTTGGGTTGTGTTCTGAGCCATTCGTTCCCATACTTGGCAATTAAGCATGTAAACTAGAACTGATTATGTTTACTTTGTCTTACGATACAGATTTTCACATCCAAATTGAAATGGATCGTTACTTCATTGATCGGTCGCTAATAGAAATTCCCGTCGGACGGACGACGGATCTGGCCGTCGCTAAATCGACAAATTTTGGTAGTGATTGTTGTGGACTTGGTTATAGGGACTGAAATCTGTGTACAGTGAGAAATGGACATTCTAAGAACTGGACATTGTGTGATTGTTGTAGACTTGATTATAGGGACTGAAACCTGTGTACAACGAGAAATGGACATTCTGTGATTGTTTGGATCCTATTCTACAGTGAGAAATGGTTATCTTTTTAAACTACAGGAAGAAATAGACATTCTGTATTTTATTTTTTTATTTTTTTGCAGATTTAGCGACGTTTACCGACGTCCATCGACGTACGTTTGCGTCGATAAACGTCGATAAATCTGCAATATTTTCCAGGTTACAGACGTTTACCGACGTTATTATACGTCGGAGAACGTCGATAAATGTCAGTTCACGTCGGTAATCATCCCAGGAATTCCCAGGACTTTACCGACGTGTAGCGACTTTGAACACGTCACTAAACCACCGACAACACGACGGTAATCGTCGGTAAAGTTACCGACGCGTAGCGACGTCAAAAATACGTCGCTAATACAACGACGACACGACGGTAGACGTCCGTAATATACCGACGTATATACACGTCGGTAAACGTCGGTACTTGCAACGTTTGGCGACGTTTTAAAGATCAGCGACTTACATTTCCGCGACCAGCCCAAAACGTCGATAATTTCGTCGCTAAATATTTTTAGCGACGAAAATTGTCATTTTAGCGACGTCTTTAGGCGTCGCTAAAACGACGTATTCTGGTAGTGTGAAGCCTATATTCTCGAGGAGATTACAAACTTCTGCTCGACGTATTTCAAACCTCATGTTGCTATGAATAGAACGTAGGCTCCGAGAAACGACGACGGTTATCAAGAATCTAATGATGGAATACTGAAAGTATTCAATGCGTCCGGAAAGCCTTCGGGAAAAATGAAGAAGAGATATTTGAATGACGATGAGGTAAGGGCTGTTCAGTTGTATGTATTACTCAATTACGATGAGGATGAAGTGGAGAAGCTAGAGGGATAAGTAATTAATGATGAGTTTATGTCATCTCAATGTAATAGTATAAGCTAATATTATTGTACTAATCGGCGGTTGCTTCGTTATTTTTCAGCACATATAATGATGAGTTGAGGTCGGTTAGACCCTACCTAACAGACGAAGCATTAGAACAAGAAATGAGACGTCATTTTTCTTCTTGGTTGAGCAAATATGTAAGCAGCCCGGTAATTACTGGCATCTTTTAATGCAACTGCGTAATAAATAACTTACTATCTCTTCTTTGGTATTCAGGTCGATCGTCTAATTTTACCCGAGATTGAATTAATTAGAACTCTTACCAAGGGACCAATTACTTTTGTTAAAATATGACCAAGTTAATGTGTCAATGGCTTTCGGTTCAAGTCGACAAATGCTCCAATCAGAGACAGCTTCCTGGATCTTGATTCCACGAAAAACAGTTGTTTGTGTATCAAATCTTCAAACTACAAAGTCGTCGATCCAGGAAATAATTTCTTTGGCATCTTACGAGAGATTGTGGAGTTGACGTATAATTATGGTAGAGAACTTGCAAAGGTCGTGTTGTTCAAGTGTGAATGGTTCGATCCGATTGAAAATCAAGGTTGAAAAATTGACAAGCATGGTCTTGTGGATATAAACTACAAGCGTAGATATCAAGGCTACGAACCATTTGTCCTAGCAACTCAAGCTCAGCTTGTATACTTCACAGCTTATCCGAGACGGGAAGCAACGAAGTCTGACTGGTGGGCAGTATGCAAGACTAAAGCTAGAGATACTTTTGATGTTGATAAAAAAGCTTATCAGGAGGACGAGCTACCTCTTGTAACCAATATTGTTGATGTGGACTCCACGGAAGTTATGCATTACACGACACATAATGTAGACGATGTAGAATTATCCGAAGAGGAAGACGAAGCCGACGAAGGCGAAGAAGAAAGTGAAGATAAGGAGGAAGAGGAAGATGAGGTCGAGAAAGACGAACAAGATGATTATTCTGAAGATAATTGAGAGAGATGTACTTTCATTTTCTTATTATGTAGAGTTGGTTATTATCTAGTCTTGTTTATTATTTGAATGTACTATCTGGACTTAGATGTTTCTTGTAGAATGTACTATCTGAATTTAGATATTTCTTGTAAAATATACTATCTAGACTTACATGTTTCTTGCAAAATGTATCATCATATGTTGTCTTGGTTATTATCTTGTCTTTGTTGTACTTTTATATTTTTAGTCTCTATTATTTGTTGTCTTTGTTGTATCTCATCATATGTTGTTATCAGGTATGACAGGTCGTCGCGGATCGTTCCACATTTCCCGACGTGGGGCACGGGGTATTGGTACTGGCAGAGGATAGGGTACTCCTTCGGTACCTACTGGTGGTACTGCTAGAGGACGGGGTTCTTCTTCGGTACCTCCTACTGGTACCGGCTCTGGATTCTCGTCGCCCAGTACTCCTGTGTATCGGACAGTAGCTCCGTCCGCCACGATGCTACGTGGCATATCTCCTGGGACGAGTAGTTCCATGCCTGAGACTGCTCTCGAGAGTAGCGTTTCTTCTGCTGATACGACGATGGAGACAGATGAGCAGATGGAGGAGGCTGCGCCGACGGCCGACCAGTATCAGGCAGATGATGCCTGCATACCTCCGGAGGAGACGAGGACGGAGATCTGGGACGACGGTACAAAGTATTTTGGTTTATCATTTTTTTCTGTGTTTATCATAAATTAACTTTTCTCATGAATATAATATGTCCGTATAGATATCGTCCCCCGTCGGTACAGAGATGCCTAGGCCTGGTCCTGAGGCAAAATTATGGTGGTCCTTGGATAAACTACTCGGATGCTCTGGACGATAGGAAGGCCTACTGGTTTGCGCGCTTCAAGGTTAAAATAGATTTTCTTTTAACACGAATCATTTGATTTATGCATATTATATATAACAGATAAATATTTGGTTTGCGTACTCTTTTAGGATATATTTTTCTATCCACCACACCGGGCCGAGCTGATCGAGGGGATGTTTCTTGCTGTCGCTGCTAAGCTGATCCGCGACGCTATTAATGATCATAAGGCTCGTGATCGTACCGGAAAGCCAATCCAAGGTTGGATCACCCCTGATCAGTGGGATGCGATGAAGGCTCGATTCAACGAGCCAAGGTACAAGGAAAAGTCGGAGAAGGCCAAGGCGGCTAGGCAGCATGCCTCGAAGTGGTACGGTGGGTCGATTCCGATGACGAAATATTTCCGTCGTATGGTATGTATTTTTCTTTCAAAAATATTATTTTAATACAAATCCGATAAATTATTACTAAGATAATATATTTAATTACAGGTAAGGAAGGTCGGTAACGCTGACATGGTGACCGTCTTCCTGGCCACCTATCGGAAGGGCGAGGGCCTTATTGACGAGAGGGCCGAGCAGACCTATGTTAGTATTACAATACTATTTGTTAATTATAATACTTCGTGTTAATTTTAATATAACTTAGTAAATATGCATGCAAATAAATATTTATGTAGTAAGTAATAATAAGTACATTAATTAGAGATTAGAAATCATAGAGTACTATCCATACTTTCTAGGTCGAGTATCAGAGGTTTCGGGACCGGGCGACTGCTAGTGCACCTACTGTGGGAGAGGCCGGTACTTCCTCGCAGCCCACTCAAGCTCCGTCGATGGACGAGCTGTGGATGACCACCGCTGGTGGCCTCCGCAGGGGTATGTACTACGATACGGGATCCTATGGCGTCCTAGTTACGACCCAGTCCTCTAGGGCATCCCCTACTAGTGTGCATGGTCCACAGCCATCCCAGGAGTCTGTCCGAGTCCACCAGATGATGGAGTCTCTCCGTGACGAGCTGTTACGATGGATTCAGGACCAGTCTCAGCACCTGTCGGACGAGCCTGCACTTATAGCACGATTGGATGTGCTCGATCACTGCATTATAGAGCTCAGGAATGTGACTGAGCGGACAGAGCGGAGCGACACTGATCTTAGAGCGTCGACAGAGCGCAGCGTGATGGATCTGCAGGCATCACTGATGTCCATGGACGAGAGGCTGAGATTGGTACAGGTTTGGTGGCTGATAGCAATGATAGAATGTTATCTACCATGGATTCATACCACCAACGACTTGCAGCGTTGGAGCGTTATCGTCCTCCGGGTGCGCCTTCATCGTCGTCGACTCCGCCGGTCCTACTGCCTTCTTCATCGATACCGACTCCACCGATGTCACTACCTCTTTCATCGATGTCGATTTCACAGGAGGACTGTAAAACCCCTAAATTTCTACAATATTTTATTATTAATTTTGGTACCGATTTAAAATTTTTGTATTGTACGTCGCGTAGTCGTATTGTACGTCGTGCACGAAATTTCATTTTTCGTAATTGCTCGACGAGTGCGAATATGTGCGAGCGTACATATTTTTAGTAAAACATTTTTATATGGATAATAATTATTTGTATTGTACTCAAGGTTTATTTTATGCAAATATTCCTTGCAAATGAGATACATTAATTTAAATTAATATATTTCAAAATTTATTAATATTAATATTTTATTATTCAAAAAGATATTTAAAAAATATTTATTATTTTGAAAATTATTTTGGAAAATATATTTGAAATTTTTGTGGCCATTTTAAATCTTGATTTAATTTTATTTAAATAGTATAAGGTAAATAGTTTGGTACGAGGTACGTTGCACGAATTTCGTCCAAACTTTATTTTAACTAATTATCATAAAAAGGCTAATTTACTTTATAAATATATGTAGTATTTCGAAAAACTATATTTTCGTAAATATTCTAATTGCACTGAGGTACATGAAAATTTAATTCATGTATATATATTTGATTTTCAAAATTATTTATTTATTTAATTCATGTATATATATTTGATTTTCGAAATTATTTATTTAATTCATGCATATATTTGATTTCTGAAATTATTATTTATTTAATTCATGCATATATTTGGTTTCCGAAATTATTATTCATGCATAAATTTGATTTTTGAAATTATTTATTTTATTATTATCAATAAAAAGGGTATTTTGAAACTTGGTTGATTAAATGTTTAATTGTCGTGATATTTTAAATTTTAAATTTTAATTTTGTTGATTTAATTTAATAGCACTTATTTAAATAGATATGATTATCTAGATTCGAACTAGATTTGGATTAAATTGTTTTAAATTAAATAAGCGGCATTATCTACGGGGGAATTTAAACTACTCCTAATCCTATCCAAATGGGAATTCCCACAACCTATAAATAGGCAGGTACTCCTCCATATTATTTGTCTCCCCAATTGATCTTCCACAAATATCTCATCGTGTTGTGCACCGTGTCCGTGTCCATCACCACCCATTCCACTATTTTTTTCTCTCTTTTTACATTTACAATTTCTTCCGTGTCCGACAACCCCGGACACCCATCCAGGTCATGCCGGACATTTCCCGACACGACGATACGACAGCTGCCTAACCGACTCCACCACGCACCACCACCAGCATCCGTCCCCGACATCACCACTGCTTCCTGCCGATCTCCGACCTAGCCACCACCACCTTCGACCACACCAACCACCACTGCGGCACCCCAACGCAACCGGCTCTCCGTCTCCGTCACCGCCACCAACCACCGTTACCACCACCACCACCACACAAAAATAAAGGAGAAAAACCAAACCTAACCCCGTCAGGCCGCACCACCCAGGTCCGGCGTCGATCCCGGCGACACCACGCGATCGCTGGCCTCGTGCAAACTCCTCGCCCCAGATCGACCTCTCTCCGCTCCGACAGCCGGAAACCCCTTCGCCCACTGACGATTTCGCACCGCCGCTCGAGGCCGACCGTGCCTTCCTCCGCCGCGGTCCCCGCGAGTGCGCTCGTCGCGCCGGAGACCATTCCGAGCGCCGCTCCCCCTTCGGCGTCCCCGACTTCGCCGCGCATCCCTGCGGCGGCCGCCCTCCGCTGAACCCGAGCCCTCCGCCCGACCAGGACCTGCCGCCTCCCGTTTCCTTCTACTCCTCCGCGCTTCCTCCCTCGCAGGACCACTCCGCCGTCGTAAGTCTCGCCGCCGACCTCTCCGGAGAACTCCACCGTCGATCCTCACCACTGGCGCCTTCCCGTGCGTCCGTCGCCGCCCCAGGGCCTCGTCTCTCCGCAAGCGGCACGCTGTCGACTCCACGACCCTCGCCGCGCCGTCCAGAACCGCCGGCCAAGCTCTTCGGTAAGCGCGCGCGCCCTTCCTCTTCAGTCTCTCTCTCTCTCACTTACTGAAATTTTGGGGATAAGGTTTTGTTAAAGAGAAATTTTTAATCATTATCATTATTATTAATATAATAATTAGTTTTAATATTATTATTACTGTTATCATTATTATCATTATTCTTACTATTATTATTATCATTATTATTATTATTATTATTATTAATTAGAGTTGTATTATTCTTATTACTAATATTATCATTATCATTATTATTATTAGTTGTATTATTATTACTATTATTGTTATTATTGTTAATAAAAAAAATCTATATATATTCTAAAAATTATACGTGTAGTATAAATATTGAATTGGGCTTGGTCCCATATTATTTTCAAATTGGTCTCAAGTCGTAAGGGTAATTTTTCTAGATTACTCATTAATTTCTAAAATATTTTGACACGTAAGAAATATAGTTTTCAAATAATAAAACAATTTTCAAAATAATTAATCTAAATTATTTTTGCTAATAAAAATATAGTTTCACTATCTAAATATTTTATTTTACTTAGTTTTTGCGTAAAAAGATTTTTAGACTTTAAAGTAATTATCTAAAGCTATTTTTACCAAAAATATATTTTTAAGTATTTAAGCATTTTTCTAAAAACAGTACGAAGTATCTTTCTCCGTAATTTCCCATTATTATTATCAAGGTTGGTCGTGACTAAATTGTGCCTTTTCTATTTTCTCGTGAACTCGGACCCCTTCACATTGACCATGGCTAATGGGCAAACAGGAGTTGTCGGATTATCACATCACATCAGACGACACACCAGGCAAGACACCTTGCCTTTACTGTTTAATTTTTTTTGCTCAATATCATGCATGTTGTATTTATTTTCAAGATTGTTTCTTTCTAAATTATATGTAGATACAAATTATTATATTTTATAAAATTGGCTTAGAGTTAAGAGACTACCATCAAATTTAGTGTGTCTCATTGACTTGCCACGATTGTACACGAGTTGTGTGTGAGAGTTATGAGTATCATATAGAGGTCACTTGCGTGTGGCCTGATCCCCCGTGCGCATGCGTAGGAATAACTGTCAATAGATGCATGATTAGAAGACTTGACAGTTATCTATATTAAAACAGTGTGGTGGAAACGACACGTGTTTGTGTGTCATGGTTACGACACACGTATAGTATCATTGGGGGGGGAGGGGACAACTACTAGCGTAGGGGCTACTTTTTACACATTTTGGGAGATAGTGTCTCGGATGAGTGCTACGTGTTATCCGGCCGATAGTGTCTCGGATGAGCGCTACTTGTTGGCCACTCTTTATTACATGCTTGAGACAGCCCCTGCGTAGAACGTTGTCCTCTAAATTGAAATCCACATAGAATGGTTAGAAACCTTTACTCATGCATACTTTTCTGTTGAGCTTTTATTATTCAGTTATTAGCATGATATTATGTGTTTTGTTACGTCCCTCTGAGGACCTGTTTTTCCCCAGGTGCGTTTCGTGATTTCTTGCAGGTGCTCTAGCTAAGGCCATTCCTTCCTTCGTGATGATTGCTCTTGGACTCGCCATTGCTCTCGCTTGTTAAATTCTTTTCTTGTATATTTTCCCATATTTAATTTGGTTGGTAGTGGACTTTGTCTTCGCACAACTATTGTGTATATGACAAACTCAAAGTTGCTTTATATCATTATTTATCTTTGTGGATGAGATTTAGTTGTCTTGGATTACTACATTTACAGCTTATGTATATATACGAGTCGTATATTTACTCATATGTATACAGCTGGCATGATACGTATATAGTCTCAAGTATTGGGACTGGGGCGTTACATGTTTTTGTGGTGGCCCATGCAGGTCGAGTTTGTCACTTCGGTTATGTAATTTTATCGATGTGAGCCTGCAATATAGGATTAGAATCTAGGAATCTCATCCACCTACTTGACATCATTTCTTGACTTCAAATTTTGAACTCTCGTTCGCTCTCCTTGATTTGTATCTTGCTTGACTCCTTCTACCGTAAATTTCTTAGTTTCGTGTTTTGACTACACTAGTATATGCCCATAGGTTAAACACATGGCTAGATAGATTGCATTGACAATTAATATCCATTGAGGTTATATTTGAGTATAAAGACATTTATTTTTCCTAGAGATATGATCATAGGGATTAGTTGGGTAGTAGCATATTACCGCCATCAAAGGATAGTTGAAATTTTACTTTAAATTTACAAGGTGGTATACACAAGAGGATAGCTAGACCGAGAAAGCAGATTTTTTATGAATTTTGAAATTGTGAAATAGTTATATTGTGACACTTGATTTACAGTTAACTTAAGTTTGGATTGTAATATGATAGAGTTTATCTCGAGATTACTTAAAGAGTTTAAAATATAATTTTCTAGACGACTAGAGAGATGAAAGTTTAGAAGGGAGAGAACTTGAGGTTTTAAATTGCGCGTACGATTTATAAAGTTTATTAAATTTTAAAGAGATGATGGAAAAAAAATTTTAAAAAAAAATTGGAAGATATCGACTTTGAAGGAAAAATTCAAATTTCAAATTTTGTCCTATGATCTATGATTTATAGAGTTATTTCGAGTTTAAAGCCTTGATTTTGGATATTTAAATTTTTAGTAAAAAAAATGTATGTTCATTTTGCGATATACAAGGACTATTTCGAGATTGATTAGAGATTTAAATTAAACTTGACAGTCTAAGATAATTGGTAATTGTGGTGGAGTATCTTGAAAATTTTATTGAGAAATTTCGAGAAACTTGAAATTTAGATTAGATCATATTGGTAGAGGACCAAGAAGCAAGGAAGGTCACCCAGTGAGATAGAAGTATTGTACATTAGATTGTCATGCCACCTATGATTATGATATTGCATATACACAAGTATAGTTAGTCATCGACCAAACCGATGAACATATCTTTTGACTTACTCGACCTTCTCTCAATTCTAGATCTTTTGTCATGACCATCTAATCATTTAAAACTTGAGAAATGATTAGATTGTTCCTTGATCAGACACCATCTAAGTGGCTATCATATCCCTAGAAACTGTACTCCTAATTTATTTTACCTTGATTTGTTAGAATCTAAGTTATCTTTATTTCATGCTTTAGCTCGGTCATTAATTTGGTTTGTTGATCATTATCTCATTAACTCCCACTTTCTACTTTAAGTTCTTTGGTGTCCCTATCGTGACTTTGATATTTGGAGCACAATACTAGACTTTTTCTTCCCACAACTTTCATATGTAAGACCTAGACGAGTCCACCTTCATGTAGGTATATCACGTGCCACTAAAATACGTCCCTTTGTACTCTAATTTCATATTGCGACTTTCGGGTCAAAATGACTGGACTCAAATCCCTACCGTGAAACCAATATACTTTAAACTATAGTTGAGACTCGACCTCGACTCGATTCTTTCAACCCGATATGTGATTCTTGTTCTACTTAAATCCTTACATGCTTAACCTTGCATTTTATCTTGATTGCTGGACCTATCACACCATTAGTTAAATTCTTTAAGTTGGGTAGAATACCTTATGAACTAGCCTTATGAACTAGCAACCCCTTTGACCTAGTGACCTATATTAGCAAGCTTATTTAGATCCTAGAATATAGAGGACCTAACCCGTCTAGCCAACCAAGGACTTGGACAAGAAGACTATAAGACGACTGTATGACTTAGAATCATTCTACCTTCTTTAAATCTTAATCTCTCGTGCCTATGTATTTACCATTTTGACTAATGATGCTAATGTAGCCTAGTTTTTGCAAGCTTATTCCTTATCGAGCTTGTCCAAGGCATATGTTAATTGGGTCGCTCCCACTAACGTATTGTCTACTCAGAACCGGTGCATAATGGTCTGATCAACCAAGTGCACTTTGGTTCGCTTTTATCTATCGCTCTACGTGGATGGGGACATAGCTAAACTTGTCCTTTAGAGTCGCATCCACGACTGCCTTGAAAATTCTTTTTTAAAATTTTTCGGTCACCTTTGAACCACGTATTCGTATTCAATAAATTCACCTTTGGAACCCTTTATCGCTTTCGTCTTCCACCTATTTTAGAAGGCCAAAATCCCTCGTACCAAGTATCCCCTTTAGTTGTCCGATCACTTATGACCACTGTAATTAGCCATTACCAACCCGTGGCTATATCCCCATCCTAAAACTATTCGTCTTTTCCCTTGATCCTAACCCTACCATCGTGACCTACTAAATGCTTGTTTATGTTAAGGCGTTATTTCTTTGCCTCACCCGAAGACATGTCATACCCCTTATACCTTCTCACCCCCTACTTATTCTTAATTTCGAGGACGAAATTCTTTTAAGTTGGGTAGGTTGTAAAACCCCTAAATTTCTACTATATTTTATTATTAATTTTGGTACCGATTTAAAATTTTTGTATTGTACGTCGCGTAGTCGTATTGTACGTCGTGCGCGAAATTTCGTTTTTCGTAATTGCTCGACGAGTGCGAATATGTGCGAGCGTACATATTTTTAGTAAAACATTTTTATATAGATAATAATTATTTGTATTGTACTTAAGGTTTATTTTATGCAAATATTCCTTACAAATGAGATACATTAATTTAAATTAATATATTTCAAATTTTATTAATATTAATATTTTATTATTCAAAAAGATATTTAAAAAATATTTATTATTTTCAAAATTATTTTGGAAAATATATTTGAAATTTTTGTGGCCATTTTAAATCTCGATTTAATTTTATTTAAATAGTATAAGGTAAATAGTTTGGTACGAGGTACGTTGTACGAATTTCGTCCAAACTTTATTTTAACTAATTATCATAAAAAGGCTAATTTACTTTATAAATATAAGTAGTATTTCGAAAAACTATATTTTCGTAAATATTCTAATTGCACTGAGGTACATGAAAATTTAATTCATGTATATATATTTGATTTTCAAAATTATTTATTTATTTAATTCATGTATATATATTTGATTTTCAAAATTATTTATTTAATTCATGCATATATTTGATTTTCGAAATTATTATTTATTTAATTCATGCATATATTTGGTTTTTGAAATTATTATTCATGCATAAATTTGATTTTCGAAATTATTTATTTTATTATTATCAATAAAAAGGGTATTTTGAAACTTGGTTGATTAAATGTTTAATTGTCGTGATATTTTAAATTTTAAATTTGTTGATTTAATTTAATACCCTTAATTAAATAGATAGGATTATCTAGATTCGAACTATATTTGGATTTAATTGTTTTAAATTAAATAAGCGGTATTATCTGCGGGAGAATTTAAACTACTCCTAATACTATCCAAATGGGAATTCCCACACCCTATAAATAGGCAGGTACTCCTCCATATTATTTGTCTTCCCAATTGATCTTCCACAAATATCTCATCGTGTTGTGCACCGTGTCCGTGTCCATCACCACCCATTCCACTATTTTTTCTCTTTTTACATTTACAATTTCTTCCGTGTCCGACAACCCCGGACACCCATCCAGGTCGTGCCGGACATTTTCCGACACGACGACACGACAGTTGCCTAACCACTCCACCACGCACCACCACCAGCATCCGTCCCCGACATCACCACTGCTTCCTGCCGATCTCCGACCTAGCCACCACCACCTTCGACCACACCAACCACCACTGCGGCACCCCAACGCTACCGGCTCTCCGTCTCCGTCACCGCCACCAACCACCGTTACCACCACCACCACCACACAAAAATAAAGGAGAAAAACCATACCTAACCCCGTCAGGCCGCACCACCCAGGTCCGGCGCCGATCCCGGTGACACCACGCGATCGCTGGCCACGTACAAACTCCTCGCCCCAGATCGACCTCTCTCCGCTCCGACAGCCAAAAACCCCTTCGCCCACTGACGATTCCGCACCGCCGCTCGAGGCCGACCGTGCCTTCCTCCGCCGCGGTCCCCGCGAGTGCGCTCGCCGCGCCGGAGACCATTCCGAGCGCCGCTCCCCCTCCGGCTTCCCCGACATCGCCGCGCATCCCTGCGGCGGCCGCCCTCCGCTGAACCCGAGCCCTCCGCCCGACCAGGACCTGCCGCCTCCCGCTTCCTTCTACTACTTCGCGCTTCCTCCCTCGCAGGACCACTCCGCCGCCGTAAGTCTCGTCGCCGACCTCTCCGGAGAACTCCACCGTCGATCCTCACCACCGGCGCCTTCCCGTGCGTCCGTCGTCGCCCTAGGGCCTCGTCTCTCCGCAAGCGGCGCGCTGTCGACTCCGCGACCCTCGCCGCGCCGCCCAGAACCGCCGGCCAAGCTCCTCGGTAAGCGCGCGCGCCCTTCCTCTTCAGTCTCTCTCTCTCACTTACTGAAATTTTGGGGATAAGGTTTTGTTAAAGAGAAATTTTAATCATTATCATTATTATTAATATAATAATTAGTTTTAATATTATTATTACTGTTATCATTATTCTTATTATTATTATTATCATTATTATTATTATTATTAATTAGAGTTGTATTATTTTTATTACTAATATTATCATTATCATTATTATTATTATTAGTAGTATTATTATTACTATTATTGTTATTATTGTTAATAAAAATAATAATCTATATATATTCTAAAAATTATACGTGTAGTACAAATATTGAATTGGGCTTGGTCCCATATTATTTTCAAATTGGTCTTAAGTCCTAAGGGTAATTTTTCTAGATTACTCATTAATTTCTAAAAATATTTTGACACGTAAGAAATATAGTTTTCAAATAATAAAACAATTTTCAAAATAATTAATCTAAATTATTTTTGCTAATAAAAATATAGTTTCACTATCTAAATATTTTATTTTACTTAGTTTTTGCCTAAAAAGATTTTTAGACTTTAAAGTAATTATCTAAAGCTATTTTTACCAAAAATATAATTTTAAGTATTTAAGCATTTTTTTAAAAACAGTACGAAGTATCTTTCTCCGTAATTTTCCATTATTATTATCATGGTTGGTCGTGACTAAATTGTGCTTTTCCTATTTACTCGTTAACTCGGACCCCTTCACATTGACCATGGCTAATGGGCAAACAGGACTTGTCGGATTATCACATCACATCAGACGACACACCAGGCAAGACACCTTGCCTTTACTGTTGAATTTTTTTTTGCTCAATATCATGCATGTTGTGTTTATTTTCAAGATTGTTTTTTTCTAAATTATATGTAGATACAAATTATTATATTTTATAAAATTGGCTTAGAGTTAAGAGACTACCATCAAATTTAGTGTGTCTCATTGACTTGCCACGATTGTACACGAGTTGTGTGTGAGAGTTGTGAGTATCATATAGAGGTCACTTGCGTGTGGGTTGATCCCCCGTGCGCATGCGTAGGAATAACTGTCAATAGATGCATGATTAGAAGACTTGACAGTTATCTATATTAAAACAGTGTGGTGGAAACGACACGTGTTTGTGTGTCATGGTTACGACACACGTATAGTATCATTGGGGGGGGGAGGGGACAGCTACTAGCGTAGGGGCTACTTTTTACACATTTTGGAAGATAGTGTCTCGGATGAGCGCTACGTGTTATCCGGCCGATAGTGTCTCGGATGAGCGCTACTTGTTGACCACTCTTTATTACATGCTTGAGACAGCCCCTGCGTAGAACGTTGTCCTCTAAATTGAAATACACATAGAATGGTTAGGAACCTTTACTCATGCATACTTTTCTGTTGAGCTTTTATTATTTAGTTATTGGCATGATATTATGTGTCTTGTTACGTCCCTCTGAGGACCTGGTTTTTCTCCAGGTGTGCGTTTCGTGATTTCTTGCAGGTGCTCTAGCTAAGGCCATTCCTTCCTTCGTGATGATTGCTCTTGGACTCGCCATTGCTCTCGCTTGTTAAATTCTTTCCTTGTATATTTTCCCATATTTAATTTGGTTGGTAGTGGACTTTGTCTCCGCCCAACTATTGTGTACATGACAAACTCAAAGTTGCTTTATATCATTATTTATCTTTGTGGATGAGATTTAGTTGTCTTGGATTACTACATTTACAGCTTATGTATATATACGAGTCGTATATTTACTCGTATGTATACAGCTGGCATGATACATATATAGTCTCAAGTATTGGGACTGGGGCGTTACAAGGACTATGAGCTTTTCTTAGCCCTTCGTCGCGGCGCGCCCCCTCCTGCTCCAGATCTCCAGTAGTCCTAGTTAGGACTGTTTGTATTGAGTATTTGAGTACTTGTTTGTGTTTACTATTTGTTTGTGACACTTGTTTGTTGGTTGTGTAGATACATTGGTTATTGGTTGTGTAGATCCATGACAATTTGGATATTGGTTTATATATGTTGTGTGGACTTTGGTTATTTTATGTTGTTATTCGTTTCATTTGGATGTTTATTTACCGGTGTTGAGTGTTCCACCGAAGGGGTCAGCGAACCCAGGGATAAAATGTGCTTGTGTATTGTGTTTCAGTGTTATTTATTAAACTGCAGGAAGAAAATGATTCTGTGGAGAAAACTACATACTATAATTTATTTATTTTTATTTTTTTCAAATTTATCGACGTTTACCGACGCTTTCCGACATCAAAATGCGTCGGTAGACGTCGCTAGACTGACATATATTGCCAGGATACCGACGTATAGCGACGTCATTTTGTCGGTATGCGTCGGTAAACGTCGGTAACTTTTTCAGGATTTTACCTCATTTTCCCAGGATATACCGACGTATAGCGACATAACAAAACGTCGGTAATATTCTCCAGGATATACTGACGCATAGCGACATCATAAACGCTGGTAATTTTCCCAAAAAATACTGACGTATAGCGACATCATAAACGTCGCTATTTATCGACGAAACGACGGTAAACGTCGGTATATTACCAACGTAATTTTGCGTCGGTAAACGTCGATGTTGGCGACGATCAGCGACGTCTTTCCAAACAGCGACTAAGATTTCCGCAACAAGAGGAAGACGTCGCTAAAATATTTTAGCGACGTCTTTAGGCGTTTTAGCGACGTCTTTAGGCGTCGCTAAAATGACTTATTCTGGTAGTGATTACCCGTGATTTTAGCATGGAGAATGGCAATTCTCCGTTATTTTAACACGGAGAATGACCATTCTCTATCATTTTAACACGGAGAATGGCAACTCTCCGTCAATTTAACACGTGTAAAGGCCATTCTCTATTTTTTTGAATGTTAATTTTCTGTGATTTTAACACGGAGAATGACAAAAAGGTTTTAATTCTCTTCACATCAGCTCTCTTCTCTAACTGGAATTCCAGTTGATGCTGATGATTATGATGATGAAGTGGGGTTCCAGTTGATGATGATGATGATGATGAAGTGGGGTTTCAGTTGGTGATGATGATGATGATGATGTGGGAACTGATGATGACGACATTGTGTGAAGATTGAGAATGGAGAGTCACTGACGAATTTTTGAAGTAAGGTTTGAAGATTTTGGAGGAGAAAACCTAGATTCGAAAGTGAGCAGCGTATGGAAGAAGAGAAAATATCGAAACTTTTTTGAACAGTAGGTTTCGTGGATGTTTTCAATAAATTAGAATGACAAAAAGGTCATTCCGCATCCTTTTATATATTTTTCGCTAATTCTGGGCACGCGATAAAAATGTTATTTTGCGGTGGGTTTTTCATAATTTTTTTGCAATTTTTGGGCATTTGATAAATGTTCCCAAAAGACTAAGTCTTTACATGGATTCCTATTTTGGTTTACATCAATTTAAGGTGTGTTTCGGGTCGGGTCAGGCCTGCTCGGGTTCAAGGTTGACCAAGCTTTACTGATTCTGGGTCAAACTGGGCTTAGTTCGAGAAGGAGACGGGCGGACCAACTTAGTCCGGAGTTTTGGAAATTTAAATCCAGCTCGAATTCGATCTCGGATGGGCAGTGAGCCATGCTTGGCCAGTTAGGGTCGGATCGGAGTTGGCCAGTAGAAGAAAAAAAATCTTAGGGTGCGTTTGATTGCAAGGTGGAAAATATGTGGAAAAGAAATTAATTCCATGGAATTATTTTCCTAGGAAAAAAATTCCATGGAATTTTAAAAAATGTCCATGGAAAACTTAATTTGGGTGTTTGATTGCCATTATTTTCCACGAAAAATAGTTATTTTCCATGGAAAATGACATTTTCCTATGGGTTGGACAAGTTTCATTTTCCACCATTTTAGATGAAAATATGGAAAATGATAGTTTTTTGGAAAATAATTCCATGGAAAATTTAAGTTATCAAACACTACAATTGGTGGAAATTCTGTGATGGAAATACTTTCTATGGAAAAAAAGCCCAATCAAACACAGCCTAAATGAATGACATTTGCTTTGGACTTTAAAAAACATGGGCTATAATATTAAAGAAAATTTTTATGCTAATAATTAAAAATAATGCTAATATTTTAATATATATTATTTTTGTTACATAAGTCATACAACTTATGTTTGGACTTATACTTTCAACGTCTCTTCAAATTTTTTGTAAGTTTGTAAAGTGGTTAAAAGCGGAAACTCAACCATAAGTCGCATCAGAAAATTATACAAATTATGTATGAGTTTTTGTTTTCAGCCTCTCTTCAAGCTTTTTTGGTAACAGCACAATTGTTTTGTAAATAGGCTAAAAGCAAAAGCTCAAATATAAGTCGCATATTTTAAATATACACATCTAACAATAATAGTATATATTGAAAAATTAACGTTTTCAAGAAGATCCAAGATACTATATACACTTCTAGATGCCTACATAGATTTTCTGGCCTCAATTAGGTTTCTATTGGAGTCATTTTCTGTGCCTCAATTAGGTTTCTGTGCCTCTTCATCGAATATCACTAGATTTCTTGTAAATATTTGAAAAGAGGAAAGGAAATTTATTATGGTATTTGGAAGAATTATACCCTATTTATAAGAATTTTTAGGTGCCAAACTACTCTCAATATTCTTACAATATAGTTGTTATAAGGATAATTTGGTAATTTTCAGCAAAATGATCAAAATACCATTTAAAACGTCCAAAAGTGTTATATATTGGGAGTATTTTGGTACAAATATTCCCATAGGCTAATATAGATGTTGGAATATATAATTTACCAAAATATTCCTCCAACGTTATAAATAGCAGTTATACGGAAGTATTATGGTAAATTACCCTCCAAAATGAATATATATATATATATATATATATATATATATATATATATATATATATATATATATATATATATACACTTCCGGTTCACATTGACCAGGCTTGACCTGGGTCCTCGACCCGGGCTGAGTTGACCAGGTCTACTGTGAAAAACTCAATTTAGTCCGTGTCTTTGGTCGTGCCAGGATCTCGGGCCCCAATTCCAAACCTAGCTCGAACCCTGATATGCTTCGAGTCGGTCCGAGTTGGCCCGTTAATCGTTATCTCGGCCGATCCAGTCCTGATTTGACTGAATCGAATTCAAACCGAATTTCAAACCGTCCGACCCATTAGATACCTTGAACATTGATTTCGATTTTGGACTATTTTGGATTTCTTTTGAAATCAAACATTTATATTTTTAGTGGAATATTTTAGCAAATGTCTAAATTCAAAATATAGAAACCAGCATATGTCAAAATTAGTAAATGCTCTCATTCCTTCATATGGAACAATAAAATTTTAATATATACTTCCACTATTTAATCAAAATTTTGACTGATTTATAAAGGAATGAAGACATTTGCCCATTTTTTTAAAAATTAATAAAAATATGCTAGTTTTTTATAGTTTTATTGAGAGTATTTGTTAAAATATTCCTATTTTCAGAGTAAGTCTTAGCCATTTCTACTAATATTATTTCACTATTAAAAGTATTCTAAAACAATAGTCAAAAGCTCTTCACAGCACCAATTGTCATTTTGTATTTGAAATAGAATGAACCCCTTTAAAGCATGAACTCTTATTCATTCGGGATGAATTTAAGTTTTTGCTTATTTATTTTCTTTTCCTTCACTAGGTACCAACAGGATTATCAATGTAGTAGTTTCGATTAAGATCAAAATCATGTAGATAAAAATATGTTATTTTAAATTGCAAGTCCTGATTCATTCTTGTTCTGTTTGTAGCAATGTAAAATCTATACTTTTCTTTAGAAAATCAAAAATCAAAATTAACATAGTTATATATAAAAAACTGAGTTTTGGATTAATAAAATATACTTTGAAAATAATATCCATTTTATATAGTGTATCCCTCTCCCGACTGACATTCATTTTGGTTTACTTTTTTCAGAAAATTTACTGTACCGAAATATATTTCTTAGAAATTAGTCAAAAGGAAACAAGTTTGGAGAAATTCGTTTAAACGAAACATGTAGCCATCCAAGATGGCGGAATAAGAAAAGTAAAAAAAAAAATCGAAATCCTGCCAACCAAGTTGGCAGAATTTGGTCAATTCCGTAAAAAAAAGAAAAAGAAAAGAAATCATGCCAACCAAGTTGGCGGAATTTGGGCAATTCCGAAAAAAAAAAATTGGAAATGATGCCAACTATGTTGGCGGAATTTTAGCATTGCTAAAATTCCGCCAACTTGGATGTTGGAATTTTTGGTAAGTTGGTTTTTTTTAGTAGTTTTTAAGTTGGTTTTTTTTAGTGGTTTTTTAAGTTGGTTTTTTTAGTGGGTCGGTTTTTCTTGGCTCGATTTTTCTTCATGGGTTTAGTTAATTGATTTTTATTCATGGCTACATTTTGTGGTTCACATTGATTCATAATTCATGTGGTTCACATTCCTTCTTCCTTCACGGGTTCTACTGTTTTTCTAGTCCACGGGTTCTAATATGGCAGAGAGATGAGAGAGAGAAAGATGTGACATAGACAATTTTGCTATAAAAGGAGAGAAGCATAACTCTGAACATCACACAAGAAAACAGAAAAACACCAGAAAGAAGAAAAAGAAACAAGTCCGAGAGAATTGGAGTTTGAGGAGGAAGAAGTAATCTGAGGAAAAATTAGAGTCTGGGCAGAAAGAAAAAATGAGGTGATTCTGGAAAAGTAGCATGCTTGGCATTTATCAATCCTTTCTGTTTATCTGATATAAAAGAAATTGTGTTCCATGCATTAAAAGAACCTTCAAAAGCAGTTTTTATCCATTTAAAAACCAATTCCAAGAATCCGTGTTTTCACTTTCAGCAATGGCATAAGCAATTGGATATAACTGATAGTTAAGATCATGAGCACAAGCAGTAAATAAAATACCTCGATATCTAGAGGAAAGAAATGTGGCATCAGTACTAATCATATGTAAACATTCCCTTAAAAAACCATCAACGCATGCCTTGAAACAAATAAAAATTCTTTGAAAACTACCATTTTCTGTAGTCTTTATACAACATCTACTACCTAGATTCGTCTCGATAATTGTAAGAGCATACTCTTCGAGACTATTATATGCATCAACATAACTACCATTTATTTCAGATAGAGCAATTTCTCTAGCTTTCCATGCTTTACAATATTTAATATGTATTCGGTGTTCCCTATATATATCCTTTACAATATAAGATGGACTATACGACTGATTGTCTCGAATTTTATCAATAACCTTGTTCTTAACCCATATAGTAGTAGCTAATGGATGACACCCTGTTGTAAGTCCACTTAAACAAGAATGTACATTTTCTAACGTAGCAATAACAAAACTTTCGCCGTTACCAATGGTTTTAGCATACACTCTCCAGTTACAACTTGAAACGTTAAATTTATATACAATTCCGGTGGCATTGTTTCTAGTAGCCGAACAAGTAAAATTATGCTCAATTGCTATATCACTAATAAAATTTCTAAATTTAGAACGATTCTCAAATTCTTTTCCAATAAATAATCCAGGAGTGTTCACACTATCAACATTATCATCAAATTCATTATCTAAATTTTCAATTAAATCATCACTATTTTCATCGTCATTGTTACTATCATCTAATACATGCTCTTCTACAGCAACATGAATAACTTGATGAGAAGAACTAGGAGCACTACTAATATTTTGTGGTGGTGGTGCAGTCACAAAAATACTAATATACTGTAATTGCATATTAACTTCAAGAATAAATTTTCATACTTCTTCACTAGCTAAATTTATACAATTAGAATGAAAAATATGTACCAATAAAAACTCATAATTAACAGAAAACTGATCAATAATTAGATTACGTAAACTCTCAAATGAAAGATTTCAATCAATTAAAATAACTTCAGTCAAACCTCCTTCGTAGGCTAACCCATTTAATATACCACCAATCGAGCATAGTTTCGTTAGACTTCTATCCATTGCGAAAATTGAGTTGATGACTTCTTCTGTGAAAAAATGCTGGAGGTGAGAAGTGAGAAGAGGATAAGAAAATTAGAAAGAAAGTGGTGTGTACAAGTATTTGATGAAATTTTTCTTTTATAGAAATTTTCATACAATGAGCCGTTGAGAGCCGTTGAAAAAGTAAGTATACGTTATAAAAATACAACCGTTGCAAATAAAATCAGATCAAATCTCTCGTCTCTATGCAACATGTGAACTAAGAATAAAGGGGAGCAAGTGCAATCCGTGAAGCATGAATCAATTGAACCCGTGAACCATGAATTAATAACCTGTGAACCATGAATCAATTAAACACATAAACCCACAATCGAACCAACAAAAAAAAATCGGACCAAAAAAAATCGGCCCTAAAATTCCTCCAACATAGTTGGCATCATTTCCATTTTTTTTTTTTTTTTTTTTTTTAGAATTGCCCAAATTCCGCCAACTTGGTTGGCATGATTTTTTTTTATTTATACGGAATTGAGCCAAATTCCGCCAACTTGGTTGGCAGAATTTCGAATTTTTTTTTTTTTTTACTTTCTTTTACTTTTCTTATTCCGCCATCTTGGATGGCTACAAGTTTCGTTTAAACGAATTTCTTCAAACTTGTTTTCTTTTGACTAATTTCTAAGAAATATATTTCGGTACAGTAAATTTTCTGTTTACTTTTAAACAATTAAACAAAAAAAATTTATACTAACAAATTGTGCGGGAGTTAGTGGATACCACGATGAGATCTATATTCTAATCTTTAGAGTGGTTTAAACGAATTTCTTCAAACTTGTTTTCTTTTGACTAATTTCTAAGAAATATATTTCGGTACAGTAAATTTTCTATTTACTTTTAAACAATTAAACAAAAAAAATTGATACTATGCATCTTTAACTCTGTAGATTTTATTTTTTCGATCATTTATCTAAGCAACAATTAGAGTGTCACTTGTCACCAGAGGATGGTTCAGTTACAACTGGTAGAAAATAACGTAAACTTATTGATTCAAGTCAGAGCTTAAAAATTTATAAAAATAAATATAATATTATTTTCGAAAATCACGGCACATAGTTTGTGTCTTTGTAGTCCATTTGAGAGAGTTTAGATGGTAAATTAAGTTCACGTATTATCATTATTTTGTTCAAAATCATTTATATTCTTGATTCATTAATTAAGAAGTCTTCTAGGTTAAATAGAGTCCATTTTGTTCATCCACTAAAACTAGGATACAATAACATGTTCATCCTTCTACTTAAAAGTTATCACATGTCAAACTAGTGGTCAAACTAATGTGGATGTTCACCAAACTACTCCCAAAGTGGTTTTAGGTTGGATAAAAATAACAAGTAACAATCCTTGAGTGAAAGGACAAACATCTATCATAGTTTTGGTGGATAAATAAAAATAAACTCAGGTGAAATAATCATTTTCTGTCACATTCCAAATTCAGTAAAGGGCTTAGCTCTCGATTTTGTAAATGATAATCGCTCTCCCTAATTTAAATAGGAAGAAAAATTGTGTGTTTGGTAGATTTATAGCAATATTAACTTTTTCTAAGTATTTAGAATTAGTTCGGCTCCACCCCAATGTTAAAGACGATGCTACTCCATGTTTAGTGTAAGTTTAGTACAATTAGATTATGATTTTATTTTATACTCACCCACTTTTAGTTCAGATCCTAAATTTTGGTATTTTGACTCCTAATTGGTACTTTGAAATAAATTCAACACTATGTCCATAGTGAGTTAAAGTGTTTGTATACTTTCGTAGTTGGGTTCACTTAACATTCTTATGTAATCTGTCCTAAAATGCTAGGAATTGTAAGCTTTCACAATTAAGATAATTTACACATTTTTTTTATCTATCGAATAATACTTTTATTCTCATCGGTTTACATCAATAATTTTTTTTTCCAAGTGTTCTTTGGCATGCGTTGGGACCTTGATAGTACAGTTGATCTTAGCCAAAAGTAGGGGTGAGCAATCGGTTTATTCGGTTTAAACCGAACCGAATAACCTAAAACCGAATTGGACCGAAACCGAATAAGCAAAACCGAAATCGAACCGAACTGGCCCAAAACCGAATCAAACCGAACCGAATTAAATCGGTTCGGTTTTCGGTTGATTCGGTTTATTCATAATTTTTTGATTTTTTTGATTTTTTTGAGCTGTTTTTTGTTAATATATATAGTAACTAAATATACATAGACATATTTAGTATATACCTATATATATTTAGTATGTACCTATATATATTAATACTTATATATATAGTACACACACACACATATATATAAATTAATTAATTAAATTTTTTTATTCGGTTTGTAGGAAATAATAATGCCTTGTTCTCATTGCTAGGATTTGTTACAATATATATAGTGTCTACATTTGGGTTTATGGGTATGGGCCATATTTACATTGCAAATATTATCTTATAATCTAACACCCCCCCTCAAGTTGGAGCATGTAAGTCACAAATGCCCAACTTGGAAAGAAAAGAATCGAACACTTGCTTTCCAAGGGGCTTGGTGAAGATGTCAGCCAGTTGAGAAGAAGTAGGAACATGCGAGGCTATTACGGTGCCATCTCTAATAGCATCGCGAACAAAATGCAAATCCACCTCAATATGCTTACTGCGCTCATGAAATACCGGATTCTGAGCCAGGTGCAGGGCTGACTGACTGTCACAATACACCGACATAGCAGACTCCTGACGAACACCCAAACACACCAATAACTCCTTCAACCATTTCAACTCACAAACGAGCGCAGCAAGAGATCGGTATTCAGCTTCAGCGGAAGATCGGGAAACAGTTGATTGCTTCTTGGTCTTCCAAGAAATAGGAGACCCCCCCCCCAGAAACACCAACCAGCCTGTAACAGAGCGGCGAGTCAAAGGACAACTGGCCCAGTCGGAATCACACCAACCAGAAAGACGGAGATCACAATCAGCTTTCTAAAGAATATCCTGTCCTGGTGCATTTTTGAGATATCTGACAACTCTCAAAGCAGCATGCCAATGATCTTGTCGAGGCTCTTGTAAGAATTGAGACAAGATATGCACAGCATAGGCCAAGTCAGGGCGAGTAAATGATGGATAAATCAACCTCCCAACTAGCCTCCGATAAGTCTCTGCATCCGTCATCCTTGGACTAGTCGATTCTGCCAGCTTGTGATTGGGCTCCATGGAAAAACCGGCAGGACGAGGCCCCATCAAACCGCATTCTGAAATGATGTCCAAAGCATACTTCCTTTGACACAAAGAAATTTCTTCCGCACTCCGAGCCACCTCTATGCCAAGAAAGTACTTCAACACACCAAGGTCCTTCATGTGAAAGCAAGAACTAAGGTACTTTTTGAAAGCATCTAAAGCACCTGTGTCATTACCAGACACAATCATATCATCCACATAGATCAAAACATGCAACTCTACCTTCCCCTTAAAAAAAGAGAAAAGAGAATAATCGGAATGTGATTGAACAAATCCATAGGATATCAGAGAAGCAGTAAGCTTAGCGAACCAACAACGTAGTGCCTGTTTCAATCCATATAGAGACTTACGTAGGCGACACACTTTGTTGGGTTCACTATACGAAAAACCTGGCGGCAACTTCATATACTGTAATGCCTGTGTTCGTATTACGTATTTGGGATACGTATACGTGTTTTATTCTGTATTGCATGATTCCTTGTTTAGCTCTCGGCTTGGTTTAACTCTCGGTTTGGGTTGGCTTGGTTCGGCCGGCCCAATGCTTGGTTCATCATGGGCCAAGGGTGGAACACCTTAGCCTATGCTTCTCCTTCATTTCCACCACAATCTCCTTTTTATTATCCCCACCAACCTTCTCTCTCTTCCATAATTCTCATTTACTTCTCTTTCCCCCACCATTACTCTTCTCCACCAACCAAGAACACCATAGGCAAGTGCAGCTTGCTTCCACAAGAGAACTCCTTTTGATGGTTTCATTAGCTTCTCCTCATGATTCTAAACCACATTAGAACTTGTCATTTTTCATTTTGAGGCTTTAATTCTTGTAGATCTAGAGTCTTGCTATTTTCGGATTTTGGTAGTTTTCATCTATCAAACTTTCTTGTTTTCAAGTTTTGATGGTTTCATGTTGTAGAGAATTTTATTCTACCCAATTTTGACCTTTGGAAAGTTGGATTCGGACTTGTTTTGACCAAGATATGGACTGTTGAAGCTTAGATTCAACTTTAGAGTTCTTGCTGTTCTTGCCATTTGGAGAAGACAGTGAATAGTGAGCTAGCTTTTTAGCTTACGTCGCTGACTTGTGTACGCTGCTCTTTAGCGAGCGTACGCTGACTTGTGTACGCTGTTCTTTAGCGAGCGTATGCTGACTTGTGTACGCTGCTCTTTAGCGAGCGTACGCTAGCCTTGATACGCTGCCTGTTGGTAGCGTGTCTTGAGCGTACGCTAGCTTGAGCGTACGCTGACCTGTAGCTTGAGCGTGCCCTTGTGTACGCTGACCCTTGCGTACGCTTCCCATTGGAAGCGTATGGACCCTTTGGTACGCTAGCTTAAGCGAGCAAGGTGTACGCTGGCCTGAGCATAGCTTGACCTGAGCGTATGGCCTTTGGCTGACTTGGTCTCATGTCAGCGTGTCAGATTTGGTTCTATTTTCCTTAAGCTTGGCTCTTCTATAGCCCTGTATATTGATATTTTATTAGATATTTAACGTCCATTTTATATCCTTACGCCTTTTGTCCTGAACTTGATAATCACGAATTTACTTGTTATGTTTGGAAAGGATAACTGAGCCTGACACGATAGTGACCCGTAGTGGTACACTCCTGACATGACTAACCTGACATGGCCTGATAGTGGCCCGTCGTGGCGCACTCCTGACAAGTACACCTGACATGATATATCTGATAAGCTGTTGCGACGGCTACCTGACATGACATGACTTGTATAATTACCTGGACACCGTGGACGGTTGTGCTTGTACAAATAAACCAGTCCTGTCTTGCATCATGTCTAGGACAGGGACTCCTGAGTACCACGGTCAGGAGTACCTACTAAAATGGACTAAGGCTAATAACTAGACTAATACATTTGTCATGACGAGATTTCCCAGCTACAGGCAATCCCGTTATCTGGGCGCCCCACTTGGGATCTGTAGCCTGCCGTCGAGTAGGGCACATTTCCAGCACACTGTCATGTGTTGTACCCTCTAAGTCACCAAAGGGTACATGCGTTTCCTGGACGATGTACCCACTTGAATTCAATCCCTGATTGCGTCCGGATAGCCTGGATGGTCTGCAGGGCTTGTGGCTGTGGAATAATCTCACTGCATCTTGCTAGTAATTAGGCCTGTGATAACCCTAGTTAGTTAACTATCAAGCCGTACTCTTTGCTTGGCCGTAATTGATTGGATGGAGTCTAGTCCAGCTTGTCTCGTCCCGATCCTGTATAAGGTTATGACATGACATGATTACTCGTGCTTTACTTAATTCAATATCAAGATTGTTACATGTCCTGAATCTTTCTTTTATCTTGTCGATAAATGGTGAGAATTCCAAGTTCTGCTCAGACGAAGGGTTACAACCCCGGCCCTTGTTTGGTTTACGGGTTGTAACCTGGTTATCTGAATAGTCCCATGGTTATCTCATCGTACATCATCCTGCCATGCTTTTCTAAAATTACTGTCTTTTATTATGTAATTATACTCTTGTGCTGATTGCTGGTTTTAGTTCTTAAGTGAAGCTTCCTTTGTGGCACTTGCTCTTTCTGGGGTCTGACCCAGCTGGTTTTGTATGGCCAGATACCAGAGCAGCTCCAGAGGATCTACCGGTTTTACATCCCGATGGTGAACACCAGGCGTAACCAGGGCAACGAGTGGGTTTATTTTTGCCTCTCCCACTCTATTGTAAAAATATTCTTTTGAGACGTTTAGCCGACGAGCACCTGTTTAGCTCGATTGCACTTACTTACTGTTTGCCTACGGGCTGTAACATGATTAACAGATCCTAGGGTTGATCTTGTATGACTAAACTCTTGCTAGTCCCGACATTTTGTAACGACTAGCTTCATGATCAGCTGAATATGTAATATTTGGGACGCCTTATTATTGTATATTTAATGATCATACATCTTGTAACTTTTACTATTAGTTGGTTGAGATTGAGACAATAGGCTATTTTATGACCTTAAGACTGATGGATTGTAGTGAAACCCTCACATATCTCGACAGCCGTGACCGTATAGCGGTGTGGATTCCATTCCGTTATACGTAGCTGGCTATGTCCGCCCCCGCTCTCCAGTATTCTGGTTCTGGGGCGTGACATATACACTTCTTCTGTCAGATCTCCATGAAGAAAAGCATTGTGCACATCCATCTGGTGCAAAGTCCAGCCTCTCACAGCTGCAACAGCCAAGAACGCCCGTACTGTAGGCATCTTAGCTACTGGGGCAAATGTCTCTGAATAATCGATCCCCTCAACCTGATGATTACCGAACACAACCAGCCGTGCCTTTAAGCGCTCAACACTTCCGTCAGATTTGTACTTTATTTTGTACACCCATCTACTTTCCAATGCTTTCTTCCCAGGAGGCAAATCGACAAGACTCCATGTCCCATTATTTTCTAGAGCCTGTATTTCAGTTTGCATAGCCGCGCGCCAGCCCGAATCTCGCGAGGCCTGGCGATATGAAGTAGGCTCAACACATGCAGTGATAGCTGCAAGAAAATCTCTGTGTCCAACAGTAAATATGTCATAACTTAGAAATTGTGTTAGAGGATATAAAGTACCTGAGGAAGTGACGGGAACAGATGAACTGTGGTGAAGGGGGGGACTTTTACTTCGAACCGCATTTGTCACAAAATCCTGTAATCGTACTGGCTGTGATTTCTTTCGCATTCCTCTTCCCAATAATACCTCGTCGGGCACCGCTGGCAACACTGTATCTCCTGTATTATTAGTAGTATCCGCATCACCCCCAGCGGACTCTCCTGTCAATACTTCTGCATCTACCTGTGCATCCTGGCTACTCGGTGCCGAGCCACCAGCAACCACTCCGGCCTCAGCAACCGTAGCCGACACCATCCCAAAAGCCTCTATATCGTCTCCTGGCACTTCGACAGATGTATGGCGTATCGCAGAAGATATCTCGCTAGCAGAGTCACATCCAGGAAATTCTTTTTCATACACTACTAAAATAACACATATTAGCGACGTTAGAATACGTCGCTAAATGAGGAAAATCCGTCGCTAAACCAGAACTGCGACGGATTTAGCGACGAAAATTTGACGTCGCGTAATGGCTTGTCGCAGATGGCCAATTCGTCGCAGTTCGTCGCTATTTGCGACGTTAGATGACTTGTCGCTAGACGTCGCTAATTTAGCGACGTCTAGCGACTACAGTGTATGTCGCCAGATTGGCGACGTAGGGCGACAACTTAGCGACGCATTGACCATTAGATACGATGACATGGCATGTCAGCCACGTCAGCACGTTAGCGACGTATAGCGACGTCTTCTCTCCGTCGCTAGACGTCGCCGAACGTCGCTATACGTCGCAGATGGTATAAAAAAAAATTTTAAAAAAATAATTGCTATTTTTGTTATGCTGTGTATCTGTGTTTACAGTGTGTGTGAAGTGCAGTGTTCGAACCATCGACAGTTTCGCTTACTGTTCTATATTTTATCTTGGATAGAAAGAGCAACAGTTCAGGGTGCACTTCTCAGAGCTTCCTCTTCACGTCCTTCACCTTCTCGGGATCCTTTACGACATCCCGAGAAAGTGAAGGCCGTGAAAATGAAGCTCTCAGAAGTACACCCTGAACTGTTGCTCTTTCTATCCAAGATAAAACATACAACAGTAATCGAAACTGTCGATGGTTCCGAACACTGTATTTCACATTCACTGTAAACACAGACACACATCATCACAAAAATACACATTATATTTTTTTAAAATTTGGGCAGCACCTCCTTTGTATATCAGAACATCGCTTATAACCCAACGTAGGTATATTCGTCATCCCCGTCGCAGATAAATGGCAAAACAAGTCTACAACCAATAAAAGTTTACAATCAATAAAAGTCTACAAACAATAAAAGTCTAACAAGCAATACAACCAATAAAAGACGATGGAGCAATATCATCACCCAATACAACTAATAAAAGTCTCGAAAGCAGAGAAAGAAGTATCTCAACCAATACAAGTCAACCACAAATAAGAGTCTCACAAACAGAGAAACAAGTGTATCAACAACAAATAATAAAAAAGACATCACAAAGGACCCCGGCTGCGCATCTGGGATAAAATGATGTCGTACTGCTCCTGTGTGAGCTGTGCAACGTCCGGAGGCAGTGAAACGTCTGGAGTCGGCGCCGTCGATGGACCGGGAGGACGCTGCTCTATCTCTCGCAGTCGCTCAGCATGCACAGCCAGGGCACTCACCATCCTCCGACTACTCTCCTAAAGCGAAGTCTGTACCTGATTGAGTGTGGCAGACATGGCGATCTGCGTCCCCTCCAGCTCGACCTGTCTACGCTCTGTGCGCTGCGTAGACTCGGTGAGCGTGTGCAAGTTAGCAGCTGTAGCCTGCTGCAGAGTCATCATCTCCTGCATACTGCACTCGATCGCATCAAATCGTCCGGTGATCGTCGGATCGTCGGATCGTCGCTCGGCCCCAGCTGCCTCAGAAATCTGCTGCTTGCAACTCGCGACGCAGCTCCTGGAGCTGACGAGCAATATCATGCGCCTGTGATGACGCCTGCGAAGCTGGAGACTGCGCACTGACAGAGGGGGCCCGGGATGACTCTGAAGCCAAATAGGCGCCGTAGGATCCCGTACCATAGTACGTACCCTTCTGAAGACCACCAACGGCGGTCATCCAGAGGTCGTCCGGCGATGGAGCTGTAGGCGGCTGCAAGGAAGTACCAGCCCCTCCCTCTGCTGGCGCACTAGCAGCAGCAGCAGCAGCCGCCTCCTCTTGTAGCCGAAGAAACTCGGCCTAGAATAATGTTTGCTAACGTCTAAGTGTTTGCTAAAGTCTATATTGATATCTATTTTCCTGTTTTCTAAGTTATAGTAAATTAATATAAAGGATAGAACGTACATATGCCTGCGTCGCCCTCTCGTCAATGAACTCCCCAGCCCTCCGATGGGTGACCAGGAAGACGGTCACCATGTTGGGGTCCTCACCCTTTTTTACCTGTTAAAATATATATTTATCTATTATTAGTATTAAACATTCTTTCCAACTATATATAAAATGATGTCCGTCATAGGAAACGTACCAGACGACGAAAATGCTCCGTCATAGGAATGGAGCCACCACACCACTTACCGGCGCTCGACCGCGCCATCTTGGCCTTCTCAGACCGCTGCCGGTACCCGTCCTCGTCGAATCTAGCCTTCATCGCAATGTTAAATCTCAGATTTTATGTGTATAGAGTGGTGTGTGAGTGTTACAAGGTGGCAGGCAAATGTGTGTGTGGTGTGAATTTGTGTGTATAGAGTGATAGGAAAACACTAAAATAGTTAAGGGAAACAATATTCTTTCCCCCCTCATTCTCAGATTTTGTGAATTAACAAATAGTCAAAAGAACATGTTAAATCTCAGATTTTATACACAACCTATCAATCTCAGTTTTGACAGTTTAAAGCTAAACTCAGGTTTTATCAATCAACACAACCCAAGTCCTAAACATTAATACACAGTTTATACAAACAACCAATTCAGTTTTAATAGTCTAAAACCAAAACCCAGGTTTGCTCTTAACAAAGAGTTATCAAAACACAAAAAGAACTGTGTCAGTGTGTGTGTGTCTGTGTGTGTGTGTGTCTGTGTGTGTGTGTGTGTGTCCGTGTGTGTGTGTCCGTGTGTGTGTGTCCGTGTGTGTGTGTGAGAGGAGGAGGAGGAGGAGGAGGAGGGGGGAGAGGAGTTAGGGTTAGGGTTAGGGTTTACCTTAGGAAGAGGGAGGAGGAGGAGGAGCTAGGGAGAGGAGGAGGATCTCGGATTGGGGGAGGAGGAGCTCGTCGGAGCGGGAGGGAGTCGCCGGGGGCGGGGGGAGCGAGTCGCCGGGGGCGGGGGGAGAGAGTCGCCGGGGGGGAGAGTCGCGGGGGGGGGGGGGGGGAGAGAGTCGCCGGGGGGGGGGAGAGGGATTCTGAAAATTTTGGAAAACTTTCGAGTGAGGGGGGAAAAGGAAACAGCGTGCCCTAAGTAAAACATTTAGCGACGTCAACTAACGACGTCGCTAAACGTCGCAAAACTTTATTACATGGCGACATATATTAATACTCTGTCGCCGAACGTCGCTATTCTGCAACGTAAATTATGTAATGTCGCTGAACGTCGCTGGTTAGCGACGATTTGCGACGTCACATGACGGGAGTCGCTATATTACATATATAGCGACGTTCTTTTCTTACGTCGCTAAAACACGTCGCTAATATAGCATATTTTAGTAGTGATAAAAAGTAACATCACGGGACACAAAAAATTCACCAGTCTCCAAATCATACAGTTTCCATCCCTTTTTATCAAGTGGATACCCAACAAAGATACATTTTCTGCTCCTGCTAGCAAATTTATCATGTCGGGATTGCAAATCATACGCATAGCACAGACAACCGAAGATACGTAGATGATCATACGAAGGAGCCGAGCCATATAAAACTTCATAAGGAGACTTAAAATGCAAGATACTAGAAGGGGTTCTATTTATCAAATAACATGCAGCCAGAACACATTCTCCCCAAAAATCTACGGAAAGAGAACCCTGAAATCGCAATGCCCTGGCTACATTTAAAATATGTCGATGTTTTCTTTCCACCCTTCCATTCTGTTGAGGTGTCCCAACACAGGATGTTTGGAACAATATACCTTGAGATGAAAAATAATCTCGTAAACAATTAAATTCAGTGCCATTGTCACTCCGCACACGACGTATATCAGCCCCAAATTGACGCTTCACCATGGCAATAAATTTAAGAAACATAGAACAAACAGCAGATTTATCCGTCAACAAAATAACCCAAACAGCTCTAGAAAAATCATCCACCAAAGTCAAAAAATATTGTGCCCCATTAGATGACGGAACACGATATGGTCCCCACAGATCACAGTGTATAAGTTCAAAGCATCTCAAAGCACGACTACTACTATCAGGAAAGGCATCACGAGTCTGTTTAGCTTGATGACAAATATCACAAGCCTTATGAGAAAACACACTACTACCAGAGAGAGAAGGTAAAGTCTGCATTACTTTATCTGAGGGATGCCCCAGTCTACTATGCCAAACCTCGGAATCATTCTCTTTGCATGCCAGGATCACCGAAGCCAAAGAAGCTGGAACCTCCCCCAAGAAGTAAAGTCCACCCCTTTGTTCACTTGCTCCAATCACCATCCTCGTACTTCGGTCCTGAACAAAACACAAATCAGGAGTAAATAACATATCACAATTTCTGGCACAAATCAATTGGGAGACAGAGATCAAATTGTAAGTCAATGTCGGAACATAAAGAACATCCGTCAACACCAACGAAGCAGTCAAAAATACTTTGCCTCTCAGAACAGCCTCAATAGTGCTTCCATCAGGCAAAATCACAGGACAGACAGGGCCCTCAAAACAATCAACTAAACAGTCACGAGAGCCTGTCACATGAAGAGTAGCCCCAGTATCGAATATCCAAGGGACAGAAGAATTCTTACCCATCAGACGATCAGAGTTTGAAGAACCAGGGTTGGAAGAATCGTCGTTACCCAACAAGCTCATCAATTTCTGCCATTGTTCACCTGAGAGTGGTGAAGGATACCCTTCATGCATCATATCCGCCGAACTCCCAGCAAGACCAGCAGGGACACCATGACCAGCAGCGGCGACATGATGAACAACCCCTGCGCCACCAGCACCACGTCCCCCATCACGTCTCTGTGGTGGTGCCGGGCCTCTGCCACCACCACCACCACGTCCGTCCTCACGCCGAGGACGAGTCTCCCACCACTCTGGATAACCAATCTTGGCAAAGCAAGATGCAACATCATGACCTGTTTTCTTGCAATGAGTACAGACCATACCTGATTTGTCCCTGGAATCTGAGGTTCTACTATTAGAAGTAGTAGAAATACGAGGTGAAGACTTGATAGCCAGCGCCATCACCTCCTCAGTAGCGGATTGGATCTGAGATTTTCGCATATCCTCCTCCTCACGGACTGCCTGGTATGTCCGATCTAAACTTGGCTGAGGATCCTGAGCCAGTAGATTAGATCGGGTATGACCATACAACTCAGCATTCAACCCATACATAAAGTCCTGAAAGTGGTCTTCATCCCTCATAGCCTGTAGCTTGGCAGCAAGTTCACCACAGGTACAAGTAGGTAATGGAAAATAAGCAGCTTGTTCATCCCACAAAGACTGCAAATTTCTAAAATAGGTTTCCACAGACATCGACGCCGTTTGTTTGCACTCGGCCAAAGCCACTTTAATTTGTTGCTTCCGAGTGCCGTTGCTAACAACAAATCTTTTCGCCAACAAGTTCCACAATGGATAAACCTTCTCAAAGTACGGCAAAGATTTCTTCAGAGACGGATCAATGGTATTAAGAACCCATTGAACCAATAGCGCTTGCACGCATCTCCAATCAAGCAATTTGCTTGCATCATTAATAGGTTTGACTTCAGTACCCTCCAGAAAAGTGATCTTTCGCCTAGAGATCAGGGAGAGACGTATTGACCGAGACCACTCAGCATAGTTCGGTCCACGGAAAACAATAGGAGTAATGATATTTCCTGGTTGATCAGCAGAACTCAGAAAATATGGATCCTTCGGATTAGGATAATGTGGGTTGTGGGCACCGCCACCGTCAGTCGTGACGGAGTAGCTGGACGCAGCATCATCTGCCATCGCGGATGTCGGGTGTACAAAAAATTTGTACAACTCCGACGAATTGGCCGCTGATGGACGGGGTCGGCGGCGAATCGGCCGCGGTCAGGGGCACCGGATATGGCGCGTAGAGGTCGGGTGTACAAAATTTGTACAACTCCGACTAATCGGCCGCTGATGAACGGGATCAGGCGTGTGAATCGGCGCGGTCGGACGCGGATCGGCACTGAAGGCTCAGTCGGAGCCGGAAGCAGAAGATGTATCTTCTTCCAAGGACTTCAGCCTTGAAACTTCACCAATAACAAAAACTTAGTTCTTGTTTCAACGTGAAGTAGATGGGGCAAATGACTTGTTCACGTCATGAACAAACTTCAACAGAAGAATCAACTTCAACAAATACCATGGATATGCTTTTCAACTTCAACGTGAAGTAGACCACAATGGATATGCTTTTCACCAATACCATGAACAAGAACTTACTGCTCATGGAAGAAATAATAATGAGCCAAGAAGCTTCACGTGAAACTTTGACATGAAACTTCTGAAAAAAACTTCAACAAACTTCACGTTGGAGAAAAACCAAGAAGCCCCCCACGTGAAATTTCACGTTGAAACGTTGAAGAGGCCTTGTGCGGCAACGTTGAAGAAGTCTTCTTGGATGGGCGGCTAGAGTTTTTGTCGGGAGATGGCGGCTAGAATTTTTTTTTTTTGGAGGCTCTGATACCATGTAGGAAATAATAATGCCTTGTTCTTATTGCTAGGGTTTGTTACAATATATATAGTGTCTACATTTGGGCTTATGGGTATGGACCATATTTACATTGCAAATATTATCTTATAATCTAACACGATTTTCGGTTTTGGACCGAAACCGAAACCCAAAACCGAAACCGAATAAGAAAATTTAGTATTTTCAAAACCGAAACCGAACCGAATTTTTTTAAAACCGAACCGAACCGAATTTTTTTAAAACCGAACCGAACCTCTTATTCGGTTCGGTTCGATTCGATTTTCGGTCCAAAACCGAATAATGCTCACCCCTAGCCAAAAGGCCGAAAAAGATATAACAAGTAGTTCAATTGTTAAAGGTAATTTATAAATGCATTGCAAAAATTACTCCGAGCTATTCTAATATGTATAAGTTTGTCACTCAAAAATTTTTATTAACGGACTGCCAATTTTTTTGGGATGCCTACCAATATAATGGACTGTAAAATTATTTTTTGTACAGATGCCACTACATATGTAGAAAAATTCTACAGTCCTGACAATATAAGATCCATGGTTTATGTTGGTTATCAAAAATTATAGTGATAAGATTATCAATTTTTTTAATAGTCTACTATATTGGTAGGACAGTTAAAATTTATGACAGTCGTATATTCGTAGTGGACAACTTTTTAATAAAATTTTTCAGTAATAAATTTATAAATACTTAGGACCGTTCTAAGTAAATTTTGTCGTGGACTTATTAAAATAGTTAAATTATTTAGATCCAGATGGACGCTACTTCAGTTCTTAATAATCGGAGAAACTTCTAAAGCAATAATAAAAAGTACTTATTCGAAAAATTTTATAATATCTTTTTTGAGAATTTTTTTTTTTGTAATATGAAAAGAAGTTTATAATATGAAAAGCCATAATGTTAGGCGCGAAGACAACAAACTACATCATGTCATTGGCAAAGAATGTGGTGACCGACTCACCGTCATCGAGGGCACCACGCGCTTACACCTAAAGATAACAGTGACACGTACCCGCTTTCCGTTGTACCACTCCCACCACTAATGCCACGTGTAACACAATTCCATCTCTATTAAAAAAATGAAAAATATTTATGTGCCTCAAATTCTATCCCTCCAAATTCCTTTCCAACTTTTATACGTCAATTCTTCTTCCGACCTTTCCTCCTTTTTGCTTTATTCAATAAAAAAGTGGCACATGGCGGAGACACATGAAAGGATGATATTTTTGAAGGTACATGTATCATCACTCAAAAAGAACAAGAAGGAATTACTAATGTCACACAATTCCACGTATATATATATATATATATATATATATATATATATATATATATATATATATATATATATATATATATATATATATATATATATATATATATATATATATACCTGCCCGCGGAGCTTCATGAGAGTCCCGTCCCTCATGCACCGCTGGATCGGGCCGCGTGGGGCCCATGTGCGTGTCCGTTCGATTCAAAGGTCAAGTACGACGGGGCTCCTACGGGACTCCCGATCCCCTCCCTCCATATATATATATATATATATATATATATATATATATATATATATATATATATATATATATATGGTGGGGTTCATGTGACACATTCAATTTGACATCTAAAAAAATACGCAATTTCAGCCACATTATTTGAATTGAATGGTTCAGATTTGATAGTAAAACTTGTAATAATTAACATGCATGCCAAATTGAATATCCACTAATTAATGCAACCTACCATTAATTTGCATGCATGTCAAATTTGACTTCCATGCATGTAAATTGGGTATGCATTTAAATCTGAACTATTCAATTCAAATAATGTGCGGCTGAAATTGGGAGTTTTTTTATATGTCAAATTATATGTGTCACGTGATCCCCCCCCCCCCCCCCCCCCCCCCCCCCCCCTCTCTCTCTCTTTTATATATATATATATATATATATATATATATATATATATATATATATAAGCAATGGGTATGTAACTCCAAATATATATATATATATATATATATATATATATATATATATATATATATATATATATATATATATATATATATATATATATATATATATATATATATATAAGCAATGGGTATGTAACTCCACTTGTTCATAAATAAACGAATATTTTTCTATATCCTTTGATTAATTCCTAGTTAATAATTTTGAATATTAATTCTAATTTCTAACTAATTCTTAAACTATTTTAACTATTTCCTAATTCTTAAACTTTATTCCTAATTTCATTTTTCTATCAATTTCCTTTGGACTTCTATTCAATTATTGCAATGGGCCAGCCTTTTCCTATTCCAGCCATTTAAATCCATTCGTTCAGCCCAACTCTATGGCCAGCCCGACCCTTAGCTCGGATTGGGCACGAATCTAACCCGATAACCCGATGACCATTAACCCGTGACCCGATAACCCGTTATAAACCAACCGTTACATTTAAATCCATTCCTTTGTTAATTCATTCATTTCCCTCCTCTGCTGCTGAGAGACGACGACGACGACGCCAAGAAGAATCCGACTTCCTCCAGAAGCTTTCTCCCCAACTGTCTAACCGTCTCGTGCACTCCCACCGTTGATCCCTAACAACCTATTTCATCCTAGCCGTCGGATTATAACCGCCACTGCCCGCCCAACCGCCTGCCCGTCGTTCCCGCCTATAAATTGAACCCAGTGTTAGATTATATTTGTAACTAATGTAAATATGGCCCATAAGTCCAATCATGTAAACACTATATATTGTATTCTGCCCTCAATAAAGAAGCAAGGCATTATTATTTCTTACATGGTATCAGAACCTTTCGAAAAACCCTAGCCGCCAAACCCTACATCTCCACCTGAATCCGGCGTCCGATCCGGCGCCCCTCCTCCCCGGCGAACCCCAAATACCGGGTTCTGACTCCCGTCCGATCCGGCTGCCGAACATCTGACCGCCCGGCTCCCGACTGCTCGGCCCGGTCCGCCCGACTGCTCCGCCTGGTTCGCCCGGCCCCGCCCGAACAGCTGACCGCCCGGCGCCCGACTGCTCCGCCCGGCCCCGTCCGTCCATCCGACCCAGTTCGCCTGGCAGCGTCAGGATCCGTCCGGCCGACTCCCGTCCGATCCGACGCACCGACCGACCCCTACTCGCCAGATCCGGCGACCCGATCGCGGCAGGTTCGCCGTGAACCCCGTCCAGCAGCGGTCGATTCACCGCCGACCCCGTCCATCAGCGGCCGATTCGCCGCTCGTTCGGTCGATCCGTCGGAGTTGTACAAAGTTTTGTACACCCGACATCCGCGATCCCGTCCAGCAGCGGTCGATTCGCCGGAGTTGTACAAAATTTTGTACACTCGACATCTGCGATGGCTGATGACACTGCGTCCAGCTACTCCATCGCGACTGGCGGTGGCGGTGCACACAACCCAAATTATCCTAATCCGAAGGATCCATATTTTCTGAGTTCTGCTGATCAACCAGGAAATATCATTACTCCTATTATTTTCCGTAGACCGAACTATGCTGAGTGGTCTCGGTCGATACGTCTCTCCCTGATCTCCAGGCGAAAGTTCACTTTTCTGGAAGGTACTGAAATCAAACCTGTTAATGATGCTAGTAAATTGCTTGATTGGAGATGTGTACAAGCGCTATTGGTTCAATGGATTCTTAATACCATTGATCCGTCTCTGAAGAAATCTTTACCGTACTTTGAGGAGTTTTATCCATTATGGAACTTGTTGGAGAAAAGATTTGTTGTTAGTAATGGCACTCGGAAGCAACAAATTAAGGTGGCTTTGGCTGAGTGTAAACAAACGGCTTCGATGTCTATGGAAACCTACTTTGAAAATTTACAGTCTTTGTGGGATGAACAAGCTGCTTATTTTCCATTGCCTACTTGTACCTGTAGTGAACTTGCTGTAAAGCTACAGGCTATGAGGGATGAAGACCACTTTCAGGACTTTATGTATGGGTTGAATGCTGAGTTGTATGGTCATGCTCGATCTAATCTTCTGGCTCAGGATCCTCAGCCAAGTTTAGATCGGACATACCAGGCAGTCCGTGAGGAGGAGGATATACGAAAATCTCAGGTCCAATCAGCTGCTGAGGAGGTGTTGGCGCTGGCTATCAAGACTTCACCTCGTCTTTCTACTACTTCTAATCCTAGAACCTCAGATTCCAGGGATAAATCAGGTATGATATGTACTCATTGCAAAAAAATAGGTCATGATGTTGCAACTTGCTTTGCCTGTCACCCCCAGTTTTCAAATTAGGGGTATTTTTGTCATTTTTCAAGTTTTATAATTTTTAGGAATTTTTATTTATTTTATGAGATTTTTGGGATTTATTTGGGTTGGTTTGGATTTTATCCAATTCGGACTCAATTTGGAGACCCGGGTAGCCTGGACCCTAGTAGGACACACATACTAGCTGGGCTTGGCCCACATGCCATTATAATTAGGCTAGAAATCATTAACCCAACTTCCATGGCTTAATTAGTCATTTTAGAGGCTTAATTTGTATTTAAAAATAAACCGAACCAAACCGACACTACCAAAATACACCCATTTAGCGACGGATGTTTAGTGACGGAACTTTTTCGTCGGTATTAGCGACGGTTTAGTGGCCGCTCAGCGACTGAATTTCGACTACAAGCCTTTGCCATTTTTATTTTAATTTTAGGAGGAGGAAAAGTCGCTCAGCCGTCGCTAGACTGACGGTAACATAGCGACGGATCTTCCGTAGTCGCAACACAGTAGTATATTTGGCGGGAATAGTGTAGGAAATTGGCGGGACATATTTTCGACGACGTAGCGACGGATAGTCAGTCGGCACTTATCCAAAAGGGCGACAACTTAGCGACGGATATCTACCAGTCGCTAGTCCGTCGCTATATTTACGTTCCAGACTTTAAATGAAACGGCGGGGAAAACTTTTCGCATTCCCCCTAAATTTACTCTCTCTCCTCCTCTCCTCTCTCTCTCTCTCTCTCTCTCGTCGGTGTCGGCTTCGGTGATCGGCGTCGGTGTTGTCGTCGTCGTCCTCTCCTCTCTCTCAACCGAAGGTAACCCCCTCTCTCTCTCTCTCTCTCTCTCTCTCTCTCTCGCGGTGTCGTGGGCTGGGCGGCGCGCTTGGGGCTGGGCCGTCCGGGGCTTGGCGGCTGGCTTGGGTCGGGGGCTGGGCGGCGGGCTTGGGCTGGGGCGTCGGGGTCTGGGCGGTGGGCTTGGGGCGGGGGCGTCGGGGTCTGGGAGGCGGGCTTGGGGTTTTGGGGCGTCGGGGGCTGGGCGGCTTGCTTGGGTCGGGGTCTGGGCGGTGGGCTTGGGACGGCGGCGTCGGGGGCTGGGCGGCTGGCTTGGGGCGGGGGCGTCGGGGCTGGGCGGCTGGCTTGGGTCGGAGGCTGGGCGGTGGGCTTGGGGCGGCAGCGTCGGGGGCTGGGCGGCTGGCTTGGGTCGGGGGCTGGACGGTGGGCTTGGGGCGGCGACGTCGGGGGCTGGGCGGCTGGCTTGGGTCGGGGGCTGGGCGGTGGGCTTGGGGCGGCGGCGTCGGGGGCTGGGCGGCTGGCTTGGGTCGGGGGCTGGGCGGTGGGCTTGGGGTGGCGGCGTCGGGGGCTGGACGGCTGGCTTGGGGCGGGGGCGTCGGGGGCTGGGCGGCTGGCTTGGGTCGGGGGCTGGGCGGTGGGCTTGGGGCAGCGGCGTCGGGGGCTGGGCGGCTGGCTTGGGGCGACGAGCTTTGGTCGGGGGCGGCGGGTGGCTTTGCTTCTCAAATTCATCTGAGTTTATATATTGGCTAAATAATGTGTTATCCATATTGGGTGTTTCATTAGTTTGGTGGTGTTTGGATTAGTAAATGTGAATATATATGGGGTTTGGATTCATGGTGTATATGTTCACTGTCTCAAGGACAGTGCGAGTTCTATCAGTTGTGTGCTTCTGTATAGATGTATATATCTATACATCTAGCTGTGATATACATATGTGTATGTGACAATCTCAGTTAGCGACGGACTAGTTACCGGTTAGCGACGGATATTTCCAGCTCCATTAATTGCATTAATCTACGGTACGACATGGTGACGGATATTCCCTGCAGCCATTCGACTGGCGAGGCAGAAACTATGTTGCCGTAGATAAAGTTGCCTGTCCTACGACCCTCATCCCTCGGCAATGATGATACGACAACCCATCACTATATCTTATATAGTAGTAGATGATGTCTTAGTATTACGTTAGTGAGTTCATCTTGATTCTGTTACGTACGTCCTTCAGATACTAGATACGATAAGGTTAACATATACTACACGATATGTATACAGAATATAGATGATTCACACTAATGTATGCTAGAATGAATCTTGGGTTGTATTCTGAGCCATCCGTTCTCACACTTAAAATACATATGAATTAGTAGTGTGAGAGCGCCGGAGAGAGTGAGAGCGCCAGAGGGGGAAGGAGAGAGAGAGAGAGTAAAATGGTACGACATGGTGAAGTAGTACTGTATTTTGGCTCCAGTTCCAGCTCCATTTGATCTACGGTACGACATGGTGATCAGGACATAGTCTCTGCAGCCATTCGACTGGCGAGGCAGAAAACTATGTAGCCGTAGATAAAGTTGACTGTCTTCCGACCCTCATCCCTCGGCAATGATGATACGACAACCTATCACTATATCTTATATAGTAGTAGATGATGTCTTAGTATTACATTATGTGAGTTCATCTTGATTCTGTTACGTTCTTCAGATACTATATACGATAAGAACATATACTACACCATATGTACAGAACATAGATGATTCACACTAATGTATGCTTGAATGAATCTTGGGTTGTCTTCTGAGCCGTCCGTTCTTGCACTTGGCAAAAAATCGAATTGGTAATACTTTATCGGCTTTCGAAAATGTACTCAAATTACATAATGGTTCCTTTAGTTAGCTTGCTTATGTTACAATTATATTATTTGTGACTATCGATCTTACCAGATGGCACCCATGATCCGAGGAGCGGCACGTCGTTTGAAGAAAACAGTGAATGCTGAGGTGGCTCCTCCTACAGTTGAGGAGGAAGTGGCACCGGTTGCTAGTGAGACCGGAAGTTCTATTCATCCAGCACCGGTAGCTAGTGAGACCGAGAGTTCTCTTCAATCAATCTTTGCAAGGGACGACATCTCTCCTCGCGCCAAAAAACTCGCTTTTTCGAGGTGGATGCGTGAACGTATCACTGAGCGTTTGCGTGAGCAGCATGTTTCTCATTAGCTATTAGTACTGATTTGTATTGGACTATTTGTATTGGGTTATTTTTGTATTAGACTATTTGTATTGGACTACTTATTGAGTTGTTTTTTGTATTAGACTATTTGTACTGTCCTCCGACCCTCATCCCTCGGTAATGATGATACGACAACCAACAAGAGAGAATTCTAGATCCATCTCAGTATGACGTATACTCTGATAGATCACAATTACAAGAATGATATCAGTAGTGGGATTGAGTGCTGGAGGAAATATTATCAGAGAATACGTCCTACTCAGATGGGTCTCCCACCGTTACTAATTTTTTCTGACAGCATAGTAGATGTGCTCCGTCAACAGATTCTTGCTCCGAGCCAAAATTTTGTCCCGGAGCTCAAGTAGACATCCTTCGTGTAGAGCTCGAGTGAGAGGTTCCTGACAGCATGGTGGTCTCATTTGTCAAAGTATCCGTGCTCATCCCACATTGGTTGTGGGACGAGCACGGATACTTTGACAAAGGAGACCACCATGCTGTCAGGAACCTCTCACTCGAGCTCTACACGAAGGATGTCCACTTGAGCTCCGGGGCAAAGTTTTGGCTTGGAGTCAGATTCTGTTGACGGAGCACATCCACCATGCTGTCAGAAAAAAATAGTAACGGTGAGAGATCCATCTGAGTAGGACGTATACTCTGATAGTATCCCCTCCAGCACTCAATCCCACTACTGATATCATTCTTGTAAAGGTGATCTCTCAGAGTATACGTCCTACTCAGATGGATCTCTCAGGGTATCCTCTCCGGTTGGTTGTGTTCTGAGCCATCCGTTCTCACAGAGGGTCCTATTTTGAATTCTATATTTTGTATTTTGGTTTCTGTATTTTATATTTTGGTTTCTGTATTTTGGCTCCAGCTCCATTTGCATTAATCTACGGTACGACATGGTGATCAGGACATAGTCCCTGCAGCCATTCGTATGTGCATATTTGGTCTATGTGATTCTTGGATAATTGGTGTGTATTATATATTGGTTTGGTTTATGCATATTTTTGTGAACAGGAAAAGTGTTTGCACCATATGTACAGAACATAGATGATTCACACTAATGGTGATCAGGACATAGTCCCTGCAGCCATTCGACTGACGAGGCAGAAACTATGCAAGTAGCCTTAGATAAAGTTGACTGTCCTCTGACCCTCATCCCTCGGCAATGATGATACGACAACCTATCACTATATCTTATATAGTAGTAGATGATGTCTTAGTATTACATTAGTGAGTTCATCTTGATTCTGTTACGTCCTTCAGATACTAGATACGACAAGAACATATACTACACCATATGTACAGAACATAGATGATTCACACTATTGTATGCTAGAATGAATCTTGGCTTTTGTTCTGAGCCGTCCGTTCTGATCAAGCATCTTCCTTCTCCTCGTCCTCCACCATGGCTCTGAACAAATCTGCTCCTCCCTCTACTTCCCTTCTTCTTATTTGACTCTCTCAGCAACATACGACATCCACCTCAAGTGTAGAGTCGGGGAAGAAGAAGTGGACAGGAAGAGGAGGGGAAGCAGCACAGCTGGCGGCATGACCCGGAGGAAGTACAGAGGTTTTCTTCAACAGCCGTAGGAGAACTATAAGGATATATCTTTTTAGCGACATGTCATCTTGTCAAAGACCCTTCATGTGAATATCATGTTACCGCGGTGTCGGAAGACTAACATGTTAGTCTTCCGACACCGCGGTAACATGATTGTCACATTAAGGGTCTTTGACAATGTGATATGTCGCTAAAAAGATATATCCTTATAGTTCTCCTACGGCTGTTGAAGAAAACCTCTGTACTTCCTCCGGGTCATGCCGCCGGCTGTGCTGCTTCCCCCTCCTCTTTCTGCCCACTTCTTCTCCCCCGACTCTACACTTGAGCTGGATGTCGTATGTTGCTGAGAGAGTCAAATAAGAAGAAGGGAAGTAGAGGGAGGAGCAGATTTGTTCAGAGCCATGGTGGAGGAGAGGAGAAGGAAGATGCCTGATCAGAACGGATGACTCAGAACACAAGCCAAGATTCATTCTAGCATACATTAGTGTGAATCATCTATGTTCTGTATATATGGTGTAGTATATGTTCTTATCGTATCTAGTATCTGAAGGACGTAACAGAATCAAGATGAACTCACTAATGTATGCTAGAATGAATCTCGGGTTGTGTTCTGAGCCATTCGTTCCGATACTTGGCAATTAAGCCATTCGACTGGCGAGGCAGAAACTATAAGGCTACTTGCACGTTCTTCCAACTTTAAATTACAAGATTACTATATTAGGTTAAATAAATCACTAACCTCATCACGGTGAGTCTTGGTGTAGCACTCAAATGTGGGGCACCTGTAATCTATGTGAGTTCATCTTGATTCTGTTACATCTTTCAGATACTAGATACGATAAGAACATATACTACACTATATGTACAGAACGTAGATGATTCACACTAATGTATGCTAGAATGAATTTTGGGTTGTGTTCTGAGCCATTCGTTCCCATACTTGGCAATTAAGCATGTGAAATAGAACTGATTATGTTTAGTTTGTCTTACGATACAGATTTTCACATCCAAATTGAAATGGATCGTTACTTCGTTGATCGTACATGGGTGTACTATAGCGGATCAACCTCCTGGACCGTAGGTACTTATAAGTATTGACCGTATCGGATTAGTATCGATCTATCGTTTTGGTATGGGCCGTATCGGTTGGTATTGGTCTTAGCGAATTGGTATCGTCCTATCCGATATGTATCGGCCGTATAGCTAGGATTCATATTGGCCTTATCGATTTGGTATCTGTCATATCCGATAGGTATCGGCCGTGTTGGATTATTATATACCATTTTGGATTAGTTTCGTAGAAGGTTTAGTAACAACTGTACTTGGATTTCTCTCTTCTAGAGCTAGATTACCATTGCAAGAGAGTCACGAGAGCGTAAATGGCCAGTTACAGAACATACATACTTCCTTTTTAATCTCGCTTTTCCTGATAGAAAAAGAAGTATGTATGTTACTGTAACTGGCCAATCACGATCTGGTGATTCTCTTGCAATGGTATTCTAGCTCGAGAAGAGAGAAATCCAAGTACAGTTGTTACTAAACCTTCCATGAAACTAATCCGAAATGGTATATAATAATCCAACACGGCCGATACATATCGGATATGACCAATACCAAATCGATAAGGCCAATATGAATCCTAGCTATACGGCCGATACATGTACATATCGGATATAGGACGATACCAATTTGTTAAGGCCAATACCACTATGATACGTCCTATACCAATCCGATAGACCGATACAGGCTTGATACACTAGATACTAAGTACATCTGGCCTATACCAGCGGATCAACAAATTACTGCACGATAGGCCCAACGACTCCAGTTACATCCGGTTATTGGTGAGTACATGATTACATAGTAATTCTGTTAGTCTTGTGATACAGATTTTTACTCATGCTACCAACGTCACAACTTTTCCAGTGCTGCTCCCTCTAATGATGATGAACGCAAAAAACCAACGTCACAACTTTTATAACTTGAGTAAATTTTTTTACCCTATATGAAAATTTCTGTTGTCAGAAAGATGGCTCCTAGGACTCGTCGAGGTGGTGCTGCTAGTCGAGGAAGGGGTCGAGGCAAAAAACCCTTGGAGGTCGACACGGAGGAAGTCTCCGTCGTCAAACAAGAGCCGATGACTGTTAAGGAGAAGGTGTTACCAAAGGTCGAGGTCAAGGAAGAACCGATGACCATCAGGGAAGAGATTGCTCCCAAGCTAGAAGCTAAGGAGGAGCCACCGTCAGAGAGTAGTAGCATCGGGACCGACCCTCCTGTCCCTACAGAAGACCTCAACCAGATTGAGCCTTCGTATGCAAAGTGGCTGATAGAATTGTACATGCCTCAACGCAACTATCATCCCTGGCTGTGAGGATTCATCGTCTGACTTGTGGTCTTTGTTGAGGCCAAAGTCGATTTTCCTATGTGTTTTAGAATATTTGTGAAAATTTTGGAATATTTGTGCTATGATCGGTCGTCAGGATTGGATATTAGGTTACTGTAACTGGCCAACTCTTTCCTATGTGTTTTGGAATATTTGTGAAAAATTTGGAATATTTGTGCAATGATCGGATTATAACGATGGATATTAGGTTACTCTTCCGGATAACTGATGTCTATTTTATATTAATTTGGTTTGGTCTATATGATTCTTGGATAATTTGTGTGCATTAAATTCGTATGTGCATATTTTGGTCTATGTGATTCTTGGATAATTGGTGTGCATAATATATTTGGTCTATGTGATTGTTGGATAATTGGTGTGCATTATATATTGGTTTGGTTTATGCAAATTTTTGCGAACAGCTAAAAAGCTGTAATTTTTTTCAAAATATTCTCAGTTAGCGACGGACTTATGACCGTTTTGCGACGGAAGTCTCCAGTTTCTGACTACTTTTCGACGGTTATGCCGTCGCTAACTGGATATTTGAAATTTATTCCCAGGTAGCGACGGATGATCGACGGAAAATCCGTCGGCATGATTTATTGTTCGACGGACTAGCGATGACATATCCGTCGCCCGTATTCTAGAAATAACAAGAATTTCCAGAACAAAGTCGACGGTTAATCCGTCGCTATGCGGTCGATATATTGCGACGGCGTAGCGACGACATATCCGTCGCCAAGTTGCTGAAAATGACATAAAATTCCAGAAGCTGGCCGACGGCTTTTCCGTCAGAAAGCCGTCGCTAATCCGTCACTTGATATCGACGGTATCGACAGATTAGCGACGAAATGATACGATCTGATACGCCTTTGCGACGGGTTAGCGACGGCTTTGCTCGTCAGTATTGTGTACACAATTCAGTACTTAAAAGCTGAGGTGGACGAGATTCCGTCGGCAATGCGTCGCTAATGCTTCGTATTGTGACGTCGACTATCCGTCGCTTTTCCGTCATGTGACGACAACTTAGCGACGGATGGTTATTAGCGACGAGGTGATTGCCGACGGATTTTTTTGGCCAATATCCGTCGGTAAGCGGTCGCTAATGGTAATTACCGTCGTCTTAGCGACGGATGCGGCCGTCGCTAAATCGATAAATTTTGGTAGTGCGAATTCAATTTGAACCAAACCTAAGTCTAATGGATAGAGGGCTTATTGGATCCCCAAAAACCAAACCCATTTCCCCCCCTTGGGCCGGCCAAGACTAGGAACCCCCCTTTTCTTCTTCACAAGTCAAACTCTCTCTCTCTCTCTAAACTTCTTCTTCTTCCCAAGTTCTTTTCTTTCCTTCAAGAAAACTCTACTTAGGTATGAATTTAATCCCTCATTTATTACTCCATTTCATTTAATGCCTTCACAATAAATAGAGAGGATGAGATTCTTCACCTTTTGCCCATAAATTTTGTAGGATTTCATAGAAATTTAGGTTGAGGTTTAATTAGGAGTTTAATTTATTGAATGGTATATATATGTATATGTATATATATGTTGATGTGTATTTGTGTGTGGAATGAGAGAATGGTAGTGGTGGTGTTTGTGTGTGGTGGAGAGAGTGAGTGTGTGGTTGTGCTTGTGTGTGTGTGTTTATATATATATACTTATATATAAGGATATGTGTATGTGCCTATGTATGTATATATAAATATACGTTTATGTGTATATATATATGTATATGGAGATGTGTGTGTGTATGTATATATATATATATATATATATATATATATATATATATATATACATATATATAAATATATATATATATATATTTATATATATGTATATATAAATATACGTTTATGTGTATATATATATGTATATGGAGATGTGTGTGTGTATATATATATATATATATATATATATATATATATATATATATATATATATATATATATATAGTTTCGATTAACAAAATGCCTTGGAGGAATTGGCTTTTGAAAACAAAAACAAGAAGAAAAGTACGAGAAGTACAAATTTGATTCTGGGAAAGTATTGCTATGGAAGTCTGATTCGTAAACGATCACTTTGTTCCTTGGACCATATGATGATGATGAAGATCACTGCTTGAAGTAGAACAATTTGGAAGAACTAATGCACCAGAAAGGTATCGACGCACTTGGGCACTGATGGCGAGGCCGAATGCTTTCCTGCTTTGCTTCACTTTGTTCTGGAAGAAAAGTTGAAGAAGGATGCTCTAGAGAATCAAAATCTCGAAGCTCTGATCTCTGTATTCTCTCCCGTCTCTCCCTCTGTGTGTGTCTGTTGTATGAAAAAAAAATGAGTCTATTTATAGACTGGGGCTTTCGTGCGTAAAAGAGTATCAACATCTGTCTTTACGCTAACAACTGCCCTCCACGATCAGAATCATCCTCTGTATGTGCTGACACGTGTCCCATCATTTCAGTAAGAATAGGATACATGTACATACGTTCTTCGAAATAGGTGGCATGAAGACCACGTAGGCACACCACGTTCCAGACTGGCCAGAACGAATCGGGCGTAAAAAGATGAGCGTAAACTAGCTCTGTCATGGGTTTCCAGCGTAAAGCGGTTATCGAATAACCTTGAGCGTAAAACGGCTCAAATAGACTTCACGCACACATTGTTTTTTATGAGCATAAAGACTCATGTAAAACCCCGTACGTAAAAGAAACCATTCAGTGAGCGTAAAGTAGCTCGATCTCTATAAACGACAACAATGGTCTTTGTATGAGACAAATTCCATTGAATTCTGTGGTAAATGCCATCATTGATATCTTCATGTCAAAGTCAGCTTTAAATGCGAGATTTGATGGCTTTTGTCCAGCGTGAAAGAGGCTGCTTCAGTCCTTGGCGTAAAATTACCGGTGTAGACCCAAGCGTAAAAAGATCAATCTGCTTAGGCGTAATACAATTAGCCTTGTCTTGGGTGTAAAGAAATTCCCTGCTCTGTTAGGCGTAAAGCGGGCCACTTATGACTGAGATGACTCCCTCATTAAAACACTTTTTACGCTCCTACAAGACCCCCTTCAAAGTTTTCAAATGTTCCAAAATTTGAAACACTTTGAACAGAAGCGTAAAAGTTGAGATTTGCTGAGCGCAAAATTTGGGATACGCAACAGTCAACCGCGTAAGAGCGGGGATATCCAATAGTCAGCGTAATGTTCAAGAGAGAAAAATAATGTTGGTCAACACTTTAACCGCCACAATAAATTTTCTTCTTCGTAACTTTCAAATGTATCTTCATCTTCCCGAGTGAGCGGTTTCCAATGAGGAATATGAAGAGTCATTTTAATTTGTATAAATAAGGACAAACTCTTTACTCTTAATATTCATCCTCATAGTTGATATGGCGCCAAAGAAAGAGCCAATTGTGGAGGGTGCCTCGGTCGCCAGGCTTAACCTCGAGATAGAGAACGAGCGAGCGCAAAATCTTCTAAAGTGCTTTGGGCTGACCCCAGTAGTCTTCAGTCGTATTGATGGTGGTCCTTCAACTGCATACGAGGGACCGGGTGACGCAGAAGCATTCCTTTGTCTGATGCGTCGCTCTGGGATTCGCAGTATGCGTGAGTTGGGTGCATCCCTTTGTCAACCCAAAGAATAATAATATTCTGTGTACTGCGACTTTTATATGTAGGGATCCGCTTCCATCCTTTATAAATAAAATATTTGATGTTTTAACCCCATCTATGAACGTGCATTTGTTTATGCACTTCTGTTGACTGCTTCCGTGATTGTTGATTCCCAAGAAACAAACCAACACGTGGTGTCTATCTTATGGTTACAAGATCCTTTAAATAAGATCTTCTCCCGAAATAGACTCATCTTAATAACTTCTTCAGTCTTTATAAATAGCCGAGAATGTTTCATGTATTCTCGTACTCATCCTCCTGAAGATAGCTTTCTGCGATGTTGTTCTTCAAATAAGAGATGGCGGAGCTTTTCAACGTTGTTCCTTTGCATGGCCGATTATTAGGCGTAGATTCAACCATCATTAGAGCCAAACCTTTCGACTCAAATGACAAGTTCGACCGTAAGTAAATATCTGTCTTCGAATTTCTTGTTTTTGAAAACGGCTATTTTACGAGCGTAAGGCCTTGCTGAAGTACTGGCGTAAAAGCCTTGTTTGAAGCACTGGCGTAAAAGGCCTTGTTGAAACACTGGCGTAAAGCCTTGCCATCTGTCTTTAGTTAGCGTTCGATACGCATTTGATGACACTTCTTCTTCTTTGTTTTCTGCAGAAGCCTAGCTGAAGAGCTTTTTCAGAACTGGCATTGGTGACTTCGACGCTGTGGAGAGCGTTCTTCTGACATCAACATCAGGGAGCTCATGCGCTTTTGATGCGCAAATCAAACAACTCAGAACTCTTCGTGAGATAGAAGGGTCTTCCTCCGTTGGTAGGAAGAGCCTTTATACACGGAGAGTTGGACGGTGGAGTCAACTCTACCCCGAGGGATCGGGTAGTAGAGTTCCTTTCACGGCAGAACTAGGAATCGTATCCCAATGCTGGATACGTTCCTATCTCCTTTGAGGTGCTGCCCCTAATCCACCAGTTGTATTGGCAGCAACACGCCTTCGGGCTGCCCTACTCTGGGGTTCTCCTCTCGTCTGAGAGAGGAGACCAGAGTTTGATTCCTGCTGATCTGGTCGTGACTGAGACCCAGACAGTCAGGAACTGCCACCAACAACGAACCCGACGGAGAAGATCCAAAGAAGAAGATAGATCTCTATTAGGTTATTGTTGTGGTATAGAATAAAAATCCAAAATTTGTAATAGATTTCCATTATAAAGAAAAGTCTAAGAAATGTAATAGACTTTTATGATAGTATGGGAATGAAATGATGATTCTTCTATGATCAATGATTTGTATCTATCTGGATGTAATATGGACATGATAGATAAATAAAATCTTATTATAGTATATGATGCTATCAGAGGTAATATGGACATAATAGAATATATGAACTCAAAAGAAAATTCGATTAATATCTATGCAGAGGTCGAAAGTAGAAGTGATAGATAGGAAAAAGGAAGTAGGTTATTTATTCAGAGGTCATGGAAACATGATAAATAGCAAATCCCACCTTCTAATCAATCGATAAAATAGAAGATATATAAAATCTCTTTCCCAGAGACAAGAAATCAGCTTAACCAAATCTTGGTGGCTGGGGGCTAAGGAGACAGATGTTGTGAGCGTAAATGTTAAGGCGGGTGGATGAATCAGCGTGTTTCTTGGAAACAGAAAGGACGATTCAAGTTCCATGATTAAATGGATGAACCTAGTATGAACGAATGGTCTTTCGGAAATGAGAAGTTGTTTTCAATTTCAGAGACCGGTTCATTAATAATCCTTTTCTATAAATAGACGAGAACTCTCTGTAACCTTTCCATTCCCATTTCTGCTCCTCAATAAGAATGTCTTCTGAGGATGCACAGCAAAAGAATGAAGTCTCTAGGGACATGAGG